>CM072768.1:14099285-14782500 GCA_036936925.1 Cenchrus fungigraminus | reverse complement strand
ATAACTCGTCGTTATAGATGGGCATTTGGCCGGGCGGCCCGAATGCCCATCTATACTCGTCGTCATGGAAAAATTATGTGCATAACTTGTCCTAAAAAGTTATGCACATAACTCCTCGTTAGGAAAAAAAATTATGCGCATAACTCGTAGTTAGAGGAAAGTTATGCGCATAACTCGTGATTAGAAAAAAGTTATGTACATAACTCATCATTAGTAAAAAATTTTATACACATAACTCGTCGCTAGGGAAAAATTAACGCGGATAACTCATGGTTAGGAAAAAAGTTATACGCATAACTCGTAATTAGTAAAAAAAGTAATAATGCACATAACTCGCCGCTAGGGGAAAATTATTGCATAACTCGTTATTGTTAGAGAAAAATTATGCACATAATTCGTCGTTAGAGAAAAAATATGCGCATAAATTGTTTTGTAGTAAAAGAAAGTCATCCACATTAATTGTTTTACATAAAAAAATATGAGACAAAATTATGGTAATAAAAAAATTATATACACAAATTATTCATTTGATAATTTTATATGTATAAATTTTAGGCGGTGGAGACCATTGACGTGGGGGTGGGATCAGCTAGGGGGGCACGTGTGGGTGCGTTGGCTCGCACGATGCAAGGTGAGCGGGGCACGTGCCGGCACGGAAGGAACCAGCCGCGTGCTGACTGCTTTTGGAAACCGTTCCGGGCGCGCGGCCGCTATGAGAGAAACAACCATCAAAATTAAGGACAATACTCCTTCAACAGAGAGAGAGGGGGTGGGGTGGGGTGGGGGTGATAAGCTAAAAACTAATGACACATTTGGATTGATCCCAAAATATGCCACACAAAACTAATGGCTCGCCCGCACGTGATTGTAGAGTTATTATTCATTTTTCTTACCACGGAATGGGCCGTACAGTTGTGTTGGGCTAAAACCAAATGTTCCCTAAGGACATAACTTGGAACAAATTTACTACCCAATGCAAAGCATAGTATATAAATGGAAAACATACAATAACTAAAAAACGTCAAACTCAAAATTAAATTATAATTATTACTTATAGAATATATATATCTAAAATTTAAAAACTTACACACACAAAATATACATCTCAATAAAAATAAAAATATTCTTTTGAAAAATGTATAAGAGTGCCTTTGGTGGGGCTCTAGCAACATCTTCTCTAGGACGCCTGCTAAATGGGATAACATCAAATGACTTCGACGGAGAAGCCCTTGAAATACCGTTGGGAGGAGTCATTTGAAGTAGCAGGAGCCCAAACAATTGGCTCCCTGCGACTTCTCCCACTCTTTTTTTTGGCACTCTTAGCCGTGGTGGGTCCCACAGACAGAGCGAGGCGCTAGCAACATGAGGCAGAGGCGGCAATGCGGGCATGCTCGGAGTTGGCGGCACAAGTCACCGGTGATGGAGGCACAAGGACTTTGAGGAGTCTGGTGGAGGGGAAGTGGCTAGCAGGCGAAGGAGAGTCGTTGGTGGGTGGAGGGGAGGTGGTCGATGGGTGGAGCATGATGGTAGTGTGAGACGGGTCAAGGCGGGGGTGGGAAGGGGGACATAAAGAATGGATAGTCAAGGGTAGAGGGAGAGGTAGAAATAAAAAGAAAGAAAAAGAATGTGAAGGGAAAAAAGATAAGAGTACTATGTTCATTTCACATTTTAAAAAAGATAAGATTGTAGAGTTATTCTTCATTTTTTCTGACCAAGAGTTGGCAAGTTGCAAGCATCGGAAAGGACATAACTTGGAACGAATTTACTGCCCACGCTGCAAGGCAGAGTATATAAGGGGAAAACATACAATAACTAAAAAAGGTCAAACTCAAAATTAAATTATAATTATTACTTATAGAATATACATCTAATAATTCAAAAACTTACACACAAAAATATACTCCCTCCGTCCTGATTTGATCTTCGTATAACAAAATAAAATGTGTCCATGAATGACATGTGTATTCCCAATTAGAGCCAATCGTGTCATGAGTTGCTTAGTTGGCTGGCTCGTTTGTCGATGCATCACAGAGAGAAATTAAAGTTCTCTTTGGTCTTTGTGTTACACAGTTATACTCATATCAAACCTGGACGGAGGGAGTACATCTCAATAAAAATAAAAAAAATATTCATTTGAAAAATGTATAAGAGTGTCGTTGGTAGCACTCTAGCAACATCTTCTACATGACCCCTACTAAATGGGATAACAGCAAATGACTTTGACGGAGAAGCCCTTGAAATACCGCTAGGAGGAGTCATTTGAAGTAGCATGAGCCCAAACAATCGGCTCCCCGCGTCTTCTCCCAATCTTTTTGGCACTCTTGGCCACGGTGGGCCCGCAGACAGAGCAAGGTGCTAGCAACATGAGGTAGAGGCGATGATGCGGGCATGCTCGGAGTTGGCGGCACAAGTTACCGGTGATGGAGGCGCAGGGGATTTGAGGAGTCAGTGATGGAGGGGTAGGGGCTAGCGGTCAAAGGAGAGGTCGTCGGTGGGTGGAGTGGAGGACGATGGTGGTGTGAGACGGGTCAAGGCGGGGGTGGGAAGGGGAACATAAAGAATGGATAATCAAGGGTAGAGGGAGAGGTAGAAAGAAAAGGAAAGAAAAAGAATGTGAAGGGAAAAAAAAAGATAAGAGTACTATGCTCCTTTCACATTTTAAACAATCAAGAATCAAGAGAAGCTATTTTGCCAACATTTTTTCAATAGGATAAGCCAGAGCTAAAAAAAAGTCGCACCACCATATGCCACAGTCAAAGCCACAACCACAACCCTACCAAATGAACCTTAAATGTTTGTACGTGTTGCTTCAGTAAATACCCAAAAAAACATGCAGTACATTTTATTTTTTTTAATTCAAATTAAAAAAAGATACACAACAAATAATTAAATATAATATGTTAAGAGTATACAGATGTATATGTTGCCATGTCATAACTAAATAAAATAATTTATGTCTATATATTTTAAAACACAAAATCCAGAGAGTAGCATAAAAGAAGCTAGCTACCCATTTTATTTGTGTGGTCCATCCGCCTAGTTATTACTATTACACTCCTGCAGGCCTCAGAGCGGGATTATGGATCTCGCGGATGGTTCATTCAGGCAGGGTTCGGAGCGGTAGCAGAAGCAGCAGCAGCAGCAGCAGCAACAGTCGTCTCAGAGGTGCATTTGGTTGTGCACCAGCACTGGAAAAAGTTGCACTCGCCGGAATCATTGTTGCTGCTTTCGGCCATGCATACACTCCTGCAGGCCCTGTCGTTGACCAATCCGAGGCACGCCCCTTTATAACTGCCACTCAGGTGAGGGTTGCAAGGAAAGAAGACATCAACCGACGCCGCATCGCCATGGATCCGACCTGTGCAATTAACCGATCAAAACACAATTAACTGTTAACTAGCTTAAAGATTAATATATATCAAGCGACATTGATCGATCGGGGCTTGCCGGCTTGCAACATGCGTGTACGTACGTACCTCCTGCAACGGCTGTGGCGACGAGTTGGAGGAGGAGGAGGACGGCAGAGAGATTAATAATCTTCCCAGCTGAATGCGCCATATTTGCTTGTTTTTCTGATGGTGGAAGTTTTGGCACATATCAAGCAAGATTGAGTTGGTTTGTTGGCGATCTGAGTTTGGAGGAGTCTCATCTTATAAAGGCGGAACCATGCATTGGACTTGCCAAGAATGTTGATCCTCGTCAAGCGGACCAGGCAACTATTTTTTTTTTAAAATTAGGGAAGAGTGACTAATTAAAAGCATGGGTCTCCTAGTGTTTTCCACCGCAGAGGTAGAAGCTAGCAGAGGCCCGGGAACAAGGTCACTGATGAGCTCAGGACATAGCTGAGGCCGTCCCTTTAGTGTTCAGCAAACACTACGTGCGTTTCATCTGGTATATGTGCAAGGGCCTTACTAGGATCGTATTCGTGCGTTGCTACGGGCTCTCCGGAGGTCCAAACCTGTATGAACCGCCGTGCCCACTTTGCAATTACCACAGAGTTCTTGGTTCCATGATCCCCTGTCTTACAAACACTTGGCTAACCACTGAAAGATTGTCGGGCCTCTAAATCTGTGAGTAACAATTAACCAATGGTAGTTTGTTATGTCTCCAAAGAAAAATGGTTATTCTTTTCCATCTCTGGTGTCTGTTTCGAACACATAGCGCTTGAGCTGGTTGCTGCAACAGGCTGTAAATGAAGAGCACATGATGCAGTGTTTCAGCTGGTTACTGCAAGTGCAACAGAACAAAATTAAAAAAAATTCTGCTTCGTTGATGCATTGTTGCAAGTAACTTGCAGCAAGGGATTCTTGAACTGAGCCCAACTTAGGGCCTCAAGATAAATGGGATCAAGGGTGATACTTAGAGCTCAAGATTATTGTGTTGTGATACTGAAGATGAGGCAGCCAAACATACCGATTCCAATTCAGTCTTCAGAGATTATATTAACATGTGCAGAACTGTGGATATGAACATACCTCTGAAGGCTGAAGAATTGCAAGATACTGACTGCGGTTTACAAGCATAGGAGTACATCAGGGAATGGTAACCTCATGACTGAATCTTTATTGCTATCCGGTTAATCCTTTTTTTAAACAACTTCTCTCAAGAGGTGAATGTTTGATGAACAAAGTCTCTGACCCTTTTATGTGGCTTGCACGCAGCAATAACATATTCTATCCCAAGTAAGACCGTCAGGTTCATTAGTTCTCCATATTACCTTTCCCTCTTCTGTCACTACTAACCACAAAAAGCAAAGATTTTGAGAATGTCTTATAAATTTCTGCTGAGATTTTACTGTTGGTCCAGAGTTTCTAAATTACCCATGTGGGCCAGCCAGCCGCTCTTCGTAATTTTTGCCGCTCATGTGGGAGAGCTTCGGGATGTGATTTGATTTTGCCGCTCGGCCTCCGATATACTAGCTGGTTCGAATGCTTGTCCCCGCCGCCGACCGACACCACCAATTGGCACCGCGCTCCCGCTGACATGTCAGCAGGTCTGGGCAGGTTCAGAGTTGGTGTCCGTGAGTTCCCTGGACCTCCCTCATCTGACTACAAGTGACTAGACGCTGCCATCGTCGGGTTGCTTGCTTCCCCATCCGACGGGCGGCTGAGCAACGAACCACGGCGAGACCGAGACCGAGACGGGCGGCTGAGCAACGAACCACGGCGGTTGACCAGGCATTGACTTGCCACGTTTTCAGCATCTGCAGTGGTGGTCTGGTCAACGCTCATACGGCGGTGAGCAGTGAGCTGACCACATTATTTGTGGGTTACACTATACTCACCAATGTGAGGTGTGAAATGACCAAACTACCCCTTGTCTTTTATGAGAATGATCTAGATATTAGTTTGTCTTTTGTGTGAGAAGCTTCTAGAGTCTATTGTCTTTTGTGGTGAGTTAGTCAAAGTTGCATTCTTTGTGGGACAAAATTCAAACCCTAGAATTGTATTTATTTTGGGACGGAGGGAGTATGTCACTTATTGGAGCAGTAATAGTACCTCAAGATAAATTCGATCCGGCGTTGTTGTGCAGTGATGCTGACGATGAACCGGACAGAATGCCGGGTCCAATTCTGAAGTTGTATCTTCAGAGAAGCAGCATGTGAACCCGACACTAAACTACCCACTTGTCTTTTGTGTGAGAAGCTTCTAGAGTCTATTGTCTTTTGTGGTGAGTTAGTCAAAGTTACATTCTTTGTGGGACAAAATTCAAACCCTAGAATTGTATTTATTTTGGGACGGAGGGAGTATGTCACTTATTGGAGCAGTAATAGTACCTCAAGATAAATTCGATCCGGCGTTGTTGTGCAGTGATGCTGACGATGAACCGGACAGAATGCCGGGTCCAATTCTGAAGTTGTATCTTCAGAGAAGCAGCATGTGAACCCGACACTAAACTACCCACTTGTCTTTTGTGTGAGAAGCTTCTAGAGTCTATTGTCTTTTGTGGTGAGTTAGTCAAAGTTGCATTCTTTGTGGGACAAAATTCAAACTCTAGAATTGTATTTATTTTGGGACGGAGGAAGTATGTCACTTATTGGAGCAGTAATAGTACCTCAAGATAAATTCGATCCGGCGTTGTTGTGCAGTGATGCTGACGATGAACCGGACAGAATGCCGGGTCCAATTCTGAAGTTGTATCTTCAGAGAGGCAGCATGTGAACCCGACACCCAATTCGGCACCCACTTGGCCTCCGATAGTGGTTCCGATGCGCCGTCCGCAGCCACCGACGTTGCTCGCCGGAATGCCGCGCAGAGTGCTCCGGTTAGCATGTCAACAGATTTTATTTTTTTTAAAAAAATATTTTTTATTTATTTTGGAAAAAATATATGATCGTCTCAAAATTTAACAAAACTAATCTACTACCGCCGTGAGCCATGACAGTTGGTAGGCTCACGGCGGTCGGACACTGTAGCATCTGCAACCGTCGTGGCCCATGGCGATTCTGTTTTCAAAACATCGTAATTTTTTTTATGAATTCGGATGGAGATAAACTTTATACAAAACCAGTTATGTTCGACGAGATCTACAACTTTATAGGTCAAACTTTTTTCATTCGAAGTCATCTTGGGCTGAAAAAATTGATATACTATCTAGATCTGGAAAAACTGAGATAGGACAGTATATGAATTTTTTTAGCCTCGAGATGACTTCAAATGGAAAAAGTTTGACCTGCAAAGTTGTAGATCTCGTCGAAAACTACATGTTTCGTATAAAGTTTATTTCCATCCAAGTTACTTTTTTTTCAAACAGACTAATCCTAACCGTCATGGGCTACGACCGTTGCAGGTGGCCCCTATCACCATGGATCACGACGGTGGTAGGTTAGTTTTGCTAAATGTGAAACGACAGTATATTTTCCAAAATAAATTAAAAAAATAAAAAATCAATGTCAACACTGCATTGCCCAAAGATCTGCTATGGTTGTTGGCCTCTGAATTTCGTGGCCCAAATGCCAGCTCTAGTTGTGACTTAAACTCATTTCTAGAATTCTAGAATGATATCATATTTTACCAAAAATAAGTGTATCGGATCCATTCTTCCATCTGGAAATTAAAAAAAAAAGGGAGTGCCAGCAAGCGTCAAACGGAGACTGCACATAACTCGCTTCGGTCAGTGGTGGCCTGGTGGGGTTTTCTCCGCCGCCTCCGCTTCCAGCCGGAGCCGCCGCGCGGAGGAGGAATCAACCCCCGCCCCCCCGCCTCGGCTCCGCGATGGCCGCCGGCGACGCCAACGCCGCGACGGTCTTCCTGGAGACGACCCTCGGCACCCGCCTCGTCGTCTCCTTCCCCGCCCGCGCCACCACCGTCGCCGACCTCAAGCGTGCGTGGCCCCTCTACATTCCCCTCCCCACTCTCCCAGCTAGAAAAAATTGATTTTTTTTCTTTCTTCGCTTCTTGATTACTGTGATTTCGCTGGAAATCGATCCCCTTTCCCCCCCCCCCACGAATTTCGTTCTATTTTCGCGCGGCGCGGATGGGAAAAATCACGGACTGAACATCCCATTTCCCCCAAATTGAACACGCAGGCCGGGTGAGCGCGGAGCACGCCGCCTGTTTCCCCCGCACCGGGCCAGTCGCCGTCACGTCCTTGCAGGTATGGGGCTGGAATGACAATGCGGATGCATAAATGATCAATCTTTGGTGGAATTTGGGGTCGAATCCCGTCGCGGGGGATTTCGTTTCTTTCGGTCCCATATCCATTTGCCTCTGCTTTGTGTTGCAGGTTAAGCTGGATGGCTCCTGGTTTCAGCTCACAGATTCCATGGCTGTGCGAGCTGCATTCGAGTGGGTGAAGGGTCCCTGGCGCCTCCTGGCTGAGGCTCATGAGGTTCGCTCTCACCCGCTTGCTCGCAAGGATGTGAAATGCGGAACTGGTGATGCAGAGCAAAATGCCAACCATTCTGCCATCTCCGAGAACTCCTTGCAGTATATGTTGCCTCCTGCATTGTCTCAGGGAGGTGGAAGTAGCAGTCTTGCCTCAGTTTATGGCGTCAGTGACGCCCCACAGTTGAGCCAGCAGGATAAACCTCAGGAAGGTGCTGAGCATGCCACGGGTCAGCGCAAAGATGGATTTATCATGCCTGAAGAAAGGTCAGATATTGATTTAGCTGCAGGCGACAGTGACACTCCATTGCCAAATCAGGAGGACAGACCTCATAAATGTGTTGAGGATGTCTCTGGTCAGCTCGAAGGTGGAATTACCATGCCTCAAGAAAGTTCAGATTTTGGCTTAGCTGCAGGGGATAGTGACACCCCATTGCCAAACCAGGAGGACAAAGCTCAGGAATGTAGTCAGCTCGACGATGGAATTACCATGCCTCAAGAAAGTGCAGATTTTGGCTTAGTAGCAGGCGACAGTGACGGACCAATGAACCAGCAGGACAAATCTCATGAAGATGTTGAGCATGCCTCAGGTCAGAGTGAAGAGAGAACTACCATGCTTCAAGAAAGTTCAGATCTTGGTGTAGCAGCAGACAAAGTTCATATCTCTGCAGAACCAAGAGGGAAGAAACGATTTAGGGAGGAAAATAAAATCAATGAAAGCATCACTGTAAACTGTGGTGACAATCTTTCCAATCTTGCTAGCTCCACTCTTAGTGCTGAATTGCCTGGACCAAAGGGCTCCACTCTTAATGCTCACTCCACTCTGACTGACCAAGCAAAGTTGAGCAGTGGCCCCTTGCCATATAATTTGGAAGACAAGTCACATGGTTTGGGGGAAAAGCCCTCTGGTGGCCAGGAGACACGAACATCTGGTGTGCATAATGTTGAAAGTAGCAACAGTGAATCAGATATCCCACCTCGTGTCGAGACCACGGAAAGAGACAAGTCTTCAGACAAAGAAGTGAAAACACAGAGTGGTGACAAGGAGGAACCACGGATAGCTGTGCGCGCTGGTGAAAGCAGCTGCAAAATAACAGATGTTCCACATTGTGTTGAGTCCATGGAAGAAGACATCAACAGGCTAGCTTCCAATAGTCATTATCTCGACAAAGGGAAAAGTGATGGGGCCACATCAACTATTAGCCAAGAACATGGGCCTTGTTTCAGAAGACACCACCAGCGGGTTGTTGTGCGCAAAGTGCCTATAAGCAGAGCAATGAAGATGTATTCTTTCAGGTAAACTGCTCTTTCCTTGAGATACAATGTGCTTATGGCTGTACACCAATTGTTTACCACAGTAGATAGTTAGAATATCATTTTGTTTCTTCCATAAATTATCTTAAAAGCAAGTAAGGTATTTTTCAAGTTATTGTAAAAAGTGTTTGTACTTGGGTGCTGAGCATGCAACCAGAGTCAATTCTTAACATGCACATATGAAATTATGGTTTAGGCAGCCTTCTTCCATTGGAAGGCCCTGAATGCTTCAAACTGTACCATGTGTTGTCTTCATGGTGATATAGTCTTATAGGTGACCTGACCATGTTTTTTTTTTGAAAGGAGACCTGACCGTGTTTTGATAGTATTAGAGATATTGTATATATCTTAGCTGATATAGTTTTCCATATATAGCTGATAGGCTTTCTTTGTATTCTTGATTGTATTCTTGTACTACAAGCCTTCTTGGCTATATAATGAAGGTCACCCCCCCTCATTAGGGTGTGTGGTGTTTTCTCCAAACCTATTTCTCTACATGGTATCAAGAGACTAGGGATTAATCCCCTGGGACCTTCCTTCCAGAGCCCCACCCGCGTCGCGAAACCATCGCGTCGCGGCCCTCCCCTGTCGCCGCCGCCTCCTTCCCAGTCGGCGTCGTGGTTCTCCTCTGCCACCGCCTCCTTTGCCCCAAGGCGGCGCCCCATCTCCCCTGTCGCCGCCTCCCTCAGTGCCGGCGGCGCCCACCCGTCTCCCCTGCTCCGTCCGTCCCGAGGCGCTCCTCTCCTCTGTTTCTTGCCGTACCTCATGTCGGACGAATCCACGGCCGATTCGACCATGTCTGGTACCGTCGGCGCCACCCAGTCCGCGACCTTGCCGGCTCTGGGCGACAGCACCGCCCCCGCCACCTTCTCTGCGTCGACACCGGCCTTTGGCGCTCCGTCCGCACCGGCCTTCGGCGCTCCGTCCGCGCCGGCCTTCGGCGCGCCATCTGCGCCGGCCATGGACGCAGGGGCCGACGGCTTCATCTTCTACCAGGCGCAGCCGCAGGTGTCCCACGCCTACGCCACCGTCAACGTTAAGGCCCATATTCCACTGACCCTGACCATGAAGAACTCCAACTACACCAAGTGGTCGTCCTTCTTCAAGTCCATGTGCGGCAAGTTTGGCCTGCGCTCGCACATCGACGGCACTGAGGCGCCCCGTCCTGAGGACCCTAATTGGGATCAGGCGGACTGCTGCGTCCGCTCCTGGATGTTCGGCTCCATCGACGACTCTGTCCTCGACCTTGCCATGGAGGGTGAGGAACCGACTGCCAGGGAACTCTGGCTTGCCATCGAGCGCCTCTTCCGCTCCAACAAGCAGTCCAGGGCAATCCTTCTCAGCCACGAGTTCCACTCCATGATGCAGGGTGATTCTTCCATCGCCGAGTACAGTCAGAAGATGAAGTCTCTTGCTGACGCCCTCCGTGACGTCGGTCATCCTGTCCAGGACTCCCAGCTGGTCCTGAACCTTCTGCGCGGCCTCAACCCTCGCTACTCCAACACCGCCGACGACATCGCCAACGACAAGGGCGGCTTCCCCTCCTTCGCCGACGCTCGTGACCTGCTGACCATGAAGGAACTTCGTCTTGCCAATGAGACCAAGGTTGCTACCTCCACCGCCCTCCTCGCTGGGGTGGGCTCCTCGTGCACCAGCCCAGGCGGGTGCCGCTCCTCGTCCACCTCCGTCCAGTCCGGCAGTGGTGGTGGACAGCAGAAGAAGCCTGCCACCAACACCAGTGGCGGGGGCAGCAGCTACAGCAACAACGGCAAGAAGAAGTGGCAGCCCAAGAGGTCTGGCGGTGGCCTCCAGACTTCCTTCTCGGGCTACCAGCAGGGTGTACAGCCGCGCCCGACCGGCCCTTGGTTCTGTTTCAGCCCAGGCACTGGTCAGCAGCTGCTGCAGCAGCCCGGCGGTGGCTCGTGGCGTGGGCCGACTGCTCCTGGTCTTCTCGGCGCGCCTCCACAGGCGCACACTGCTTTCGCTCCGCTCCAGGTGTCTCCGGCGTCCCAGCAGTCCCAAGTGTGGGACACAAGCGGGCTGATTGCTGCTCTCAACCAGCTGCAGCAAGGTGGTTGGGTCATGGACTCAGGCGCCTCTGGCCACATGGCGTCTAATGATGGTATACTTCTGTCTCGACTCCCTCCTTCACATTCCTTCATCACTGTCGGCAATGGGCACACTCTTCCTGTCTCTTGCCGCGGCACCTCTAGTCTCCGTGCTCCCACCACCTCTTTCCAACTTAATGATGTTCTTATTGTTCCTTCCTTGATTCGTAACCTGATTTCTGTTCGTCAGTTTACTAAGGACAATAATTGCACTATAGAGTTTGACGCTTTCGGTTTTTCTGTTAAGGATATCCCGACCGGGCGCGTGATTCTTCGCTGCAATAGCTCCGGTGATCTATACACCATTCCTCCAGCAGCCAGCAGCAGCAGCACCCCCCATGCCGGCCTCGCGACCACATCTGGCCTGTGGCATCTTCGTCTCGGTCATCCTGGACCTACTGCCATAGACATTCTTAGGAATAATTCATTGATAGAGTGTAATAAAGGGCCTCATACTTTATGCCATTCATGTCAGTTGGGCAAACATGTTCGGTTACCCTTTTCTTCTTCTAGTTCACGCAGTACTGTTGCTTTTGAGTTGATACACTGCGATGTGTGGACTTCTCCTGTAGCTAGCATTTCTGGTTGTCGCTACTACCTCGTTATTTTAGACGATTACACTCACTTTTGCTGGACTTTTCCCATGGTCCACAAATCTGAAGTTGCTGGTCACATCACTAGCTTCTTTGCGTATGCTCGGACACAGTTTAACCTTCCTGTTAAAAATGTTCAGGCCGACAATGGCACTGAGTTTGTCAACAAGACCCTCACATCTTTCTTGACAACTCAGGGCACTCACCTCCGTCTCTCCTGTCCATATACTTCTCCACAAAACGGGAAGGCTGAACGCGTCCTTCGCACCCTTAACAATGTGACCCGCACCTTGCTTATTCACTCCCACATGGCTGCTTCCTACTGGGCTGAGGCCTTAGCCACAGCCACATATCTGCTAAACCGTCGACCGTGCTCTGCTGTACAACATGCTGTCCCCTTCCAGCTTCTTCATGGGCAGCCACCTGATTACACCCACTTGCGAGTATTTGGATGCCTCTGCTACCCAAACCTTTCTGCTACAGCTCCACACAAACTCGCGCCTCGCTCTACAGCCTGTGTGTTTCTTGGCTATCCTTCTTCTCATAAGGGCTATCGCTGCCTAGACTTGTCCACTAACCGTGTCATTATTTCTCGGCATGTCGTCTTCGACGAGTCCTCGTTTCCTTTTTCTTCCCAGCCTATCTCTCCATCGCAGCTTGACTTCTTGCTGCCCCCTTCTACCGCCGCTGCAGCTTCACCCTCGGTCGCTCCATCCTCGGATGTTGAGCAGCCGCGGCCTTCACAGTTTGTTTTGCAGGAGCTTCTCGAGGATGACCCCGCCATCATCGTGCGCGGTCCTGTCCTCTCCTCGGCGCCTCTGCCCGCGCCATCACTGTCCAGACCGGGCGGGTCTGGATCGAGCAGCGCTGCCACTGTCTCTTCGCTCCAGCTGCCCCTGACCAGACCAGGCGGGTCTGTTGCAGGGGGCGGTCCTTCGGCATCCTCGGCACGCACACAGGCGGGGCAGGCTGCCCTGCTCCCGCCCCTTCGTCGTGACTTCCACCTCGTCTACAGTCGTCGACCGACGCCTCTTCCTCAGCAGCCGGCTGTGGTGACACCTCCGCCATCGCTCGGGTCGTCGCCAGCGGCCTCTCCGACTTCTCTACCGGCGCCTGCTCCTCCGCCGGAGCCGCGTCGTCCCGTTACACGCACCGCGACAGGTGTCATACCGCGGGTGTCGTACCGGAACCTCAGCGCCACTACTTCTCCTCCGACACCATCACCGATTCCGACGAACTACCGCAGCGCCCTGGCCGACGCCAACTGGCGTGCGGCCATGACTGACGAGTATCAGGCGCTCATCGACAACGGGACATGGCGTCTTGTTCCTCGACCACCTGGCGCCAACGTGGTATCGGGCAAGTGGATCTACACGCGTAAGTATCATTCCGATGGTACTCTTGCCCGTCACAAAGCTCGTTGGGTTGTTCGCGGCAACAATCAGCAGGCTGGCATCGACTACGACGAGACCTTCAGTCCGGTTGTCAAACCGGCGACCATCAGGACTGTGCTGAGTCTTGCTGCTTCCCGTGCATGGCCCCTTCACCAGCTGGACGTGAAGAATGCTTTCCTTCATGGCCATCTCGAGGAGACTGTCTACTGCCAGCAGCCACCAGGTTTCGTCGACCCTGCTGCTCCTGATCACGTATGCCTGCTCCAGAAGTCCTTGTATGGGCTCAAGCAGGCTCCTCGGGCGTGGTACCAGCGCTTCGCCACGTTTCTTCGTCAGCTCGGCTTCGTCGCCTCCACCTCCGACACCTCCCTCTTTGTCTACAAAGAGGGCGGACAGCTCGCCTACTTGCTGCTCTACGTCGATGACATCATCCTCACTGCATCGTCCTCGACTCTACTTCAGCACATCATGGCCAAACTCAGCTCTGAGTTTGCCATGACAGACCTTGGCGACCTGCATCACTTCCTCGGCATTGCTGTCACTCGTTCCACCGATGGTCTGTTCCTGTCTCAGCGGCAATATGCTGTGGATCTTCTTCAGCGTGCTGGTATGGCTGAGTGTCACTCTACGGCGACTCCTGTTGACACTCATGCCAAGCTATCGGCGTCTGATGGTGCTCTCCTCTCTGCGGCTGATAGTTCCGACTACAGGAGTCTTGTGGGTGCTCTCCAGTACCTGACGTTGACTCGCCCTGACTTGGCGTACGCTGTTCAGCAGGTGTGCCTATATATGCATGCCCCGCGCGAGCCTCACCTTGCGCTGGTCAAGCGCATTCTCCGCTACGTCAAGGGCACTCTCTCCTTCGGTCTTCATATTGGTGTTGGACCTATCCAGTCCCTGACTGCTTACTCAGATGCAGACTGGGCTGGCTGTCCGGATTCTCGACGTTCCACCTCTGGCTTCTGCATCTACCTCGGCGACAACTTGATCTCTTGGTCCTCTAAGCGCCAGACCACAGTGTCCCGGTCTAGTGCTGAGGCTGAGTACCGGGCGGTTGCTCATGCGGTCGCTGAGTGTTGCTGGGTTCGACAGCTTCTAGGGGAGCTTCATGTTCCTCTCGCCTCAGCCACAGTTGTCTACTGTGACAACGTGAGTGCTGTCTATATGACAGCCAATCCTGTCCATCATCGGCGCACGAAGCATATCGAGATCGACATTCACTTCGTCCGCGAGAAGGTGGCTTTGGGAGAAGTTCGGGTACTCCATGTACCATCCTCTCACCAGTTTGCGGACATCATGACGAAGGGTCTTCCAGTTCAGCTGTTTACTGATTTTAGATCCAGTCTTTGCGTCCGGGATCCTCCCGCTGCGACTGCGGGCGGGTATTAGAGATATTGTATATATCTTAGCTGATATAGTTTTCCATATATAGCTGATAGGCTTTCTTTGTATTCTTGATTGTATTCTTGTACTACAAGCCTTCTTGGCTATATAATGAAGGTCACCCCCCCTCATTAGGGTGTGTGGTGTTTTCTCCAAACCTATTTCTCTACAGATAGCCCTATTCAGACCCACTAATTTGAGGCCTAGTAGCAAGATAATAAACTTGGCATGTTATAAATATATAACTGTTTGAATTTTGAAGTAAAATTGTAAAAAAATTCTGTGTTAAATTAAATGTACAGAAAGTTGGAATGTGATGACATGGATCAGGGATGAAATGGTGAGGAATTCATTGAATTCACAGCTAATGTGTATGAAAAGTGATAAGTCAGTTTAGGCAAGTTATCTAGTGAGTTAGTATAGTCATAGTTGGTTGTCTATTTCTTAGTTTCTTATGTTAGTTGGATGACACCGTTTTAGGTAAAGGTAGCGTAGTCTTTGTCAAGGGATGAAGCAAGATTGTCTCTGAGGGACTGGCATGATCATAGCCTCCTGATGTAGCGACAAGCCCTGTTGATGACGATGACAATTGGCTCTGTTATCTTCTTCCAATCTATCATTACTGACAATAAATGTGTATGGAATATTGTAATAAAACCTTTTTTTTTTCTGCCAAATTTGGGTATGGCTATTGTAAGCACAGACTGAGTTACCAAATAAGCCCTTTGAGAATACTTGGAAACTGATAGACAAGCAAGCAAAACTGCATGGTAAAGAACTGTGTTGGGAAGAAAGTTTACATGTATAATAGTGCTGTCCTTATGCAAATAAAGCTAACAAGCCTCTAGCTGAGTTTGTTAGGTGGCTCCAGTAGCACTCCTTATGACCTGGGTTCGACTCCTTTTTTTTTGAAGGAAAAGGGGTTCGACTCCTGGTGGGAGTGATTTTTCAGGTTGGGCTTAAAAAAAATCAAAAGGTCTTTCTTTGGCTTATATTAAATGCTTGAGGTGTTTCTCAATTTTGTGAATTCATACATATGGCCATACTTCACTTGAAGTAGGTCGCATATATAAAATTTGGAAATGGAGAATTGATGTGAATGCCCTCTTGCAGAATTGCTTTGCATTTATGTTTCAGCTGTTCAGGGTCATCTAACACCATACTACACACACTCCTCATAAAGGCTGTAATGTGAACATATGCTGCTCTGTTTCTCTGAATAAAGCAAGAGAATCTGAATCTTAATTCTAACAATGTTTCAGCCGTTCTTTTGGGGTTAGGAAATGAAGGCTTGACGCTACTTATGTGTTGCACTGTCCTGCGTCCAAGTTTTGCGATTATTTAATTACTTTTCTTGTTTCTGCAGGTGTTAATATTATCTAACCTGGACGATTTGCACAAGAACCTGTTGCTGAGAAAGCACAGTAGAGAGAAAGTCGCAAATCCTTTTGAGTAGAACCATGCATCTAAACCAATGCATTCATGAGCTTTTCATCAAAGTAATTTTAACAGTTGGAACCTGAGTTGTATCCAAGATGTATTCCAATGGTTGTGCATGTAACATGCTCACCATTCACAAAGAAACTCAATAGCATCTAATCCTCTAAACTCATGATCCAGGGGTCTGGATCTTAGGTCATCTTCTAAGGTATAATTTCAATTTCTGATGAACTTCGTACAATGGTCATGCAAGACCATTGTGTATATAAGATGTTCAGTTGCTCATCATGGCTGACTTAAGGAGCTTGATGCAATTCAAACAATCTATATTTAGCTGGGATGTACCCATCGGCTAATTCTGTACTCAAATTATGCGCAACCTCATTCTGTTCATGGACTTTCAATTTCTTCTAGGATTGTTTTGGCATTTGATTTGTATCTCTGTATTACACAGCACTGTGGGTTCTTGCAAAGAAACTTAGTGCTGCTGACACAAGTGCTGATGCTGTAGAAAATGAAGAAGGGTACTCAGGTTTGCTGGCATACTCAGGTACTCAGGGTACTTAGAAATTATTCAGTCTTCACCATTGATCATATTCGTGCTCCGTGCTGTGTGTAGCCTTCTTTTGGGTTCCCAGGATACCAGTAAATGGAGATTACTCAGATCCGCATGTCAGCTACTATATGGTTTTCCGGAGCATTTACTTTTTTTTAGGTAAAGTTCAAGTAAATTGGTTCACAAATGAGTTTTACAGTATTTTTCAGTAGATTTCCTTAAATCCTTTGATCACACTTGGGAGGTTTTCCCAGAGCGGGCTCTCTCCGTCCCCCCCCCCCACACCCCACCGCGTGGGCGACGGGGACGGTCTCCCAACCCTAGCCGCCCCCGCCCCCGTGCCCGCCGCAACACATCGCGTTGCCGCCCGAGCGGGCCGTCGGGAGCTCGTGCGGCCGCAAGGACAGCGGCGGCGTGGCCTCTCTGCTCCTCTCTCGCGCGGGTAAGGGCGGGCATGGCTGCCTCTGTCCGTCAGCGAGGCCCCCCCGGCGGCGGCGGGTGCCGCATTCCCAGATCCGGCGGTGCCCTGCTCGGATCTGGGGGTTGCACGGTGGAAGCTGCTTGTTTCTCGACGGGCAGGCGACCGGTGGCCGGGCGGCGGCGGCGATAGCCTTTGAGGAAGATGGCGGCGCGGTGACGAGTGGACGGTGACGCTCCGGCTGGCGGTCGCGCGGGCCGACGGCCTGGCGCGGGGCGACCCCTGGCGCGCGTCCGCTGTGAGCTGGTGGCCGGTGCTGCCCGACCTCGGCAGGCTGGCGGGCCGGCCTCGGCGGGCTCGCGACCATGGCCGGGGTGGCCGTGCCTGGCTCTGGGAGGCCCTGACGGCCTCTGCAGGCCTGGGCTGGCCGACCACCCTCTGCATCTGGTGCTAGTTGGCGCCTCCTTGGTGGTGGGGCCAGGGGTGCCTGGTGCTCCTCGCGGCGCCGTGGTGGTACTGCGGGAGGTGTTGGGCTCCCTGCTGGCGATAGTTGCGGAGGTGGCGGGTGCTAACATCCTCCTTGCTCACAAGCGGGCGGCGGGCGTAGGGCAGTCGGGCGAAAGCCTCCACCGGTGTCGGTGGACATGATGGCGGCGTTCTTGGAGCGTTGTTCACCCTGTTGGGGGCATCATGGCGAGGCGCTACGTTCTCGTTGCGGGGGGCTCACTGGGTGAAAACCCCGTCCTTCTGGACGTGAGACAACGGCGCCTTGGCGTCGTACCCTTCTTGAAGGTGTCGTGTCTGGAGCCTCGTCGCTAGTGGTGGTGGAGCTGGCCGGTGGTGCTGCTAGAAGCGCGTTGGTCCGTGTTGCTGTCGGGGTGCTGAGGGCCCATGGGTTCTGGAAGACTTGAGTTGCTGAGCTTGGTGTGGCGGTGTTCTCCATGACGGCGGGGTGGAGGAGATGCTCTCTTCGCGGCGTTTGTTACCTGAGTCCTTGGCAGAGAGAGTGGCGGTAGGTGAGGCGAGACCCCCACGCAGAGAGGTCAGGACCAGTGGGCGTCCTAGGTGCTGTGGTGGAAGTGTGTGCTGAAGCTTCTATGGATCTGAGGGATCGACGGCCGGGTTTGTGCAGCTTGTGGACGACAGTCCCATGGTGGAGGGGCTTTGTGGGTCGTTGGTTCCTACAGCGGGTTGCGCCACAGCGTGGCATAGCGTCGGTGACGACGGCGCAGGTGTCGGCGGCCTGCTTCGGTCTCCTCTCCCATGTGGTTGTAGTTGGTGGCGTGTTGTGTTGGGTGCGTTTGTTTTTGTTCTTGGGATTGTTCGTGTGGTGGTGTGTGCTTCAGCCCGTTCTGTACCATTGTTGTTTCTTCTTAAATGACATAGCAGTGCTTCTGCTTTATTTTTTTTTAAAAAGAACTCTTGTAAGGCACAATTCATTTATGGAACATGTCATCTTGAGTTTCTTGACTATGCTGCTAGAAGCTAAATTAGACTGGTCACTATCTGCCGAATATATGAAAACAAAGGGATAACACAACAACGTTACATTCACCACAAAACATGCAACTAACATATTTTTGACAAAAGCTGAGGTCTTTGGAGCTGACCCATATCCTAGTATTTCAGTTTGTCCAAGTCTCTAGTTCCAAGTTTGTTCTAAGAGATAGACCAAAGGTCCTCTACCCTAGTTGATTAGAGGGGGCTAAGATAATATTCCATTCTCAATGAAAATCGTTGGGCGGTCTTAAACCCCACCAATTTTTTTTATTAGAGATAGCCCAATCCAATTTTTGGCTCAATTTGCATTCCATTTGCACATTCTAAATTATTCACCATGAAATTAAAAATTGAGCTTGTTCGCACCTTTATTAGAGCTAGTTTTCATTTAGATTATTTATCCACATGTTCTTTTTTTGGCATCTATTTCAAGAATTTGGGCTCAAACAGATCTAGCTCATTCAAACGTCACTATGAAAAAATATATTTTTTCCAAAATGCATATGCACGGCAGGTATTGTAGCTTGATCATGAGTACCAGTTCATTACTTCCTCTTCAAAAATTTATAATTCCACTTGAATCCAGAAGCTGCAAGGTTTAGAGTGCTTTTGGCATAGCTATGGCTGAAATGACTTCGACTCCAACTGTGTTGGTGAAATAGTTTTTTTCTAGCTCTGGCTTGTCCGGTTGGAAAAATGTTGGACAAAACAACTTTTGCGAAATTTTACTTGACATCTCCAGGAGTTTGCCAAATTTTACTTGACAAATTTTGTGTTTTGCCAACTTCTAAAAAGACATGCTAAGTAAAAAAAGAGTTCATTTGCAACCGTTCGACATAATTTACTTGTCAAATCGAGATCTAACTTATATCAGGAACCTTGGATAGAAACAAAATTATGTTTAATCCGTCCACCTCTTGAAAACTTGCATGAGGAACTCTAAGACAAACAAATTTATATTTATGCCATTCCAACTCTTCTGATTCGGATGGATGCGCCACGGATACGAGCGCCCATATATGCACGCGCGGAGGCTCTTTTTCTGAACTTGGGTAAATGTCAATCTCGGATAGGGGAAGAAATATACATAATACCCTTTCTTTTCTTTTCACTTCTTTTATTTTCCGCTTTCCCTTTTATCTTTTCTTTATTTTCCCCTCCCTTTCCTTTCTTTTTTTCCTCAGTGTTTTGTCTCTTTCTATTTCTCCTCTCCGTCTTCCAATATCCATTTACTAGCACCTATCCTCCTCTGTCCTCACAGCTCACCTCTCCTCCACTAGCACGCTCGTTGGTCACCTCTAGAGCTCGGACTGGGGCCGTGCCATTTGTGAGCTGCACGAAGCACAACATTTTGGCACGCCACGATAAATTTTGAGTTGTGCCTGCACGACACGAATTTGAGGGCCATGACATACTTAGGATCCCCATCGGCACGATGAGTGGAATGGCACGGCACGACACAACACGTATTTTGGGTCATGCTTGGGCTGGCACAACACGAAAATGGCTGCTCGCAGGCCACTTCTAGCTCTCTCCGTTGCGCTGCCACCTTCCTTGGCACCAACCTCGTCCATGCCATCAAGCTCTCTGTTGGTGTCGTCGTCAAGCCCCACGCCCCTTTGATGCTAAGCTTCGCCCCCAAATTTTGCTTGCGTCGTCAGCTTCCTGCATGGGCAAACCAGAGAGTTTAACCCGAGAGCAGTTTGGAATCGTAGGGAGCGAGTATTTTGGGCTTTGTGTCCATCAATCTACTCCAGTCACCGCATTATGTGGGGTTCTGATGGTAAAGTTCCACTTTGGCAGGGCGGAGCAACAGGAGAAGCTATGCCAAAGGTGCGAACTAGGTATAGCTTAGCTGGTAAGGTTTCTTGTGGTGGAATCTACCCACCACACCAGGGTTCGAGTCCTCAACTGGTGCTTACATTTTTTTATATTTATTCCCGGATTTAATTGGCTCTATTGTTTTAGTGACAGACAACATGCCCGACAATAGTGAGGTGTTAGTGGTGACTTCGTCAATCTTGAGGATTTGCCGACTTAGTTTTTCAGAGGTGAAAGAAGGGGAGGAAGTTGTACCAAAAGCACCCTTAGTTATGCCAACACTGCACGCAACACCACCTTTTTTTGACAACTAACATTTCATTCATTGATTAACAACAAGAAGCCATTAGAAGAAGTACATTAGAAATGTTTACATTTTGGAATGCCTGAATAAAGGGGCACTCATGAGCATGAGAAGGATTAACACATAGTCCTGTAGAATCTAATTGATTCGCTTGTAGCATGGAGAAACTTTGTCTTTCAAGTAAGTCCGCCATTTGGTTTTGTTGGCGTCAAATTTTGTGAATTGATGAAAAGGTTCCTGCAAGAAGAGTGTTGACAAGTTATGTGAATAGTGTGATCCTCCAATTCGGTGGATCAGAGAGAGATTAGGACCATTGATGAAATTAACAAGAAGTTGATTGCCCACTAAATAATGGACATATGCAGCTGATTAAGGATTGAGGCCGCAAGGCTAAGGTAGCAGCCTCTGCCATGAGCACTGAAGTGGCTCTAGGCATGCATGCCTTGATGAAGACACTGATGGGTGGTGATATGTCAGTGTTTACTATGAAAACTCCTAGTCCTGCTCCTGGCATCTGTAACCTTGCAAATAAGAAGGAAAATGAACCAAAAACCGATCTTCTTCGTGTGAGTTGAGGCTTGTGATCTTGTGATTGTTGAGTTCAATATGTCTATCGATTGCAGGGTCTTGCCTGGTAGCCCGCCCATCCAAACAATTGGAAGGACACAGTCTAAACAATACAATTGCAAGGATCACGATATCCATTTTATCTCATGATCTCTAGATCTGCAAACAAAGTAACAATATCCTTGCAGGATTGGGGAAGTCAGAAAAAACATTTAGACCATCTCCAGCAGATGCTGCAAACACACTACCGAATCTGCAAAATGAAGAAGGAATACACAGTGTAGTGACTCCAGCAGTTGCTGCAAACACTACCACATTTTGCAGACAACCCTCGGTCGATCTCCATTCCTGGGATTCTCTCTCCCTTCTTCATCGGTTTGCGCCAACTGCCTCTCCTGCCTCGCGTCCCTCATCCAAGCCGACGACGTCCTTCCCCAGCGGCCAGCACCACCTGCTACCACCTCCAGTGCTCCCTCCCTCCCCAGACCGGCGACGCCCCTCCCCTGCTCCCTCCCTCCAGCGCTGCCACCTCCCTTGCTGCCTCCCTCCCAAGGCCTGCGGCGCCGCCGCCATGAGCTCTGCGCGGATCTACGTCGGCGAGGTCCGAGTGCGGCA
Organism: Cenchrus fungigraminus; assembly: GCA_036936925.1. Classification (NCBI taxonomy): domain Eukaryota; kingdom Viridiplantae; phylum Streptophyta; class Magnoliopsida; order Poales; family Poaceae; genus Cenchrus; species Cenchrus fungigraminus. The sequence continues at coordinate 14,760,661 of CM072768.1, read as the reverse complement.
GCTCCTCCGCGAGCTCTTCCTCCATCACGAGACGGCGCCAGGCGAGATAGCCTAAGCGCGCCGCACACCTACACTCCCCGCCATGCAGATCCGGTCGGCAGAGGAAGAGCTGCGGCCGCGGGTGAGCCATGGCGGATGCGAGCGGCGGCGGCCTCGGGGGCGGAGGTCGCCGGTCGCCTCCACCCCGCCGGCTGCTGCTCGTTCCGATCCAGCCTCTGTGCCTGCGGCCCCTCCTCGAGCTCTCCACCCCGGAGCACCTCCGGATCCGCGGCGGTCGTCTCCACTTCTTCCCCGTGGCGGCGGCGGGCATCCGCGGCGGCGAGGGCCGAGGCGGTGCGGTCGAAGAGGACGACGAGGACGATGCAGTCGTCCGTGGTGAGGAAGAGGAGCAGGCGGGAGCCAACTACCGCAAGAGGTGCGCGATGTGTTGCACAAAACTGCTGGAAGCCGGACATTTTTGCATGCGCGCTCCGTCCGTCTCCTTCGCTCAAATCAGGTGGTATGCAGAAGCGTATCCACATCCTTGTTGGAGATGGTCTTAGGGCTTGGGTTGACCATATAAAGCTGCTGTGCCGTGTTGTGAAAACAAAAAGCTGCTATGCCGCGCAGAGGCCACTACGGCATGCTGCGGATGGGCGCGTTGACCGTGGGGCCCGCACGACGTGCGCTACGTGTGACTACGTCCACTTGCCCGGTCTGATTGATTCACCATCGTTCACGTGCGCAGACCGCAATAGTTATTTGGCCCAGCAAGCGGTAGCCGTGGTCTCCTCCACTCTCCGCGTGGGATCCGCTCATGGGCTGGTCCAATTATTTCCATTTTTCTTTCTCTTTTCATTTTTTATATCAAGCAAATATATATATATAGATGTATAAGTCAAATGTAAAAATTGTTTTATGAAAAAAGTTATGCTCATAAATCGTTTCGTTATAAAAAAAAGTTATGCATATAACTCATCACTAAGAAAAAAGATACGCTCATAACTCGTCATTAGGGAAAAACTTATACACATAACTCGTCATTAGGGAAAAAGTTACGCATATAACTCGTCGTTAGAGAAAAAGTTATGCACACAACTCATCGTTATGAAAAAATGTGTGGGCATAACTCGTCGTTAGAGAAAAAGTTATGCACATAACTCGTTGTTCGAAGAAAAGTTATGCGCATAACTCGTTATTAGAGAAAAAGTTATGCGCATAAATTGTTGTTGCAGAAAAGGTATATATATATAAATCATCACAGAAAAAAATGATGCACATAATTTTTTTTAAAAAATATGGTTATATATTTGTTTTGGATATAGAAATTATGCATATATGTTGACATCATGGGAGATATGGCCCCATATATGCACGCGCAGAGGCTCTTTTTCTAAATTTAGGATAAATGTTAATTTGGGATGGGGAACTGGTGAAGAAGGATCGGGACGCAAAATACTCCTAGCTGGTGCGCATTGCTGAGTTCTTGGAAAATCGATCGCTGCTGAGGGTTGCTAGCGCGCGCTGTGATTACAAAACTGTGCCTAGACCTCTCGGGTGAGCAACGACGGCTCATTGATTGTGTCGTTTCCTTCATGAAAGATCGCTTTGGTGTAAAAAAAAAGAGAGCGCTAGATTAACATGATAATTAATATAAGTTTCATTGGGCCTGTTTGGATCCTCTTACAGGGCTAGAGTTAGAGTTAGTTTCCAAATCTAACTCTATCTCTAAACTAACTCTAGCCCTAGAGGTGTTTGGATGACATGGTTAGATTGACAAATAAATGCACTTTTTCAATTATTTGTCTCATTCAAACCATCATTTCAGCAGGATTTTTTTTTGTGCGCAGCTCTTGTGTAGCCTACTTCCGATCACAAATGACACAAATAAATCATTTTACAACTCAAGCATCCAAAACACAATAAATATTATTTTGTCCATACAATCAATGCCTAGCCCTTGACCATTACATTACACTCTATGAAATAAAACATGAGCCAACTCATCACGGAAGGCATTCATGTTGACATCTTCGACAAGAGGTTCATCTTCTGGTCATGTGGATGCAGAAGAACTAGGCATTGGGTTATAATCTTCATCTGCATCACATCGATCAAAGTCTCTGTCCGCAATTCTGCTCTCTCGAATGAAATTACGAAGAGTCATACAAGCCACAATAATTCTAGTTTGCTTTTTCTCTGGAAAACTTTGTACGTTCAACAAAATCCTAAATTTCATCTTCAACACCCCAAAAGACCGCTCTATGACATTTCTAACTTTGGCGTGTGCATGGTTAAAGGTTTCTTTCATACCTTTGGGAGCCGCTCTATTGTGCCATTGCTCCACATGGTACCTTGTACATCTATATGGTGATAGGTACCCGGCTGATTTGGGTACCCCGCATCAACCACATAGTACTTCCCTACATAATGTGAACAGCAGGCACACAATGAGACTTAATTAAATGAACAAGTCCTATTGGATAAAAACTGTTGCTAGTTAAAGTAGCAAACCTGGTGGTGGATGTGGAAATTTGTGTTGATAAGTAGTCATAGCATATTTGAAAACTCTCATGTCATGTGCCGAACCAGGCCATCCCGACAACACAAATGTAAATCTCATGTCGAAATCACAAACAACAAGCACGTTCTGACTAGTTTCATTGTGCCTGTTCAAATATGGAATCCTCTTACTCTTATCCACCACAACCTTCACATGGGTTCCATCTATAGCTCCTATGCAGTCGTTGAAGTGTGACCAAAATGCTGGATTTTCTAAGTTTGTGTGCACCTCTGAAAATGTTGGGTCCTTGGGTACAATTATGTCATGTGCTAACCTAAGTAGGCATCCCAAAACTCTGTTAAATGTCCTGCTTATTGTCTCCATAGACCTCCTAAAATGGTTGTCAGCCTGTCTAACTGACTGTGGTGAACCAACAATCCATAGAAACATAGCAAGAGTCTCTACAGATGACATTTTTGTAGTGGACTCCAACCCATATGACTAGTCCAAAATATTATGGAGCCTATTAAATAAAGGTCTCTCCACCCTGAACATGTTGTAGCATTGGTCATCTCGAGCTAGTGTGTTCATGACCCACTCCAAACCAGAGTCTCCATTGACCCTACTAGGCAGTTTCACAAAGTAGTTGTCAGAGTACATACCAAACATAGGAATCAACTGCACGATCAAATTCTCGGTCTGCACCAAATTTTTGCGGCACATGGATATAATCTCATCCTCGCTTGAACTGCCTCCATCTTCTTCTCCCTCGAACATGGTGCCATGAACTTCTTCCTGCTTCAACACATGTAAGAAATTGTCAACACTTGCTTAATGTGAAAAATAATATTTCAAACTTGAAACAATATAAGCAATTGAAATTAATTCAGCCCAGAGATAAAAATAATTAAGCTCAACACATCAATACATAGGTTCTTAACAGATACATAGGTTCACACACATATAATTTAGTTCGTAACACATCACAATTAAGACCAACTACTCGAGATTGTTGTCCCTGCACCATTTCTTGAAGTAACCAAACCTAAGGTCGGGAGTTAATTTCCCACAGAAGAACTCCCTTTGGTATTGTGTTTCGAACATCTTGGACATGGCGTAGACGGCTTCAACGGTTTGCTCAATCCCACACTCAAAAGCCAGCTCCTGACACCTCTCAACAGAAAACGCAGCCTTTTCACTTGCACGTTTCTGCATTTGGCGAGTGTTGATTGTGACAGACTCTTTGAAGGTAGTGGCTATGTCATTGACAGCTTTCAACATTGGGCTCTTGCTCCTTTTCAGTGGACTTGTCAAAGTGCTTGAAGTGCTTAGTGACCTCTTGCCTTTTTGGCTCCTTGTACTTGTAGGTGTTGTTTGAAACTCCTCTTCCTCCTGCCCCTGATTCTCACCATAATCATCTTCCTGATTCTCACCATAATCATTACCTAGCACAAAGGCTGTGCTCCCATCCGCCGTGGACTCTCTGAACAGTTGGTCTAGCAAGTCCTCGTTTGCCAGAGGACCCCACTGTAGCTTCTTTAGGTATGGTTTCTTCTGCAGCAATAAAATCAAATGGGTGAGTTACAAAACATATTACAAGCACATGGCAAGCAAAAGCAGGTTAACACAAGTAGTTTAACTGAAAGAAAAACACTGAAATACTTGTCTACTGAAAAACACTGGCCATGCAAGCAAAGAATGGACTACTGCAGTCTTAATGAGTTAAAATTTCTATGGACTCTGAACACATCAAGCCGCAATTAAGCCTGCAGTCTTAATCTGTGAAAAGATATCAGATGTGCAGTTCCAGATTCCAGTGAGATAGCGTGACAGGGAGTGAATTCATCTATGTAGCGAACATGGCCCCATTTGCCATTAGTTCGAGTTTGATTTTGGTGATTCATGACAACATGATCAATGGGACTAACCATATTGTTTAGCATGTCTTTCAAGGGTCAAAAACAAGAAAGAAAGGAAAAAGAAAGGACACCATCGGATGAACCGACGGTACCTAGATAGCAAGCGTCGGTGCAATCGTCGGACGAGTTGGTACACTGGGTGAAACCCTAGGAACCGTCGGATGAATCGACGGTCCATTTTCTAGTAGCGTCGGATGAGTTGCAGAGAAGAAGAAGCGAAGACAGTAGCACCGGATGATCTGACAGTCTGAGTGAGGACACCGTCGGTCTATCCGACGCTCAGTTTGAATCAATACAGAGACGCGCCAAGACGGGGCCTTCAGCACCGGATGAACCGACGCCATGATCAGAGGAAGCGTCGGTCTATCCGATGGTTGTATTTAAAACATACAGTACCGCCCCGAGTGAGAAGCCTTCAGCACCGGATGAACCGACGCACCGTCGGTGCATAGCGTCGGAGTAGCTCTATCAGAGAACCTCAACGGCTATATGACGTGGAAGGGGCACCGGATGAACCGACGCCTTGAAAAGTATAGCATCGGTTCATCCGACGCTTACTTTTTCAGTGGCCGTTAGCCAATGGCTCTTTGAGTGCCTTGGGCTATTTATACCCCCTCCACTCACCCATTTGAGTTGCTGGATTGTGTGGAAGTGCAGGAGAGTTCAAGACACCTAGAAGATCATTTCCAATCCATCCAAGTGCTAAATTGCTCATCCTTAGACTTGCATATGCTTTGTGTATGTGCTTAGTGCTAGGCTTAGCTTAGAGCTTAGTGAGTGCAAGGTTGTGCCAACCTTGTGAGGTGATTCTTGAGTGAATCAAGTTGTACAAGGTTCGTCGGAAGCCTTGGGGCCTAAGTCGCTCACCGGCAATCGTCATCGACCCTCCGGCTTGGTGTGGAGCGGCGAGGACACTTTGTGCGGGGGACGTGGAGACCCCCTTCCTTGGTGGAGAAGCTCCTTAGTGGAGGCGGCATCAAGGTGACCAAGGGAGCTTGGCAAGTGCCTAAGTGGCTAGCCTTTGTGGCGAGTCAAGTGGTGCTCTTGGGAGAGACTTGGTGACCGGGAAGCAATACTCTTATGTGAGTGCTTCAACAACGTGGACTAGGGGTGGCTTAGTGCCTACCGATACCATGGGATAAATCGCGTGTCAAGAGTTTGCTTCCTCTCATCCCCTTTATGTTTCCGCATTTACTCTATTGCAATCTTTGCTTGCCTTTACTTTCCTAAGTAGTATCATGCTAGGAATGGCTATAGGTTGCAAACCTTGTTTTGGGATGGGAGTTTCACACTAGAACAACCCTAGTTGCACATCTAGATAGTATGTTCTAGTTTATCTTTGTACAAAAATAGTGAAGCCATAGGTTAAGGTTTTTAGTTGCCTAATTCATCCCCTCCCCCTCTTAGGCTAACGAGCATCCGATTCCTTACAATCTATGCAATCACAAGAAAATTATACAATCAGAACTCATACAAATGTAGCTATACAGACTGCAGTGAGCGATATTGTTCAGAGTTCAGACTGAAATGCCTCTCACTACTCTCCAATTGAACCAGATATTAGTTGACTGAAATGCTACAGGAAGCTACTAGCAATTAAACCACTCTTGCTGATATGCTAGAGGAAGCTACTAGGAAACTTGCAAAGCTGACTCCATAACCAGAGATTAGTTGACTGAAATCTACTTTTAAACAAAAAAGTCCCATGTAACACCCTAACCTTCCATCACTAAATTAATGTAAGCAACATGGTGTTTTAGTTTTTGTTTTCTAAGGAATAATAAATTATCAAATAAATTATGCCCTAAAATATTTAAACATCATTTTGAATAATTTCAGAAGCAATAAGTGCTTGTGCATCATGATTCGAATGCATGGTATTTTTTTTGTTTGTTGGAGTAAAGCTTTAAAATGTTTTGAAAGTTTGAAAAGTTAAAAAGAGTTTGAATTCAAAGTTTGAAGAAAAAAAAAGATCAACTTCAAAAGTTTGAAAAATGAATTTGAAAAGGTTTGAAAAAAAAATAAACCCCCCCAACCCTCTCTTCCCTCTCCCCTTCCCTTTCTTTCCAGCCCGCGGCCCAGTAGCTCGCGCGGCCCAACCTCCCGCCGGCCCACTTCCTTTTTCCCCCTCTTTTCTTTTCTCGCAGGCCCACCTCCACTCCTTTTCCCCGCCAGCCCAAGTTTCCAAGCGGCCCAGCTAGCCGCACCAGCCCACTTCCACCCTTCTTCCCCTCTCTCACCGCCAGACCGGCCCCACGCGTCAGATCCATCCCCTTCCTTTGGTTTCCCTCCCCTGCTTCGCAGTACAGCGCCGCCACCGGCCCTCCCCGCATCTCCCGCCTCTTCCTCCCTTCAATCCTCCCCATCAAGGCTCAGTAAAACTCTCCATTCACTTCCCCTCCATTAATTCCGTCCGTTACTCCTCAATCAAGCCGTTTTCCCCCTCTTGAAGGCAGTAAAGCCGCCGGCCACCGCCATGGCCATCAATGGCCAATTGGCCCGGTCGCCGCTCCCTCTTCCTCCCTTGGCCTATAAAGCACGAGCACGAGTCCTTGCGCGCCCCTTTCCCTCGCCTGTGCACCCTGCACCTTCCCCTCGTCTCTGCACGCACCGCCGCTAGGGAGACCCCGGCCGCCAGCCATTGCCGGCCGTCCGGTGCTCCTCGTCACCAAGCGAGCACCTCCTCCGGGCCTCTTCGTCCTCTTTCGTCGCGTGCGCCATCCGCACGAAGACCCGGCGCCCAAGAGTGTCTCCTTCCCCGCCGAACTGAGCCACCGCCGGAGATTTCCTGTTGTTCCTTCCCCGGAGCGCCGCCCGAGCTCGATCTCTGCCGTCTCTTTCTCCTCGTCTCCAACTTCTCACGTGCAGTGTCGCAGCAAGGTAAGGATGCCATCTCCTTCTCTTTTGCTCGCACTCGAGATGACTTGTGCCGTCGCCGGCCTTACGTCGATCTCTGCCGTCCGCCGCCGGCCGTGAAGGCTCTTGTCTGTCACCCGAGCTGCCTCCTAGGTCCCGTGGTCGGGTTTGCCTAGTCCCCCGCTCCACGTAGGTCGAAACCGCGCTGAAAGTCGTGCACCGGAGCTCGAGATCGAGCGAGCCCCGGCGAGCTCCGCCGCCGGCCCCGCCGGGCGCCGCCGCCCACCGCCTTGCGCGCCTCCTCCCCTTCCTCCTCCACCCTATAAAGGGGCATCAGGACCTCCTCTCCACCCCGCGCCCCTCCCTTCCTCACCTCCCTCACCACAGCGCCGCCGCCGCGGAGCGCCGCCGCCACCGGCCGTCACCGCCGCTGGGCCACCGTCTCCGGTGCTTCCCCCTCCCCTCCGACCCCTGGGTAAGCTTCCCCGTCTCCTTCTCTTCCTCTCCATGCATTTGCTTTCGAATTTGGCGCACCGGAGCCTTTTCCCGGCGTTGCTCCGGCGAGCCGCCGCCGCGCCGTCCGCCGGCGCCGCCGCGCGCCGTCGTCTCCCCGCCGCCCGTCGCCTGCGTGCGACCGGGGCCGTCCGATGGGCACGGACGGCCCAGATCTAAAGGGGGGCGTACCCCTTAGATCGGTCCACCGTGGACCGGTGGACCAGGTCCACAGGCGCCGGTCCACAGCATTGCGTCAGCCCGACCAATCACTGCACCTGATTACTAATAAAGTATAAGTTTATACCAACCCACATTAAGCATAAAGGTAAGATACACCATAAGAATATGGCAAGAATAATCAGAGAGCACGATTTAAGTCCATCTTCAAGTTCAGTTATCATGTGAGGGTCCAGGCCGCTCTTGACCGTGAGCACGGCTAACCGGTTAGTTTTACACTCTGCAGAGGTTGTACACTTTCACTACAAGTCGCGTAAAAGCTCCGAAGAACTTTGAACACAACCATGCGATGCCGGCCAAGCATTATACCGCACTACCGAGGTGTGATTGCATAGGGACGCTACGAGGCCTTTACAAAGGGTCCTCCCGTGTGTATTAGTCCATAGTTATATGTCATAGAGGCTATCTTTCGTACCACACTTCTACCCACGGACGGTCAGCCATAGAGTACTTCCGTTCCAATACCACTCCGGAATAGAACCATAAAAACATTCCTCCGTCCCCAAACTACTATGCGAGTAATGACCACACAAAGACTTCCCTAATTACTCGGCCAAGACCAGAGCCATATAGTTCTTGTGGTTGCACTGTTGTCCTGGTGGTTCTCCATATTTTGATTAAACATATGGTCTTGTATATTAAACATCACATATCACATTGGAACATAGAGTAAAAGAGTATCATGTTGTTTATTACCAACCCAGTTGAGCAAACTAAGCAAGATCTACCATCAAGATTAATTAAATAACCTAGTTATATAAGTTAATGGTAAAAAGAAACTAGTCATAATCCTTAATAGGAACCCATCAAAATTAATGCAAGCAATGCAATGAGTGATTAAATATAATTCTTAGGACAAAAGATCAAGGACACACTTGCCTTTAACCAGAGGGTAGTTGCTCAGAATCTTCAACTTCAAGCTGTTCAAAACTTCTCGAACGACGTCCACTCTAAGCGCATCAATCATCGGACAAGCATACAAAGCAGACAAACAAACAAACTAAGGACAATACACCACTCAAAAGAAAAGCTTTAAAAGAACGCATTAAAGGATAGGCTCGATGCTATGGATCACTGAAGCACACAGACCGTGCCGAGAAAAGGAAACGTTTGGTTAGCTTTAGATAATGCACTAGGTTTGAGCATGAACTAGGATCAAAAGATCTGGAGCTTGAAAGGAGATTAGCTCTATGACAGAGATTGAGCTGATAGAGAACGTCTATCGAACTATTTGCATATATGAGAGAACAAGACTATGAGTTTGGTTTATTTTAATTAGCAAAACAAATGTGAAGGATATTTTAAAAATTAAAATACCCTATGTTGACATTAATGCAATATTATATTTTATTTGTAAAGACCGGAGTAAAGAACCTAATCAAATTTTATTTATAAAGATTCATGTATAGATTATACCAATTAAACATTTAATTTGGCAAAGATAAACTATATGAATCATCTAAACGTAACTTTATGATTCGAGTAGATCGTATTATTATTAAAAAAATTATGGTATTGGCATTAATCAAATATACATTTATTATCAAAAACCGATATCAAAGCCTAATCAAATTTTAATTAGAAAAGGTTAATTAACTATTAAACAAATTAACAATTTGTTTATGAAAAACCAAGATAAAGATCTAATTAGCTTTTATTCAGAAAAACATGTGAAATAACATTACTCAAATTAATTTTGATAAAGAAAACAGTGTACAACACTATATAGATTTTATTTGGAAAGACATGTTTACTAAGCATTAATCAAAATTAATATTAAATTAATTTTCAGAAAACAAACATGATGAAAACACATCACTAACGTGTGCTTTACATTATTATTGACCTAACGCAACTTGAACGGATTAAAACGGAGCTAAAACAAAGAACCTATGGAGAAAACAAGTTGATAAGGATCTAGTCGTGATTAACTATAGATCTCAGGGGCTAGCATAAAATATCTGCAAGACACATTGAATAGTGCTTGCGAATAGATCTAAGATCAGGGTTAGATCTGCAAAAAGGGCTCGGTTGGATCTGTTTGCAGGAAACTAATACATCTAGGGTTAAACTTGAAAAAAAGATGCAAGGGACATAGAGTAACTTATGGATTAAAGGAAACTTCACGGGGCTACTTGCAAACCGGCCAGCCTTCATCTTCTACCTCTGCTCGATATAGGGACAGGGGCGGACGGCGGGTCTGGCTGACCAATTCGCCGGCAGCTCGGGCATCGAGGGGCTCGGGTGAGGCTAGGAACGGGTAGAGGAAGACGAGGGGAACTCGTAGGAGTGCTCACTGACGGTGGAGATGCGGGGACGTAGCTGGAATCGAAGGAGGACGGCGGTGATGTTGGCGGCCGGCTCGGTGTTCCAAACGAAGGCATTGTTCCGGTGGTCCTCCGGCGACGAGATAAGACTCCCCTGATGCGGCTTGTCGTCACGGAGCTCCGTGCGGTGCTCACTTGGCCTAAAGACCGACGGAGGCGGCGAATCGAGCAGGGCAACGCCGGCGGCTTGGCTCAGCGCGAGCTCCGGCGGCGGTGCTGAGTAGAGGCGACGGTAGGGCGGCGGCGGCGTCTAGGGCAGCGCGCGGGGCTTGGCGGCGCGCTAAATAAGGGTGCGGGGCTGCCCTTGGCGTGGCACGCACGCCAAGGTGGCGGCGGTGGCGCCGGCCGTGGAGGCCACGGCCTCTGGCCGTGCGGGCTCCATAGGGCCCAGATGGGCTTCGGCGGGCCTGCTGGCTGGGCCAGCCGAGATGCAGGTCAGGCCTTTGGGCTCGGCCCAAAAGGGGAAGTTCATATTTATTTTTTTAAATATTTTCAGTGAAAACAAATTCCAGAAAAAAACTAGAAAATGTTTTAAGGCACGAAAAATACTCAAAAAATCTCAAAATTTCCAGGAAAATTCTCAGAGATAGATTGAGACATGAGCAATCCAAATAAAATATTTAAAGCTCATGAAAAAGATTTTTGAGCCTTCTAATAAATAGAAATAGTTTAAGGAAAATAAGAATAAATTCCAGAAAAATCTGGAAAATTCTCAGAAGGGTTTGGATAGCACCTAAACGCATTTTTGAAACCTTTTGAACTCAAGAAGCACCAAGATGCATCGACATGAATGCAACACTCAAAACTTTTATTTGATTCAGAAAATCAAACAAGGATTTTTTTCCTATAATATATTTCCTGTAAAGAAAATAAATATTGGAAAAGTTTTAAAATTTTGAGAAAATCGTTATTTAATTTTTTTATTTCTATTCACATCCTGAAATTGAAAATTTCAGGGTGTGACAGGCATTCGTCCCAAACAATTAGTACCGGTCACAATTTAGCCCGGTACTAACGTGCAAAATTAGTACCGGGCACATTCAATAGTACCCGACGGACAATTTAGCACCGGTTGGTGTCTTCAGCCGGTACTAAATGGTTGTGCAGGGCCCACTAGCCATTCCATTTAGTACAGGCTGGAGATACTATCCGGTACTAAATAACACCCGCATCATTTAGTACCGGGCAAAACCACTGACCGGTACAAAAATACCCTATCTCCCCCACCACATGTCCACACACGCCTCCCTTATCCCCACCACGCACGCCTCCACCACTCCATCTCTCCGCCCCCTCCCCACTCTCTGTCTTTCATCTTATCTCTTCCTGTGTATACTCTCAACCTCTCGATCAGCTATCCCTGCAGGAAGACCGGCGGCGCGGCACGGCGGTCGGCGGGCCACTCCACCACCAGGCAGCGGCACGGAGGGGCTCCACCAGGCGGCTGCGGGGAGGGGCTCCACCATCAGGCGGCGGCACAGAGGGGCTCCACCAGGTGGTGGCGTGGAGCGGTGGACTAGGCCGCCGCCGTCGTCCTCGAGGACGACGTGGGGATGTGCTCAGCCACCGCCTGCCGGCGCCCGGCAGCCCCAAGGACGACGCGGTGATAGCCCCGCGGCGGTGCGGAGGGGCTATCCACCAGGCGTGGCGCTCCACCAGGTACGGCAGCGGCGGGCCGCTCCACCAGGTGGTGGTGCGGCGCGGTGGGCTAGGCCACCGCCGTCGTTCCCGAGGACGGCGTGGGGGTGGGGCTCAGCCGCCGCCTGCCGGCGGCCCCAAGGACGGCGCGGCGGGAGCCCGGCGGTGGTGCCCTCCTGTGTGGGTGCAGATTCTTCCTGTTGTGCTTCTTGGCCTTATGATCATTTTTATGTTGTAAATTCTAAGATTGTGATTCATGTGATTTTCAACGAGTGTGTGATTCATGTGATTGTGAATCTTACTACGAATCTATGAATTTGGGATTGAGTGAATGAGAAAAAAGGAAAGAAGAAGAAAAATGAAAAAGAAAAAAAAGGGGATCACGAGTGTCATTGCGGGGTTGCAATTTTGTACTGGTTGGTAACACCAACCGGTACAAAATTCTCATTTAGTGCCGGGCAGGCCGACCGGTACTAAATGGTGTGGCATTTAGTACCGGCCAGTTCATACCGGGCATGCCCGGTACAAATGCTCCCTTTGTGTAGTAGTGAAAACTGGTAGCCCTAGTATATCTCTTGCTTTTTAAGTATAGCCGCAACATCAGGGTCGACTACCTTGCTGAGTACATATATGAACTTGGTAAATGACCATGACAGACGTAGAGAAAACCGAATTTGCACACAAAACCAGACCGGTGAACTGAGGAATAAAAGACCACTATAGCTACATAGTATAAATCACAAGGCAGGCCAGGCTTATTAGAGCGCAAACAATAATGCATTGGCACACATGATACGGTCAAACCAAATAATGCATGATGGAAAAGCTGGTAGATAATCGAAGAGAACGACTCCTTGCTTGGGGCGGCCGGCGCCGGATTAAACTGAAGTTGCTGACCCCTGCTTGGGCTTGGGCTTGGGCTTGGTCTTGGGCTTGCTTGTTGCCCTCATTGCAAAACGGAAGACATGATAAGCAGCAGTACAAGCGCACGCCAGGAGGGCAAGGCACGCAATTCCTACGACCTTCCAGTTGTCGGAGGTACCCAAGGCGAAGGTTAATGCAAGGGACATAGAGATTCCCATCACCATAGCTTTCATGGCAATAGTGACCATTTTCTGATCGTACGATCGACTCGGGCTCAAAAGAAGAATTAGCACAGCGACCAGCGCGATTGCAAACGTTAGCGAGTTGAAGGACAGGTATAGATATGCCCTGCAGACCTCCGACGCCGTGGCGGTAGCCGCCGGCTGAGGACTTGGAGCCGCCGCTGCTGTTGGGGCAGCATGAGAAGGATTGTTGGCGACGGCAGCATGGGCATGGCGCGTGCCAAGCCTAGCTAACCCTTGCTCGTACCATTCCGTCTTCATCCAGTCGGGTGGGTGCAGCATCGCGTCGAACGCCATGTTCAGGAAGAGGGTGGCCACCGTGAGGAGCCATCCACGCTCGTCGGCCAAATTCACCTTGTTCTTGTCCGCCTCCTCCTCGTTCTTGTTCTGCGACCAAAGCAAACAATTACAGAGGATGTAAGTATATATCTCGTGCTACTTACAGGAGAGCCTACTACTACAGATAATTAAGGTTCCAACATTCGGCACGCCCATCTTCAAACTGCTGTTGGCGCCATCACTGCCACCGAGCACGACAGGGTCGTCCTTGACAGAATAAGGCTCTATATCCTGCTGCTGCTCTTGTGCCATCTAATCTTGTTGAATTTAGTAAAATCTTACATTAAAGAAAAAACGTTGTGCCAACGCCTGCAACATATATATTTCATGCTACCGTCAGATATACTCGATCCTACATGCATACTGCAAGCAAGCCTGGCTTCATTTGGTCCCCAATGTCGCTTATTGCAGGCTACTTTTAATTTGGGATCTTTTTTAAACTTTAAAGTAATGAAACTTGGGAATAGAGAAACGTATAATACGATTGGTGGTCACGACGCTTAGCCATCAAATAATTAAGTAAGCATCATTTTCATTTATTTTATTTGTGAACTAAAATGTTTTGAGCATGACGCATATATATTTATAATAACTAGTTCATCAACCCGTGCTCCTCCGCGGGCTAATTTTTTTAAAAAATTATTGTATTCTAATGTTATTTACAGATTAGATTCCTGACTAAGTCAAAATTGTTTATCTACGACTTAATTATTCTATAAGCTTTTTCATCCAAATTCATACTTTTAAACTTTACAACACACCTCCATGCATTGTGTTTAACATTAGAATCAATATTTTTTATCGCTTGCTCTCATAGACGTGTATAAACAGTCTACACATACACTGTGACAACCCGCCCAGGAAAATACTGTATTATCGCCTAAGACCGATCCACTTTGGTCATTAAGCAATAGTAAAGTATCATCCTGTCGTTAGCTGCCGGGTTAACGCCCGGTAGATCACTTGGAGTACATACAGAGGATCGACACATGCATTAAAACTCACACGAAGGTGAGTCCAGAGTACAACATGAGTTAAAACATTTTATTACAAACCATTGTTCCTCACATGGAGTAAGGGTTCAGAGTTCGAAAACAGCGGAAATAAAATAAACTAGCGCAACGGTAAACATCACAGGAGGCCATCCGTGATGTCATCACTTGTCGTCACCCTTCCGGTCAACAACACCTGCAACAACAGTTTTAAAGCAAGGCTGAGTATACTAATACTCAGCAAGACTTAACCGTCGGGCGATATCTACATCACCAAACTCTAGACATGAAAGGCTTTTGGCCGGTGGAGTTTCTTTTGCTGAACAGCTACTAAGGGTAGATCCTTACTTTCATTATTTTAGCACAAGTTCTAGTTGATTACCATTTCTAAATGTGCCATCTAATTCAATCAAGAATTGGACAAGCAATTAATTCATACCACAATATTCCTCGAGTTCCATCATTATGGGATATCATGGTGAAGGACCGATACGGCGAACCAGAGAGGGGGGGGAGTGAATGGGAGCCGATAAAAATTCTTCTCGAAGGAGATGGAAACTCCAACAAGATGAACACGGCTTCCAACACACGTCTCCGACTCACTACCCAAATTGGCCAAGCCCACGTAGCCACTGGAGTGCCACTGGACCTAGGAACCAACACACAACCTTCCGACCCGAGAACGCAGCGGAACACCAAACCTCGAGTCCACAGACCAACACCGGTCAGACCGGTGAGCACCACCGGTCAGACCGGTCCCTGCTGGTGAAACTGGGCAACTTTCACTAAGTGGCTCCACACCGGTCAGACCGGTGAGGCACACCGGTCAGACCGGTCACAGCCTGAAAAGCCCCCAAAGCACCAAACAGGCCAACCGACCTCCAAACTGACCCAAACTCGAAACAGCCCCAACACAGGACAACAGCGAACACACCCAGACGTTCACCCGAGCAAAAACCCACCGAGGGTTGCACCGGTCAGACCGGTCAAGAGCACCGGTCAGACCGGTGTAGCCTGGGCAGCTCGGGATGAACAGCACCCGCGGGTCAACTCCCCCAAATCCAAATCTCGATCTCCCGAATCGCTCCACGGACTTGAACAAGACTTTGGGGATAATAGGAACACCTCATGAGGAGTCCATAGCCAAGTTTAATCCCACCAAAACTTGTCCAAAAAGGAGGAATCCAAGAAATCCCGCCAAGAACACCACAAACCCTAGAACTCGGAAAACCCTAAAATCGAGCCCCTTTACTCACGGATTTGGGAGGGGAATCACAGCCCAAAGAACCACGAAGGGTTCCCACAAATTTCCCCCATCAAATCCCCAAGAGCAAGGTCCCGAAAACAACCCAAAGAAATCACCAAGAGAGGGCTCCGAAAATCACCACCAAGAACAACCGGGAACAACACATCCAAACCTTGAGGAACTACGCCGAATCATCTATACATGCAACAAAGGTTCATACAAGGTCTAGCTTGCCGCCAGATCATCCAACCCTCTCACAAGATCTCACCATGAAGCTCTCAAGCTAGTCCTATGGAAATCCTAAGGAAAATAGGAAAACAAATGAGCTAGGGTTCCAAGTGTTAGCTGCCATCCTCTCACCTCTTGGGATATATGGAGGCAACCGAAAGTCTAAAATGCCCTTTCCTAATAACTAGGGATACAAGCCCCTCAAGGGCGGATTTGGAAGTCTTCATGTCTTCACCATCGGACGGATGCCCAGCGACCGCACCCTGCGTAGCCTCGACGCAAGCCATGTGATCCCGACGCGTGTACTCCGCTTCGAAGTCTCCGGACTGCGTCGTCGCACACCGGTCAGACCGGTCAGACCCACCGGTCAGACCGGTCTGGCGCTGCTGCAGCTCCGTCTTCGGTTCTTCGGTCTTGGCTTTGTGGATCAACCAAGGAACCCAGTGGTTTTCTGGTGAACCACTGGAAACCCCGCGAACTCGGTATAGCCTCCGCCAATCTCCACTCATGACTCGGCTCCCACGTAGTCCCGGCTCGACCTTGGTTTTGAGGCTCTACCAAGAAACCGTCCACGACTTCATCTTGCTGTTCATTCCACCATGCGGCCCGCACTTGACCCCGCTGGCCACCGGGTCCCTCGAACGAAGCCTACTTGTCTTCTCCACACCTGGAGGCCTCACCGACGACGACCTTTCGCGCTTGTTCTTCACCTGCAGCAACACCAGTCAAGCCGCAACCTGCACCTGCAATACTTAGCCAAGAATCAGTCCACACAACGTTGTCAATCACTCATCACACAAGGAAGCGACCATCCACCGGTCCTCGAACCACACATGGTCCTCAATCTCCCCCTTGATGAGTGCATTGACAACACCCACACGAAAGTAACAAGAGAGAAAAGAAAAAGAAAAGAAACGAACAAAAAGAAACTCCAACAAGCGACCGAAAGCCAAACAAAGGCAAAGAACAAGATCACTTGAAGAAGACCGGTCTCGGACCCCTTAGGCAAGGGCAACGGCTCGACACATCCGAGACAAAGCAAAGCTCAAGCAAAGAGCGCAAACCACCGAAACAAAGCTCAAACAACCACAAAGAGCTCCCCCTGCACACATGCAAGCTCCCCCTGAACCAATGCACCTCCCCCTGGACAAATGCATGCAAACCACTTGAAAACAGGGCAGCTGCAACACTTTCAGCTCACACCGGTCAGACCGGTCATCACCACCGGTCAGACCGGTGCCCAACATGTGCACAGGACCAGCACTCACACCGGTCAGACCGGTGACCTCAACCGGTCAGACCGGTGACCAACAGAGCCCAGAAATGGCTCGAAACCACCTGAAAACCTTCTAAATGCACCCAGCAAGCCATTTCAAGCTCAAACTCCTCCCCCTTGTTGGCAATGCATGAATCAAGCCAAAAATGCAAAACTTTCAACCTAGAGCTTCTCAAATAGACAAAATTCAACATAGGATGCTACACATGTCCAAATAAGCAAGTTAGATACTCTATAGCTTCGTATCGACATCAACTACAAGATCACCAAGTTTCACAACCATTGGACGAAGCTAAGATGGATTTGGACAATTTTGCGAAAAACTTGCCTCTCATGAGCAAAGTCCTAAACATGATCAAGACATGTCAAAATGGCAAAGCCACACAAACTTCATGCTAGGACAGCCATTCTAATCATAAGACCATCACAAACACCCACAAGCACCTCATGTCATGTCAAAGCCACCGAGCCATGTGCCTACTTCTATGTATGAGACTTCTCATTGGTAGGCATCATGCAACGGTTTAGGACCCAAAACAAATTAAATTCAGCATATATGACATGGGAGCATATTTTCCAAGCATTTTCCATTTCATTTTCAGATTCATAATTGGTACATGAAATGTCTTTGCGACAAAAAGGAACTTATGCCCCTCCACAAGATAAAGCAAGAGGGCTAAACATTCATGATGGCAAATGAGCCTTTGGCCCCATATGATCAATAAACTAGCTATCCAACCACAAATTAAGCATAACCAAGCCACTAAAACATGTCAAGATCATATAAAGGCATTTACACATGAGAGAGCATACATGTGACAATTTTTCAAAAACATAGCCATCAACCATGGATTATTCATCAAGATCATCAAGAGCTAAGCCAAACTAACCATAGCATACCAAACAAGCTCACAAAGACATAAATAGCATTCCATGGTGAACAATGTATATAGGAGAAGCTTTTCCTATCCAATGCATATGATACAAAATGCATGCAATCTAAGATACAAGGATGCCTATACATCATGTTACATATGCCATGCCAAATGCAAGAAATGCACAAAGGAAAGCTATACATATGCTACAAAGGAGCTCCCACACACAAAGCTCACAAACGACCGGCTCCTCGAGGGGAGGCAAAAAGGGCTCGACACCACCGGCAAAAGAGCAAAGGAGCACAAAACTCACAAGCTCCCCCTAAGCTCATGCATTAAGGCCAAAGAGCATACAAAGCTCACCTTACACATATGGGATAGGGCAAGGAGCAAAATAAACCAAGTGGCTTGACCAAGGCCACAGACTTGAAAGTCACAAATACACTCACCTTTATCATTTCTTCACAATTCACTCATCCTTGTCCACCATCCCCGAAAGTGATGCACCTACATGTGACAACCGGGATATGAAGCCGAAGAACCACCCCCGATATCAACCAAATGTTCTCCGGGCCATCCACCTGCAACTCAAAACCAAGAGCGAGAGCGAGCAAACGACTCAACACTGGGGTTAGTTCCAAAAGTGTAAAACCAGTGCCTAGCCATTTGCTCGAAAGTGGGGTTAGCACAAACCAACCCATCTTTCCTACCAAAGCTACCTCCACGAACATCACCATGGTAACCACCATGAGGTAACCAAATCTCTCTACCTGGAGGAGGACCAAAACCACGAAAGAAAACCCGTGGACTGTCCCTCCTCTCCTTCTCAAAACTACGGATCCTCCCATCCCCGTATTGAGCACGAGGAGGAGAATGCCTAGCAAACTGACCTCCTGCAAACTTTCCAGACCAACCACCAGAACCACGATCTCCTGAACCAAACTTACCATCTGTACGAGCACGAAACCCAAACTGCTGCCTGTCCAGGCCTGTACCGGTCTGACCGGTGCCCCACACTGGTCTGACCGGTGTGACCTGGGCAGCAGCACCTCCAACAGCCTTCCGCTCTCCCCAAGCCCGAACTATCCTCACACTCGCCTTGGCCCTGGGCAACTGCACACGAGACTCAAGTACACCATCGGAAGGGTGGTACTTGTCCTTGTTAGCCCACTCCTTCGCCATTCTCTCCTCACGATTCCTCTGGAAGCAAAACGCTCTCTTGTGACCATCCTTTCCACAAAACTCACAATGGAAACGGATTGATCTGGGCTTAGGCTTGGGGTGAGGATCTTCACAAGGCTTCTCACTTGGTTTCTCACTAGGCTTTTCACTTGCCTTCTCACTCGGCTTTTCTCTCTCACCACTGCCCTCACCAACCTTATCCAATCCCAAAGCCCAACCATCAAAACGCTTACAGCTAGCAATCATCATACCAAGCTGAGGTTCTTGACTCGACAACCAACTCAGCGCTTCACGCAACTTATCATTCTCATCTTGCAAGCGACCAACACATTTTGCAAGATCCAAATTCTTCATAGCATGCAACTCACATGTAGAACAAGAAGTAGGAATAGGCACTTTCAAATCAGCCTCAAGCGAAACAATGCGAGAACGAAGCTCAACAATTTTCTCATGCAAACCAGGGCAAGAAGTGCAAGCACCAAGCAAAGTGGGTCTAGATTGTAGCTCAGCCAACTCAACCCTAAGCACATCTAGTTCCTCACACTTGGAGGCATACTTCTCCCTAAGATCAGTCAAGTCAGCTAGAAAAGCAGAACAATCAGCACAATCATTCTCATCAGAAACAACAGGGCTAGCCTTAAGAGAATCAATCTCAAGCTTGCTATCAAGGACCTGTGTTTCTAGCTCAGCCACTCTAGTCCTAGCATCCTCGAGCAAAGATCTAAGCTCCTTCCTCAGCTTCTTAGCCTCTCTAAGCATGTGATCGCGATTATCAAGCAAGTCAACCAACTCCTCATTCTCCTTGCGCAAAGAAGAGAGCTCATCACATACCTCATCCTCGGAATCCAAGTCCGAGGCGTCCTTCTGGCTTCTCTTGCTGCTCGAACTGCGAGCCATGCCGCAGAAGTCATCCTTGAGGCTTAGGCCCGTCACACAAAGGCCGTTGAGATACTTGCCGAGGTTCTTCTTCTTCTTCTTCCTCTTCTTCTTGTCATCCTCTTCGACTTCATCACTCGAGCTTGAAGACGTGTCCTCGGAATCGGACTCAATGTCGCTTGATCTCTTCATCTTCTCTCGAGACCGAGCCTTCTTCCCATGTTCATGATCCTTCTTCTTGGACTTCTTCCTCTTGTCCATGAACTTGTGCTTGTCGTGGTTGTTCACCTTCGGACACTCGGCGAAATAGTGTCCAGTCTTGCCGCACTTGAAGCATGTCCTAGTGTTCCTCCTCATGTTCACCCGGTTCTCATGTAGCCTCTCGAACCTCCTCGTCAGGAGCGCCAGCTCGTCCTCTCCAAGCTCGTCGAACTCCTGATCTGGCATGGACATCAAAGAGGAAAAAGAGAACATCCTGGTGGATGGGTTAGTGTTAGCCTTTCCTTTCGAACCACCAACGAGGGCAAGACTATGGGAATCAGTCGGTCCCTCGAGCTTGGTAGTCATGCCCCTATCCACCTCAGCCGACTTGAGCTTCGAGAACAGCTCGTTCACCGTCAGAGTATCATACTTCTCTGACTCCACAATGGCCTTGAACTTTCCGCCCCAAATCGTACGATCCAAAGAGTGTAAGAGCTTGACCGCTCTATCATGATCATCGTACGGGAGCACGTCCACATTGGCCCTCATGTTGTTCACAACCACCGTGAACCTCTGAAACAAGGCATCGATGGACTCGCCGGGGAGATGAGTGAAGTTCTCGTACTCTCTCCGGTAGGTCGCATACATCCGTGCCTGAACCTGGGCATTCCCAACATGAGCCTCCTTCAGCACCGTCCAAATTCTACAAGCCAAGTGCTCGGTGTGCACCCGATCGAACTCAGGCTGACACAAAGCACGAAACAAGTAGTCGACCGCCTTATTGTTGGCGTCGAATCTGTCCCTCGATCCTGGAGCGAGGAAGTCCATCGACTGGACATAGGCTGTGTCCACCGTGACATCCCAAAGGATCTGACCCTTTCCGCGGAGAAACGCACCCATCCGCTTGCTCCACATCTGGTAGTTCTTGCCATCGAAGTGTGGAGGACCCGAACCCCGTTCCTGGTACGCCATCCTTGGATCTTAGACTGGTTAGAGTCAATAAAGACCCGAACCGGCTCTGATACCACTTGAAGGACCGATACGGCGAACCAGAGAGGGGGGGGGAGTGAATGGGAGCCGATAAAAATTCTTCTCGAAGGAGATGGAAACTCCAACAAGATGAACACGGCTTCCAACACACGTCTCTGACTCACTACCCAAATTGGCCAAGCCCACGTAGCCACTGGAGTGCCACTGGACCTAGGAACCAACACACAACCTTCCGACCCGAGAACGCAGCGGAACACCAAACCTCGAGTCCACAGACCAACACCGGTCAGACCGGTGAGCACCACCGGTCAGACCGGTCCCTGCTGGTGAAACTGGGCAACTTTCACTAAGTGGCTCCACACCGGTCAGACCGGTGAGGCACACCGGTCAGACCGGTCACAGCCTGAAAAGCCCCCAAAGCACCAAACAGGCCAACCGACCTCCAAACTGACCCAAACTCGAAACAGCCCCAACACAGGACAACAGCGAACACACCCAGACGTTCACCCGAGCAAAAACCCACCGAGGGTTGCATCGGTCAGACCGGTCAAGAGCACCGGTCAGACCGGTGTAGCCTGGGCAGCTCGGGATGAACAGCACCCGCGGGTCAACTCCCCCAAATCCAAATCTCGATCTCCCGAATCGCTCCACGGACTTGAACAAGACTTTGGGGATAATAGGAACACCTCATGAGGAGTCCATAGCCAAGTTTAATCCCACCAAAACTTGTCCAAAAAGGAGGAATCCAAGAAATCCCGCCAAGAACACCACAAACCCTAGAACTCGGAAAACCCTAAAATCGAGCCCCTTTACTCACGGATTTGGGAGGGGAATCACAGCCCAAAGAACCACGAAGGGTTCCCACAAATTTCCCCCATCAAATCCCCAAGAGCAAGGTCCCGAAAACAACCCAAAGAAATCACCAAGAGAGGGCTCCGAAAATCACCACCAAGAACAACCGGGAACAACACATCCAAACCTTGAGGAACTACGCCGAATCATCTATACATGCAACAAAGGTTCATACAAGGTCTAGCTTGCCGCCCGATCATCCAACCCTCTCACAAGATCTCACCATGAAGCTCTCAAGCTAGTCCTATGGAAATCCTAAGGAAAATAGGAAGGAAAATAGGAAAACAAATGAGCTAGGGTTCCAAGTGTTAGCTGCCATCCTCTCACCTCTTGGGATATATGGAGGCAACCGAAAGTCTAAAATGCCCTTTCCTAATAACTAGGGATACAAGCCCCTCAAGGGCGGATTTGGAAGTCTTCATGTCTTCACCATCGGACGGATGCCCAGCGACCGCACCCTGCGTAGCCTCGACGCAAGCCATGTGATCCCGACGCGTGTCCTCCGCTTCGAAGTCTCCGGACTGCGTCGTCGCACACCGGTCAGACCGGTGCTCCCCACCGGTCAGACCGGTCAGACCCACCGGTCAGACCGGTCTGGCGCTGCTGCAGCTCCGTCTTCGGTTCTTCGGTCTTGGCTTTGTGGATCAACCAAGGAACCCAATGGTTTTCTGGTGAACCACCGGAAACCCCGCGAACTCGGTGTAGTCTCCGCCAATCTCCACTCATGACTCGGCTCCCACGTAGTCCCGGCTCGACCTTGGTTTTGAGGCTCTACCAAGAAACCGTCCACGACTTCATCTTGCTGTTCATGCCACCATGCGGCCCGCACTTGACCCCGCTGGCCACCGGGTCCCTCGAACGAAGCCTACTTGTCTTCTCCACACCTGGAGGCCTCACCGACGACGACCTTTCGCGCTTGTTCTTCACCTGCACCAACACCAGTCAAGCCGCAACCTGCACCTGCAATACTTAGCCAAGAATCAGTCCACACAACGTTGTCAATCACTCATCACACAAGGAAGCGACCATCCACCGGTCCTCGAACCACACATGGTCCTCACATGGCCAGTTGATTAAGCAGTCTCGGATAACGGTGAGAGGCTGACAACGATTGATTTAAACCTTGAAAGGTAGACCTAAACATGCGGTGGAATGCCCCTCGCGAGGACAACCACCAAGCGGTTCCCAAAAGTCCTCGGGTTGGGATCGAATCTTACAGTCCTGGGTACAAGGCTAGCTGGCATACCCCGCGAGGCACCCAGTTTCACACATGCACCCCCCTTTCCGGTAGCTAGCCGGTTAGGTGATTTCTCAGGAGTAGTAATAGTAAGTTCCCGCACCGTCTCATTAAGGTACTAGGCTTACCGGTCCCATTCCCGACAGGTGCTTAGTACGTTCAAAAGCTTAGCCCACGAAAGCCACTGGACCGGAGCCCAAATCCCATGCTCTTACCACATGAGCAATCCATTTATAAAGATCTTATGATTCCAACATAAGAACCTATTCTCGCGAGTGACGTACATCACTCGACTTCTATCGGGTCCTATAGCATGGCAGCTATCAACCTAGCATACTAGTGATCGAGCATAGGTACCTAGGGATCATGCATCTAGGGTTTCAATTCAACTCCTGAAACGTAAATGCACAATCATAGCAAACATAATGGCAAAATTTTAAAAGACGGGGTTAATGATCCGGGGCTTGCCTTCGCTGGCAAGGTTGGCCTGGGGCCCTTCTGGACCTGGGTCCAGGTCTTGAGCTACGTCCACGCACTGCAGCTCTTCGTCGGCACCTTCGTTCCCTCCTTCCGTCACGAACGTCCGTCTACCGTCGGAAAGATCTACACGAAGATGCAAATGCAAAATTTATTCGACGGTTTTTAATTTAATTAATCACAAACCATAAATGACAACCAAGGGGTGTATTAGTTGGACACATTCACCTAGATAAGAATACATTTAGCATACTCTTCCAAAAAGGAACAATATGCAGTACTTTATTAAATATTCTTTTGACGGTGACCGTGTACATATATATGTAAATAATTTAATTTAACTTCACAAACAGTAGTGGGTGGGTATATTTAGCCTTTTAACATGATTTGCAACCACACACAAGATTAGTAAGGATGGTTTGGTGATTTTTCCCATTTAATGACTATTAAGCCCTTAATGACCCGCATAGCTTTTATTCATGAAATTAATCAATAAAATTCAGTGGAAGGGTGTGCTACACCTTAAACACCTATAACAAGCCACTGGACAAACATGCATGCTTTGGATAGCTAGAAATTAACCATTTTTGAAAATAACAAAAGCTAGCTAGAAGGACAAGGTAAATGCACACAAAAATAAATATTCATCAAAATGATCCAAATTTTCTCACACATGTTATACGGTCCAAAACTAGCCTAGGGATGCAGCATATACACCTAGAACTATTGTGAAACTTGAGTTATGTATTTTCGAAGAAAATCAAGCATAATTCAAGAATACATATTTCTGTAATTATAAAATTGTGATTAATTCACAAGAGGTGCGTTTTGAGATAAAAAGTCAGTATGCAAAAGTTGGTTGCAAAACCCTAATTATTTTTAGCTACAAAAATCATTTATGCAGATCCTGCAGAAATGGAAAAACATTTTTATAAAACGATTTATATCATAACTTTGTGCAATTTTTGGCACAGGATCTAGTAATGACCTAACACACAACATATCAAAAAATTAGCTACAGAAGATGTATAGATTTTGAGATATTGCAGATCTAAGTTTTTCACATTTCTATTTTTCATGCAAAAACTATCAGGAACTAGCTCAGGCAAGAATAACAAAAGTTGTGGGATTTTTCACTTCGAATCCATAAAAATTGGTTTTGCATTTATCTGATTTTTCTAAGATTTTCTACGCAATTTACAAGATTCACCAAAGCACCAGCACTATTTAAGTTACGGATTTACAGTCAGCCCCCTGGATTTTCTGCAGATCCACAACCGTGCCCTCTGTTTTACACAAAACTCCCTAGCAAGATTCAGAGGATCGCAATGTGGCCCTTGGCCATAGGGGGGCGGCGGCTCACCGGAGTTCGGCGAGTCCGGCGGCGGAGATGGCCAGGGGAGGGGCCGGGGAGGTCCACGAGTTCACCTAGGAGCTGGTGGGCGCCGGAATTCGGGCAGAGGAACGGCCGGCGAGCGGCGCTCCAGCGGCCGGCGGCGGTGGCCGCCGTGAGCCCGGCTGCGGCGCGGCAGAGGCTCAATTGAGGGTCGGCGACGCACGAGCAGCTGCCCTAGGGGTTGGTGGTCGTGGCTAGACCCGCAGCGGTGCTTGGTGGCGGTTGGCTCGGGGGAAGCTCGCCGGCGCCGTTCAGGGAGGCGCTGGGGGGTGCGGTCCGCTCTTCCTGGGCAGGGAACCGCCCCATATATGGGCGCGGCGGCCTCCAACTGCACGCCCGCGGCTGCCGAGGCGGGCGCGACGTCCCAAACCTCGACCGGCGCGCGCGACAGCGGGAGAGCAGGCGACGGACCGGCGGGTATAGGGGGGGCGCGGCCGACGACGAACCCGGAGCCTCCACGCGGCGGTCCGGACCCCGAGGGTGGCCTCGGTGCGCGCACGCCTGGGGAAGGAGCGGCCCTCAGTCGGTGCGCGGCCCGGAAGCCGAGGCGGGCGCGGCGCAGGCGCGGCGCGCGCGCGGCGCACGACGTCGCGTCGCGGCGCGGCGCGGCGTCGACCGGCCGAAACTATTTCACACTGCCACGGTTCAGACGCGCATAACTCCAAAATTTTGAACTGAAGTGCACAATGTGGTCAATAGGAAAGTTGTAGAGCTCACTACCCCCTACAACTTTCACAAAGGCCGTATGGTGCTTTTCTCAACGGATTTTGCACAAAACGCTGCCAAACTTTGAATGCCGCTCTGTTTCAGTAAACAGGAGGTACTGTCAGTCGACCAAGTTTTTCACCAATTTCCACTCAAAATTTGAAATGCCAATCTACATGAAATTTGTGTCCCTCAACAAGCTAGACAACTTTCATGAAGGTAGATTTTGAAGTGTTTAGGTGAAATTTGGAGAACGCGGCAAAAGTTCCAGACGACATTCGCTGACGTCAATGTTCAAGCGGAGTTTGACCGTGTCTTTGACCAAGGGTTGACCACGGGTGTGTGTAGACTTGGTCAAGGGTCCTAATAGGGGTCATTGGCGAGGTTTTCGAGGTGATGTCCCAGGTTGACCTAGGTTTGACCAGTGTTCGGCCGGTTTGACTCGGCTGATCCGGTCATTAGCGTTAACGACGGTAATTAAAAACCTGGGGTGTCACATACACACATCATGCATATGTACCTTTACTTAGTAGACATCTAGCTAAGTTAGTTAGATGGTCTCGGTAGAACTCGTCAAGTCCTATATTTGACTCTCCGTTGGAATGAATCACAGGCTGAGATTTAAGAAAAAAAAACCACTCAGTCTGTCACCATAACCAAAGCACAGATCAAGGTTCGACACAGGTCACAACAATGGTTAGTTTGAGCCCTCTTGCCTAGGGGTAGTTGTAGTGGTCGCCAGCCCAGTGATATTTTCTGTTACATTTGCATCAGGACTCTTTATTCTTTCTAGACCCTTCCACTTGTAGATTAGCCACAACTCAAAAGCATGTAATTATTCGCAGAAAATGGTGGCTTTTCCGAAGTCCTAGAAGATCGTTTAGGAGGATGGATTCGAAGTTGTTCTAGATGAGTTTTTTTAATCTTGCGAAAAATGAAGAATTAAGAAGGGATTTAGAGATCTCTAGAAGATGCGTGCTGAATTTATTTGTCAACCTAGCTTAGCTTGTGCATTCAATGGAAAACATATTCGAGGGAACATTATTTTACCCGAGTGCTAACCTACGTAAGTAGACCTTGACGTGCAGTTTGCGGCTGGAACAAACATGACCCAAAAGGATGAGATTTGGAATAAAGAAAGAGACATTCCCTTTTACACAACGTAACCATCACACTTGGAACAAAGATGAACAATGGACTAGCTAGCTAGGCACCTCTCTGTAAATCAAAAGGAACGGGCATCCCATTCTTTTGAGCTGTAAATTAAATGCTTTGGTTTGGTTGCCTGTTTTAGCATTTATTCGAAAAACCAATTCCGCAATCGGGCACGAAGCCAGCGAGCGATCCGCGACGTGAGCGCCTGCCATGGTCCCGCGCGCTAGCCCAAGTCTGATTACACAACCGGATTATGGGCCTCCGCCGAGAGCGAGGTTCCTCTGGGCGAAGGGGCTTTTCCTCTCGTTGAAGCCTTCGCTCTCGGCGAAGGCCTCTCGGCGCACTTCTACTGGCGAAGGCGCCTTCACCGAGAGCAAGCGGGGCCCCTCTCGGCAGATACGTGCCGAGAGGCCCACATAGCTCTCGGCAAAGGCTTTTTCCTAAACCAAAAAAAAAGACCCAACCAGTGGGCCCACTGCCCAGGCACCGCCGCCTCCGCCGGCTCATCACCGCTCCGCCCACCACCGCGCCGCTCCCCCCCCCCCCCGCCTGCACCACCGCGCCGGCCACCGATGCACCACCGCGCCCCGCCACCTCCACCACCACCGCCGCACAACACCACCAAAAAAATGCAGAGAGAGAGAGAGAGAGGCATAGAGAGAGGGAGGTCGAGCCGGGGAGGTCGCACCGGGGTCGAGCCCTCATATCCGCTGCTGTCCGGCATCGAGCTCCTCCCCCGACGACGGATCTGAGGGCAGCGGCGGTCGGACGAGGGAGGAAGCTAGATGAGGAGATGAGGCGGCGCTGATCGGACGAGGAGACGGGGTCGAATCCACCGCCACCTCACCTCGCCCCGCTGCCGCTCCTCGCCACGAGGTGAGAGGCGAGCACAGGGGGGAGGTGGGGGATGGAGCGGCTGTGCCTGGCGGCGATTTGCGGATCTGGAGGGAGGGAGAGGTGGGGTAGGCGGCGGACCTGGCTTGGCGACGGAGGAGGCGGCGGCAGCGGGAGAGAGGACGAGGCGGCGGCGGGAGGCGGCCGGATAGGGAGGGCGAGGGGGTAGCATTAGGGTTTCTGGGTGGGGGATATATAGGAGGGGGTTGGGCTGTGGTGGGCCGCTAGTAGAAACTGGGCCTCCGACCCAATGCTGCTTCGCCGAGAGCCCAATAAATGGCTCTTGGTGAAGATATTTTTTCTAATTTTTTTAAATTAGTTAAAAATAGCAAATAAATGCAAAAATTCTCCAAAACTTAACATGACACTAGATATGTTGTGTATTGCTTATAAAAATTGTTATGGTCAAACTCAAATTTAAATTTCTCTAATGTACCAAACCTAGTGACATTAGTTCAAATCCTCTGAAACTTCTATTGAGATGTTCCGTTTTCTAAACAACGTACGTGTCAAAGTGCTAAAAATGTTCTCAACTTTTTACCATAACGCCGACATAAGATATAATGAGCGCTCGACAAAATTCGTGATTTCCAAACATCATTTGAATTTTATATAATTTTAAAACATTTCTGTGACACGATCTTCATCATGATCAAAGAACAAAATGTTTAAAATTTAGTTTTATTTCGTGTATATGGTCTTAGAGATATCTCATGAACATGAATCTCATTTTTCCAACAACTTTACTCTATGATTTCATGCACTTGCAGTTCATATCGGACGTATTCGAAAAAATTACCTAGAATGAAGTAAAATTTTTAAATATAGCAAACAAAGATAAAATTGTGTCAAATTTGAACATATCCTTTGTATAAGTGCATGTTGATGATAAAAAAGTTTGAAGGTGAATTTTTTTTGCTCTCGGCGATGAAATTCTTCGCCGAGAGTTTTTGTCTTTGTCGATATTTTTTTTTTACTCTCGGCGAAGAGCTCTTCGCCGAGAGCCCAAGGGTAGGCTCTCACCAAACATTATTACTCTCGGCGAAGGCTCCGTTTCTGGTAGTGTTAATTGGAGAAGCAAACTTTATTTACATGATAAAAGAGAAAAAAATATTTGGAACCACCACTCATGCGTATACAGAGTACAAAATAAAAAATAGATGGACTGCATACATGAAAAAAAGAGAAAAATATTTGGAACCCACTCGATTAGTTGGTAGTGGGACCCATCATGCCAAATGGACCAATATGCCACCTTCGATTATAAGGTTTTCAAAAATAAATAAATTAATTTATGATTCACCATCTTAGTCATAGATTTATGACAATTGTAAATTAGATGTTATGACATGACACATGTCGTCATAATATATCATCTCACTACCATTTTTGGCATTTGTTATGACATTTTTTCATTATTGTCACTAAATTAAGGTGGCTGCAAAAAAATGTCATAAACTAGTTGATTTAGTGACTACATATGGCACAAATGTCATAAGATGACACATTTCTTGTAGTGCACAAATCATGACACCAACAATAACAATATATATGACAGTAGTGACACAACAGTCACAACACAACATAAAACAGTCTAGTTATCACTAAATGATAAACCATTGTGATGCATTTCCCACTGACATTATGTGGCCATCAA
This sequence comes from Cenchrus fungigraminus, assembly GCA_036936925.1. NCBI lineage: Eukaryota > Viridiplantae > Streptophyta > Magnoliopsida > Poales > Poaceae > Cenchrus > Cenchrus fungigraminus. Next base: position 14,731,023 of record CM072768.1, on the reverse strand, counting down.
AATTAAAATATGCTAACAGGTCCAAAGCATAACTGTCGATCTGGTACATTCAAAGCATAGCAGAATTATAGTATGCATTAATTCTCAAAGCTTTTCATGAATTTACAATGCAAAAAATTGGAGCACCAGGAACATGAAAATGAATTTCAACACTTCATGTAAGTTCATCTATTAGCACAATTTATTCAAATAGACTTAGAGCAACAAAATCCATCCATCAAATCCACAGTAAATCAATTAAAAAACTATTAAGCCATGTTGTACTAATGCAGGCAATTCCAGGAGAATAATCCTATGTGAACTGACCCTAAACAACCACAAAGTGGCATGTCTCCCTAATCCACCTTAACAGGAATAGCAGATTAGGTGGCCGAGCAGAGAGAGAGCGTTTGGGGTTCAAGAAGGACTAACCTCTGTCGCGAATGAAGTAGTTGTTCTCGTGGTGGTCGGAGGGGCCGGATCCGCGTCGGCTCGTGGCTTGAGGTGGCCGGCTCGTCATTGTGGCCGGGCATGCCGGATCTGCGTCACCATCATTAGGTTGGTCGGGACGTTGTCTGCACTCTAGTAACCGTGTCCTCATCACAGTCATCACGCACGGAGCAGTGGGGCTGGAGAAGAGTAGGGTTGCGCACGGAGAGCGGTGAAGGCAAGCGAGGAGGGTGGCGGCGACGACTAAGGCTGGAGAAGGAGCAGGGTAGTGGTGGGGAGAGTGCGGGCATTGTGGATCTGTCAAGGGAGTAGCCAAATATGTCCCTTGAAGAACTATGCGTGTAACTGTGTTTAAGGAAATTGCTGGCGTGCCCTTAAATGGCTCTCTGGTGGAACTGGAATTACATGGGTATTATAGTCAATATAGGTGGGAAATTTTGAACAGCCCGTGCACGGTTTTCCTGCTGACACTAACAATGGAGTGTCATTCGCGACGTAGGTTAGTGAACCCGCGTCTCCTTTGTTGGTAGGTGCGTCCGAGCGGGCAGGCAGCAGGTATCTTTTTATATAGGCTGCTGACGCTGACGTGTGGGCCCGACAACATTTTTAAAAAATGAAACTTGCATCCCTCAAATATCAGAGCACGTAACAGAGCACCTTGTTGCTGTTAAGTGCTTACTTTAGTCGTCAATTTACTCATGAATAAAGGAGCTAGAGGCATTTCTTACACGTATTTTAGTTAAGAATAATGTAGCTCCACTTGTCCTTGGAGATTATGTGATTGCAGGAAAATAAGCATAAAAGAAGTAGCAAACTCACCTTCTATGATTCATGCCACGACACCTCAGCCAAGGAGGGGCTGCCACCTCAGGTGCCATGCATGCAAGCCATATCACCAATCCAAGGGAGGCAAGCCCCGACGAATCAGAGCGTGACACGTGGACTTCACATGGATCCATGGGCCCACCAGAGTGCCTGTTGACGGTGAAATTCTGTCAACCTAGCCATGAGTTTACCTTCGGTGTTGGCATGAATTTTATATCTTATCCATTGGTACTAACCCCCATGGTATAACAAGTTCACTTGTGCATGTCGGTTTTGGAGTTTAGTGTTTATGCAGGGTTTTAGCGTTGAAAGCGAGACTTCCGGGATAAGTTCATTAAGCACCTCATGACAAGACCTTGAAGCCAGTACAAGTCAAGCAATGAAGTGAACATGACTCCAAGAGCCCAAGGACCAAGCCCGAGAAGATGACAAACTCCGAGGACCTAGCCAGAAAAGTGCTGAATCTTGCAAGACAAGGAGCTTCGTCCAATTCAGAGAGAAACTGACAACAAGGGCCCACATGCAAAAGGGGGAAGGATCTAGAAGACTCGGGAAGCAACACCGGGCGAAGAAGGCCACGAACTGGGCCGAAGTGGGCCTAGGCCGGTCGGCCCAGGCTGGCCGGCCCAGCCCGTTTCGAGGCCCAGTCGGCCCCCCCTTTGACCTTGATGCCCCTCGGGCTATTTATAGCCCCCTGACCGAGAGCCACGCATCAACCAATTCGTCATCCGCCGCCGAGGAGCAGAGAAGCTTGAGGGACACCATCTCAGAGATGAGGGTCGTGCTAGTTTTCTAGGGTCTCCCTAGCCGACGTGGGAACCTTGCATGGAAGACCACGTCGGAGCTCCGGAGCAAGGATCAAGATCGAGGTAGGATCCCGGTGGTGATCTTGTTCATGTAATCATTCATGGTGAAGTTTTTATAGTGAATCCGATTTCTAGCGATGAAGAGCCTTCTCAATGATTTTGTTTTCTTCTTGGTTTTTCTTCTTCCCCAATCTAGTCTATAGCTAGATTGCATAGGGTGCTCTTGTAGCTGCAGGTGGCTAGAGGTGCATACCGGACCGACCAAGTGATTTCAACTTGTTCTTATCGAACTCGCCCTAGACTACCCGCATGAATAGGAGTACGTTGTGACAGAATGGGGGCTCTGAAAGGCGGGCGTTTTCGGAATCGGACCGGAGGCCACGGTTTAAAGATGCTTTTAATGAGATTCGCTTTTCTATCTTCATCTATCTTGTTTGGAGCTACAACATAAGCATGATCTAGACTCTCTAGATCGGTTATCTCTTGCTTTCTCTTGCTACCTCTTTAGTAGATTAGATTAGATGTGTTTACTTGATGATATCTTAGATTAGATGCAATTTGATTCTTCAAAGATAGCTATCCTTGCTTTACTAGATTGAATCCTTGCGTTACACATTGTATCACGGATTCGATACCTTGGGTTCACCACTCGAGGGAAGAAGGGTCCCTTGACTACGATGGGGGATTTGTCCGCTTGCAAATCCATATGAACTTTGATACGATAATCTACCGTCAACAAGCCCCTTTTTCTGGCACTATTGCCGGGGAACAAGCAATCAAGATCCAATCTAGTATCGCTTATTTTTCAGTTTTTCTTTTGATTTTCTTTTGCATCTCTTAAGTTTGATCATCCTCAAAAAGAAAAAAACCAATCTAATCTAGTTTTGATTAACCCTAATTTTTCTTTTTTAGGTTTTTGTTTTTGCTAACCCTAACCGAAGATGGTTGGCTACCTCTCCAAGAAACCCAAACTTTCTTTTGTGGATGATCCAGGAAAACTTTACAGGCAAAGGAGACGTGCAACACAAGCTAAAGGGTTGGAAACCCTAGATTCAAAAGCCAAAGTCGAAGGACCGTCGGAATCCCCAAGGGAATCACCACCTCCAAGTCCAAAGGAAGATCAACCTCAACCGCCACCCGTGGGAGAACAACCACAACCGGAGCGCAAGATCGAGCTATGCACCCCGGACATCATTGATCTACCTATCATAAACCATCAAGACGCCGGAAGGCCGTTCAAGATCAAGGTCTCAACTATCCGCATGACGATTGCGGGAGCTTTGGAGCGTTTCAATGAATACACACGAGCCGGATTCCTTGAGTGGCATATCGGTTTACTTAAGAGGAGGATGGAGAAGATGGAGATAGAGAAAGATGCTCAACACCTAAAGGCTGCCGAAGCAAGATCCACATGCAAGGAGTGTGAGGAGTACGACCATGTCCAAGGTAAACCCCGATTTAATGCTAGTTCGTCGATTCAAGATTCCTTTTTGTACACAAGTGAAGGACTTCATGGACGAGCAAGCTAAGATCAACAAGGACGTCGTCACTAAGTTCGAGGCTATGGAGAAAATATTGAAGAATTTAGATGGCAAGGTGATGGAGGTCGGAAGCTCTATACGTGAAGTGTTCATCGTGATGAAGATGCTAGAGACGCAAGTGGGACAACTTGTCGGGCGCCTGATGGGTAACAAAGGAGTATTTTCGAGACAACCTCAAGGTCCCGAGACGGTGAAGGCTACTCAAACTCGTTCGGGGGAGATGGAGGATCACACTAAGGAGACCATGAAGATCACGACCAAAGGACCGGAGTTTGAGATGCCGAGCCACTACATGAAGGAAGTTGTTGCATCTGTCAAGACCAAAGGACAATGCCAGCCTGTGAAGACCAAAAATATGACTAAGCCAAAGAATAAGCCCGTGCCCAAGATGGTGCGGAAGTGGGTACCCAAGATTGCAACGCCCGCAAAGAGCGTTGATCCGAAGTAATCAAGTGAAGAAGTCTAGCCATGGACTATAAACGAAGCGCTAGGCGGGAGGCAACCCGTTTCGTCGAGTCAAGAATAAGCTACCGGGAGGACAACCCGATTCCAGGTTTTTCGAGTCTTTTCAAGTAGTTTAGTTTTGAATTTTACTACGCAAAGACATTAGACTTAGAATGGTTGAACAATATTAGAGACATAATTCTTGGTTGAATATTTTGTTTTGATCATAAACCCTTTACATGAACCCTCCTACATGTTGTTTGCTTCTTTTCGAGAAACCACAACCAAATAAATTCAGAACCTAACTCAACCATTCATCCCCTTTATGATGTTGTGGTTGACTTGTTTTACATGCTAAAAACACACGAGTAGAGCCACGACTTGTATCTAGATGTTATTTAAATTTCAGCACGTGGTAGGACTCGCGTGAACCTAGAAACTCAACTTTTGGTTGTTTTAAAAATCTATATCCTTGGTTTCTCTAAGATTAGAATTTTTCTAAGCCTCATTTAATTTTATTTTATTCAAAATCTCTCTCATCTAACCAAAATTAGAACCTAAACCTATGCCCCCATGATCAAGCCGGGAAAAGTTTGCTCTCAACTAATGAAGGCAAACGATACCGGTGAGACCAACATAAAAGTAGTCGGAAAATATTTTCGACTTACATTTGTTTTTAATGCTTTAAAAACTCCTCTAAAATTATATTTGAACTCATTAATAGCTCTGAATTTATTTTTATTCTTTGAAATTAGAGGAGTGCTTAGCATTAAAACATGCTTAGAGGGAGGTAATCTAGTTAACTGTTGACGGATAAAAGACGTATCCCTCTACGATCCGCAAGCGTACGGACCCCACACCTTTTTCACCACGGGATTCCCAAGGTTCTTGTCAATCCGCGGAGCAAGGGGATTACAAGCGTTCGATCTACCTTCACACTCTAGTTACTCAAACTCTAACTACGATTAAACTAGAAAACAACTAAACTACACTAGAGAGAATGATTAAGATATCAAGATAAAAGACACTCGCCCACGGGTCTACGATACTAGAGCATGCAATCGCTTGAAGACACGAAAACCAATCTAATCTATCGGGGTTGTGACCACGGTTTCGCCCTTTCCCTCCTCTTGTACTGTCACTACGCGAAGGTATTCATGACTAGACCTATGATGGACACGGCGTATTGAATGGATCCAAGGAAGCATTGGAGCTCATACTCCCTTTACGGCACGGTAGCTAACCTTAAGCATTAAAACATATTCAACACAAGATGATAGATAGATAATCCGACAAAGTACGATTACATCTCAAGATCGATTACAACCCATGGACGAATAAGGAGATTACCCCATCAAGGTGCTGGTCATAGCACCGTTGATCATGGTTTCCCTTCCGACGGTGTCTTCCTTCTTCTCCACTTGCGGGTGCTTCCTTCGAGGTGGACGATCTCCCTCCGGAGATCTCCCTCCTCTCTCTCTAGCTTGTGGATGGCCTCCTGGTGCGAATGGCTCTCTCCCTGTCGAATGGCGGCGCCTCCAGGGTTTTAGGGTTGAAGATCCTTCGGGTGCAAGGAAAGGGGGGCCGAACCGGCCACCGGGGTGGGCTGGGCCGGCCGGCCTGGGCCGACCGGCCTGGGCCCATCTCGGCCCGGTTCGGTCGCCCCTTCGCTCCCGTGGGTCCTCAGGTGATTATGCACTTTGCCCCCTCCACTTGCATGATTTTGACGATGTCATCCTCGCGTCCAAGATGGAGGTTCTCCGCGCATGAAGTTCGGTCTTTTATGCTTCAATCCCCGGGGGTGTTCCTCGTAGCACTTCGGTCCTTGCCACCATTGGAAGTGATTTCATCAAGCTCATGAACACGAACAAGACTCCGTAAATGCTCCTTCGAACTTGTTGCGAATCCGTCCTTTCTGTCCATGTTTTCCTACATAAACACAACACTTCCAAATGCATGCACATAGATGAACTTGTTATATGATTAGTGTGCCTAGTGGCGGGTTAGTTCCATAATCAAATCCAAACCAAAGTGTAATGAACATGCTAGGTGTACCAAAATACACCGTCAACATCTCCCCCACGCTTAGCTCTTGCTCGTCCTCGAGCAAGTACTCGTAAAAGAACTTCGTCCAAAGCGTTGTAATCGTGTATCGCTAATCCTTCTTCACAAGTTAGTCAACCCTTTCATCTTTAATACATAAACACAAAGTAGTGATCATCAAACATAAACATGGGCATTTAAAATTTTTACCACATCAAGATTTACCCCACAACTCAAACTCTTCACTCGAAGTCTTCAATTTCAGCCATGCTTACTTCTTTGCTTCCATCGGAGGGTTTTTATGATTTTAGAAACAAAATTCCTGCAACAAGTATTAGACAAAAACCTTTCTCCAAGCTCTCTCAAGTCACTCATATGAGGTGGCTATCCTAAACCAATTTTATAAAACTCTCACCTCCCATAAGTCTCTCATATAACATGTAAAGTGGAGCTATAGGTAGGGCTAGCGCAATCAACACAAGTATTGTCAAACTAAGAACTTCCTCTAATGGTTGTTTACCTTTCAAAGCCAATGATCATGAGAATTAACCATATGTAGGGATATCAAGGATGAGAAGATTTAGAATGGTGGACATGTGCAAGGGCAAAAGAAAATTATGACTACAAGGCACCGATGACGTCCTCGTTGTCGGATTGCACATGGTTGGAAAAAGAATGAAAGTTTCGTCTCTCAACAACGTGACATCCTTCCTTACACTTTATTTTTCTTTTCTTTCACTCGATTCATCCCTCTCATACCTTTATTGCTACCTCCTCTTTTCTCTTTTTCATTTTCTTCTTTATTCTTTCTTCTTTCTTTCATTCACATATTTTTTTCTTTCTTTCTTTCTTTCTTTCTTTCTTTTCTATACTCATACTTTTCTCTTTATCTTTCCCTCTCTTAACAACTTTTCAAAGCTCTCAACTCCTCTGTTTCTCGCATGCGTACAATCTGAAATTTTAAATAAATCATGCTAGAGACGAGACGAAACCTTTGAAAGTAGGTTGTGTTCAAGGAATGCGATGTACAAAAGAGATGTATAGGGTTGGGTATGGAATTCGGCGATGTACGGGACTTCCAATGTGAAAGTCTCGTTACCGAATGTATGACGAGGCTAGCAACAAAAGATAAGCACAAGAACATGATCATTGCTCGAAATTAAAACTCACAAGAGAGAAGGATCCTAGCCTAACTCATCGTGCTAATCACACTTTTGGTGGAGCAAAAAATAAATTGGCTTTGTATAGGATTTTTTCTTACTCTCAACTTGGAAAAAGAGGTTTTGCTAACCTTAATTACAAGGTTTTTAAGATAATTTTCAGAACTGAAATCCTCCAACTTTTAGCATTGAACATAGCACAACTAACATGTGAAGCTCAAGATCGAAGTGTGGTATGGGTACTTTAAGTAGTAGCAATTCCACTAAGCACCACGGTAAACATTTTTCAAACCACACACTTATGTTCATATATCAAGAATCAAAGATAAACAAACAAGTGAATAAAGATAAGCATCACACAAGACACAAAAAATATATATAAAGACTCTTTTTATTTGATTTTCTTTGACTCAACACTAATTTAAGACACTTCAAACTTGCAAAAATTTAAAAAACACACTCGAAAACTAAGACTCATTAAACTCTAAGACTCTCTCGAAGATTAAACCGAACCTAAACTTGAAACTCAAAAGCTAAGGCTAGCTAGCTAGCTCTCCCCCACGCTAAAAACATACGACGTCCTCGTCGTATCTTACAAAAATCCTAGGGGGAAAACTAGACCTAGTGGTACTTCAAGCAAGTATTGCACCACTTGCCTCTCATGTTTCCAACCATGCCAAAAAGTTTGCGCACGTTGCGGTTAAGGAACTTGTAGTCGTCTTCAACTACGCGCTCCAAATCCTCCAAACGCTGCTTCATCGCTTCCATGGCTTGGAGACATTCGTCGACCGACGCGTAGAGATCCGCGATGGAGTGACGACAAGCGCGACAACACATCGGATGCAATCCGAAGGGGTCGTCATCGCCATTGTCTCCACCGTCGTCGCCACCGTCGTCGCCGCCGTCGTTGCCACCACCATTGTCGTCGCCGCCGCCGTTAGGGCCTTCGGGAGTCTTCTCCTTGGGCACCTCATCCCAAATGTAGAGGTCGTTATCGTCTCTTCCGGTGGCCGCCCACGAGCTCGGGCTACGATCATCGGAGTAGTCGCTACCCCCATAATCCTTAGGCTCGGGCGACACCTCCTTGTAGTCTTTACGCTTCATGACTTGGATGCGCGCCGACCTTCGAACGGGAGTAGGGACCTTCTCTCCTTCGACGGGGTTGCGAGATGCAATAGCTCCGGTCGGGACACGCCCTCCGCAACGGATGCGGGCGGTCCTCTTGATCTCGACGGGTAGCTTGAGCTCGCATCGCTTCGCCTCCTCCATCGATGGCTCCTTGGCTCCTTGCTTCACTCTAAGCTCCTTGGGGGCACAATGGCTGCTGCAAGGGTGCAAAATATTGCTTGGAGGGGTTGATTCCCGAGCTCCCAATTCGGCCAAATAAATAGTCCGAAGAGAAAAACCCTAGGAACCTCATTTTCCTTTTTTAAACTGCCCTTAAAATTTTCTGACCAAAGAAGGAAGTCGAAAAGGAGCAATTCGGGCAAAAATCGGGGACGTCCGCCACCGGGACCCACCTGGGCCGGTCGGCCTGGGCCGGCCGGCCCACCCTGCCTCGGGGGCCGGGACGGTCCGGTCTTTCACGCACCGCCCTTTTTTGGCCTCCTTAGCCCATGGGAAAAGTTGGCCCAGTAAATCTTCGCGAGAAACTCCAGAAAATTAAAAGAAAAACTATTTACAGAAATTCATGCCTCATTTTTCGTCCTAGGCGGGACATTCAGGCTCTTCTTCCATGGTGAAGACATCAACATGATGAAGGGGCACAACGTCGGGTTCGTAGTAAACCTTAAGCCGTTGACCATTCACCACAAATTGGTCGCCTTTTATATCCATAATGGTTACCGCTCTGTTGGAGAGCACCGAATGCACAATATAAGGTCCGTCCCACTTGCTTTGCAATTTCCCCTTTCCGAAGGTTTTAAACCTCGAATTGTAGAGGAGGACCTTATCTCCTTCTTTAAACTCTTTCTTTTTCAATCTTTTATCATACCACCTTTTGATTCTCTCTTTGTATATGCTTGCATTTTCATATGCTTTCAACCTCATCTCCTCTAGCTCGCTTATTTGGATCCTTCGTTTCACCACCGCGGCATCGAGATCGAGGTTCATCTCTTTAATCGCCCAATAGGCTTTATGTTCCAACTCAACCGGAAGGTGGCAAGCTTTTCCATAGACGAATTGATAAGGGGTCATACCTATCGGTGTCTTGAACGCCGTTCGATAAGCCCATAAAGCTCCGTCTAATTTCTTTGACCAATCTTTGCCTCCCTTCTCTATGGTTTTGTTGAGGATGCTTTTTAATTGCCTATTTGACGTTTCCGCTTGTCCGTTGGTTTGTGGGTGATAGGTCGTAGAGACCCTATGCTCAATTCCCAACTTGGACAAGCACTTTTTGAAATTCTTCCCGGTGAAGTGAGTTCCTCCATCACTTATCAAGATTCTCGGTGTACCGAAATGAGGAAAAATCACGTTCTTGATCATAGTAATGGACTCTTCCGTGGAAGCTTTACGACACGGCATAGCCTCTACCCATTTGGATACATAATCAACCATGACTAGAATTTGTTCATATCCGCATGAGTTTTTGAAAGGCCCCATGAAGTCTATACCCCATACATCGAATATATCGATTTGTAGGTTGTATTTCAAGGGCATAGAATTTCTTTGAGAGATGTTTCCGGTTCTTTGGCATTCAGGGCATGATGCAACATATCTTTTAGTATCTTCATGCATCTCCGGCCAAAAGAATCCGCTCGACCATACTTTTGCTTGGGTTCGAAAATGGCTATAGTGCCCACCGTACTCCGCCGAGTGGCACTTTCTCAGAATTTCTACCCTCTCTTCTCTTGGCACACATCTTCTCATCACTCCATCATTGCCAAGCTTGAAGTGGTATGGTGCATCCCAAAAGTATTTCCTACTTTCGGAGAATATCTTCTTTTGAGAGTTTTTATCTAGATGATCGAGAGGCATCTTCCGAATCGCTTGAATGATATCGATCATCCAAGTATCTTTATCAAGCACTCGATAGAGGTGGTCATCTCTCATCTTATCTTCTATGGGCTCTTTATCATCTTGTCCACGATTCATCCTAGACAAATGATCGGCCACAACATTTTCCACCCCCTTTTTATCACGAATTTCAACATCAAATTCTTGGAGAAGAAGGATCCTACGAATCAAACGTGGTTTAGCTTCCTTCTTAGCCAAGAGATACTTGATGGCTGCGTGATCGGTGTAAACAATGACCTTCGAGTTCACGATGTAAGATCTGAATTTTTCGAAAGCGAATACCACTGCTAGTAACTCTTTTTCTGTAGTGGCATAATTTAATTGCGCCCCACTAAGAGTTTTGCTAGCATAGTAAACGGCGTGAACTCGGCCTTCCTTTCTTTGACCCAAAACCGCGCCTACGGCGTAGTCAATTGTGTCACACATGATCTCGAAAGGTTGGCTCCAATCCGAAGGTTGGATGATGGGAGCACTCACCAATGCATTTTTCAAGGTCCGGAATGCCGCTAGGCACTTCTCATCAAAGTCGAAAGCCACATCCTTTTGAAGAAGATGCGTTAAAGGCTTAGTGATCTTTGAGAAGTCCTTAATAAATCTTCTATAGAATCCGGCATGGCCTAAAAAGCTCCTTAAGGACTTAACATCCGTAGGAGGTGGGAGTTGCTCAACTGTCTCTACCTTAGCCTTGTCCACTTCAATGCCTCTCTCGGATATAACATGTCCGAGCACTATACCTTGCTTAACCATGAAGTGGCACTTTTCCCAATTTAACACCAAGTCTACCTCCGCACACCACGTGAGGACCTTTTCCAAGTTTGCCAAGCAATCCATGAACGTCTTCCCATAAACGGAAAAATCATCCATGAACACCTCGACAATTTCTTCAATGAATTCCGAAAATACGGCCATCATGCAACGTTGAAAAGAGGCCGGAGCGTTGCATAGACCGAAGGGCATCCTTCTATATGCAAACGTTCCGTAAGGGCAAGTAAACGTTGTCTTGTGTTGATCATCCGGGTGAATGGGAATTTGCATGAACCCCGAGTACCCATCGAGAAAGCAAAAATAAGCGTGGTTTGCTAATCTCTCGAGCATCTTGTCGATGAACGGTAGGGCGAAGTGATCTTTCTTCGTCGCTTTGTTAAGCTTACGATAATTAATACACATCCGCCACCCGGTCACGGTTCTTTGCGGTATCAATTCGTTCTTCTCATTCTTCACCACGGTCAAACCTCCTTTCTTTGGTACACAATGTACCGGGCTCACCCATTCGCTATGCGGCACCGGGTAGATGATTCCGGCATCAAGTAACTTGATGACCTCTTTCTTTACTACCTCTCGCATGGCATGAGTTAGGCTCCTTTGGTGGTCCACTACGGGCTTACATTGGTCTTCCATTGGTATATGATGAGTGCAAAAGGCTGGGCTAATACCTTTGAGATCATTAATCGAATATCCAATCACCTTCCTATGTTTTTTCAATAAAATCAGCAACTTCTCATTTTCTTCGGGACTCAACTCGTCGCTCACAATGACTGGATAAGTCTTGTCCGGGTCCAAAAATTCATACTTTAATCCTTTGGGCAAAGGTTTAAGGTCTACCTCGGGCGCTTGTGGCTCCTCGGGTTTAATCTCTCCTATGTCTTCGAATTTTCCTTCCTCCACGCTTCCATCATGTGGTTCCAAACCTTTTGTTGCTTCTTCTAGTTCTTCATCTTGTTGATTACTAATTTGATTTTCCATCGCTCTTTGCAGCGGGTCTCTAAGGGTTTCAACAAAACAAAGGCTATCTATCTCTTCTACTTCTTCATCCTCGGGAGGAAAGGGTGTAAGGTGTTTAGAAGCACGAAGAATGTTATATGTGTACTTTGTTCCATTAAGGTTCATTGTTACTTTGCCTTCTCCGGCATCTAACATGGCATCAACCAACTTAAGAAAAGGCCTACCTAGGATTATGTGATCATGATTACTATGGTAAGCATCAATAACAAAGAAATCGGTTGGTATACAATTTCTAGAGATTTTTACTTTCATGTTGCAAGCAATACCTAGAGGTTTAATAGTTCTACCGTCTCCCATAATTAATTTCGTTGATGTTGGAGCTAAGTCTAGGTTGTGGTGTTGAACTTTATCGTAAATTTTAGAAGATAGGACACTTACTTGGGCTCCGTTGTCGCATAAAGCTTTGCATTGAACTCCGTTGATCTCGCAACTCAAGCGTGGTGCCATCTTCTCTTCTTCTTCGGATCCTATCGCGTAGACTTCGGCGAGGTGAGCGTATGGTGATGCTTCGGGTTTGATCCCCATGATTCTCTTCACCTCAGCTATGTGTTCCGGATCCACTATGTCATCTCCAAAGAGCTTTTGAAAAATCTCACCAGTGGTTTCAAGGTCGTATGAATTCTCCGCTTCCTTCTCCGGTGGGAAATCCACTTCCAATGCTCTCGCCATTCCCTTTTGATTACGGAACGGTCTTCTCTTGTCGAATACCTCTCCGTAATCGATAGGAACCCAATCCATTGGTTCGAACTCCCTTAGTGGCTTCGCGCTTGACATGCTTCTCTTGTTTGTCTCATTTGGTACGGCGAAGTCGATGCTCGGGGTAGTTCTTGACTTGATGTGTCCTTGTTCAAGCTTTTCCGCGATTGGTTCCTCTTTTGTGACTTCCGGGGCTGCCTCTTTAGGAAATTCAGCACACTTCTTCTTCCTCGAATTATATTCCGGCTCTTCCGCAAGTCTTGTTTCCCAATCTCTTTGCATGGCAGCCGCTTTACTATTTTTTTGTAGAAGTTGGGCGGCTTCCGTGAGTGTTTTCTCCATGAGATCCCCGCCTGCACACATTTCGACGTGTTGCATGCAACTAGGGGTTAGGGAAAAGAAAAATGTATGCAAGAGTACGTCATCGGAGAAGCCGAGTCTTGGTCCTTGTTCGATCAACCCATTAAACCTATCCCAGGCTAGCGTAATCCCTTAGTGATTTCTCCGGTTCTTCCACGGGTTGATTAACGAACGCCATCTAGACAATAAGATAAAAACAAAAACAAAAACAAAACAAAGCGTTTTTCTAGATAATAGGTGTTAGATAAAACAAATAAAAGATAAACTAAATATAAAACTAAGTTAAATGCAAATCAAACGATGTAAACTAGCTTGCTCCCCGGCAACGGCGCCAGAAAAAGGGGCTTGTTGACGGATAAAAGACGTATCCCTCTACGATCCGCAAGCGTACGGACCCCACACCTTTTTCACCACGGGATTCCCAAGGTTCTTGTCAATCCGCGGAGCAAGGGGATTACAAGCGTTCGATCTACCTTCACACTCTAGCTACTCAAACTCTAACTACGATTAAACTAGAAAACAACTAAACTACACTAGAGAGGATGATTAAGATATCAAGATAAAAGACACTCGCCCACGGGTCTACGATACTAGAGCATGCAATCGCTTAAAGACATGAAAACCAATCTAATCTATCGGGGTTGTGACCACGGTTTCGCCCTTTCCCTCCTCTCGTACTGTCACTACGCGAAGGTATTCATGACTAGACCTATGATGGACACGGCGTATTGAATGGATCCAAGGAAGCATTGGAGCTCATACTCCCTTTACGGCACGGTAGCTAACCTTAAGCATTAAAACATATTCAACACAAGATGATAGATAGATAATCCGACAAAGTACGATTACATCTCAAGATCGATTACAACCCATGGACGAATAAGGAGATTACCCCATCAAGGTGCTGGTCATAGCACCGTTGATCATGGTTTCCCTTCCGACGGTGTCTTCCTTCTTCTCCACTTGCGGGTGCTTCCTTCGAGGTGGACGATCTCCCTCCGGAGATCTCCCTCCTCTCCCTCTAGCTTGTGGATGGCCTCCTGGTGCGAATGGCTCTCTCCCTGTCGAATGGCGGCGCCTCCAGGGTTTTAGGGTTGAAGATCCTTCGGGTGCAAGGAAAGGGGGGCCGAACCGGCCATCGGAGTGGGCTGGGCCGGCCGGCCTGGGCCGACCGGCCTGGGCCCATCTCGGCCCGGTTCGGTCGCCCCTTCGCTCCCGTGGGTCCTCAGGTGATTATGCACTTTGCCCCCTCCACTTGCATGATTTTGACGATGTCATCCTCGCGTCCAAGATGGAGGTTCTCCGCGCATGAAGTTCGGTCTTTTACGCTTCAATCCCCGGGGGTGTTCCTCGTAGCACTTCGGTCCTTGCCACCATTGGAAGTGATTTCATCAAGCTCATGAACACGAACAAGACTCCGTAAATGCTTCTTTGAACTTGTTGCGAATCCGTCCTTTATGTCCATGTTTTCCTACATAAACACAACACTTCCAAATGCATGCACATAGATGAACTTGTTATATGATTAGTGTGCCTAGTGGCGGGTTAGTTCCATAATCAAATCCAAACCAAAGTGTAATGAACATGCTAGGTGTACCAAAATACACCGTCAACATTAACCTAACCATACATGCACCATGATGCATCATGGGATGCCCCTTCAACATCTTTTATCGAAGCACATGCAAAGTACAAGCATGGGGGCAGCCAAGGCTTTGTTTTGTAGGAATATCATGGAGGCATGTGAGGCAAGGGAGTATGGAAGTGACTCAAAGCAAAAACATCAAGTGGAAGGAGCAATAATGCAAGCGAAGGAGTGGACGAGAACGTTTGGAAGGTGCACGCGGTCACGAAGCAACATGAGTGCGCTAGAGAAGAACCGAGCCAAGAGGAGGAGAGAGGTAAGTCTCCCATCCAGCTCTTTGTTTGTGTGCTCTAGTTTGTAGTCCGGAACCACCTTAGACTTAGCCATCCACCCCGCTTGTTTCATGCAACAAATCACATCCTTAATCCACTCAAAGTCCATACTCCAAAATAATATTTGTATACCTTGTTACCGGTTGAAAACCTCGGATATTTATTTGTGAGGGAGAGAGTGTTGCAAACATGGAAGAAAGCTACAAGTCTTTTCACCAAGAAGAAGGGATCATCGTCGTCTAAGCCATCATCGACAACCTCTTCGAGGAGGCACTCGGTTTCCGAGTCTCCTCGGAGTATGGAGGAGGACACGGCACCGCCGAGGAGGAACATCACTCTTCTCCTCGGTGGCATGGGCCACACGAAGCTCGCCTATGAGGTTCACCGAACCTCATGGATGTACGGAGGAGCCGCCCGTCCGACCTCACCGCTTGACACGATCATCCGCTCCACCTCCACACACTCCGTGGTATTCCAATGGGTTTATCATCATGACGGAGGAGGAGGAGGAGAAGCTCGCTCGCCTTGAGTAGAGGCTTGTAGCGAACGTCGACTTTGACGACCAAGCTCTCCACATATTGGATTTTCATATGGAACACCGAGGTTGAGTGCAATTCTCCAATGGAGTGTCGGTAAACACCCACAAGGAATTTGCCTTGGAAATTCTCATGACCATGGCGCCTATCCTTGATGAAGGAGTGCCGAGTTTCTCATTCCGTTTGGAGGGAGTTGAACAAGTGGTTCCCTATGTATTAGGGAGTTACTTGGTTTTCAAAAGGGAGCCCCGGAACAAGTGGATGTGCATGGGCACATTGGAAGGTTTTTGGAGTATGATCGCGGGAGAAGCTCACCAACAAAGAAATAGTATCCGGAACCCCATCATCCAAGTGTTTCACTCATGGATGAGCAAGAGGATTTTGGGGAGAATAAGATAGACAAAGATAACCGACATGGAGGTGAGTTGGCTTTGCTCGGCTCTGATTGCCAGGCAGCCAATCAACCCCACTCACCTTAATCAACCGGTGGTGTTGTGAAGCAACATCGGGTTCGGGAGATATTAGGTTCGGGGTGTTACCTCTCCATGTTGGCTATCTCTTTGAGACCGGGTATTACAAGGAACCCGAAGCATCTCCTAGCCGGGACCTCCCTAGGATTTGATTATAAGAAGAAAGAAAAAATATATAAGTGAAGATGATGAGAGAAGAGGCTTCAAAGTGGCCAAAATAAATTTGCCCCTATCGGATCGAAGATTAAGACTTTTTCTTGAAGGGAGAAAAGATCGGTTAGAGGAAGGACTTCTTGTGCCGGCGAAGAAAAAAAATAAAAGAGGAATGATATAGGAGAAGGTTCTTCCACGGCCCAAGAAGGGGGTGCGCAACAAAATTATGTGCCACCATTTGGAGGAACCCCGGCGTCGCCGAGTTACTACGGTGATGTACCAATGCAAGCATGGGGGAATGGTGCAGCCATACCCCCCATAATTTTGCGGTGCCCAACATAGCCTTTGCGGAGTCATACACACATCTTCCTCAACCACAACAAAATGTGGCCACCATTGGAGGATACGCTGCGAGTAACATGCAAAATATCGCAGTCATCCAAACCAATGCAAACCAAATGGGTGAAGGAAATGCAAACATCGCTTATGAGCTTGGACGCCTTCACTTAGCACCGCCGAGACATTTCATAGGAGGAGTAGTGCAATCCTATTATGAGCAAGGGTGCAACAACCAAGACTATCAATATCAACCACCGGCGGAAGATTAGAGAGAGGAGGAGCTTTAGTTATCTTTCCTTTACCACCTCTTCTTTAATTTTCAGCTTGTATGCGCCTTTGTATGCGTAGTATTTTCAGTTTTTATTTAAATTTTCAGCATGTGTGTTAGTTTTTATTTTCATCATGAATAAAGTCACCACCTAGTTTTTACCTTTGGTAAAGTTACAAAGTTTGTGCCATGATGATATATGATTATAATTGCCGCTTTGTTTATCTTTGTAATTGTCATGTACATGATTAAGCTAATGCTCTCTTAAAATACAAATCTGAAATTATCTAAATGCTAGCTTAATCTTTAGCGGAGGTTATGATAAAAATAAAGACCCATAGTGTTTTATGTGCTCTCAAGTTTTAGATGGATTAAAGATGATTTATTTTTGTTCTTAAAAGTAATGCTAACCTTGTCATAAATACCACTTGCATGTTGCTCTACCTATCCAGAGCCATAAATATATTTGAGTGCAAAAACTTAGTATACAAGATTTATTTTTGGGTGAGTTATTGCAGGCCATGATTTCTCTGGCCCGAGACTAAGAAGCTGGTCATTCCGTTTTTGCGTATCTATCTTATTGCTAGCCTTTTTATCCGTGCATTGTGTATCCCCACATTGGAGATATCACAAACCTCGCCGGATATCCACCCTTAAAACCAAATATCATCTTTTGTGATTACCTCCTTGATCACAACCTATCGTTGATCTGGATCACCAATTCAACGAAGATAGCAAGATGGTGCCAAGATTGAAGATTTCAAGTATCTCTCTAAAGGAAAAGTATTTCCGGTACCTACCTTATCTCTATCAACTCTTTGCCCGAGGACGAGGAACGTCTAAGCATGGGGGAGGAGGTAGGTACAATGCAATTTTAGAGTTCAAAAGGGGAGCAAATTAAAAAAAAATTGAGAAAGAAAAGAAAAAGAAGAAAAAAAATGAGAAAGAGAAAGAAAGAAAAAGAAAAAAAAAATATGTATGAGAAAAAGAAAAAAAATGCGAGTATGAGTAAAAACAAAATGAACTCCCCGGTTCTCTAAAGTGCATTAGGAATTTCAAGGCTTCAAGATTAAAAGATCCATACTCATTTTCCAACCATGTGCAATCCGATAACGAGGACTTCCTTTGTGCCTCGGGATCACTCTTTGCCATTTGCACATGTCCACCTATCTCAAAGCGTGTGTATTTTTCTCTCCCCCTCCTTGATTAACATTATTTTCCAATGACCTTTTTGACGAGTCTCGGTAAGACCATGAGAAGCTTGTCTTGTTTTGACAATATCTCATTTATAATATCTTGGTAGGACTAAACTTTCCCAAAAAGCTCCATATAAAGCC
Organism: Cenchrus fungigraminus; assembly: GCA_036936925.1. Taxonomy (NCBI): domain Eukaryota; kingdom Viridiplantae; phylum Streptophyta; class Magnoliopsida; order Poales; family Poaceae; genus Cenchrus; species Cenchrus fungigraminus. The sequence continues at coordinate 14,712,902 of CM072768.1, read as the reverse complement.
TACCACATATGTATGTGTTATGAGAGGGAAAGGAGTAGAATAAATAGGCTTGAGAGACAAGATGAGATGAGAGTTCATGAGCAAAATGCAAGGTGGTTTAAATTTGTGAACTTGGTTTAGCTCTTTTTCATCTTGTTCTTTATTTCAAATTTTCTGAGATCCATTTGAATTTTGGGAGCATGTTAATACTTGTGGGATAAGCTTAATTAAATATCTACCCTCTGTAGGGATGAAGGCTAGTACATTATGGAACTCTAACGAACTAAACTTTTGAGAGCATTATGTTTTCTCATGTATGATCAAGTGCAAGGTTTAAACAATGAAGGGCAACGATGATATCCATCGAAGACTTACTCGAGGACGAGCAAGGTTTAAGCATGGGGGAGCTGTTGACGGTGAAATTCCGTCAACCTAGCCATGAGTTTACCTTCGGTGTTGGCATGACTTTTATACCTTATCCATTGGTACTAACCCCCGTGGTTTAACAAGTTCACTTGTGCATGTCGGTTTTGGAGTTAAGTGTTTACGCAGGGTTTTAGCATTGAAAGCAAGACTTCCGGGATAAGTTCATTAAGCACCTCATGACAAGACCTTGAAGCCCGGTACAAGTCAAGCAATGAAGTGAACATGACTCCAAGAGCCCAAGGACCAAGCCTGAGAAGATGACAAACTCCGAGGACCTAGCCAGAAAAGTGCTGAATCTTGCAAGACAAGGAGCTTCGTCCAATTCGGAGAGAAACCGACGACAAGGGCCCACATGCAAAAGGGGAGAGGATCTAGAAGACGCGAGAAGCAACACCGGGCGAAGGAGGCCACGGACTGGGCCGAGATGGGCCCAGGCCGGCCGGCCCAGCCTGTTTCGGGGCCCAGTCGGCCTCCCCTTTGACCTAGTTGCATCTCGGGTTATTTATAGTCCCCTGACCGAGAGCCACGAATCAATCAATTCGTCATCCACCGCCGAGGAGCAGAGAAGCTTGAGGGACACCATCTCGGAGATGAGGGTCATGCTAGTTGTCTAGGGTTTCCCTAGCCGACGTGGGAACCTTGCATGGAAGACCACGTCGGAGCTCCGGAGCAAGGATCAAGATCGAGGTAGGATCCCGGTGGTGATCTTGTTCATGTAATCATTCATGGTGAAGTTTTTATAGTGAATCCGATTTCTAGCGATCAAGAGCCTTCTCGATGATTTTGTTTTCTTCTTGGTTTTGCTTCTTCCCCAATCTAGTCTATAGCTAGATTGCATAGGGTGCTCTTGTAGCCGCGGTGGCTAGAGGTGCATACCGGACCGACCAAGTGATTTCAACTTGTTCTTATCGAACTCGCCCTAGACTACCCGCATGAATAGGAGTACGTTGTGACATAACGGGGGCTCTGAAAGGCGGGCGTTTTCGAAATCGGACCGGAGGCCACAGTTTAAAGATGCTTTTAATGAGATACGCTTTTTTATCTTCATCTATCTTGTTTGGAGCTACAACATAAGCATGATCTAGACTCTCTAGATCGGTTATCTCTTGCTTTCTTTTGCTACCTCTTTAGTAGATTAGATTAGATGTGTTTACTTGATGATATCTTATATTAGATGCAATTTGATTCTTCAAAGATAGCTATCCTTGCTTTACTAGATTGAATCCTTGCGTTGCACATTGTTCCACGGATTCGATACATTGGGTTCACCACTCGAGGGAAGAAGGGTCCCTTGACTACGACGGGGGATTTGTCCGCTTGCAAATCCATATGAACTTTGATATGATAATCTACCGTCAACAGTGCCTAAATTGCCTCAAGAGCACGTGTACACCGGGGACCGACCTAGGGGCTCACAGGACAGCCACTAAGAGGAAGCACCCTCCAAGTGGGGCCCACAGGGGGTCGGCAGAACCGACCTTGAGCCCCCCACTCAAGGGCTTCCACGTGGTGCTTCCCCATTGGTCATAGAGGCCATTCCAGGGGTGTTTGGCTCCTATTGATGCTGATGCTCAGGCCTATAAATAGAAGGGGAAGGGGTTCATTTCTTACCAACCCACTTTTCTCCTCCTCTCTCACTTTTGGTTTCAGGGCTAGGAGGTAGGCTAGAGTAGTTCTACTTCAGGTTCCAAGTCTACTCTGGGATCTAGGTATGAGGTCTCTTGTATCTTTATTTTATTGTATGACTTTGATCTACTTCAGTTATTCAGCTATTTCATATAAAGTTGTGCTTGTATACATGGTTGATTTGTTCATGTATTCTTCACTTGTTCATCATTAAGAGGCTCATGTTCTTGATGAACAAGGCCTTTTGATCCAGTTGACGAGTGACTTACTCATGTTTTCGATGTTTGTTCATAAGTTAAAGGCTCGTGTTCTTCACGAACACGACCCTTTGATCTTATTGAATAGACATAGGAAAGCACAAATCCGTTTGTGTACCTAGCCTAGTTTGATCCAGTTAGATTCCATGTCCGTGTTGTATGAAGTTCGTGCTCAAGCTATGGTACTCAGTGTAATTGGCTGGTTTATCTGGTGGCTCTGACCTGGGTCACAATAGCCTGAGCCGGTTAGGGTCCTGCTAACAACATAAGCGTGGTGCTTGGGTTGCGTAGCTACGTTACTTATGAATGTATCCCACAGTTTGTCTTGGGGTAGGCCGCGGTAGTGATAGCCGTTGGACCCTTATGGAATCCCCCACATTCGGATACACTGTAGGAGTCTAAAGTCTAACAACCGGAGTCATGCGTAAGCGATGCGGGAGGTTAGCTCCCCGTTTGTACCTAGGTGCTTGAGCCAATAGTCATGAAATGCTAGTGTGTATCTAACTTGTCTTACTAACTTCGTGTGTTTAGTACCTTAGAACCTGGAACTAACTCGTATGTTGCCTCCTAAGCCTAGGACCTTTAGAGAGAGTGTGTTTGTGTGTTCACACTACCAACTTATCTATCATACCTCACCCCTGCACTTGAGTGTCTAGTTTGTTTATGTCTATGATTTATACTCATTCCAATAGTGTTGAACTTGTTAATCCGCCCAGCCTTCCTTGGATTCGATACCCTTCGGAATACTCCTTTAGGGAAATGCTACAATGGTACTTCCGTGCGCTTGCGGACTCTTGTAATCATTAGGATTACCATTTGGTCATTTCTGGCATCGTTGCTAGGAACTCATAACTTAGCACCGACGTTAAGAAATACCATCAAGCATTTCTGGCGCTGATGCCGGGGAAGGCTAAGGATAACATGTCAACATTTTGCATATGTTTATAATCATGGCAAAGATGAAATAGTTCTCAATGCAGGCTAACTTTGATTGTCTTCTTTGTCTATTGATGATGAAGACAGGTACTGTATGACTGGTTTCGACTTACCACCGAATTTCACTGAAGATCCTGAGTCACTTGTGAGGAGAGCTAGAACTCATTTCGGTTCTCCCCAGCATGTACGTACGAAAGTCGACTGCTTCCTTTGTGTACATCAACTCCTATGGCCAACTCCGAGAAGTCTCTTCGTGAGTACTCTGCTCCCAGTGCTGATCAGGTGCCCACCGGCCCCGAGATCAACACCGGGAACAGAAACTTCGAGATCAAAACTGGCCTCATTATGGTGGTGAAGGACCTACTAGGCGACCAGAGAGGGGGGGAGTGAATGGGAGCCAATAAAAATTCTTCTTCGAAGTGAGAACTCGACCTATACCCCAAATTCACAACCAAGGATTCCCACACGAGTTTGCCAAGGTCACGTAGTCACAAAAAACCTACCAACCCTAGGAACAAACCCCAAACAATCCTGAAGCGAAAGTGAAACTCAAGGAGCAAAGGACTTAGCAACTCAGCACTGCACCAGGAGGACCGTCCGCAAGCACCTCGCGGACTGTCCACGTGGCCTTGGTGGACTGTCCACGGGGCTGCGGCGGACTGTCCGAAAATAGCCATCGAACCTCAAGTACTGCACCCTCAATAACGGACCGTCCGCGATGGGCCCGCGGACCGTCCGCCCCGTCACGGACCGTCCGGCACTCTAGTACGGACCGTCTGCGATCTTCGTGCAACAAAAATCCACTGACAAAATGGATCGAACGAAAGGCACGTAAGAACTCGCGAAGAACACGAAGAACACTTGGGCTGTTAGGCACCTCGCGGACCGTCCGCCATGTACCCGCGGACTGTCCGCCAGGAGGAATCCCTGCAGCCTGAACTCGACCCCTTGAAGGTCAACTCCACCTTCCCTTTGCCCGATCTCCCGAATCAACCAAGGGATTGCTACCAAATCATAGGTGAAGATGAAGCATGTCTAGGAGATGCTATACCCACGAATTCATAGCCTCAAACCCACTGAATCGAGAGGAATTGAGATTCTACCGAGCTCAAGAACAAAGCTAGGTTTCCAACCGAAATCTTTCAATCAGAGGCCGAATTCGGAGTTTGAGGGATCAAGATCAAGCACAAAGATGCACAAGGCAACTATCCATGATTCCCACCAAAAAATCCGAACCCAAACACCTCAGAATCTTAGGAACAAGCCACACATGAAAAACTGACGAAAATAGCTCGAAAAAGACACGAAAATCCAACGAGCTCCAAGCGGGAAATCGACGCAACCATGAAAGCTTCCATTCACTCGGAGGTCGGATTCTTTACAAACGGAGGAAAAATCTAACCCTATGGAGCAAGGAAATGAGAAGCAGTCCGGATGGATGGTTTGCCTGGAAACCCTAGAGCTAATATATATGAGTCCTCTCCGGGTCAGGCAAATGACCACACTACCCCTAGCACTTAAGTTGTGATACAACCCCTCATGGGCAAATAGTTCATGTAGCACTCCTCTTCATCGCACGGCCACACCGTCGCCGCAGACCGCGTCCTCCCGACGCAAGCCCTGCGATCCCGCCACGCGTCCGCCGACATCGAAGCTTCTCGGCGCGCCCGGATCCCGTCTCCGCCCGCCGAGCCTCCAGTCTTGGATATGTGGCTCAACCAAGCAACACGATGGTTTTGTGGTGAACCGCCGCAAACCCCGCATGCAGACTCCGGTCGTGAGCCGCTACCCTGCACCGGCTCCTATCCACGACTTTGTCTTGCTTTTCTTGCCACCATGCGGCCCGCACTTGACCCCGCTGACCACCGGGTCCCTCGAGTCAGCCTACTTGTCTCTCCACTCCTCGGAGGCCCCGCAAGGCATAGACCTTTCGCGCCCACTCTTCACCTGCACCAACGCAAATCAAGCCACAACCTGCACCTGCAATACTCGGCCAAGAGTTAGTCCACACCACGTTTTCAATAACTCATCACAGCCTGGAGCGACCATCCACCGGTCCTCGGACGCTCCGGTCCTCAATCTCCCCCTTGATGAGTGCATTGACAACACACACAAGTAACCAATTCAGAGAAAAGAAAAAAAAAGAAAAGAAACAAAAGAAAAACTCAAACAAGTGATCAAAAGCCAAACAAAATCCAAGAAAAGATCACCTGAGTGAGAAAAATCTCGGTCCCCTAAGGCAAGGGCAAAGGCTCGACACAATCGAGATAAAATGCTCCAAAATTGCCGACTCCTCAGGGAGAGGCAAAAGGGCTCGACACCATCGGCAAAAGAGCACAACTAAAATTCAGGCGAAAAAGAGCTCCCAAATGCATGAATGCAAGCTCCCCCTAAACAAAAGCATTTCTCCCAATTTTCCTTCCCTTGATGCAAAACTCCCCCTGGAAGCATGAATTGGGTACTTTCCTCCCCCATGTTGGTAATGCATGAATCAAGGCTACAAATGCAAGCATGTGCTTCTCAAATATACAAATAACACTACAACATGTTAAAATTGAGACATAGACAAGAAAGATAGCCACAATTTGAGCACAAGAATCGCCAACAAGATACAAAGGGACATATAAGAAAGTGACATAGCCATGATGAAAATGAAGCATTTTTCACAGATATTTCCCTCTCATGTGCATAGAACCTAAACATGATCAAAAGGAGCACATACAACATATAACTCACAAACTTCATGCAAGGTCATACATTCTCATCACAAGGTCATCACAAACACCTACAAGCTATCTCATGTCATGTCAAAGCCACCGAGCCATGTGTCCACTTCTAGATATGAGACTTATCATTGGGGAACATCATGCAACGGTTTAGCACCCAAGATAAGGAATTTAAAGTATTTATGACATGGAAGCAAATTTTTCAAGCATAGACATCTCACATACCATTTTCATGATTTACAAATTAAACATGGTACATGAAGTGCCTTTGCGGCAAAAAGAAGCTTAGGCTTCTCCACAAGGTAGCATGCAGGCTAAACATTCATGATGATAAATGGATCTTTGATCCCAAATGAAAAGAACATGGTTCCAAGCATAGATTAAGCAAGATATAGCCATAGGCACCCAAAATGAACATGAGAGGCATTCTCCTCACAAGAGAGATTCATATAGCATTTTTACAAAACGAAAACCATCCACAAGCATATATATCCCAAAGCTACCAAGAGCATAGCTATACATCTCATGAGCATCACAAGCAAAGTCATAACCTCATATTTAGTGTATCATGGTGAGCAAAGCATATGAGAGAAACACATCTCTATGACATATGTTACAATTGCAGTCTATGATACAAAGATGCAAACATGATATGATACAAGAATGAAAATACAACATGCATATGTACACCAACCCTCGCCTAACCGAAGCTCAAAAAGGAAAAACAACTCCAAGCTCTCCTCGCAAACGAGCGAATGTAGCTTGGTCCAAAGGCTTGGTTAGGTTATCGGCAAGCTGCTTTTCTGTAGGTACATGGATGAGGTCTATGTTTCCCTTCTCAACATTGTCTCTCAGAAAGTGGTACCTCACTTCTATGTGTTTGGTTCTGGAGTGAAGCATGGGGTTTTTGGCAACACTAATGGCACTCGTGCTATCACACATGAGAGGTATATGGGAACACTCCTCACCAAAGTCACTCAACGTGTATGTGATCCAAAGCAGCTGGGAGCAACATATTCGGCTTCTGTGGCAGACTGAGCTACACTAGACTATTTGCGAGAAGACCAAGAAACAAGCGAGGAACCCAAAAACTGGCAAGTACCCGAAGTCGATTTCCGATCGACTCGACACCCTACAAAGTCGGCATCCGAAAAAACCAAGAAGGAAAAGGGAAGAGGACGACGAGTACCAAACACCGAGCTCAGGAGTGTATCGAAGATACCAGAAGATCCGTTTGACGGCCTGCCGATGTGAAGTCCTCGGCGATGCCTGAAAACGAGCGCACAGACACACAGAAAATTGGATGTCCGGCCTCGTCGCCGTCAAGTACAAGAGGGAGCCGATCATGCTCCGGTACTCCTTCTGGTCCACGGGCTCTCTGTCCTCGTCCGCGTCGAGTGCTGTAGTCATACTCATCAGTGTCGACAGGGGCTTCGAGTCATCCATCTTGAACTTCTTGAGGATGTCCTTCGTGTACTTGAATTGATGTACGAAGGTTCCCTCCTTCGCCTGCTTGATCTGAAGCCCGAGAAAGAAATGCAATTCTCCCATCATAGACATCTCGAATTCTTTGCTCATATCCTCTGCAAACCTCGCAACCAAAGAGTGAGACGAGCCTCCAAAGAAAATATCATCCACATACACCTGAACAATTAGGATATCATTACCCTGCCTGAGGAGAAAAAGAGTCTTATCTACTTTGCCCATCTCAAACCCCTTTCTGAACAAGAACCCCCTCAAACAGCCATACCAAGCACGGGGAGCTTGTTTCAGCCCATACAACACCTTCCTTAGCCTATACACCCTGTGGGGAAACTCAACACTCTCAAAGCCCGGTGGTTGCTTCACATAAACCTCTTCCTCTAAAAAACCATTCAAGAAGGCACTCTTCACATCCATTTGGTACAACTTGAACCCTTTAGTGTCACACCCTGAAATTTCCCAATTTCAGGATGTGAATAGAAAGAATAATTAAACAATGATTTTCTCGTAATTTTAAAAATTTTCTCAACATTTATTTTGTTTACAGGAAATCTAGTATAGGAAAAAAATCATTGTTTGATTTTCTGAATAAAAATAAATTGGTTCGATGTGAGTGTTGCATTCATGCTGATGCATCTTGGTGCTTCTTGAGTGCAAAAGGTTTCTAAAGTGCGATTAGGTGCTGTTCAAATCCTTCCGAGAATTTTCCGGACTTTTTTGGAATTTATTCTCATTTTCCTTTGAGCTATTTCTATTTATTAGAAGGCACTAAAATCTTTTTCATGAGCTCCAAATACTTTATTTGGATTCATCATGACCCAAGTCATCTCTAGTAATTTTCCTGAATTTTTCTGAGCTTTCAGAGTATTTTTCGTGATTTAATTATTATTTCAGGATTTCCTGAAATTATTTTTAATCCGAAATTAATTTCCGAAATTAGAAAAAAGGGAAAATAAAATCGGACTCAATCTCGGCCAATAAATAGCTCCCGATGATCTCCTCGGTGTCCTCTTTCCAACGCCGCCAACCTCGTTCCGTTTCGATAACCCTAGCTCCCACAAACCCTCGATGAACTTTTGCATCTACTAAATTCCGGCGAACTTCCGGCGAGCTTTTCCGGCGAAACCGTGCACTTCCGGTGCAAATGGACACCACCATGGAGTTTCCCTCGTCGAGCTCTACGCTGTGATGTGCTCGGTCATGCGAATCCGACGTCGACTCCGTCGTCTTCCCCGACTCCAGCGACTCCTCTCCAACTCCGGCAAGCTCTTCCGTCGCCGTCGTTCATCTTTGGCCGAAGGTGAGCACACCATCGCGTTCATCTCGTCGTTTCCTTTCCGTTTTGCTGTTCAATCTACAATTTCGTGGTCGTTCCCATCTAATCCCCTTTGCCCTTCTCTTTCTCTGCCTGTACTTCAAGTCGATCTCCATGAAAGCTCGAGCTTCCTGCACGCTCGAGCTTCCTGCACTTCTGGTGCCGAGCGCCCGAGCCTTCACGCCCAAGGTCCCGAGCCTCGCTTTCTGTGCCAGACACCGCTCGCTCCTCGTCGCTGGACGCCCCGGAGCGCTGCCACGAATTGGTGACCGAGCCGGCCGCCGCTGCCGTGGTGCGCCCGAGCTCCGCCCGCCTCCAAAATCCGGCCGCGCTGCCTGTCTCTAACGCCGGTAAGCACACCATTGCGATCCCCTCGCTCTCCTCTCTCCGTTCCGCAATCCACCCAGGCTCCTAGCCACCCAAAGCCCCAGCGGCTTGATGCGCCTAGAGTTCTGGTAGGTCCAGGACCTCCTGTTCGTTCCTGAACCGAGGTAGGAGAAGACTCTCCTGTTTTGCGATTAGGTCCCTGTGTTTCTTTTAATCTTTATCATGTTTTCTTGTGACTTGGCAGATCTGCACATAACCCCCTATAGAGATCCCACTTCCACACATAAATCCCACCCAAGCCATTTTGTAGATCTAACCCTGTCCTTTGACCTTTTCGCGAGCACTATTTGATGTGTCTCGAGAATCTTTTCTGCTAGCCCTCCAAATCTATAGTTAATCACGAACAGGTCCTTATCATCTTGTTTTCTCCCTAGATTCTTTGTTTTAGCTCCGTTTTAATTCATTCAAGTTGCGTTAGGTTCACAATAATGTAAAGTATGCGTTAGTGGTGTGTTTTCAGCATACATGTTTTCTGAAAATTAATCTAATATTATTTTTGTTTAATGCTTAGGATGCATGATTTCTTTAATTAAAAGCTATATAGTGTTCTACGCCGCTTTTCAATAAATGTTAATTTGATTAATGATTATTTCATATGTTATTTAAATAAAATCTAATTAGTGTTACACTTCAGTTTTTCATAAACCAAATGTTAAATTGCTTAATATTTAATTAACCTTTCTAATTAAAAGTTAATTAGGCTTTTGCACCGTCTTTTATAATAAACGTTAACTGGACTAATGTCAACATGCATGTGCTTTCTAAATAAAGTTTGTTTAGCACAACACGTCGCATGCTTTAATTCAATTAGATGTTATAATCTTTCTAAATAAATGTTTAAATGGCATAATTGGCACGTGAACAATTATAAATAAAATTTGACTAGGTTCTTTATGCCGATTTCTTCAAATAAAGTTTAATTTGCATTAATGTCAACATAGGGTATTTTATTTCTGAAATATCCTTTACATCAGTTTTGTTAATTAAAATGAATCTAGCTCATAATCTTGTTCTCTCATAAATGCAAATAATCATTAGAAGTTGTCTGTCAGCTATATCTCAGTTATCTCTGTTTCCTAGCTAGTAAATCCTTTTCTAGTTGCCTCTCGGTGAATCAGCTATGCTCTTGTGTCTAGTCTTTCACAGCTATCTTTCTTTAGAGCCAATCTTGTTATCTTTTCTCTATCAACATCAGTTCAGCTTACCTTTGTTTAGTGTTCTCCCTTCAGCCTAGTTCTCTTTGTAGACTAGTTCTCCTAAGCCTCGCTTAAGGTTTCTTGTGTGGTTGATAGTTCGTTGCTATCGTTCTAGTTCGTTTCACCATAACTTGTGCGTTAGCATGCGTATCACTTGTTGTTGGTTTTAATATCAAAGTTGCATGTTAATCTTGACTAATTCTCATTTAATTGGTTTTCTAAATAAAAGTGATTAGATTATACCCCGAATTTCTTGAGTTAAGATTTAATTGGTTAATTCTTATTTATAACTAGCTTTTGCTAAATAAAAGATGCTTAGTGTTAAACATCGGTTCTCATAATAAATTTAATATGCTTAATGGTATTATAATTACCTTTTCAAATTTAACATGCTTAGTTGAACACGTAATGTAAAGCCATTCGACTAGCTATCTTATACACGCTTTGTGTTTCTAAAAGTTAATTGTTAATTGGATATAACTTGTACTTAAATATATGCAAATAAAATATGATTAGTCTTATCGTGTTTTCTTAATTAAACATAACCTGCTTTGAAGTATTCATGCCACATGTTTTTCTAATTAAAATATGTCAAGCACGCAGTCTCTTCTTGTTGTTTGATAATGGTCTTTCGTTAGCATCGACCATAGTTTTGTTTTCAACGTTCTTTCGTCGTTGCGTAACCATAGAATCAAGCCTATCATTTAGTACGCTCTTTTAAAGCTTTTCTTTTGATTGGTGTATTGTTCTTAGTTGTACTCGTGTGTTTGCTTTGCATGTTTGTGTCTCATGATTGATGCGAATAGAATGAACGTTGTTCGAGAATCGAGAGCTTTGAAGAGCAAGAGGTTGAAGATATTCTGAGCAACTACTCTATTGTTAAAGGCAAGTGTGTCCTTGATCTTTTGTCCTAAGAATTATATTTAATCACTCTATGGCTTGCATTAATTTTGATGGGTTCCTATTAAGGATTATGACTAGTTTCTTTTCTACCATTGCCTTGTATAACTGGGTAGTTCAATTAATCTTGATGGTAGATCTTGCTTAGTTTGCTCAACTGGGTTGGTAATAAACAACATGTATACTCTTTTACTTTATGTTCCAATGTGATGTGTGATGTTTTACAAGACCATATGTTTAATCGGAACATGGAGAACCACCCAGGAAAACAGTATAACCACAAGACATATGGCTCTGTCTTGGCTTAATAATTAGAGAACTAGGTGTTAGGTATGCTTTACCTGATAAGGGTTGGGGGCTGACGGTAGGTGGCGTATAGACCTGCTCTGGCGGGGAGTTGGGCTTGGCTAAGACACGGTACTCGCCAGGGAGCTTTATACGCTGCGCTGATCAGGTAACCTAGCGGGCAGTCTGCACCTGGGGATCTTTGTAACAGCCTCGTAGCATCCCTATGCAATCACACCTCGGTAGTGTGGTATGGTGCCTAGCTAGCACCGCATGGTTAGGTTTAAAGTTCCTAGAACTTTTACGCGACTTGTGGGTAAAGATGTACAACCTCTGCAGAGTGTAAAACTAATCGATTAGTCGTGCTCACGGTCAAGAGCGGCCTGGACCCTCACATGATAATTGAACTTGAAGATGGACTTAAATCGTGGTTTCTGGTTATGTTAGCCATATTCTTATGGCGTTTCTATTACCTTTATGCTTAATGTGGGTTGGTATATACTTGTACTTTATTAGTAATCAGGTGCTAATAAAACTTGACCAACTAAAATTGCTTAAATGCTTATAGCCTAGTCCACTATAAAGCCTTTGCATTCATGTCTTTCCCCACACTTGCTGAGTACGACAAGTGCTCACCCTTGCTATAAACAATGTTGCTCAGAAGGAGGAAGCTGCTGTGAAGATGTGCTGGTGCTAGGCGTACGCAACCCCCAGTCGACTGCCTGTGATGTTTGGAGCCTTCGTTTCCAGGATTTAAGCGTAATACTCGGATAATCTTCCTTTTTCTTACGTGATACTATTTCTGTATACACTTATATGTCACTATATGCATGAAACTTGATCCTGGCATGCATATAGATCTGCACTTGGTTTTCTTTGGAAAAACAGGTGTGACATTTAGCCACAAAGAAGGCTAAAAGGATCCTAATTGCCTCCAAACGGGCTACAAGGGCAAATGTCTCCTCATAATCTATCCCCTCCTTTTGACTATAGCCCTGAGCAACCAACCTCGACTTGTTCCTCACCACCTCACCATTTTCTCCCTCTTTGTTTTTCCACACCCATTTTGTCCCAATAGGTTTGCAATTTGGTGGTGGCTCCACTAACTCCCACACTTGGTTTCTCTCAAAATTCTCTAACTCCTCATGCATGGCATTCACCCAATTAGGATCAGATAGAGCGTGTCCAATGTCTTTCGGCTCAAAGGTAGCAACAAAAGCTAAATGAGCAAAGTGAGAAACATTTCTGGACCTCGACCGTGTCGTACACTCATTGATGTCGCTGATGATTACTGAGGGTGGATGATCAACTTGAACGTGTCTCGGTGCCTCTCGCCTGGAGGCAACCTCCCCCTCAGCAGCTGCTTCCACTTGATCTTGCTGAATCGTAGGCGGTGTAGGGGATGGACCATCCTGCACCGTAGTCGTCATAGTGGAAGTAGAGGGTACATGCGTGGCTGGAGCTTCACCATCATCACCATCATCCTCTCCAGCATCATCCTCCTCGTCCTCAAAGATCTTCTTGCCAACTTCATCATCACCTGCACACTCAAAGACAAACGAATTGCATGCTTGTGTCTCGTCGAAGGTCACCTCGCAAGTCTCCATGACTATGTTAGTATCAAGGTTGAGCACACGAAATGCTCTAGAATGACTAGCATAACCCAAGAAAATTCCATTGGAAGACCTCAACTCAAACTTATCTAGCCTACCCTTCTTGAGAATGAAGCACCAACAACCAAAAGCCCTGAAATGGCTCACTCTAGGTGCTCGCCCGTGCATGAGCTCATAGCATGTCTTGTTTAAGAAGGCCCTCAGAAAAATCCGATTCCCAACATGGCAAGCGGTATTCACCGCTTCCGCCCAATATCTCCTCGGAGTCCTATGCTCATCAAGCATCGTCCGAGCCATCTCACAAAGGGAACGATTTTTCCTCTCAACCACACCATTCTGACAAGCCACATAGGGAGAAAAAAACTGATGTTCGAGACCCAAATCACAACAAAAGGTTTCGAAATGAGAGTTTTTAAATTCACTGCCATTGTCGCTACGAACAGCTCGAACGACATCTCCATGTCTCTCATTCTTCAACCTCAAGATCAGATCCCTCACAAAACCAAACATCACCCCCTTGTCAGCTAAAAAGAAGACCCAAGCATAGCGAGAATAGTCGTCCACCAATTCCCACCCACCGAGCACACACGAGCTGGACCAACCAAGTCCATATGGAATAGCTCGCATGGCCTCTCTGTCATGACGGATGTCAGAGGCGGATGAGAGGCGACGACCATCTTGCCATGCCTACACGGAGCACATACCAAATCCTTTTGGTATTTCAACTTTGGCAATCCTCGGACTAATCCTAGCCCACTCAAGCGTGGCAACAAGTCAAAACTCAAGTGACCTAGTCTCCTATGTCATTTCCAAGGCTCCGCCGAAACACCAGCAACCAAACAACGAGAAGAGCCAACACACAGAGAAAAATCAGCTCTAAAAATTTGACCCTCGGGAACGATCGTACACACAAGATCGCCTCGAGAATCCAAAACACGAGAACAACCTGTTTTGAAATGGACTTCAAAACCCTCATCAAGTAGTTGGGAGACAGAGAGAAGATTGTACCCCAAAGACTTGACAAGAGAAACACGTTGAAGAGTCACCGACTCACTCACCTTCACCGTGCCCACTGAAAGTACTCTACCTTTCCCATTATCCCCAAAAGTGATGTACTCTTTGGTCATCACCGGGGTGAGGCTGGAGAACCACCTTCGATCTCCGATCATGTGTCGAGAGCAACTGGAGTCGATTAACCAAAAGCCCTCCATGCCTCCCACCTGCAAAATAAAAAACGAGAGCGAGAGTGAGCAAAGGACTCAGCACTGGGGTTAGTACAAAACGAATCAAACTAGTGCCTCGCCATTTGCTCAAACGTGGGGTTAGCAAAATCCAGCCTGTCTCTCCTAGGTGGAACACCCATACGTCCCCTTGGAGGACTACGCGTACCACGAAGGGGAGACCGTGGCTCGTAGCTCCTCTGGGACCTAAAGCTGCGATTGTTCCCCCATACTCGTATTGGCCACAAGCAAAGGGAAGTCCAGCAAACTCACCACGCCCAACCCAACACGCCTACCACCTTCTCAATGTGGAGGCTCACCTCGAGGCACAAAATCACGCCTCTCCTGAGGGTAAATGGTACGCACCACACCCTCGCCTCTCATCACCAACCTAGGCTCAGGCACACCACGAGAAGGGCGGTACCTATCCTTGTTGGCCAACTCTCTAGCCAACCTCTCCTTACGCTTTCTCCTGAAGCAGAACTCAGCAAGGTGCCCATCCCTCCCGCAATGCTCACAATGGAAGGGTTTCGGTTTTGGTTTTGGTTTTGGGTTCTCTTTGGGCTCTGGTTTCTCCTCACTCGGTTTCTCTCCCTTCTTCCCAAAGAACTTATTCCCGAAGTCACTCTTGAACTTGATGGGTTTTTCGAAGTTGTCAGTTTGTGGAGGAAACACGGGTGGAGCTGGGGTTGTGTCTAGTCGGTTCCTAACATGGTTCGGTTTAGGAACAAAAGCATTTTTGTGGTGGGTTTTTGGTGGCTCTGGGATATCTCCGATCTTCCCCTCATTCTCACCACTTCCCTCACCCACTTGTGCTTCCCCATCCTGGCGCTTGTATGTCTCGATCATTATCCTCAACTGAGGCTCATGACCAGACAACCAACCCATCAACTTTCTCAACTCATCATTCTCATCCTGCAAACGATCAACATAGTGTGCAAGCTCCATATTCTTCACAGCATTTATTTCACAAGTGAAGCAAATTGTAGGTATAGGAGCTTTCAGCTGAGCCTCTAGAGATCTAGCATACACAAGCGAGGCATCTAGTTTCTCATGCAAAACAGGACAAGAAGTACAAGCACCAAGCAAGGAGGGCCTAGATTTCATCTCATCTAGCTCAACCCTAAGCACATCTAGTTCCTCAACCTTGGAGGCATACTTCTCCTTAAGCACAGTCAATTCACCAAGAAAAGTGGAACAATCAGTGCATTCAGGTTCATTGGTCACAATAGGAGCAGACTTAAGAGAACCTATTTGAGCCCTAGCATCATCAAGCAAAGACTCTAGCTCAACCACCTTCTCCTTAGCCTCTCCAAGCAAAGACCTATACTCCCTCTTCTCCTTATTGGTCTTTCTAAGCACATCATCATGGTTGTCAAGCAAGTCATTCAACCTAGCATTCTCCACTATCAAGAAGGATGGGTCATTGTTTACCTCTTCCTCGGAGTCGGAGCCTGAGTCATCCTTGTTGCTCTTCTTGCTTGCGAAGCTATGTCCCATGCCGCAAAAGCCTTGGGCGGCAAAGCACAGACCATTGATGTTCTTGCTTGACCGCTTGCCCTTGTGCCGGTTCTCTTCTTCATCACTCGAGCTCGATGAAGAGTAGCAGGAGCTTGAATCGATGTCGCTCGCCCCGGCCACCATCGCTCGCTCCTTCTTCTTGTGACCACCACTCTTCCTCGGCCTCCGCTCAGACTTGTTCTTGCCCTTGTAGTCGTCCCTCGAGCAGTGGTTGTGGTCGGTCCTCGGACGGTGCTTGTGCTCAGGCTTGACCTCCGTGGCTTTCGGGCACTTGGCGATGAAGTGTTCGTGCTTCCCGCACCGGTAGCACATGCCCGAGCTCCTCTGAGCGTTCTTCCGATTCGTGTACATGCGCTTGAACCGCCTACTCAGCAACGCAAGGTCCTCCTCGCCCAGCACGTCGAACTCCTCATCTGGCATGGACACAAGGAAAGACAAAGAAAATTGTCTCGATAACATGTTAGCATTAGTCCTTGAACCAGATACGAGAGCCAGACTATGGGAATCAGTCGGGTTCTCGATCTTTGCACGCACCCCACGGTCCACCTCGAACGACTTGAGCTTGGAAAACAGCTCGTCCACCATGAGGGTCTCATACTTCTCCGACTCTAGGATGGCCTCGACCTTCCCACTCCACACGGTATGATCCAGAGAATGCAAGAGCTTGGCAGCCCTGTCATTGTCATCATACGGGAGCACAGCCACATTAGCCCTCATGTTGTTCACAATCACCGTGCTGAAACATGGCATCTATGGACTCACCGGGGAGATGAGTGAAATTCTCGTACTCTCTCCAGTAGGTCGCAAAGAGCCGAGCCTGAACCTGAGCATTCCCAGCATGAGCATTCTTCAGCTGCTCCCAAATCCTGCACGCCAAATCCTCTGTTCGAACCCGTTCAAATTCGAATTCACACAAAGAACGGTACAGGTAGACGACCGCCTTGTTGTTGGCGTCGAACATGTCCCTCGATCCTGGAGCAAGGAAGTTCATTGGATGAACATAAGTTGTGTTCACAGTGACATCCCACAGGATCTGACCCTTGCTGCGGAGGAAAGCGGCCATCCGCCTTTGCCACATATGGTAGTTCTTACCATCGAAGTGTGGAGGACCCGAACCCCGTTCCTGGTACACCATCTTTGGATCTTAGACTGGTTAGAATCATGAAGATCCGTAACCGGCTCTGATACCAATTGAAGGACTGATTAGACGACCAGAGAGGGGGGAGTGAATAGGAGCCGATAAAAATTCTTCTCCAAAGAGAGAACTCGACCTATACCCCAAATTCACAACCAAGGATTCCCACACGAGTTTGCCAAGGTCACGTAGTCACAACGGACCTACCAACCCAAGGAACAAACCCCAAACAATCCCGAAGCGAAAGCGAAACTCAAGGAGCAAAGGATTTAGCAACTCAGCACTGCACCAGGCGGACCGTCCGCAAGCATCTGGCGGACTGTCCGCGTGGCCTTGCTGGACTGTCCGCGGGGCTGCGGCGGACTGTCCGAAAATAGCCCTCGAACATCCAGTACTGTACCCTCAATAATGGACCGTCCGCGATGGGCCCGCGGACCGTCCGCCCCGTCACGGACCGTCTGGCACTCTAGTACAGACCGTCCACGAACTTCGTGCAACAAAAATCCACCGACAAAATGGATCAAACGAAAGGCACGCAAGAACTCGCGAAGAACACGAAGAACACTTGGGCTGTCAGACTCCTCGCGGACAGTCCGCCATGTACCCGTGGACTGTCCACCAGGAGGAATCCCTTCAGCCCGAACTCGACCCCTTGAAGGTCAACTCCACCTTCCCTTTGCCCGATCTCCCGAATCAACCAAGGGATTGCTACCAAATCATAGGTGAAGATGAAGCATCTCTAGGAGATGTTATACCTACAAATTCGTAGCCTCAAACCCACTGAATCGAGAGGAATCGAGATTCTACCGAGCTCAAGAACAAAGCTAGGTTTCCAACTGAAATCCTTCAATCGGAGGCCGAATTCGGAGTTTGGGGGATCAAGATCAAGCACAAAGATGCACGAGGCAACTATCCATGATTCCCACCAACAAATCCGAACCCAAACACCTCAGAATCGAAGGAACAAGCCACCCATGAAAAACCGACGAAAATAGCTCGAAAAAGACACGAAAAGCCAATGAGCTCCAAGCGAGAAATCGACGCAACCATGAAAGCTTCCATTCACTCGGAGGTCAGATTCTTTACAAACAGAGGAAAAATCTAACCCTATGGAGCAAGGAAATAAGAAGCTGTCTGGATGGATGGTTTGCCTGGAAACCCTAGCGCTAATATATATGAGTCCTCTCCGGGTCAGGCAAATGACCACACTACCCCTAGCACTTAAGTTGTGATACAACCCCTTAGGGGCAAATAGTTCATGTAGCACTCCTCTTCATCGCACGGCCACACCGTCGCCGCAGACCGCGTCCTCCCGACGCAAGCCCTGCGATCCCGCCACACGTCCGCCGACATCGAAGCTTCTCAGCGCGCCCGGATCCCGTCTCCGCCCGCCGAGCCTCCAGTCTTGGTTATGTGGCTCAACCAAGCAACCCGACGGTTTTGTGGTGAACCGCCGCAAACCCCGCATGCAGACTCCGGTCGTGAGCCGCTACCCTGCACCGGCTCCTATCCACAACTTTGTCTTGCTTTTCTTGCCACCATGCGGCCCGCACTTGACCCCGCTAACCACCGGGTCCTTCGAGTCAGCCTACTTGTCTCTCCACTCCGCGGAGGCCCCGCAAAGCATAGACCTTTCGCGCCCACTCTTCACCTGCACCAACGCAAATCAAGCCGCAACCTGCACCTGCAATACTCGGCCAAGAGTCAGTCCACACCACGTTGTCAATCACTCATCACAGCCAGGAGCGACCATCCACCGGTCCTCGGATGCTCCGGTCCTCAGATGGTACAGGCTAGCCCATTCTGTGGCAAGCCTAATGAAGACGCGAGCGCCCACTTGCAACAGTTCCTGGAGCTGTGTAGTACCTTCACTATACGAAGAGTGGAGGAAGATGCCACCGTCTGCGACTGTTTCCATTCTCACTTCTGGGAAAGGCAAGCAGTTGTTCTATGCGAACCGTGCAGACATTGACACCTAGACAAAGTGCTCAGCAGTGTTCCTCGCAAAGTTCTTTCCGTTGGGCAGAACCAATGCCCTCCGGGGGGAGAATTTCAAGCTTCCAGCAAGCAACAAGTGAAACCATTCCAGAAGCTTAGGAGAGGCTTCAGCAGTACATCCTAGCTTATCCCTATCATGGGATGGACAACTGGCTTATTCTTCAGAGTTTCTATAATGGGTTGACTTCGATAATCTGAGGTCATATTGATGCTGCTGCTGGAGGAGCTTTCTTCTCTCTTACTATTGCTGAAGCAACCAAACTTATTGAGAAAATGGTCTCCAACTAAGGGTAGAGTGATGATCGACTCCAGCCAAATCAAAGGGGTACACATACCGTTAAGGAAGCGAATATGTTGCACTCCAAGATGGACCTACTTATGAAAAGAATGGATGATCTGATCAGCGAGAAGGCTGTCATGGTCGTCACTACTCAAACTATGGATTGTCGCATGACTTGCAAAGTCTGTGGTGACACTGGGCATTCAGGGAATTATTGCCCTACTATCCAGGAGAACGTGATGAACATGAACGGCAACAACAATGGTTATCGTCCACAAGGGGTCAAACGTGGAATCACGCCCTTATTATTAGGGAGGTAATCAAGGTAATTCTTTCAACCCAAACCAACCTTCCCTAAAAGATCTGGTTTTCGGGCAAGGTAAGATCAACGATGGTTTTAATATGAAAACAACTGCCTATGATAAGGCTTTGGAAAGCCTTAATGTTAAAATTGATAGCCTTTCTTCTGCTCTTAAGAACTAGCTGAGCTTTAACAAAATGATAGAAACCCAGTTGGCTCAGATAGCTACTTTGGTCCCCTCTGCTGAAGACGGGAAGATTCCGGGGCAACCCGTGTCTTCTTGAGAAAATGTATGTGCAGTGTCCACCAGATGGGGTAAGCCATCTGGGCGGGCATGAGCTGCTGACTATGCAGAGAGACCCATACAGTAGGTTCCTGATCCATGGGAATCTTCAGCAATTATGCACAGGAGAGACCCTGGTTATCCGGCTATCACTTGCACGATATACTACCAGAAAATCAGGAATGCTCTCTGTGATCTTGGCGCGAG
The DNA here is from genome assembly GCA_036936925.1 of Cenchrus fungigraminus. Lineage (NCBI taxonomy): Eukaryota > Viridiplantae > Streptophyta > Magnoliopsida > Poales > Poaceae > Cenchrus > Cenchrus fungigraminus. The sequence goes on along the minus strand of CM072768.1, from coordinate 14,692,829 downwards.
TGTCAACCTCATGTCCAAGACTATGTTTGAATGGTCGGGATATCCTGCTCTTTCTCCAACCTCGAAGATAGTTCAACTTGCTGATGCATCGATCCAACATCTGGAGGGGATAGTGGAGAGCTTACTGGTATTCATCCAGGGGTCTTGCATCTTCGCGGATTTCGTGGTCCTTGATATGTAGGATGATGCAGAAATGCCACTCATTCTTGAGAGGCAATTCCTAAGTGATGCAAGGGCGAGGATAAATGTGGGAAATGGGACCATCCGTTTCCGCATTGGGAAGAAGAACTTGATGTTTCGATTTCGACCAACAGAAGAGCAATGCTATATAGTGCAAGGAAATGATGAGCAAATTGGAGAATTGATAGAGAAGCTCTTCGGAACCATCGTCTTTGTGATCCTGCACTGGGAGAAGGCGAATAAGGTTTTTGGGAAGCGCTTTTCGCGTGACTGCTCCCAAACTTCATCATGGCTCGTCTTCCGACAAGATCTAGTGGCGCTACGTCCTGGCGTCATCTTCGTCGGGCTAATCAAAGTCTTCCGCCGACGCTTATCAACGACAATGATAGCAACTAGGACGATCTCAACTTCGCTTTCAGGAATCTCTCCATCATGTTGTCATTTGCAACTTCCAGCAGCAGGTATTATTCTTGCAATCTAGTCTTATTGTTCTGCTTGATCAGCATGTTTAATCTGTCTAGTGTACGAGTTGTGTCTACACTAGTTGCCATGATCTGTGGTATGCTTAATCTAGGTGTTCACTACGTCATGATTTATATTATGGTTTTAATCTGGAAATTGCCTAATATTTCAACACACGTAATGTTAACGTTGATCGAATGACACGGACGTGGAGATGACACATGACAGGGACTTGGGCTTGCTTGTGTGACACGGGCACACGGCCTACCCTCTTCCATTTTTGGGAGACGACAAGCGGCCTCCAGAGAGTTTCTGGAGTGCCCCTCCTGATGACCTGATCCTCCAGTGATCCATGGACACAGAGCCCCGATCCATCTGTGCCATGGATTCATTATTTGGAGGTTTAATTCCCAAATCCATCAACCTGATTTGGATAAGGCCTACTTGCCTTTGGCTGAAGATGGAGGGGATGGCGTGCATGCTAGCTAATTCGCTTTGCAGAGCAACGTCTTTTTGAGAGTTAAGGCTAGTTGCTCCTCCATCCAATCACATCCTCAATCAGACAGACTGAGGTTAATTTCTAGCCATGCAATGCAAGTTCTTCTGTGGTCAATGCTATTCCTTCAGCAAAAAAAAAAGTTGGCGTCCTGAAATTATAAAGAGCGTCACACAGTTAACCACAAGATGTATTTAAACTTTAAAGACCTCCATACACATACATTGTAACATTATTATGATACGAGAAACTAAGACAAGTATGAAGCAGTACAAATCGACGTGTGTTACTATTAGGTATAATACTTCCTCCCCTATGTTGGTGTCTTAGACCGGCAACCTACCAAGTGGAGTACCCAGGGTAGATGAATGTGGCCTCGCCGAGATCGGTAACTCGAAGGAAGAGACACGTGGCACACAATTTAGACAGGTTCGGGCCACGAGGTGCGTAATACCCTACGTCCTGTATGCTGCGTAGCTCTGGATTGATTGGATGTGTTTACAAGATGATGCGTATGAGAGAGGTAAAGGTCCCTGCCTCGCCTTATATAGCCCGGGAGGCAAGGTTACAAGTCGGTTTGGGGAGAGAGTACTAGTCGTGTACGTCTAGGAGTTCTCTACATGGTACAGGACATGCACAGCTTCCTATCCGAGTACTTCTCCACCGAGGTCCTTGTGCTCCACGCCAACAGGTGCCGTGTGGCCCAAGTCGAGTAGTCCCAGGGGCCCACCGAGTAGTTGGTCCTGGTACCCACCGAGGTAGTGGGCCCAGAGAGGTCCATACGACAAGCCCTCGAGTACTTTGTAGTTGAGCAGGATAGATTCGAGTAGTTTGACGGCCTTGACGAGTAGTCCTCAGGCATCCCCGAGTACTACAAGCCGAAAGTCCTCAAGAATACTTGAAGCATCCCGAGGCTGGAAGGTACTCCAGCTGATCCGTTAGTAGTCTTGAAGTCTCCTCGAGTAGTTCCCAAGTGTCCTCGAGTTCTTCTCTTGAAGGTCTTCAATAGTACTCGCACTGTCTTGAAGAAGAAACCATATGGAAAATGCGATTCGAAGAATCGCATTCCATATGGAATGTAGCCCCTGAGCCTTAGGTTGAATCGTAGATTCAAGCTAAGGGTCAATCTGAAGTTCTGCCAAGATTATGCCGTAAAATCCGAAGAAAAAACCGAAGGACACGTGGCACGGAGCCCCCGAGCCTTGAGTCGAGTACTTCCTCTCGAATTGAAGGGTCATCTTGATTGTAGAATGTGTCTTGAGTTGCTCTTGAGTCTTGTCGTTACCCAGGAAATCTAGCAGATGTAGCCGAGCCCCCGAGATGGAGGGCATCGAGTACTGGAAGGTGAAGGGTCAGGCAGCTGCCGCTGAGTCACCCGCCAGCACTTATCCATCCGGCCGTTGCAGTGCTGCTGGTTGACTTATAAATAGACGCCAAAACCCTTAGGGTTTTTCATTCCCCTCAATAGCAGCCGCTGGAATAGATCTAGCCAAGTCCCCAACCATTGTTGATTCTGCTCCCGCGAGAGATTGAAAATCCGCTTGCGCCGCCACCACTTGCCACCAGCGTAGCCCCCGAGCGGATGCGAGTGAAGACCCCGTGCACTTGGAGGATGAAGCCGTCTCCGTCCAAGGGCTCGGAGGCTGGTGCCGGGAAGAAGAGATACCGAAGCGAAGCACAAGAATCTGCTCAGGGGTCATCGCCGCCAACATCTCCCCCGCATCCCAATCCGGCAAAAGAGTGGAAGAAATCCAAGATGAAGACCAAAGATCTGTTGGCCCTGGTGAATAGCGGATTCCTGCACGAGAAAGAGATGGACATGTGGCGAGCCGCCGCGGGCGACCCGTACCCCATGGAGAAGAATCCCGACGAAGTCCCCATGTTCGCCAGGTTCGTGGAGCGCAGACTAGCACTCCCGGCCTCAGATTTCTTCAAGGGTCTTCTCAAGTACTTCGGTATCGAGTACTTGAACTTGAACCCCAATGGTATTTTTCACGTCTCTATCTTCGTGCACTTCTGTGAAGCATTCGTGGGAATCAAGCCCCACTGGATCTTGTTCCGGAAGTTATTCCGTGTGAAGCCGCAGTCAAGCGCCAACGACCCACGAGTAGTTGGAGGGGCTGGCATTCAGATACGAGAAGACGCGACCGACCAGTACTTGGCGTACAAGCTTATCGATTCGAACCAAGACTGGAAGGCCAAATGGTTCTATATCACAAACCACCACCCAGAGCTGCCGAAGCCAAGCGGGAAGCAGCCAAAGCATCGGGTATGGTGGAACACAAAGCCGACGATGCAAGAGGGTATCCAACTACCCGAGTTGATGCAGAAGATCAAGGCCTTGAGAGAGGCCGGGCTGAGGGCCGAGCATGTGGCCTTCAGCTTCATGAAGAGGAGGGTGCAGCCACTGATGGCTCGCGACACCCTCGGGTACCAGTACATGGGCGACGAAGACACGTCAAGGATGCCCGGGAACGAAGTCGATGATGATGACATTATCGAGAGGCTGGGCAAGATATTCAAGGATATGCCACCGTACACTCCTTGCCCAGTCCCTGAGTACTATGCGGCTCGTCCGCCAAACAAGGTTAGTAGTTGAGACTCCTACCCTTGAGTACTTATTGTTCAGGAGTTGTCACACTCACCCAAGTTGTGTTCTGCAGGATGACATCGCGAAGTTTGTCTCCGATCCAACTCCCCCTCCTCGACTTCTAGATATTCCAGAGGAGGGCAAGAGCAAAGCGAAGGAACGCCGTGAAGTCGGCGAAGGTGATGACACTGTCACCATTGAAGACACATTCGACGAGGAGGATGGGGAAATGTTGCAGGAGCGATTTCAGCTACGGTCCAGGTTCAACCGACCTGGACTACCCCATATCCCCCTCATTGATGATCCGCCGACTAGCTTGGAGGATAGTCTCCCTGCCCCACCGAGAAGGCCGCGCAATGTGGTGCGAAAACGTGTCACCAAGAAGCTGAAGGTGACAGAGACCACTTCCCAGGAGGTAAATTCCTCGAGTAGAGTAGTCGAGTACTTGTCTTGAATCATTGCATGCTGACAGTCGAATTGCAGGAGATTCCATCGTCCGACCCCGTGGATCTGGGGGAAGAGGACGACTGGGATACAGTGGGCGAACTGACTGAGAGGAGCATCAGTCCAACCCCCACCATAGAAGAGATCGTGCCTCAGATGGCACGACAGATGTCTGGTACTGCCAAGCCGCAAGAGTCGGCAGAAGAAAGCATGCCAGAACCCTCCGCGACTACTAGAGCTGGAGGACCAGTAGCAGCCGAGGCTGAAGAAGAGGTGCCCGCGGAAGCTGGGCTCGTTGATATCGCCAGTATCCTTGGCGCTCCGACCGTGATTGTTGTCCGGTCCAGCTTGTAAGTGAAATCCATCCCCGAGTAGTACATGTAGTTTGGTAGTCTTGCTTTGGCTGACCACCAAATTTGCACTGTGCAGGAAATCCACCAATCTGTCCTGGGAAGGAGAAGAACCCAGTACAGCAGCTGCTGAGGAGGACCCGTCGCCAGCTGTTCAGGAGTCCACTCCCCTTCCCCAGGCTGAGACCGTGGTACCGGGAGTAGAGGCTACGCCGCCGGAAGCCACTGTAGTGGAAGGTATGTAGACTGCGGTGATGCTGTCTGCCTGTGTAGTAGTCGTAGCCCCCAGGTACTGATGTTGTATGCCTTGTGATGATAGAAACACAAGTCGAGGGGACCACGATCCCTGAAGCCGTGCCGGTTGAAGGCGTCGTGCCTGAAGCCGAGATGCTGGAGGGAGCAACTTCCGGACCGGAGGTGGCAATAGCCGCCAAGGCCACGAAAGAGGTGTGTGACGACGTGCTCCCGGAGTCGAGCATGGACGTTGTCGTCCGGTCGCCGGAGATCCAAGATGCGGAGCCAATCCGTTCGGCGCCGATGTCAGAGACCGCGGCGACTAGTCGTGGCGGGCTCAAGCTTCTGGCAGATGACCTCATCGACCCGGCGATGGTGGCCTGCAACTTGGAGTCGATGCGTCGGGCTGAACAGTGGATGAAGGTACGCGACAGTACCCTCGAGTAGTCGAATTCCCCAAGAATTGAGTACCCAAGTAATGGTTGTTGCCTTGTGCAAGATGTCGTGGAGAGATCCCGACAGAAATCTGATATGCTCCAGGGATATGGCGATACAGTGCTCCGGGCGGAAGCGCTAGAGAAGGAACTCATCAAGGCCAGTGTTGACGGTGAAAATCCGTCAACCTAGCCATGAGTTTACCTTCGGTGTTGGCATAAGTTTTATACCTTATCCATTGGTACTAACCCCCGTGGTATAACAAGTTCACTTGTGCATGTCGGTTTTGGAGTTTAGTGTTTATGCAGGGTTTTAGCGTTGAATGCAAGACTTTCGGGATAAGTTCATCAAGCACCTTGTGACAAGACCTTGAAGCCCCGTACAAGTCATGCAATGAAGCAAACTTAACTCCAAGAAGTCAGGGACTTGATCCGAGAAGATGACAAACTCCGAGGACCTAACCAGAAAAGTGCCGAATCTTGCAAGACAAGGAGCTACGTCCAACTCGGAGAGAAACTGACGACAAGGGCCTACATGCAGAAGGGGGAAGGATCCAGGAAGCTCGGGAACCGACACCACGCAAAGGAGGCCGCGGGCTGGGCCTGGATGGGCCCAGGCCGGCCGGCCCAGCCCAGTCCAGGGCCCAATACCCCCCTCCTTTGACCTAGCCGCCATTCGGGCTATTTATAGCCCCGGGGTCGAGAGCCATGCATCATCCAATTCGTCATCGGTCGCCGAGGAGCAGAGAAGAGAGGGACACCATCCCGGAGAGGAGAGGGTCGAGCTAGTTGACTAGGGTCTCCCTAGCCGACGTGGGAACCTTGCACGGAAGACCACGTCGGAGTTCCCGGAGCTAGAAGCAAGATCAAGGTAGGATCCCGGTGGTGATCTTGTTTATGTATCATTGTATTAGTTGAATTATCAAGTTGAATCTATTTCTAGCGATCAAGAGTTTCTTCGATGATTTCGTTTTTCGATCGGCTTTGCTTATTCTAGATCTATTCTCGAGATAGATCACATAGGGTGTTCTTGTAGCCGCGGTGGCTAGAGGTACACGCCGGATCTTCCGAAAGAACTCTACTTGTCCTTGGACTCGCCCTAGACTACCCGCATGAGTAGGGATACGTTGTGACAGAACGGGGGTTCCGAAAGGTGGGCGTTTTCGGAGTCGGATGGGAAACCACAATTTAAAGAGGCTTCTAATAAGATTCGATTTGCTACTTCTTCTCTTGCTTGGAACTTCAACAAAAGGCTTAACCCGATCTCTCTAGATTGGTTTATCTACCCTATCTATCTTTGTTATCTCCGGTCTTTAGTAGATTAGATTAGTTTTGTGTTCTTTATCTAGATGCATTAGGGTTTCTCTTTATCGAAGATTGAAGTTGCTTGGCTTTATTAGATCATCTTTTGCGTCACACATTTGTTCCACGGATTCGATACCTTGGGTTCACCACTCGAGGGAAGAAGGGTCCCTTGACTACGACGGGAGACTTGTCCACTTGCAAGTCTAAACGAACTTTGATACAACTATTAACCGTCAACAAGCCCCTTTTTCTGGCGCCGTTGCCGGGGAACAAGTGATCAAGATTTGATTTTTTATTGCCTTTTTGTGATTTTCAGTTTTCTTTTAGTTTTTCTTTTTGCATCTACTAAACTTTGATCATCCTCAAAATAAATCTAATCTAGTTTGTCTAACCCTAGTTTTCATAGATTTATTTTTACTTTCTAGTTTTTGCATATTTTGTTTATTGCTAACCCTAACAGGAGATGGACGGCTACCTCTCCAACAAACCCGATAATTTTGTGGATGATCCAGAAAAACTTTACAGGCTAAGGAGACGCGAAGCACATCAAGCTAAAAAGTTGGATTTTGTAGATTCGAAGTCGGAAGACAAAGGATCGAAGGAATCTCCGAAGAATTCACCACCTCAAAGTCCTCGGGAGAATCGACTTCCACCGATGGGTGACCAACCGCAAGAGCGCAAGATTGGGGAGCTATGCACCCCGGATATCATCGACCTACCAATCTTGAACCTTGAGGAGATCGGAAGACCGTTCGAGATCAAGACCTCAACAATCCGCATGGTGCAACATTCACCCTTCACCGGTAAAGAGGATCTGAACCTTCACCTCCAAGCATTCATTCAACTATGTCAGACTTTCAACATGGATGGGGTGACTCAAGATCAAATGAGGGCAAGGCTTTTTCCGTTCTCACTACTCGGGAAGGCTTTGCAATGGTTCCACTCTCAACCGGCAGAGACGGTGCAAAATTGGAACACGTTGATGAAGGCTTTCATGAAGGAATACTACTCGCTGGGTAAAACTCAAAGTTTGGGTAATAAGATTGCCACCTTTGTTCAATATCCTACGGAAACTATCTCGGAGGCATTCGAGCGCTTCAACGAGTACACTCGGGCGGTTCCACATCACAAGTTCCCGAAGGAAGACCTCGTGCAAAAGTTCTATCAAGGACTCACCATGGCGTCAAGGACGATCATTGATGCATCGGCGGGGGGATCGATCATCGAGCTTACACCGACGGAAGCTTTCACTCTATTCAAGAAGGTCGCGGATAATGACACATGGGCGTCATCCGGGCGCCTACATCCGGTTCAACCCACGGGGAATGTCAAGGGAGTCTTACAAGTCGAGAAGGACAACATACTTGAAGGCAAGATTGATTCACTCATGAGGAGGTTGGAGAAGATGGAGATAGAAAAGAAAGAGGCTCAAGACTTGAAGGCCGCCGAAGCAAGATCCACATGCGAAGAATGCGGAGAGTATGGCCATGTCCACAAAGATTGTCCGGAGGAAGCCAAAGTGCTCGACTACATGAGGAAGGGAGAATTGCCGAACTTCCACTACGGGCAAGGTAGACCTCAATTTAATGCAAGCTCATCCATTCCGAATTCGGTTCCGCTTCGTATACAATTGAAGGAATTCATGGACGAGCAAGCCAAGATCAACAAGGACACCGTCACCAAGTTCAAGACCATAGACAAGGTGTTGGAGAACATCGATAGCAAAGTGACGGAGGTCGGGAGCTCCAACCATCAAGTGCTCAACATGATGAAGATGCTCGAGACGCAAGTGGGACAACTTGCCGGGCGCCTCACCAATAATGAAGGGAAGCTTCCGGGACAACCTAAAGGTCCCGAATCGGCGAAGGCCATTCAAACACGTTCGGGAAAGGAGACCGAAGATCCGGAACGTTCCGCGGGAGCAAGGAAGCTTAAACCATCCGCCGAGGCAGAGGAAGTTGCTAAGGAGAAGGTTACAGGGATCGTCACCGAAGAGCCCGAATTTGAGATGCCGGAAGAAGACACGAGGATACCACAACTCAAGCCACGCTACTTCCGAGGTAAACTTGACAACCACTTTGAGAAGTTTGTGGAGGTTGTGCGTAGACTTAGCATCAACATGCCATTATTAGATGCCCTACAAGTACCTACATATTCTCGTTACTTTAAAGACATACTTGCAAATAAATATGAGATAGCAACACTCGGGGTAGATCATGTCAAGATGTCCGAGGAGTGTAGTGCCACTATTGCTAATGGGCTAGAGAAGCAAAAGGACCCCGGATGCCCTACAATTCCATGTTCCATTGGTTCATTCAATTTCGAGAAGGCGTTGTGCGACCTTGGAGCTAGTGTGAGCGTCATGCCAAGGGATGTGTTCGAGAAGCTACGCCTACCATTGGAGCCTACGGGTATGTGTTTGGAGTTGGGAGATAACTCCATTCGCTATCCCTTGGGCATTGCCGAAGATGTAACCGTGAAGGTCGGACACCACTTCATCCCCGTCGACTTCGTGGTGCTCGAGATGGGAGAAAGGGAGAAGCCGCCGCTCATCCTTGGGAGGCCTTTCCTCAAGACCGTGGGAGCCACTATTGATGTTGGCAAGGGGGAGATCATATTCGACATTAACGGAGAAAGGAGTTCCTTCAAGTTCCGACCACGACTCGAGGCATGCAATATGATTGGAGTTAAAGATGTTCCACCTCCTCGTCGCGTTGTTAAGGAAGAACCAAGGAAGAAGGAAGGGCTGAAAAAGAAGCAAGAGCCGAAGAAGAAGGACGTAAAGAAAATCAAGGAAGGTGTTGCATCCGTCAAGACAAAGGAAGAAAAGCCGCCTGTGAAGACCAAAAAAATGACTAAGCCGGAAGATAAGCCCGTGCCCAAGATGGTGCGGAAGTGGGTACCCAAGATTGCAATGCCCGCAAAGAGCGTTGATCCGAAGTAATCAAGTGAAGAAGTCTAGCCATGGACTATAAATGAAGCGCTAGGCGGGAGGCAACCCGTTTCGTCGAGTCAAGAATAAGCTACCGGGAGGACAACCCGATGCCAGGTTTTTTGAGTCTTTTTAATAATTTAGTTTTGAATTTTATTACGCAAAGACATTAGACTTAGAAGTGGTTGAACAATGTTAGAGACATAATTCTTGGTTGAATATTTTGCTTTATCATAAACCCTTTACTTGAACCCTCCTATGTGTTTGTTTGTTCTTTTTCGAGAAACCACAACCAAATAAATTCAGAACCTAGCTCAACCATTCATCCTCATTATGATGTTGTGGTTGACTTGATTTTCACACTAAAAACACACGAGTAGAGCCACGACTTATACCTAGATATTATTTAATTTTCAGCACGTGGTAGGACTCGCGTGAACCTAGAAACTAAACTTTTGGTTGGTTTAAAAATCTATATCCTTGGTTTCTCTAAGATTAGAATTTTTCTAAGCCTCATTTAATTTTGTTTTATTCAAAATCTCTCTCATTTAGCCAAAATTAGAACCTAAACCTATGCCCCCGTGATCAAGCCGGGAAAGGTTTGCTCTCAACCAATGAAGGCAAACTATACCGGTGAGACCGATATCAACGTAGTCGGAAAATATTTTCGACTTACATTTGTTTTAATGGTTTAAAAACTTCTCTAAATTTATGCTTGAGCTCTTCCATAGCTCTGAAAATATTTTTAATTTTCGAAATTAGAGGAGTACTTAGCCTTAAACATACTTAAAGGGAGGCAATCTAGTTAAAGTTAATCATGCATGCACCATTGGATGCCCTTTCATCAACTTTCATCAAGACCACATGCAAAGGACAAGCATGGGTGGGCAGCAAGCATAACTTTGCAGGAAATTCATGGTGACATGTGAAGCAAGTGGAGCAAGGGAGCATGGACATGACTCAAAGCATGAAGCATCAAGTGGAAGGACCAATAATGCAAGAAAAGCAGTGGACGAGAGCGTTTGGGCGGTGCAACTCGTGGAGCACGCGGGCAAGGAGGTCATGGAGGAGAACTGATCGTGCTGGAAGAAAACCGAGCCAGGGGAGAGCACGCGGCCACCCAGGCCGGTCGGCCCAGGCCGGCCGGCCTCCCCTATAAAAGGAGCCCCCCGGCTCCCATCTTCTGCAGGCAAGCATCCCTCTCCTTCCTCAGTTTGTGTGCTCAAGTTTTCGTGCCCAGAACCACCGTAGACATAGCCAACCTTCCCAAGCTTGATAGCTCAAAAAAATCCACACCCTTAATCCACACAAAGTCCACATTCGAAAGTAAGTTTTTAGTGCCTAGTTACCGGTTGCAACCAGGAATTTTAGTGGAGAGAAGAGTGCTGCAATCATGTGGAAGAAAACCACAAGTCTCTTCACCAAGAAGAAGGGGTCATCGTCATCCAAGCCGTCTTCGATGACGTCTTCAAGGAGGCACTCGGTTTCCGAGTCTCCTCGAAGCATGGAGGAGGACACGGCACCGCCAAGGAGGAACGACGCTCTCCTCCTCGGTGGCATGAGGGCAACAAGGAGCACGTCCATGAGGTTTACCGAACCTCAAGGGCACACGGAGGAGCCGCCCGTCCCACCTCGACGATCGACCCGTTCATCCGTGCCACCTCCATACACTCCGCGGTATTCCACATATGGCTTCATCATATTGTCTGAGGAGGAGGAGAAGAAACTCTCTCGTCTTGAGAAGAGGCTTGTGGCCAACGTCGACTTCGACGATCAAGCACTCAACTATTTGGGTTTCGGCACGGACATATATTATATGTTGGGGCACCTTGGATGGGTGCAATTCTCCAACGGGGTGTCGGCAAACACCCACAAGGAGTTTGCCTTGGAAATCTTGATGACTATTGCGCCTATCCTTGATGATGGGGTGCAAAGTTTATCATTCCGTTTGGAGGGAATCCAACAAGTGGTTCCCTACGAGTATGTTAGGGAGCTACTTGGGTTCCAAAAGGGAGCTCCGGAGAAAGTTGACGTGCCGCCTGGCATGTTAGATGGATTTTGGAATTTGATCTCCGGAGAAGCCCACCAACAACGCAATTGCATCCGTAACCCCATTATCCAAGTATTCCACTCTTGGATGAGCAAGAGGATATTGGGGAGGATGAGGGAGACGAAGGTGACCGACACGGAGTTGAATTGGGTCTACTCGGCTTTAATTGCCAAGCAGCCAATAGACCCCTCATACCTTATGATCAACCGATGGTGTTGCGAGGCAACATCGGGGGCAGGAGATATTGGTTCGGGGTGCTACCTCTCTATGTTGGCCATCTCCCTACGGCCGGGGATCACAAGAAACCCCGAACATCTTTTACATGGGACCTCTCTCGGCTTTGAGTATTTGAAACAAGGTAAATATATTAGTGGAGATGAGAGAGGAGGCTTTCATGTGGCCAAGGTGAACTTACCCCTTCCGGACGCAAGGCTTAGGCTTTTCATTCAAGGGAGGGAAGATTGGTTGGAAGAGGGACTCCTTGTCCCGACGAAGAAAAATAAAAGAGGAAGAATCGTAGAGGAGGGATCCTCCTCCGCACAAGCGGGTGGTGCACAACCCAACTATGTACCACCATTTGGCGGGATTCCTCCTCCGCCAAGTTATTACGGAGGGCCACAAGTGCAGGCATGGGGGGTGGTAAACCGGTACCCCCACCAAATTATGTGGTGCCCAACGTAACCTTCGCGGAGCCCTACGCACAATATCCCCAACCACAACAAAGCATGGCCATAATTGGAGGGTATGTTGCGAGGAATATGCAAAACGTTGCAGCCATCCAAACCAACGCGGCTCAACTTGGTGAGGGCAATGCAAATATTGCCTATGAGCTTGGACGCCTTCACCTAGTGCAGCCGGATCAATTCGTTGGAGGGGATGTCCAACCCTACTACGAGCAAGGGTACAACTATCAAGATTATCAACATCAACCACCGGCGGAGGATTAGGAAGAAGGAGGAACTTTAGTTTTCTTTTCTTTTCCCTTTCTCTGTAATTTTCAGCTTTTGTTTGTTTGTGTTTGCGTAACATTTTCAGTTTTTATTTAAATTTCAGAAAGTGTGTTAGTTTATTTCCAGCATGTATTTCAGTTTGTTTTCACCATTAATAAAGACACCACCTTGTTTGCATCATTGGGAAAGTTACAAAAATTTGTGCCATGATGATATATGATTATAATTGCCGCTTTGTTTATCTTTGTAATTGATTTATGCATGTTAAAGCTAGTGCTCTCTTAAAACATGAATCTGAATTTATCTAAATGCTAGCTTAATCTTTAGCGGAGGTTATGATTAAAATAAAGACCCATAGTGTTTTTATGTGCTCTCAAGTTATGAATAGATTGAAGATGGTTTTTATGCCCAAAAATATCGCTAACCTTGTCATGAATATCACTTGTGTGTTGCTCAACCTATCCAGAGCCTAATATATATTTGAGTGCATAAACCTTAGTGTACAAGATTTATTTTTGAGTGAGTTATTGCAGGCCATGATTTCTCCGGCCCGAGACTAAGAAGCTGGTCATTCCGTTTTTGCGTAATCTATCTTTTTGCTAGCCTTTTATCCGTGCATTGTGTATCCCCGCATTGGAGATCTCACAAACCTCGCCGGATATCCATCCTTAAAACCAAATATCATCCTTCGTGATTACCTCCTTGACCACAACCTATCGTTGAGAATGGATCATCAATTCAAGGAAGATCGCAAGACGGTGCCAACATTGAAGAATTCAAGTATCTCTCCAAGGAAAAATATTTCCGGTACCTACCTTATTTATCGCCTCTTTGCCCGAGGACGAGCAACGTCTAAGCATGGGGGAGGAGGTAGGTACGATGCAATTTTAGAGTTCAAAGGGGAGCAAATAAAAAATTCTATGAGAAAGAAAAAGAGAAAAAAAATGATGAGAAAAAGAAAGAAAGAAAGAAAGAGAAATATGAGAAAAAGAAAAAATATGAGTATGTGTAAAAATAAAAATAAAGTGAACTCCCCGGTTCTCTAAAGTGCATTAGGAATTTCAAGGCTTCAAGATTAAAAGATCCATACTCACTTTCCAACCATGTGCAATCCGATAACGAGGACTTCCTTTGTGCCTCGGGATCACTCTTTGCCATTTGCACATGTCCACCTATCTAAAGTGTGTGTATTTTTCTCTTTCCCCTCCTTGATATAATAATATTTTCCAATGACCTTTTTGACGAGTCTCGGTAAGACCATGAGAAGCTTGTCTTGTTTTGACAACATCTCATTTATAAAATCTTGGTAGGACTAAACTTTCCCAAAAAGCTCCATATAAAGCCTATCACACATATATGTTATGAGAGGGAAAGGAGTAGAATATATAGGCTTGAGAGACAAGATGAGATGAGAGTTCTTGAGAAATATGCAAGATGATTTAAATTTGTGTACTTGGTCTAGCTCTTTTTCGTCTAGTCCTTTATTTTCAAAATTTCTGAGATCTATTTAAAATTTTGGGAGCATGTTAATACTTGTGGGATAAGCTTAATTAAGGATCTACCCTCCGTAGAGATGAAGGCTAGTACATTATTGAACTTTAACGAATTAAAATTTTGAGAGCATTATGTTTTCTCATGTATGATCTAGTGCAAGGTTTAAACATTGATGAGCAACGATGATATCCATCGAAGGCTTACTCGAGGACGAGCAAGGTTTAAGCATGGGGGAGATGTTGACGGTGAAAATCCGTCAACCTAGCCATGAGTTTACCTTCGGTGTTGGCATAAGTTTTATACCTTATCCATTGGTACTAACCCCCGTGGTATAACAAGTTCACTTGTGCATGTCGGTTTTGGAGTTTAGTGTTTATGCAGGGTTTTAGCGTTGAATGCAAGACTTTCGGGATAAGTTCATCAAGCACCTTGTGACAAGACCTTGAAGCCCCGTACAAGTCATGCAACGAAGCAAACTTAACTCCAAGAAGTCAGGGACTTGATCCGAGAAGATGACAAACTCCGAGGACCTAACCAGAAAAGTGTCGAATCTTGCAAGACAAGGAGCTACGTCCAACTCGGAGAGAAACTGACGACAAGGGCCTACATGCAGAAGGGGGAAGGATCCAGGAAGCTCGGGAACCGACACCACGGAAAGGAGGCCGCGGGCTGGGCCTGGATGGGCCCAGGCCGGCCGGCCCAGCCCAGTCCAGGGCCCAATACCCCCCTCCTTTGACCTAGCCGCCATTCGGGCTATTTATAGCCCCGGGGTCGAGAGCCACGCATCATCCAATTCGTCATCGGTCACCGAGGAGCAGAGAAGAGAGGGACACCATCTCGGAGAGGAGAGGGTCGAGCTAGTTGACTAGGGTCTCCCTAGCCGACGTGGGAACCTTGCACGGAAGACCACGTCGGAGTTCCCGGAGCTAGAAGCAAGATCAAGGTAGGATCCCGGTGGTGATCTTGTTTATGTATCATTGTATTAGTTGAATTATCAAGTTGAATCTATTTCTAGCGATCAAGAGTTTCTTCGATGATTTCATTTTTCGATCGGCTTTGCTTATTCTAGATCTATTCTCGAGATAGATCACATAGGGTGTTCTTGTAGCTGCGGTGGCTAGAGGTACACGCCGGATCTTCCGAAAGAACTCGACTTGTCCTTGGACTCGCCCTAGACTACCCGCATGAGTAGGGATACGTTGTGACAGAACGGGGGTTCCGAAAGGCGGGCGTTTTCGGAGTCGGACGGGAAACCACGATTTAAAGAGGCTTCTAATAAGATTCGATTTGCTATTTCTTCTCTTGCTTGGAACTTCAACAAAAGGCTTAACCCGATCTCTCTAGATCGGTTTATCTACCCTATCTATCTTTGTTATCTTCGGTCTTTAATAGATTGAAGTTGCTTGGCTTTACTAGATCATCTTTTGCGTCACACATTTGTTCCACGGATTCGATACCTTGGGTTCACCACTCGAGGGAAGAAGGGTCCCTTGACTACGACGGGAGACTTGTCCGCTTGCAAGTCTAAACGAACTTTGATACAACTATTAACCGTCAATAGCCAGGAAGCACTCCGCCATGTTACAATCCAAGATGGATGGAGCCTTCGCCCAGTACCACAATGAGGTACAAGAGATGCAAGTGAAGAGCGATGACTTGATTCGCAAGAACAAGTCGTTGCGCCAGAAGAACAAAGGTACGCCGCCATCAGCCTTGTCGAGTACTTATTGAGAGTACCTTGTAGTAGTCTGACATGTCTTCTTTGAGCTGTTGCAGATCTTGAGGCCCGTGTAGACCAGCTAAAGGCATCGGAGACCGATCTGAAGAACATCGTCTACCGAGAAAAGGATGCCCGAGAGGTACTTGAATATGAATATAAGCAGCTGTCTCATGAGTGCGTCAAGCACATGGAACTTCGTGAAGCCTCGGACCGTGATCTTGTGAACTGCAATAAATCTCTGCAGAAGCTCAATGAAGATTGCGAGAAGCTTCGCGGCCAACTCAAGGAGCTTGAAGAAGCCGCGCTCCCCATTGCAAGACTGCTGGTGCCTCATCCAGGCGGGCCGAAGATAGCATCGTTGGTTGATCGGCTGAAGGAAGCTCCCAGACGTCTGGCAACATATGTGAAGCATCTGGCGAAGTCCATCCCCAACCAGGTCTTGGCGTATATGAAGTCGTACTTCCCCAAGGCCCCGGTAGATGTAGTCGCGGGTGGACTAGCCGCCAATTGCACAGACGACCAGTACAAGGAGCTACTTGAGCAGATGGCGCCCATCGCGGAACATGTCGCGGAGAAGCTGAACCTCCAGTAGTTGTCTTGTAGGGTTAGCTTACAGCAGCATATGTAATATGAACAAAGTTATGATGAACTTGTTTAAGTTTGAATGAAAAATTTCCCATGATATATGGCTGAAATGAGTACTCGTTGTCGCTGTTTGTATGTGCGGGGTGCTCCTCATGGAGGTGTTGCGAGTAGTAGTACTCGACAGTAGGCCCGTTGCGGGGGACACAGTAAATGAGTTGACTCAGAATCAAACTTTATTACTGAAAGGAGTACACCTGGATGGCCAGGGCCGTTTACAAGTGTAGTCGCCTGGACCCGGAGGCCGCCTACGGCTTAAGTAATGCTAGGACCTGTGGCCGCTTACAGCTGTAGATCCATTAGTAGCCGTATAGGCTGGATCTAAGAGTACATGGTCTCTTGGTAGACCGCTGCTAGAGTCCTTGATGCTCTGAACAGCCCGAGATCCGTTAGTAGCCGTTGACACTGGATCATGGAGTAGAGGTAGTCCGGAGACTAGTGCCGGGACCCGGAGGCCGCTTACGGCGAAGAGCCCAGGAGTAGTCGTGTGGATGTTGACGGTCGATTTTGGTACACCTAGCTATAAGTTTACCTTCAACATTTGCACATTTTTGATATTCTAACCAATGGTACTAACCCCCCGGAGGTATCAAGTTCACTCTCGCATGTCGATTTTGGAGTTTGTTGTTTACACAGGAAATTAACGTTAAAGAGGAGACTTTCGGGATAAGTTCATCAAGCACTTCAAGAGAAGATCATGAAGCCCGACACAAGTCAAGACACATCATGAACATGACTCCAAAGGGCCCAGGGACCGAAGCATGAAGCCGGAAAACTCCAGGGACCTAGACAGAAGATGCTGAAGCTTGCGCGACAAGGAGCTCTGTCTAAACCGTGGAGAAGACGACGTCAAGGGCCCACATGCAAAAGGGAGCAAGTCAACAATTGACCGAGAAGCATCGGGGAGCGAGACGGGGCCGAATTGGGCCTGGACCGGTCGGCCCAGGCCGACCGGCCCAACACACTCTGGGCCCGGTTCGCGCCCCCCTTTTGCCCTAGGTGCTTGTCTATTTATTGCCTCTGCCTCTGCCGGCCGCCACATCCATCCATTCATCAGAGAGTCGCCGAGACGAAGGAGAAGCACCGGGAGGAAGCCGACGGGCGCCGCAAGTCCTCGAGTTGCCTAGGAGATGGCTTAGGCCATGCCCTAGCCGCCATGGTTGGCCCTGCTTGGTAAAGCCATGGTGTAGTTCCGGAGCCGCGACTTGAATTCGTCAAGTCGTTTGTACCTTCAACATTCGGTGATGTAACCATATCTTGTCATACTTTGATCTACTACGAGTTATGCTTATTCATATGTGTAGCTACCATATGCCTTTAGTAGAACTAGATCGAATCATGGTGATTAGTCTTGTTTTGCGGATACACCGTAGTAGTGCACGGACCGAGGTTTATCACTCGGTGTTGAATATCCTTGCGTAGTGACAGTACGGTGGAGGAGAAAGCGGCGAGTGAACGTGCATCGGACCACTCCATATCGGGTTACTCCATATCGAGTGTAATCCTTATCATAGTATAGGTTTAGATTGGTTTATCACCTTGGCCGGAACGTCAACAAGAAGACGATAGGCTAGGGTTACCTTTTGATGCTTACATTTATGGCTAGGTGGATGTGATTCATACATCCCTTCGTGTTTGTATGTTACCTTTATGCAATTAATGCTTCACATAGGGTTAGACCAGTGTGACGCCCCAGGATTTTAATTAGCGTCATTAACTCTAATGACCGAATCACCTGAGTCAAACCTGCTGACGTTGGTGAAACCTAGGTCAACCTGGGTCATCACCTCGAAAACCGAGCTGACAACCCTTAATGACCCCCTTGACCAAGTCAACACACCCCGGTGGTCAACCCTTGGTCAAAGACAAGGTCAAACCCCGCTTAAACCCTGACGTCGGCGAATGTCTTCCGGAACTTTTGCCGCGTTCTCTGAATTTCACCTAAACACTTCAAAATCTACCTTTATGAAAGTTGTCCAGTTTGTCGAGGGACACAACTTTCATGTAGATTGGCATTTCAAAATTTGAGTGGAAATTGGTGAAAAACGTGGTCAATCGACAGCAGCTCCTGTTCACCAAGACATGGCGACATTCAAAGTTTGGCTGCATTTTATGCAAAATCCGTTGAGAAAAATACCCTAGAGCCTTTGTAAAAGTTGTAGAGGGTAGTGAGATCTACAACTTTCCTATTCACCACTTTGTGCACTTCAGTTCAAGTTTTGGGAGAAAAGCTCGGTCAAAGTCACCTAAGTCAAAACATTTATGCTGGACAGGACGCCGCGCCGTGCCGCGACGTCGCGCGCCGCGCGAGCGCCGTGCCTGCCTCGGCGTCCGCGCCCCATGCGCACCTTCCCAATGCCGCCTCGTGCCTTCCCAACGCCCCGCGTCTCGAGACGCCTCGTGCTCCGCGCCATCCCGTACGCGCCGCGCCTTGCCCGCCGGTCCGTTCGCCGATTCCTCCTGTGTGCGCACTCCTACCGACGCTCGCCGCCGTACGAAACTTTAACGCCCAGGGCATCCTTCACGGCGAGGCCTCGGGGACGCGCTGCACCTCCGCACCCTCCCTCGCGCCTGCACGCCGCCGCAGGACGCCATTGGCGCCGCCGTCGCCGAGCCGCGCCCCCACTAGCTCCCGCGGCCGTGCAACCGTCCCGGTACCACCCCTAGCCCCTGCTGGAGTCGACCGCGCCGCCCGTTCGCGTGCCCCAGCCGGAAGCTCGCCGGAGCAGGGCGTACCGCGGCTGGCAGCAGCTGCCGCCGCCGCGCGACTCCGCCGGCGCCACCACCGGTCGAAATCAATCTTAGGGAGCCCCAGGACCACCCCGCGCCCGCTCCCGCCCAGCCAAGGCCGCCGGCCTCGCCAGAATTGCGCCGCCCGCGCCGGCCACCGCCCCAAGGGCTACATTGCGAGGTTAGGAAACTTTCTGCGGTCTTAACCGCAAAGTAAGGGTATGGTTGTGAACCTGCAGAAAGTTCCAGGGGCCTTAGTGAAAAGTTGTAACTTCAATAGTATATGTGATTTGCTGAATCTTGTAAATTCCGTAGAAAATCGTACAAAAATCAGAAAAATAAAAACCCAATTTTGTTGGATTCCTGGTGAAAAGTACTACAACGTTTGTTATTCTTGCCTGAGCTATGTCCTGATAACTTTTGCATGAAAAATAGAAATGTGAAAAACATAGATCTGTGATATCTCAAAAACTATAAGTCCTATGTGTCTAATTTTTGGATATGTTGTGTGTTATATAATGACTAGATCTTGTGACAAAAATTGCACAAAGTTATGTTGTAAATCTTTTTATAAAAATTGTTTTATATTTATGCAGAATCTGTCCAAATGATTTTTGTAGCTGAAAATAATTAGATTTTTGTGTCCAACGTCTGGATACTGCCTTGTTATGCCAAAATTCACCTCTGGTGAATTAATCACAATTTTATAATTACCAGAAATATTTAATCTTGAAATATTCTTGATTTTCTTTGAAAATGCATAACTCAAGATTCATAATAGTTCTAGGTGTATATGCTGCATTCCTAGGTTAGTTTTGGACCATATAGCATGTGTGAGAAGGTTTGGATCATTTCGATGCGTATTTATTTTTGTGTGCATTTACCTTGTTTTACTAGCTAGCTTTTGTTATTTTCAAAATAATTAAATTCTTAGCTATCCTAAGCATTCATGTGTGTTCAGTGGCTTGTTATAGGTGATTAGTGCCTAATACACACTTCCACTGAATTTTAATTAATTAAATTATGAATAAAAGCTATAGGAGCAATTTAAAGCTATAGGAGCCAATTAAATGGGAAAAATCACCAAACCACTTTTGATGACTTTGTGTGTGATGAAAATCATTTTAAAAAGATAAACACCCACCCACTGCTGTATGTGAAGTTAAATTAAGTTATTTACATATATATGTACACAGTCACTATAAAAAGAATAACTAATAAGAACTGCATATTGTTCCTTTCTGGAAGAGTATGCTGAATGTATTCTTATCTAGGTGAATGTGGTCAACCATGCACCCCATGGTTGTCATTTGTTGTTTATAATTAATTAAATTAAGAATCGACCATGAAATCTTGCATTTGCATCTTCGTGTAGATCTTCCTGACGGTAGATATACGCTGGTGCCGGAAGGAGGAGACAAAGGTGCTGACGAGGAGATGCAGTACGTGGACGTAGCTCAAGACCTGGACCCAAGTCCAGAAGGGCCCAAGGCCAACCTTGCCTGCGAAGGCAAGCCCCAGATCATTAACCCTGTCTTTTAAAAATTATGCAATTGTTCCATGCTATGCTTGTGCATTTACGTTTCAGGAGTTGTTTGAAACCCTAGATGCATGATCCCTAGGTACATACGCTCTATCACTAGTATGCTAGGTCGATAGCTGCTATGCTATAGGACCGGTACAAGTCGAGTGATGTTCGTCACTCGCGAGAATAGGTTCTTATATTGGAATCATAAGATCTCCATAAATGGATTGCTCATGTGGTAAGAGCATGGGATTTGGGCTCCGGTCCAGTGGCTTTCGTGGGCTAAGCTTTTGAACGTACTAAGCACTTGTCGGGAATGGGACCGGTAAGCCTAGTACCTTAATGAGACGCCTAGGGATTTAACTGACACTACTCTTGGGATGCGTCTCACGGCTAGCTACCGGTGGTGTATGGTGAGTCCGGGTGCCTCGCGGGGTATGCCGGATAGTCTGCACCAAAGACTGTGGCCTTTTATCCCGACCCGAGGATTTTTGGGAACCGTTTGGTGGTTGTCCTCGCGGGGGCATCCCACTGTGTGCTTAGGTTTACCATGCAAGGTTTAAATCAATCGATTGTCGGCCTCTCACTGTTATCCGAGACTGCTTAATCAACTGGCCATGATATCCCGTACTGATGGAACTTGGTGAATATTGTTGTATGGATTAATTGCTTGTACAATTCTCGATTGAATTAGCTGGCACACTTAGAAATGATAATCAACTAGAACTTGTGCTAAAATATTGAAAGTAAGGACATACTCGTGGTTGCTTTTCAGAAAAAGAACTCCACCGGCCAAAAGCCTTCCATGTCTAGAGTTGGTGATGTAGCTATCACCTGACGGTTAAGTCTTGCTGAGTATTAGTATACTCAGCCTTGCTTTAAAACTGTTGTGCAGGTGTTGCTGACCGGGTGGATGACGACAAGTGATGACATCACGAATGGCCTTCTGTGATGTTTAACGTTGCGCTAGTTTATTTTATTTCCGCTATTTTCAAACTCTGAACCTTTATTTATTGTCTTGAGCAATGGTTTGTAATAAATTGAATTTTTACCCGTGTTGTATTCTGGACTCGCCTTTGCTTGAGTTATAATGCATATGTCGATCCTCTGTATGAATTCCAAGTGATTTACCAGGCGTTAAGCCGGCAACTAACGACAGGATGGTACTTTACTATTGCTTAATGACCAAAGTAGATTGGTATTAGGCGATAGTACGGTATTTTCCTGGGCGGGTTGTCACAAATGGTAGGTTAGATAGAGAACCTTAGTGGTTTGCTTCCGATCCTTGGATTGACAAATCTAGGGAGGACCCTCCTTGGTGAAAAAGGCACCAAGTCACCCGTAGGCTTGCGGTGAACTTGAGCACGGTTTTACACCGTCAACAAGCCCCTTTTTTTGGCGCCATTGCCGGGGATCGGCAACTCGAACCCTAGGGCGATCCATCTATCTTTATGACTAACCCTAATTTCTATTATTGCATATATGCTTGCTTTCTTGTTTGTGTCCTTGAAAGTAGGTGAAAAGCTAGACACAAGACGTTCGAGAAATTCACAATCCACTCAGACAAGATGATGACTACATCAAGACTCACTCTTTAGTGGTAGGTGCTAACTTTTGTTAGTGTCCCATCATCCGCTATTGAGTACACACCCTATACGAGTGATGTTAAACAAGGTATGTCAATGTGTCAATTAAAGTTTTAAGACTAATGTTTTGTGGAGGTTTGTTTGTCCAATCAATAGGTGTTGGAAGCAATCACATTGCGGAAAAAGTACCCGTAACTTTGGCTAAAGCAAAATCATGAAGAAGACAGACCATTGCCATCATGCTACTCACTGGTCCAGCAATTGTGACGACTTAAAGCCAAAGGAGACGCGATGTAACGCCCCGAAGACCACAAGATCAAGGTCGTCAACATATTCGGATCAATTCACAAGAAGTTTCTGTTCCCATCAATTTCTGCACAACCTCAAGGCTGAACAACATGATATCTTTGGATATTTAGAAGCCCCATGAAGTTACGCTTCCAACGTCTCAAGAATCAAGTCAATCGGAGGTTCCTACAAGCGGGTATGGCCGAATTACCGAAGGTTGCGCGTTCTGAAATTTTCTGGACAGCATGCAAGAGCGGAAACAAAACGGCCATAGCTCCCTCATTTGGGCTCCGATTAAGATGAATGAGTACCCGTTGGAAAGGTAATTTTATAAAGTTTTCAATGGAACAATATTTTTGTATGTTATGTACACAGGGGAAAATCCATGAAAAAGAGGCAACAGCACACGGTGATAACAAGATAGTGGAGATGAGGACGACGACAACGAAGATGAGCTTGGGCAATGCTTCCATTAGACCACTCGGGATGAAATTCAGAAGTTTGGAACAAGACAAAGACCCCAAAATAATTGGCAAAAGAAGGCACAAGTTGGCAACATCCGACACTAGGAGATGTTAGAAGAAAATCACGATGGATTACACACAAATGATGGCATCCAATGGCGCGGATACTCTGGGCTCTCGCACGAAGGATCATGGAGTTACATGAAGATATTTGAGACATGTGTGAAGTACCTCAAATGAAGAGTGAGTCCACACAAGGCAACCTTGATGATGTGTGGCACGAACGAAGGAATTGCGAAAAGACGATACAAGCCACCGATCATTGATGATTGTTTGCTTTGAACTCCGAGAGACCACTCACGATGAAAAGCTTGAAGGCCAAGGTACAAATTAAACTCTCAAGATACTTTTGGAGCTGATAATATTCCTTTGATATATCTATGATTCATATCCAATAGTGAGATTGATTCAATTCTATGCCTTGTTCTTATGGTAATCATAATAGGCTAGAATTTCTTGAGAGTGATAAAGAGGCTTTGTTGTGCTTAAAATTTGTTACATGCCTAATGAACCTTTGCCTAATGAGAGCTTAACCTTTGCCTAATGAGAGCTTAGTGCTGAGCAAGAAAATTTACGCTATAATTAATCACAACTTACTTTGTCATAAATTGTGGTTATGGAAGCATTTGTTTGCAATATGATTTGTAAATCTTGGACTTGCTTTGTGCTCGGTCAAGCTAGTGACCTTAAAAGAGAAAATTGTGGGAGAAATCCCAAGTTTCACTAACCATGCAGGCATTAAACATAAATTAAGAGGAGAGAAGTCATACCCAAAGGAATTGCAAACCCGTGCATCACCGCCACCGAATCTGAAAAACGGACGTCGCTGTTTTCATCAATTTTGAGGACCTGGTCAGACATGTTCAAGGAAGAAAAAGTTGAAAATCAGAAGCTCCATCAAGTGCCGGTTCCAACGCATCCAAGATCGATGAATTTTAAGACCCGTACAAGGAGATATGACAAAAACATTGAGCAATGTGCAGTCTGAAATCAGCTTTGGACAGATTGCAGCGCCGGAGTAGAACGGGCATAACTCACTCGATCGGAGTCCGTTGGGGGTGAATAAATACTTGATGGAAAGAAAATTTCATGCGCCACGCATGGAAGCTATTGTTTTCTACATGGTCTGATCTGGACAGAGAGGAAATTTTGTGAAAGAAGAGGCAGTGATAAAGTGCGATGGAGAAGGTGATGATGATGCAATGAGACGATTGGGCAAGCCTCTCATTGAGCATAAGTGATCATGTCAAGTATGGAGAGTGGATCAATGCTGCATGAACACCTTCAAATCTTGCATGAAGGATCATGGCTCTGCAACAACAAGAAGGTATGTGAGAAAGTCGAGCTCTATGACTTTAAATGAAGCACTTTGCGGGAGGCAACCCGGTTTTTATTTATATATATACATGACCGTCTACATTGTGCTCTTTAATCGAACCATCAAGTAACATTGTACCATTTCTCTAATTAAAAAAACCACAACACCATGTTGTATGATCTAATTGCTATTGAGGGGGCGCTTTGTTATTTGATCTCAAAAACCTTGTAGACCTTTTTGTGTGCCTATTAGAATTTAGAGTCTTTTTCTTTTGTGTCTTTTTAGAGAGATATATGAAGTTGGCACCATCCTTTGATTCTAAACTTGTGGCTAGTTAAATTAGGCTAATGTTTGTTTTTGTTTTAGACCACCGCATATCATGTCATATCATTTTGTTCATCCACCTTTCATCGCATTGCATATTTGATTTAATCTAACTCTTTGCCAATCAACCTAGGCCTTCTCATAGCCCCCACCAAAAACCATAGCCAATAGAGGTAGGATTGATTGTGTTGACCATTTGCCGTCCGGATTGAACAAGTCTATCTCTTTCCTCTCTTCTAACTAAAAACTTTGACTAGCCTCCCCATAAAATCCTTAGGAAAACCTTTCACACCTTTAGCCGTCCTAAAACCATAGGTTTGTTTTTCATTAAAAGATTCGTAGCGCCACCTTAGTTAGAATCTCTATACTTGACTTCCTCTCTTCAAAATCCTTGTTTGAGCCAAAAATATAGGATACCCATAACGTACCCTTGAACCTTGTTAGTTTGGTTGATTGATTCTTTTCAATAGGTTACTTCCTAGTTGACAATGCTTACCTCGTATGAAGTGTGAGATCAAGCTTTGTCTATTACTTATTATAGACCACATCAAAAGTGTTTTTAAAACCTTGCTAATGTTTTCTTATGCTAACATCTTGCATTTTCATTTTGCATCCATCTCTTTGTCATCATCCACTTTATGTTAGCTTGAGACCTTTTTGAGAAGCTTTATGATGAATGCTTTCGTACCTATGTTAATGCTTCATATGACGATATGGGCATTTTTCTTTTTGTAATCTTGTGTAAACATGGTGTTTAGACATGATTAGAGACCCACATCATTCAGTTTTATATACCTTGCTATCATATTGCATTGGATTGTTTATAAACTTTGCAATGCGCCATACTTATCTTACACCATGAAGAGTTGTTAATCTTGGGATAAGCATGGTGTTTTGACCATGGTTAATAAATCTTTATGGCGACGGAGAAGTTTGGCATCCACTTTGTAAGTATGGAGCTTAGAATTTGGCATAAACATTGTTTTGTTTTTATACCATCCTCTCATTTGCATACACACTTGCACTCATGTACACCCATTAGTATTTTCGCTAGATTAACTATGCCACAAGTGAAGATCGTAGGGATGTCATAGTTTGTTGGCATAGGGTGAGTTTTCCCGACCGTCACCTCGGGGGTACTTTGTGCATTATAGTTATTTTGCAGGCATGGTGAATTACTCCCATGAGTTCGTGATAAAAGCTGAAATCAAGATCATCAACACCTCCAATATCCCGAAAGGAGCGCTGCTGTTTTCATCAAGATTAAGCACATGTTCAGAGATGTACAAAAGGGAAAAATTGGATATTCAAGTGCTCCATTAAGTCTACTTTCCAATGCATAAAGAATCAACATTTTAGGAGACCTGTGCAAGAAGTTATAACCAAATCTTTGGGCGTCACACATCAGCCTGGGACAGCTTGCACCAACAAAGTAAAAAGGGTGTAACTCTCTTGTTCGGAGTCTGATCGGGATGAATGACCACTCGTTGGAAAGATAATTTCAAGAACTCTGCAATGGAGCTATTATTCAGTACAAACTCAGTTCTGGAAGTAGAAGAAAAACTCGTGGAAGATGAACCAGCAATAAAGGACAACATGGAAGGAGGAGAAGATGGGATGATAAACATTTGGGATTAAGGCTCGTGGCAAAGGGCGGACATTGAAGGATGAACAAGGGAAACAATGTGATGATGATCTCCTTGCATGACGGTAGGACTTCAAGAATTGGTTCATCATCTTCCATGCCTAGCAACATGCTAAGCATGGGGGAAGACTTGGTGGACGAAAGAAGACCGCATGGAGCTCAAGGATCACGGTTGCTACAGATGCCGATCTTCCTTCTCCCATGCTAGGCACAATGCTTAAGCATGGGGGAGGGCGTGCTACATCACAAGCATCAAAGGACGGTAACAATTCCTCGACCCTCTCTTTGTCCTTGTCTTTCTAAATGCTTGTATATATGTATATGCCTTCAACAACCTTAGATGCAACTTTTGTATGTCTCTCTCGTTAAATAACATGGCTTCTAGGAGTACAACCTAGTTTTAGTTTTTGTTTATTGTCATCACCTTGTGCTCACCATGATGAAATAATTCCGGCTTGATCTTGCTCGTTGATATATGATGACCGTTGCCACTTTGTTTAAACTTTGTGCTTGTTTATGTATGATTAAGCTATTGCTCTCTCTAATACAAATCTGAAATTAATTAAATACTAGCTTAATCTTTTGTGGAGGTCATGATAAAAATAAAGACCCATGGTTTCTTTATGCTCTCAATTTTGGATGGGTCGAAGAACATATTACTTTTTGCTTTTAAAAGTCATGCTAACCTTGTCATTAATACCTCTTGCATTTTGCTCTACCTATCCAAGGCCTTATATATTGAGTGCAACCATAGATTACAAGAGTTATTGGTGAGTGAATTTATTCAAGTCTCGATTCTTTGGCTCATGACTAAGAAGCTGGTCATTCCGTGTTTTGCGTAACTTATCTTTTGCTAGCCTATTCTATCCGTGCATCATGAGCTCCCACATTGGAAGCTTTGCAAATCTCGCTGGATATCCACCCTTTAAACCAACATCATCTTTTGTGTTAACCTCCTTGACCTACCTACCTATCACTTGAGTATGGAGACGACACGTCACAAGAAGATGCTTCAAAGGGAAGATTCAAGTTCCCTCTCATCAAGACATCCGGTACCTACCTTAACACCACTTCCTCTTTGCTCGGGGACGAGCAAACGTCTAAGCATGGGGGAGGAGGTAGGTACTATGCAAATTAGAGTTCTAGGGGAGATAAAAAAAATGAATAAGATAATAGGACAAAAAATCCAAAGTACCTCACATGTCAAAAAGAAAAAAAGAAAAAAAAGGGAAGAAAACAAGAAAAAGAAAAAGGAAAAAATATAGAGTAATAATAATCTCCCCCGGTTTTCTAGTTGCTTAAGAATTTTCCCAAGGACTTCAAGATCAAGACCCATACTCATTTTTCCAACCATGTGCAATCCGATAACGAGGACTTCGTTGGGGCCTCGGGATCATTCTTTGCCATTTGCACATGTCCACCTATCTAAAAGTGTGAGTTCTTTCTCTTCCCCCTTCTTGTGAACATTATTTTTCCAACGACCTTTTTGACGAGTCATGATAAGTCCATGAGAAGCTTGCCTTGTTTTGATAATAGTCTCAACTTTAGCATCTTGGTAGGATAAAAACTTTCCTATGAGCTCTAAATAAAACCCTTCCACCTACAAACATGAGAGGGAAAGGATATAGATCAAGTAGGCTTGAGAGTGTTGTGAGATGAGAGAGTTCATGAGCAAGATGCAAGAAGGTTTAAATTTTTGTACTTAGGTTTAGCTCTTTTATTCACCTCGTTCTTCACCTTAAAAGTTTCTAAGACCTATTCGAATTTTGTGGAGCATGATTGATTACTTGTGGAAAGAGCTTAAATTATATCTACCCTCCATAGAGATGAAAGCTAGTTACATTATGGAATTTTAACAAATATAAACTTGGGGAGCACTATGCTTTCTCATGTGTGATCAAGTGCAGGGTATGAACAATGAAAGGCAATGCTGATATCCATTGAAAACTTACTCGAGGACGAGCAAGGTTTAAGCATGGGGGAGATGTTGACGGTCGATTTTGGTACACCTAGCTATAAGTTTACCGTCAACATTTGCACATATTTGATATTCTAACCAATGGTACTAACCCCTCGAAGGTATCAAGTTCACTCTCGCATGTCGATTTTGGAGTTTGTTGTTTACACAGGAAATTAACGTTAAAGAGGAGACTTTCGGGATAAGTTCATCAAGCACTTCAAGAGAAGATCATGAAGCCCGACACAAGTGAAGACACATCATGAACATGACTCCAAAGGGCCCAGGGACCGAAGCATGAAGCCGAAAAACTCCAGGGACCTGGACAGAAGATGCTGAAGCTTGCGCGACAAGGAGCTCTGTCTAAACCGTGGAGAAGACGACGTCAAGGGCCCACATGCATAAGGGAGCAAGTCAACAATTGTCCGAGAAGCATCGGGGAGAGAAACGGGGCCGAACCGAGCCAAAATGGGCCTGGGCCGGTCGTCCCAGGCCGGCCGGCCTAGCCTGTTTCGGGCCCGGTTCGCGACCCCCTTTTGCCCTAGGTGCTTGTCTATTTATTGCCTTTGCCTCCGCCGGCCGCCACATCCATCCATTCATCAGAGAGTCGCCGAGACAAAGGAGAAGCACCGGGAGGAAGCCGACGGCCACCGCGAGTCCTCGAGTTGCCTAGGAGATGGCTTAGGCCATGCCCTAGCCGCCATGGTTGGCCCTGTGTGGTAAAGCCATGGTGGAGTTCTGGAGCCGTGACTTGAATTCGTCAAGTCGTTTATACCTTCAACATTCGGTGATGTAACCATATCTTGTCATACTTTGATCTACTATGAGTTATGCTTATTCGTATGTGTAGCTACCATATGCCTTTAGTAGGACTAGATCGAATCATGGTGATTAGTCTTGTCTTGCGGATACACCGTAGTAGTGCACGGACCTAGGTTGTCGCTCGGTGTTGAATATCCTTGCGTAGTGACAGTACGGTGGAGGAGAAAGCGGCGAGTGAACGTGTATTGGACCACTCCATATTGGGTTACTCCATATCGAGTGTAATCCTTATCATAGTATAGGTTTAGATTGGTTTGTCACCTTGGCCGGAACGGCAACAAGAAGACGATAGGATAGGGTTACCTTTTGATGCTTACCTTTATGGCTTGGTGGATGTGATCCATACATCCCTTCGTGTTTGTATGTTACCTTTATGCAATTAATGCTTCACATAGGGTTAGACCGGTAGGTTAGATAGAGAACCTTAGTGGTTTGCTTCCGATCCTTGGATTGACAAATCTAGGGAGGACCTTCCATGGTGAAAAAGGCACCAAGTCACCCGTAGGCTTGCGGTGAACTTGAGCACGGTTTTACACCGTCAACAGTGGACTTGGACCCCCAGAGTAGTCGAGAGACTACGCGTAGAATCGACAAAGCTAGTCGATATTCCACGAGTTGCTGATGTTGTCGCCTTCAAGTGTTTGGAGGTGGTATGAGCCTGGTCCAGTCACCTTTGCGATCGAGAAGGGACCTTCCCATGGTGAGCTGAGCTTGTGTAGTCCTTCCGTGTTCTCGATGCGTCGGAGAACTAGATCACCAACGTTAAAGGAGCGTTCTTTGACGTTGCGGTCATGATAGCATCGGATACCCTCATGGTACCTTGCTGACTGGACAAGGGCGGCGCAGCGAGCTTCTTCGAGTCCATCGATATCAACTCGTCTGCTGTCTTCAGAGATGCCTTCGTCGTACTGCTCTACTGCCGGCGAATCCCACATGACGTCGGCAGGTAGAATAGCCTCGGAGTCGTAGACCAAGAAGTATGGTGACTGCCTTGTTGGCTTGGTAGGTTGAGTGCGAAGCCCCCAGAGTGCATTAGGTAGTTCCTTGATCCACTTGCCCCCTTTTGTGTTAGCAGCGTCGTGTAGTCGCTTCTTGAGAGCATCGAGTACCATCCCATTGGCGCGCTCGACTTGTCCATTGTCCCGTGGATGGGCAACTGAGGCATACCGGACATTGATCCCGCTGTTCTCGCAGTACTCCCAGAACTGGTGGTTGTTGAAGTTGGAACCCAGGTCTGTGATGATGCGGTGGGCTAGTCCGTAGCGGTGTACGAGTTCATCTAAGAAGTCGAGTACCCTGTTGGCCTTTGGGCAGGTGACCGGCTTGACTTTGATCCATTTGGTGAACTTGTCGATGGCCACCAAGACTTTGTTGAATCCTCCTGGCGCAGTCGGGAGAGGCCCAATCATGTCGAGCCCCCAGCAGGCGAAAGGCCAACTTGGTGGTATAGTGACTAGCTTGTAGGCCAGGACGTGTTGTTTCTTGGCGAAGTACTGGCTCCCTTGGCACCTTCTGACGAGTTCCTCAGCATCACCCAGGGCTGTGGGCTAGTAGAAAGCTCATCGGAAAGCCTTGCTGACCAGCGTGCGAGAAGACGCGTGGTTGCCGCAGACGCCTTTGTGGATCTCCTCCAGGACGTCCTTGCCTTCTTCTCGGGGAACACACTTCATGAGTACTCCAGAAGTGGCGCCCCGCCTGTAGAGCTTGTCTCCAACTAGTACGTAGGACTTGGCCCGGTGGATGATTTGCTCAGCCAAGTTCTTGTTAGTGGGAACCTTCTGCTCGAGGATGTAGTCGATGAAGGGTTGTCGCCAGTCCACATCTATCATCATGACCTCCTGGCCAGCTTGAGGAGGCGCTGGGTCAGTGGTCGCGGGCGGCGGCTCCGGGATGGATGGCGCGTGAAGCTCGTGGACGAAGACTCCCGCTGGTACTTGTGCGCGAGTAGAACCAAGCTTCGACAGGACGTCCGCTGCAACGTTGTTGTCGCGGACGACATGATGGAACTCGAGACCATAGAATTTGTTCCCGTGCTTGCGGACTTCTAGACAGTAGGCGTTCATGTTCTCCATGTTGCGATCCCAAGACTTGTTAACTTGGTTGATGGCCACTGCGGAGTCGCCGTAGACTAGTAGTCGCTTGATGCCCAATGATATTGCAAGACAGAGCCCATGTAGCAGAGCTTCGTACTCGGCTTCATTGTTCGAGACCTTCCAGAAGATCTGCAGGAAATACGTGAGTTGTTCGCCTTTTGGAGAAATCAAGAGTACTCCTGCACCTGCACCCTCGAGCTTAAGCGAGTCGTCGAAGTACATCACCCAATGCTCTGGTCGCTCGGTTGGAGTTGGTAGCTGATTCTCCCGCCACTCTGCCATGAAGTCGACTAGAGCTTGCGACTTGATGGCTATTCGAGGCTTGAAGTCAATGGTGAGGGCACCGAGTTCGACTGCCTGTTTAGGTGCTGTCCAAACCCTTCTGAGAATTTTCCAGATTTTTCTGGAATTTATTCTTATTTTCCTTAAACTATTTCTATTTATTAGAAGGCTCAAAAATCTTTTTCATGAGCTTTAAATATTTTATTTGGATTGCTCATGTCTCAATCTATCTCTGAAAATTTTTCCTGGAAATTTTGAGATTTTTTGAGTATTTTTCGTGCCTTAAAACATTTTCTAGTTTTTTCTGGAATTTGTTTTCACTGAAAATATTAAAAAAAAATAAATCTAAACTTCCCCTTTTGGGCCGAGCCCAAAGGCCCGACCTGCATCTCGGCCGGCCCAGCCAGCAGGCCCGCCGAAGCCCATCTGGGCCCTATGGAGCCCGCACGGCTAGAGGCCGTGGCCTCCACGGCCGGCGCCACCGCCGCCACCTTGGCGTGCGTGCCACACCAAGGGCAGCCCCGCACCCTTATTTAGCGTGCCGCCAAGCCCCGCGCGCTGCCCTAGACGCCGCCGCCACCCTACCGTCGCCTCTACTCAGCACCGCCGCCGGAGCTCGCGCTGAGCCAAGCCGCCGGCGTTGCCCTGCTCGATTCGCCACCTCCGTCGGTCTTCAGGCCAAGTGAGCACCGCACGGAGCTCCGTGACGACAAGCCGCATCAGGGGAGTCTTATCTCGTCGCCGGAGGACCACCGGAACAATGCCTTCATTTGGAACACCGAGCCGGCCGCCAACATCACCGCCGTCCTCCTTCGATTCCAGCCGCGTCCCCGCATCTCCGCCGTCGGTGAGCACTCCTACGAGTTCCCCTCGTCTTCCTCTACCCTTTACTAGCCTCACCCGAGCCCCTCGATGCCCGAGCTGCCGGCGAATTGGTCAGCCAGACCCGCCGTCCGCCCCTGTCCCTGTATCGAGCAGAGGTAGAAGATGAAGGCTGGCCGGTTTGCAAGTAGCCCCGTGAAGTTTCCTTTAATCCATAAGTTACTCTATGTCCCTTGCATCTTTTTTTCAAGTTTAACCCAAGATGTATTAGTTTCCTGCAAACAGATCCAACCGAGCCCTTTTTGCAGATCTAACCCTGATCTTAGATCTATTCGCGAGCACTATTCAATGTGTCTTGCAGATATTTTATGCTAGCCCCTGAGATCTATAGTTAATCACGACTAGATCCTTATCAACTTGTTTTCTCCATAGGTTCTTTGTTTTAGCTCCGTTTTAATCCGTTCAAGTTGCGTTAGGTCAATAATAATGTAAAGCACACGTTAGTGATGAGTTTTCATCGTGTTTGTTTTCTGAAAATTAATTTGATATTAATTTTGATTAATGCTTAGTAAACATGTCTTTCCTAAATAAAAACTATATAGAGTTATACACTGTTTTCTCTATCAATATTAATTTGAGTAATGTTATTTCACATGTTTTTCTGAATAAAAGCTAATTAGATCTTTATCTTGGTTTTTCATAAACAAATTGTTAATTTGTTTAATAGTTAATTAACCTTTTCTAATTAAAATTTGATTAGGCTTTGATATCGGTTTTTGATAATAAATGTATATTTGATTAATGCCAATACCATAATTTTTTTAATAATAATACGATCTACTCGAATCATAAAGTTACGTTTAGATGATTCATATAGTTTATCTTTGCCAAATTAAATGTTTAATTGGTATAATCTATACATGAATCTTTATAAATAAAATTTGATTAGGTTCTTTACTCCGGTCTTTACAAATAAAATATAATATTGCATTAATGTCAACATAGGGTATTTTTATTTTTAAAATATCCTTCACATTTGTTTTGCTAATTAAAATAAACCAAACTCATAGTCTTGTTCTCTCATATATGCAAATAGTTTGATAGACGTTCTCTATCAGCTCAATCTCAGTGTGTCTCTGTCATAGAGCTAATCTCCTTTCAAGCTCCAGATCTTTTGATCCTAGTTCATGCTCAAACCTAGTGCCTTATCTAAATCTAACCAAACGTTTCCTTTTCTCGGCACGGTCTGTGTGCTTCAGTGATCCATAGCATCGAGCCTATCCTTTAATGCGTTCTTTTAAAGCTTTTCTTTTGAGTGGTGTATTGTCCTTAGTTTGTTTGTTTGTCTGCTTTGTATGCTTGTCCGATGATTGATGCGCTTAGAGTGGACGCCGTTCGAGAAGTTTTGAACAGCTTGAAGTTGAAGATTCTGAGCAACTACCCTCTGGTTAAAGGCAAGTGTGTCCTTGATCTTTTGTCCTAAGAATTATATTTAATCACTCATTGCATTGCTTGCATTAATTTTGATGGGTTCCTATTAAGGATTATGACTAGTTTCTTTTTACCATTTCCTTATATAACTAGGTTATTTAATTAATCTTGATGGTAGATCTTGCTTAGTTTGCTCAACTTGGTTGGTAATAAACAACATGATACTCTTTTACTCTATGTTCCAATGTGATATGTGATGTTTAATATACAAGACCATATGTTTAATCGAAATATGGAGAACCACCCAGGACAACAGTGCAACCACAAGAACTATATGGCTCTGGTCTTGGCCGAGTAATTACGGAAGTCTTTGTGTGGTCATTACTCGCATAGTAGTTTGGGGACGGAGGAATGTTTTTATGGCTCTTCTATTCCGGAGTGGTATTGGAACGGAAGTACTCTATGGCTGACCGTCCGTGAGTAGAAGTGTGGTACGAAAGATAGCCTCTATGCCATATAACTATGGACTAATACACACGGGAGGACGCTTTGTAAAGGCCTCGTAGCGTCCCTATGCAATCACACCTCGGTAGTGCGGTATGATGCTTGGCCGGCATCGCATGGTTGTGTTCAAAGTTCTTCGGAGCTTTTACGCGACTTGTAGTGAAAGTGTATAACCTCTGCAGAGTGTAAAACTAACCGGTTAGCCGTGCTCACGGTCAAGAGCGGCCTGGACCCTCACATGATAACTGAACTTGAAGATGGACTTAAATCGTGCTCTCTGATTATTCTTGCCATATTCTTATGGTGTATCTTACCTTTATGCTTAATGTGGGTTGGTATAAACTTATACTTTATTAGTAATCAGGTGCTAATAAAACTTGATCAACTAAAATGCTAAATGATTATAGTCTTTGCATTCATATCTTTCCCTACACTTGCTGAGTACGACAAGTGCTCACCCTTGCTATAAACAATGTTTCTCAGAAGGAGGAAGCTACTATGAAGTCTTGTGAAGATGTTGCTAGTGCTAGGCGTACGCAACCCCCAGTCGACTGCTTGTGGAGTTTGGAGCCTCCGTTTCCAGGATCTAGCGTAAATCTCTGATAATCTTTCATTTTCTTACATGATACTGTTTCTGTATACACTTATATGTCACTATATGCATGAAACTTGATCCTGGCATGCATATAGGTTTGCACTTGTTTTTCTTTGGAAAAATAGGTGTGACAATGCCCCTTTGTGTAGTAGTGTTTATAATAAGCACCGAGTGCTGTTACAAGCCAAAAGGTAGGCAAAATGAGCTAAGCTTGCAAACTAACTCCCTCTAATATAAAATCTAGGAAGGAAACAACAAACGAGAATACAAAACAGAGTTCAACACATGAAACCGTACGTTCAAATGTTTCCCACGGAATGCTATAACCTCCCTAGTTTCTAGATCTCTCTCTCAAAGACATCTCCCAACAGGGTGAGTCGAAAACGTCCCGAGAATCAAAACC
This sequence comes from Cenchrus fungigraminus, assembly GCA_036936925.1. NCBI lineage: Eukaryota > Viridiplantae > Streptophyta > Magnoliopsida > Poales > Poaceae > Cenchrus > Cenchrus fungigraminus. The sequence continues at coordinate 14,657,697 of CM072768.1, read as the reverse complement.
TTCCCGGAGCAGAATTCAGCTCCCTCACCGCAGCTTTACTAGGTCTCGGAGTTGAAATCATCCTCACTCTAACCACCTCTCGTCGTATCTTACTCCATCTATGTCAACCACTCCCGCTCTCCCAAGAAATTAAAGTAAGAGAGGATGAAGCGGCGGCGCCGCGCTCTACCTCTTCCACGGTCCCTCGATGGATTTCGCCGGCTGAATCTGGTGATCGTCAGGGCTCTATCGCCTTTTCTCTTCACCTCTCGTTTCCCCAGGACACCATTCTTCAACACGGGCATATCTTCTATATTGTAACTTTGCTTTTGACCTCTGAGAAACAAACTTTGAGTTTTTAAAGCATTGGTGGTCACGAAGCTTAGCCATCAAATAATGTAGGCATCATTTATTTTATTTGTGAACTAAAAATATTTTAAGAATGACTCATATATATTTATAATAATTTGTTCAATAAGAGTAATGCTCAAACCATTACAATGAGAAGTTAACAACCACTTAAAAAATCGCCGACTAGTGATGCAAAAAATACGTTTCTTGACAGTAACGATGACTAATGACGCTAGTTGTTACGAAAATCCTCCGTAACTAATCGAGCGTCAAAAACCGTGATTAGTGATGACTCCTTACTTACCCGTGTCAAGAATATAATGGCGATTTAAAATTCATAACACCCTGCGTTATAAACTGCATGCCACGTCGGACCAGAATCTGATGTGGCACATCGGTTTTGTGACGATCCATTCGTTATTAAGTGAATTAGGCCCAGTTGTTATTGGACCGAGCCCAAATAGGACATCGTCATAGATTGAATTAGGCCCACTTATTGTTGCGCCGAACCCAATAATTCGATCGTCATAGAATGTTTTTAGCCCTATTCTGATTGGACTGAGTCCACAAATTGCGCGTCATATAATGTTTAGGCCCTATTCTAGTTGGATTGAGCCCAATAAGTGCGGTGGTCAGAGAATGTTTTAGGCTTATAGTTGGACCGAACCCAATAATTGTGGTCGTCATAGAATGTTGTAGGCCATATTCTAGTTGGACATAGTCTAATACTTGCTGACGTTATAATTTAGTTTTGGTCCAATTCTCGATTTTGCACTTCGTTTAAGCTCACGACACGTGAAACAGTGGACCTTGGGTTACTCCATATCGAGTGTAATCCTTATCATAGTATAGGTTTAGATTGGTTTGTCACCTTGGCCGGAACGGCAACAAGAAGACGATAGGATAGGGTTACCTTTTGATGCTTACCTTTATGGCTAGGTGGATGTGATCCATACATCTCTTCGTGTTTGTATGTTACCTTTATGCAATTAATGCTTCACATAGGGTTAGACTGGTAGGTTAGATAGAGAACCTTAGTGGTTTGCTTCCGATCATTTCGGTAATCGACAACATAGATAATATTTTCATACCACTATTACAAACAAATGTTTTTCATCAAACATGACACATTATTATTAATGAACACTGATCAAGGACAAGCATATTGTTACTAGGAGCTCACAAACCAATACACATGCCATCTCCCTACCAACAAAGCTGTTCTTGAAATAGAACACAAAAAATAACGACTCACGGGACTCACAAACAAGCAGGTGACTAAGAAACACAATGACCTTGCCCAGGGCAGGAGTTTAGAAGTTCATGAAGGAGGGTCTCGGTACCTTGTACTTGTTTCTTCAACCTCTCAGTCTCATCAGTCTAAATTTTCATTGATGTATCTGAAACTTGTGCCTTGATGTTCAACTCTGTCAAAGTTTGGTCTTGCTCAATGAAAATTTCTCCAAGGTCAGCAGCTTCTTTTAGCCCTCCCAAAGAAACATCAAGTCTTGACCTTGTAGTGGCGGTTGGGTAATCCAAAGGCATGTAGTCAATGAATGTCCTTGACATTACATTGGGGGGACAGGAATTTGATAGTTGAACCTCAATGGTTGTCCTCAATATTTGAGCCTATTACAAATGTAAGGAGAAGTCAAACTTAGGCCTTAAACAAAGCAAGCTAATAAACTTAAGAATATAGTAGTAGGATAATCATGTGTTCTGTTCCGTACCACGACATGTGATTGAATCCCAGCAATGCAGGAACGAGATGCTTGGCCCTGCACATTAGGTATGGTCAGTTGCAAATTGCAAGGAGTAATAACCATCTAAAACTACACAAAGCAATTTACTTTCTAAGCATGGCTCATGGGATTAATTTGTGTTACAAATCAGTGGATCTGGACTTCTGGAGCAGCCAAGATAAGAGAGGAATGTCAGAACTAACACAATACAGAAAGCAATTTACTTTTAAGCATGACTCATGGATTAATTTGTGTTACAAATCAGTAACTCGATCTATAGTGGTCAAGGTAAGAGAAGAACTAAGAACTAACACAATACACCCAACACTTTGTTGACACCAGTTAAAACAATTAGTGGAATCGTCAAGCAGCAGCAATCAGCGAGAGCCATCGGCAGGGCTAAATATATGAATGAAGATGGCGTGGAAACATTACGTCATGAGGATTATTTACATGTGTGCGTATTATAGGGAAAGTGACGCAATGTGATTAACGGTGGCCGGATTATCTAATTAGGAAAAAAGCACGTACATATGGCCATACTTCACTTGAAGTAGGTCACATATATAAAATTTGGAAATGGAGAATTGATGTGAATGCCCTCTTGCAGAATTGCACTGCATTTATGTTTCAGCTGTTCAGGGTCATCTAACACCATACTACACACACTCCTCATAAGCCTGTAATGTGAACATATGCTGCTCTGTTTCTCTGAAATAAAGCAAGAGAATCTTAATTCTAACAATGTTTGAGCCGGTTAGGAAATGAAGGCTTGACGCTACTTATGTGTTGCACTGTCCTGCGTCCAAGTTTTGCGATTATAATTACTTTTCTTGTTTCTGCAGGTGTTAATATTATCTAACTTGGACGATTTGCACAAGAATCTGTTGCTGAGAAAGTCGCAAATGCTTTTGAGTAGAACCATGCATCTCAACCAATACCTTCATGAGCTTTTCATCAAAGTAATTTTAACAGTTGGAACCTTAGTTGTATCCAAGCTGTATTCCAATGGTTGTGCGTGTAACATGCTCACCATTCACAAAGAAACTCAGTAGCATCTAATCCTCTAAACTCATGACGCAGGGGTTTGGATCTTAGGTTATCTTCTAAGGTATAATTTCAATTTCTGATGAACTTCTTACTATGGTCATGCAAGACCATTGTGTATATAAGATGCTCAGTTGCTCATCATGGAGCTTGATGCAATTCAAACAATGGACCTTGATGCAATTCAAACAATCTATATTTAGCTGGGATGTACCCATCGGCTAATTCTGTACCCAAATTATGGGCAACCTCATTTTGTTCATGGACTATCAATTTCTTCTAGGATTGTTTTGGCATTTGATTTGTGCAGATATATATTTGGTATATCTCTGTATTACACAGCACTGTAGGTTCTTGCAAAGAAACTTAGCGCTGCTAACACAAGTGCTGATGCTGTAGAAAATGAAGAAGGGTACTCAGGTTTGCTGGCATTAGAGATTATTCAGTCTTCACCATTGATCATTCTCACGCTCCGTGCTGTGTGTAGCCTTCTTTTGGGTTCCCAGGATACCAGTAAATAGAGGTTTCCCAGATCCACATGTCAGCTACTATATGGTTTTCCGGGGCATTTACTTTTTTTTTAGGTAAAAGTTCAAGTAAATTGGTTCACAAATGAATTTCACACAGTATTTTTCAGCAGATTTTCTTGAATCCTTTGATCAGAACTCTTGTAAGGCACAATTCATTTATGGAATATGTCAACTTGAGTTTCTTGACTATGCTGCTAGAAGCTAAATTAGACTGGTCATTATCTGCCGAATATATGAAAACAATTAAACAAAGGGATAACAAGCTCGTCAGGCCACTTCCAGCTCTCTCCGTCGCGTTGCCATCTTCCCTGTCTCCAACCTCGTACACGCCATCAAGCTCTGTGTTGGCGGCGTCGTCGAGCCCCACGCCCCTTTTGATGCCAAGCTTCGCCCCCAACTTTTGCTTGCCTCGTCAGCTTCCTGCATGGACAAACTGGAGAGTTTAACCCGAGAGCAGGATGGAATCATGGGGGGCAAGTATTTTGTGCTCAATCTCCATCAATCTACTCCAGTCACCGCATAATGTGGGGGTTCCGATGGTAAAGTTGTTTCTTCCCCACCCTTTCGGCAAGGCTACACCCGAAGTTTCTAGCGGAGCAACAGGAGATCGAAGCTGTGCCAGGTATGACCAGCAGGAGTGGGTTGACCATATAAAGCTGCTGTGCCACGCAGAGGCCACTACGGCATGTTGGGGGTATGCGAAAGTTCGGACAGGTTCCCCGAACACGAGAGAAAGAGAAACGGACACGTTCAAGTACACTAATGACGCCAGAGGAGACTAGGAATCTCCTAAAGACTGCTCAATCCTCAAAAGTTGTGAATCCTGCCCTCACGCCCCCTTTTATAGGGAGACGGAGGGACTTTTATATTCCGAAAACACCCTCGAGCTTAAATAATATTCCTAGTGTGAACATGTACATGAATGTCTTTTACATCTCATACATTTACAAGCCTGCCACTAGTTCACACACCAAACCCGGACTTTTTGAGATGGCGTCTTTGACTTGGCTTCTTACTGATTCTTGAATCTCCCCATTCAGGAAGTCTTCGTACGCCGCGACTTCCGAACTCAAACTTCAGCAGACTCCCGAATTTCGCAGACTCCCGATTTCGTGGCTTTGCAGGTTCATGATTTCGGGTCTTCACAGGTTCGCGACCTTAGGAGCTTCGCAGGTCTAAGACTTCAGATCTCCGCAAGTTCGCAACTTCGGAGCTTCGCAGATTCGAAATTCCGGATCTTCGCAAGTTCAAGATTCCTGAGCTTCGCTGGCTCAAGATTCCAGATCTTCGCAGGTTCAAGATTCCTGAGCTTCGCAGGTCCCGGGCTTCAGATCTCCGCAAGTTCGCGACTTCGGAGCTTCGCAGGTTCAAGATTCCAGATTTCGCAGGTTCGAGATTCCTGAAAACTCATTTCACGAATTCCATAAAACTCGACGTTTCGAGGGTGACAGGTTTTCCTGAATTCCCCAACACGGCATGCTACGGATGGGCGCGTTGACGGTGTGCCGCGCCGCACGACGTGCAGTGAAGTCTCCCCGGTGAATAATATGATAGCAGTTATTCACAGGTGACCAGTATTGTAACTTAAAGTAACTAATGTGTTTCCCATATTACTTCCACCAGTATTTTTGAGATTTCGAGTTATTCGCGAATAAGCTAGCAATTGGGGTCGCGTGAATGGGAAAAAGAAAGGGCCGGGTTGCCAGCTTGGGCCTGTTGGCACTTAGGGGAGGAGAGAAAAAAGGCCTCAGGCCTGAGCTGTTTACTGGGTGCGATTAGTCAGTCATCAGTCATCACTACGGTGAAAAAAACATATCATCACGCTATGGGACGGGAGCCCAATTAACTCATGAAATTGCTGATTCCTCAAAAACTCATGAAATTGCTGACATTATCCACATGTAAAGTCGTTTATAACTTAAAAAATATATAATTCTTTAAGGGTTTATCAAAAATAAATTCTGATCACATCATTGGATTTCTAACAATAAAAGCTTCACGACAATATCCAACTTGACTATATTTGAATTGACTTTTATTCGTATTTTTTTAATAAGCTTGTATATTTTCTATAACATATAGGTGCGGAACAAATTCTACAAACTCACAGAATAAAAAATTATATGCTTATCAAATAAATTACCCGAACTCACGAAACAAACATTTGTTTTCTTACCGAACAAATAATATGAACTCACAGAACAATATTTGTCCCGTCAATTCGTATAAATTGTTCTACGCGTTTGTAAAATTTATTCCACACATATATGATACACAAAAATATCACTTTCGACAAAAAAATGCCAATAAAAAAGTTTATCCAAATATAGTCAAGTGAGGTTTTGGTACGAAAATTTTATTGTCAGAAATCCAGTAGTGCAATTGGAATTTTATTTAGACGCTTGGTGCAAGATTGATAGTTTTTCAGTTTCGAATGATTTGCATGTGAGATGATGTCAGAAATATTGTCTCATTTTGCATGCACCATGTTGGATTCTCTCTCAGATTCTACCACGCTGGCGCATTGGGTTGCCTAATTGTCGCTGAATTGGCATATAGTCGCCAACCTGTTTACTAGCTAGATTAAGTTTCCCCTTGAACGAATCGTAGCAGCTGGCAGTCCATTTCCCTAGTCGCTGGTCCATCTCATATAACCCTTCATCTTCTTCCACATTGGATCCAGCCCCTCCAACTATTTGCTTCTATGTATGACATAAATTTATTTGCATGTAGGGGTTCCACGGCGGTTGGGGGGCTCGAGCCCCCCTCCCCCTCGACCGTTGAGTCCGTCCCTGCTGGTCAGAGTCAACCATAATGGGATTTGTCTGTCGAGGATCTTGCTGAGGTGGCCCTTCTCATTGGCTTCTTGCCGGAGTGCCTCGTAGTTTAACTCATTAAAGATGTCATTCGCCTCATAGGCCACTGTCTTAAGGTCTTTGAACCTGGCTCCTACTCCAGGTCGGAAGGCTCTATTCTCCGCATCCTAGATATGATGTCCATGATTAATGGTAGCACGCTCCAGGGTCTTGCGCTGCTTACTTCTCCCTGCTTTCCATCACCTTATACTTGTCTAGCAGGTAGCTGCAAGCCTTGTTCTTCACCAAGCAGAACAACGACCAAACCACTAGCTCGGCCATTGATGCTGACACCACCGAGTGATTCCTAGCGTAGCAGTGTCCTCTAGCTATATCACTGTATGACAAAGATGCGCCCCATGAATAACTTGCTAAATTAGCCCCATCAAATTCATGAGGCGGACCAATAATATGTATCATTATCATCGAAAAATATGGTGAAACAAAGTGTAGTACCAAGATCAATATTCTGATGGCTTAAGTAATTTTGTAACTAGTCTTACCGTCCAAGCCAGGATCAGAGCTGAAGGGGGTTGTCGTTGCCTTCTTCCTCCTCTTCTTGCATTGGGGGGGGGGGGGGGGGGCTGTGCCCCCCCCCAAACCTCACCACTGGCTTCGCTGCTGCTGGCAATGGCGGCCAATGAGCAAGAGAGGAGAGCCGATGTGGACGAGGATTTTCTGCTTTAGTAGCTATGGTCGTTGGAATGGGTGTAACTCGATTAAGTCTTTTTTTCCGGTGACTAGGAAAGTGCCTGCGCGTTTCTACGGACACCAAGTCTCTATAGTGCATGCACAAAACATTCAATAAAAATTTAATAGTGCCAAAACATTGCCACTAATTCATAATATATCATGCAAAGACAAAATAGTATTTCTTAATTTAAGACATCATAATATATATATATATATTCGAAGAACATCTTGAAATTGAGGGTAATTTGCCTTAGTGGCCATGACAAGACACCCAAAATGCCACCCTCCATCTATTCTATTTTTGTGCTAGTGATGTGTGAAAGATAGTGTTTTACAATGTTAGGTAGGCGCCTCCTCCAGGAAGTGCTTAGCATCCAGACAATCCATCACCATATAATAAAAAAAATCCCTGATTATGTATGATGTCGATTTTTTTAAAGAACCTTCAATGTATACATTCACCATATAATCACAAAACAACAGAATCACAACACACCATATAATCACAAAAAGAGTCCCCAGAACAAGTTGCGGTTCTTACTTTTGATCAGCACTTGTCATCCATAGCCTGCACAAATAAATACAAAAAATTCTTAATCTTTTCATTCGTACCACTCAATACAACATTTAAAAAGTATCAATTGTCAATTAGAATTCTTGGCCTAGCATGTCTTTGATAAAAAGTACCCAAGAAAATTCTACTATGCATCAAAACATAACACGACTGTATTTGCACGTCGGGAAACATATTTCGTCATGAAAGATAATCCACATAAAACCATAGCTATCTATAAGAAAATCACAGTAAATACCATAGTATAAAATAGACTTTTGTTTACCTGAATGATTGAATTGACACAATCCATGTCGAGTTGAAACACAATACCATGAACGATATCATAGAGCATTTAATTTTACCTAAAGAGGAACATGAAAAAATTACAAAATAAATCAGATACTAAAGATACATAAAAATAATTACATAAAGATATATATATATATATATATATATATATATATATATATATATATATATATATATATATATATATATATATATATATGCGCAATGCCAGAAGGGGGAGCAAATGCTGCTACCTGGAAGTGAGACTGCATCAAGAAACCCATCAACAGAGAAGATGAAAGGCACACTTCAGATTCCTACTACTATGTTTCAAAAGAATAATTAAGGCTGCAAAGGGGTAACCGTTAGGTGCACCTCGGAACCTCCTTAGTTCAATTATTTGTACTACTTCTTCAAAATTAAGCTGAAGTAGTACAAATAATTGAACTAAAGAGGTTTGGAGGTGCACCACATCATAATCAATTTGCACCCCTAAGAATAATGACAATCAGAAAAAATAAGATGAGAGCTAACAAGGCTAGGTTTGAAAAGATAATAGCCACCTCGGCTAAACTCACCGCATAGTTAATCGATACATTGTTTTTTCACCATTATAATACCTCATGTATTATAATTTAAATTTACATTGCAAATTGTGTCGTTAGACACACTGTGAAAGTGATATACTGTAGGAAAGGTGAAGTAATTTTAGAACACCTTGCCTCACGCTATTTGTGAGGTCATCGCGAATCAAAAATCAAACCAAATAGCAGAGGGTTCAGCTAGGTTCAGCAACTTTGAATACCCTGAATATGAGATACACCCGAGTACATCAATGTTGCAGTTGGGTAAAATCTTATGATCTATGCACAGAAATCCTGAAAGTTTCTAAGCATTATAAGAGAACTCATATGGGAAAAATTAGAACACAGAGGCGGATGGTGGGACTGTTGGTTGTTTCCACGGCATGGGGTGGGGGGATCGGGGTGGGACCGAGGGCAGCGCGAGGAGGGACGGAGGGGAGCCGCGCGCGGTGGTCCCCCGTGGTCGTCCCAGGGGTAAAAGGCAAACACATTTTTTTTCTAAACTTTTTAGGAGTAGAGATATACGCAATACGTATAGGCTGGTGCATACGATAGTTTTGTCGATGGGAATACTAATGTATGTCAAAATGAGATTCATCGATTCATTTGGTAGTAATGTTTGCCCGTATAGTCGTACGTGTGTGACAAGAATATGTTTTCTCAGATAATGCATACTACTCTCTTCATCCCAAATTACTATTCATTTTGGCTTTTTAGATTCACAACTTTAGCTACGCACCAACATGAATAGTAATTTGAAACGGACTATATTAGCTCGCTCATCAGGCATGATATCGTCCATCTAGAGGGAGGAAGTACTATACTACTATACATATACACGTCGATTTGTACTGCTTCATACTTGTCTTAGTTAGTTTCTCTTATCATAATAGTGTTACAATATTGTATGTGTATGGAGGTCTTTAAAGTTTAAATACATTCTGTGGTTAACTGTGTGATGCTCTTAATAATTTCACGACGCCAACTTTTTTCTTTTGCTGAAGGAATAGCATTGACCACAGAAGAACTTGCATTGCATGGCTAGAAATTAACCTCAGTCTGTCTGATTGAGGATGTGATTGGATGGAGGAGCAACTAGCCTCAACTCTCAAAAAGACGTTGCTCTGCAAAGCGAATTAGCTAGCGTGCACACGCCATCCCTTATTCCCTTTCTCCATCTTCAGCCAGCCTTATCCAAATCTGCAGGTTGATGGATTTGGGAATTAAACCTCCTAATAATGAATCGATGGCACGGATGGATCAGGGCTCCGCGTCCATGGATCACTGGAGGATCAGGTCATCAGGAGGGGCACTCCAGAAACTCTCCAGAGGTCGCTTGCCGTCTCCCAAAAATGGAAGAGGGTAGGCAGCTAGCAGAGCAGAGCGGAGCCGTGTGCCCGTGTCACACATGCATGCCCAAGTCCCTGTCATGTGTCGTGTTCGCGTCCGTGTCGTTCGATCCACGTTAGCGGTGTGCGTGGAGCTCCATCCTTCTCCTTCCATGTCCGCCGTGAATGGCCTCCGATCCATGTTGTCTTCTCGGTCTGTGACGACTGATGAGGAGGGCGCGGTGTAGAAAATGGTGTAAGCCACGTTGCCCTCTCAGGGTCGTGCTTTGCGTGTTAATATAGGCCGGAAATCACCTCCGGCGTGGTGTACAAGCTGTGGTGAACAACCTGGCTTTAATCTCCTATTTACAAGGGATCAATCCTATCTCTTCTAACTAACAGCCCAAGGTTGTTCACCTCTGTTACAAACACACGCGCACATACATGTTTAACACCCCTCCTCAATCACACCTTTCCTAGGTTGAGATTGTGTCTAAATTGTTCAAGCTGTCGAACTGGAATGGGTTTTGTGAACCCATCAGCAACTTGATCTCTTGTAGAAATAAATCTAATTTGTAAGAGCCCTTGTGCAACTCTTTCTCTGACAAAATGAAAGTCCACTTCTATATGTTTCGTCCTGGCATGAAATACTGGATTGGCTGACAGATAAGTTGCTCCAAGATTATCACACCACAATCTTGCAAACTTGGGTCCTTTAATTCCCAATTCTTTAAGTAACGTTTGTACCCACATAACTTCTGCTGTAGCATTAGCCAAAGACTTATACTCAGCTTCAGTGCTTGACCGCGACACTGTTGCTTGTTTTCTTGCACTCCACGATATAAGATTGGATCCAAGATAGACTGCGAAACCACCTGTGGATCTCCTATCATCTGAGCATCCGGCCCAGTCAGCATCAGAGAAGGCACTCACAAGAGTAGATGGTGACTTGCATATCCTGAGTCCCATATCAACTGTAAACTGAAGGTATCTCAATATGCGCTTAACTGCACTCCAATGAACCGTAGTGGGCTTATGCAGAAATTGACAAACTTTATTAACAGCAAAAGAAATATCTGGCCGTGTTAAAATTAGATACTGCAAAGCTCCAACAATGCTTCTATATTCAGTTATGTCCTTCGGCCCAAGAGGATCACCATCATGAATAGATAACTTATCAACAGTCGACATCGGAGTGTTCATAGGTTTACAATTTTTCATACCTACTCGCTGCAACAAATCTGATGTGTACTTTTGTTGTGTCAACAATATACCGTTACATACCTTCTTGACCTCAATTCCCAAGAAATAATGAAGGTCACCAAGATCTTTGAAAGCAAAATCAGCTTGCAAATCCTTGAGCAGTGCTGCAGTCGCTGCAGGAGAGGAGCTTGCCACAATAATATCATCAACATAAACAAGTAGAAATATCACAACTCCCCCTTTGTTGTACACAAACAGAGACACATCAGCGTTGGAAGATTTAAAACCAAGACTCTGAAGCTTAGAGCTAAGTCTGGAATACCAGGCACGTGGTGCTTGTTTCAAACCATAGAGAGCTTTATCAAGTTTACAAACAAAGTGCGGATGAGTTTTGCTTTCATACCCAGGAGGTTGCCTCATGAACACTTCTTCTTCAAGATTGCCATGAAGAAACGCGTTCCGAACATCTAGCTGTCGAAGAGTCCAACCAAATGACACTGCAAGAGAGAGAACAAGGCGAATCGTGGCTGCCTTCACCACAGGACTAAAAGTATCCTCATAATCAATGCCATAGCGTTGCTTGTAGACTTTAGCAACGAGACGAGCCTTGTATTTATCAAGAGTGCCATCAGCTTTTCGTTTTTCTTTATAAACCCAGCGACAATCAATGATATTATGCCCACGACTAGGAGGTACTAAGTGCCAAGTTTTATTTCTCATAAGTGCCTCATACTCAATATCCATTGCCTTTTTCCAATTTTTATCAGCCAAAGCATCAGAAGTAGATGCCGGTTCAGTGGTAGTAGTCATCCCATACCTGATCGTCCCATCGGTGTACTGTTTAGGCTTATGAATCCCAGCCTGTGCTCGTGTGTGAGGCCGAGAAGACGTTGGAGGTTGATCAAGCACAGGGGAAGTTGCGGCCACGGGTGAGGGCCCGGATCCCGCAGCCACACTGGATCCCCCAGCAGCTGATCCAGATGCGCCGGCACTCGCCGTGTCATCGGCCGGCACATGGGCCGCGCGGGGAGGATCGGTAGCTGGGTGCGTGGCAGCTGCCTGTTGCTGGTCCGCGGTGGCCGAGGCAGATTCGTTTGGCGATGCCGAGGTTGGATCAGGCGCCAGCGCAGGCGTATCCACCTCGGGCTGCGCGCCGGTCTCCTCCTGCAAGACACCATGAAATATAGGCCCAGCGGTAGGATTTTCCTCCGGGCTTAGATTAGAATTAGCACCAGGATTAGCAGGAGGATTAGTAGAACGATTAACCACATCAGCAGGTATTGCAGTACTCCCAAAAAGCATTGAAGGATCAAAAAGAGTAGGAGAAAGAAGCTCAATCTCAGAGCGTAGCCGAGCACTAGCATTATCATGCAAGGCAGCAAACGGGAAGACTTGTTCATCAAAGATCACATCTCGTGAGATGTAGATACGACCTGTAGCAATATCTAGGCACTTGAAGCCTTTATGCATGTTACTGTAACCGAGAAAAGCACACCGTTTGGAACGGAAAGCAAGTTTGCGCATATTATATGGACGAAGATTTGGCCAACACGCACAACCAAACTCTCGAAGCATAGAATAATCAGGTTTTTCATGGAAAAGAACCTCAAGAGGAGTAGAGAAGTGAAGATTTTTTGATGGGGTACGATTAATCAAATATGTGGCAGCAAGGAAAGCTTCATCCCAATATTTCAAAGGCATGGAGGCATGGGCTAAAAGGGATAAACCAACCTCAACAATGTGACGATGTTTGCGCTCAGCAGCACCATTGTGTTGATGAGCGTGAGGGCAAGATACTAGATGAATTATGCCAACCTTGCGAAAAAAAGAATTTAGCTTCTCATACTCGCCACCCCAGTCAGTTTGCATGGCCACAATTTTCCTATCAAATTTTCTCTCAACTAGCTGCTGAAATTCATGAAATTTCTCAAACACCTCAGATTTATAACGAAGGAGATAAATCGAAACAAATTTACTATGATCATCTATGAAGCTCACATAATATTTATTCCTCCCTACAGAATCAGGAGCAGGCCCCCATACATCAGAAAATATCAAATCTAATGGAGACTGAGAAACACTAGATGACTTGGAGTAGGGAAGTTGATGACTCTTGGCTTGTTGACATGCATCACAAACCGACTGTTGACGATCTTCCCTAGCACAAGGCAAATTATTCGAACTAATAACTCGATGAACTATAGGAAAAGCAGGGTGGCCTAATCTACTATGCCATCGAGCCATTGATGGTTTGATGACACTGTGAGCTACACGTCGAGATTCAGGTAGAGGATATAGTCCACCTCTACACTTGCCTTCCAAAAGAGTTTTCTTCGTGACCTGATCCTTAACCAAAAAGAAATCAGGATGAAATTCAAGGAATGCATGATTGTCAGCAGCAAGACGATGTACAGATACAAGATTCTTCTTGGCACTAGGAACATGCAGAACATTATTGAGTTGCAGATTGCAATTGGGAGTACTAACAACAGCGTTACCAATGTGATTAATGTTCATACCTGCTCCACTTGCGGTGCGGATCTGATCAGATCCATTGTACTTGTCGTGGATGACCAACTTGTCGAGCTCACTGGTGATGTGATCAGTTGCCCCGGTGTCAGTGTACCAGTTGGAGTCCACTCCGTACACATGATTGGCAGAGTTGGCATTCTTGTCATCAGGGACATAATCAGCATCAAATCGATGCCAGCAGCTAGTAGCACTATGCCCCTCTTTGAAGCATACCTGACACCGGCCATTGAAGCGCGGCTTCTGTCCACCAGAGGACTGGCTGCGCCCGCGACCACCAGAGTTGCCGCGGCCACGCCCTCCTGGCGTGCCACGGCCACGCCCCCCTGGTTGGCCACGGCCACGACCGCCGCCGCCACCACCACGATACGCTGAATTCACGGAGGATTGGGATCCACCGCCACTGCCGCCGTTGCCCTGAAGTAGGAGATCAAGGCGGCTCTCAAAGCTCAACATCTGAGCAAGGAGCTCGCTATAGGGCACCGGATCTTTCCTGGCCAGCATCGAGGTGACCAAGGGGTTGTAGTCCATGTCGAGGCCGGCCAGGATATAAGACATCAGCTCCTCGGTGCCGAGAGGTTTCCCGGCGGCCGCCATCTCATCGGATAAGGACTTCATCTTGGACATGTACTCGGACGCCGTCATGGCGCCCTTCTTCATGGTGGCTAGGGCAATTCGAGTATTGACCGCCCTGGCACGGGTCTGCGAGGAAAAGATCTCATCCTCCGCCGCCCACAACTCGGCCGCCGTTGTTGCAGCGCCGACTTGAAGAAGTGCTTCACGCGTCATGGTGGTGAGCAGATAGCTGAGGATCTGCTGGTCTTGCGCGAGCCACTTGACATACTCCGGATTGGCCTCCATGGTGACGGCCGCGCCGGTCTTGACTTCAATCTGCTTCGGCGGCGCAGGAACCGAACCATCAAGAAACCCTTCCAACTGGGCGCCTCTGATGGTCGGGAGCACCTGCATCTTCCAGAGTTGAAGATTGTTCTTGGACAGCTTCTCGGAGACAGGAAGGCCCAAGGGAGCCACGAGGCCGAGCGGCGCCGCCTGGCCGCCGGCGGAGGAGGAGGAACTGACCAACGACATCTAGATGAGTTGATGAATTAGATGAGAGGCTAGACTCTTGATACCATGTAGAAAATGGTGTAAGCCACGTTGCCCTCTCAGGTCGTGCTTTGCGTGTTAATATAGGCCGGAAATCACCTCCGGCGTGGTGTACAAGCTGTGGTGAACAACCTGGCTTTAATCTCCTATTTACAAGGGATCAATCCTATCTCTTCTAACTAACAGCCCAAGGTTGTTCACCTCTGTTACAAACACACGCGCACATACATGTTTAACACGCGGCACCGTGGAATCCTGAAGGAAGCAGGTTGGTGTGACGGGGAGCGCATGCTGCCATGCCGGAATAATGCCGTGAGCGAGGGGATGCCGCCGCCGCGTCTGGGGCCGCGAGAGGGGACGGTTGACCTAGGCGACCGCATGCAGTATGCGCCCGGCGCCGGGGACAGCGGCATCACGGCCGGCCGGCGTCGATCGGCGCGCGGCTTAAAGCTCACACGACCGTCAACGGTGGGAGGGTGAGACCGTGGCGCGGGCCGCGGTGTGACGAAGAGCCGACGACCATATGCAGGCCCGCCTCCGCTCCGGCCTCCAGGCCTAGTCTCGCCGGGGCGCCGCTGCGTTGGCCATGAGACCCGCGGGCCGCGGTAGCGTGCCACGCCGCGAGGTTCTCCGTGAGGTCCCTGGAACTCACCCAATCTCGACGACGCGGAACGCCGGCAGCATGACGGCGTCGTCGTCGCGAGTCGCGACACGCGCGCACAGCTGGCTGCCGACGACTCTCTTGACACCGCGTCACGGTCGTGTAGGACTGGACTGCTCGAGGAGCCAGAGCTGGCGTTCCAGCTCACGGCCACTGACGGACTCCATTTTCGCTTCCGTAGGTTGTTCGAGGCTTCGGCCTTCGAGCACCTGCAGGGGGTGACAGCGATCGACATGGTTTGCACTTTGCAGCTCACTTGATGAAGTGGATAGTGTTCTGTTCCTGGAAACAATCAGCCCTACGGGTCTTGTTCGTTGGCTGATTTTGGAAACAATCAGCCCTGGAAACAATCAGTTGCAGTTTTTTTTCCTACTGGGGTCGACTTTTGGACGCCATATTCAGTTCAAAGCTCGTCTGAGCATTTTTACCCTTCTGTACGCCCTGCAGCGGCAAACTGCTGCGACCTGCATGTTTGTGACATTTTGTGCCTTCTGCAACACCAGTGTAACGAACTAATAATTCAACATATCTTGCATGATGAAGTTTGGATGAAAGAGTTCAGTATTTGTAGTACACTATATCCCCAAAACACTAAATAAATTAGTTATAATTTGTAGCATACATATATAGTACACTAGCAGTAATGTCTGTGGGTTGCTATGAGTTTTGTGATGCATTTGTATTATTAACGAGAATTGCCTCGCCTAGCTGGCTGGCTGGGCAAGGAGTACGTAGGGATGGATTTGGATCGGATACGCACGGATACGAATTCGGATGTCACTATTTACCACATTTTGTTTCGAATTCGGATACGAATACGAATATTATCGAATACAAATGCAAAACGAATATTTCAAATTCGGATTCACATTCGAATACTTACTCGATTTATAGCATAGAGTCATAACGAGTATCAATTTCATTTGTCGATGGTTTTATAATTGATCAAATCATGTTACTAGTAGAGAGTAAATTATGACCATTATACATAATAGATATCTTATTGCAAATAACATATTAATTAATTAATTAATTAATTAATATATCACAATAAATATAAAATAAGTAATTTTGTAAATATATAAACATATTTTATTAGTAAAAATAATTACATAAATACATTTAAATACAATTTATTAAGGATTTTTAAGGTAGTTGTTTTTTTAATGAACCGTCCATCCGACGAGATCCAACAGTGGAATACCCAGGAAGTATCAGGAAATTCCTACTAGGAAATATTAGGAAGTATCAAAATTGTGGGACCCACAAGGAAATTACTATAACACCCTTTCTTATCTACTTTAATTTTTGATTAATTAAGATGATACTTCCTAATACTTCTCCAGTACCGTAAAAACCTCTAATTTATTTATCTGCTAAATAATATAATGTATTTAAAATTACTATGACTAGACACATCAAAATTAATTAAAAATATCATTATATAATTTAGTAATATTAGGTTAGCATAATTAGTTAGTTGTCATATATAATTTTTAATAATTAAAACGGTGGCATCCGCTTTGTGCCATGATGGGGAAACAAACACACAACATCTGACAGGTGGGTCCCACATTAATTTCAGGATGTACCAAACAAGAAGCAGTAGTGATCCTTACTTTAATATTAGGTAGAGTCGTAGAGATAAGAGCATAATTTATTACTTTCTATTCCTACGAAGGTACGTATATGACATTTAATTTCACACTGAGTCAACTGATCATTGTAGTGGTGACTTTGAAACAGAAAGCAAGTTGATCAAGTGGTGTATTTGGAAAAATACTTCATTAATCATTAGGAAAATCAAAAGGGAGTAGTACAAAAATGGATCAATAATAGGGAATTCCATCAAATTAATAACCTGCATAACGTGTGATCAGCCCAATTGGCAAATTGAAATATAGAAATGGATGAAACGAGGGGTCTCAGGTTGCATGACAGCTGAGCTCCTCATCACCGGCCACACTAGCAATAGCAAGGCATCAGAGGGAACATGCCGTCGAGCACGAGGTTGTGCCCAGTGACACCCTTGCTAGCGTCCGACGCCAGGTACACCGCCGCGTCGGCCACATCGTCGTCGGTCACCACCCGGTTGATCGTGTACTTCTTCCTCATCTCATCCAGCTCCTTGTCACTGGCCCTGGGGAAGATCTGCCTCAGCGCGTTCTCATCCAGATCCAAGCTCGGCGCGACTACGCGGTGCGGCGAGATGGCGTTCACCCGCACGCCATGCCTCGCCAGATCAGCCGCGGCGGCACGAACCAGGGCTATCACCGTGGCCTTGGAGACGCTGTACGCCGAAGGGACCATGTCGCCGAGCAACCCCGTCGTGCTGCCCGTGCAGAGGATGCAGCCTCCGCCGCCGCCCTGCTGCTTGTCGCTGCTGTTGTTCTTGCTCATCACCTTGCTGGCGTAGTGGATGTTGGCCAGAAACGACTCAGCATTGACCTGCATGGTTTCCTCGAAGGCGTCGAGGGATTTGGAAGGCTCGTTGCTGAGGGAGATGAGTGGCTCCCTCTTGTTGATCGCCGCGTTGTTGTAGAAGATGTCGACGTCGTGACCATAGGTTCTCTTGGCCTCCTTGAAAGCTCCGTCGATCTCCTCCAGCTTGAGGACGTCGCAGTACTTCGCGGAAGCCACTTTCACTGTTTGCTTGGTGCAATGGGTCTGGTTGTAGGTCTTGTTGAGATCCTCTGCGATCTTTTGGCAGGAGCGGTAATTGGTGTCGGTGAGCATGACTCTGGCGCCGTTTTCGACGAACTTCCTGGCAATTGCCTCGCCCAGTGTACTGGCGGCGCCAGTGATGACGGCAACCTTCCCAGCAAGCCTGATATTGTCAATATAGAGTTTTGTTGTAATTTATATCATTGAAAAAATATCTGAATTTGCACCAATTTTTTTTTTCATAATTAGAGCCTGCTTGGTTGTGTACCCAAAATTTCCTCAGCCGAAATTAGGGCAACAAGCCCATGAACTTTGGCGCCTGTTTGATTGTAACTCAAAATTTTTTTGGCTATCCCATTTTGGCACCCAATCAAGTGATATCCTAAAGTCCTTGCCTAGTTTTCCCAGAAAATTTTGTCGTCACACCCATGTTTTGCCTAAAGTCCAATCGGGCTCTACTTCTATCATTGTCACCATAAATTTATAAGGTCCGAGCCTAGCTCGGTTGGTAAGCCAAGGCTAGTGTGCGAGCTGCCAGGCCCAGGTTCGATCCCTAGGATCGACACCTACATTCCTCACAGGGGATTTATTCCCCAACAGACACACGAACGTGCGGTGGTAGAGCGGCCGTTGTGGCCCTCCCAAGAGTCTGCGGTTGTAAAAAAATTCCTCGTCTATCCCACACCAAAACACAAGTCAAAGGCCTACCTAATCTCACATGTGCTGTGATGACGCTGTGTATGGGTGAGACAGGGGTTCTAGAATATTCTCGACATGTGTGAAAAGGTCTGCTTCTTAATAGAATACCCAGGGGGGGTCTTACTCCCTGCATGTCGAGTTTTTTTTTAATTTATAATAATGAGATGAGATTATTGATTTTCTTACTAATTAAGGTTTGGTTAAATGCATAAGCAAAGTGAGAGGAAACCATGAATGTGGATGAAAAATCTATAAAGTAATTACTAATTCAAGTTATCACAATGTATAAGGCTAATCAATAAGTAGGCAGCTTTAATTTAAGAGTAGTATATTAGACAAATAAAAGTGAGATTAAGATATATAAACTATGATTATTAACTATATATGAACCATTTTTTGTATAAATTACTGTTGCTTATGCCTGTAGACAGTGCGAGAGCAAGGGGTGATGAGCAATGTTTTTTGAAATAATCGAAGTAGGATTATTAACACACCCCCACCCCCACACACATTCAATTCTAATGCGGAATTCTCAAAGAAATAATCAAAGAGGAATGTTCAGTTCAAATAAAGTCCAACATGGAGTTTACTGAAAATTATATGAAGTAAAATCTCAGGCTAGCGTACTTGTTCGATTCCATAGAAGAAACAGCTTTGTACTTCGGACGACGAAGACGACGATGTTGCTGCTGAGGCCCTGACCTGAGAACGAATGTCACCCGCTGCTCCGAGCTCCTGTTGGCTAGCTGCTGCTTGCAGAAAACTGAGAATGTCACGCCTTAAATAGAAGTTTTCCACGCCCTCATGCATTGCAGGGATCCGACGAATAGGCACCAAAAGTCAACCATACTATTTGCAGCGGTTGTCGTGGCGTGTTTTGTGGTACAATTTATCCTCTGGATCAAACCACATGGAATGTCTGCATTTTGTCATGCATGGATCCATGCATTGCTAGCTCGTTGATGATAATATATACCAAGTCTAAGATCATACTATTTGCAGCAAGGAAACCTACATGATAATACCAAGTCTAAGAGCAACTCCAACAACTTTTGTAAAATGAGTTGGATAGCTAAAAATAACAAAAACGGACTAAAACGTGGATCCAACAGTCTCTCTATTTTCTTTCCCCTGGTATTGCGCTAGCTATCCAGCAAACCCCGCTTAATTTTCTTGACGAGGCGAATCGGCTCGCCATACCTCTCACGAGGTTCCGCGCGGTCCCACACCCACACCCTCTCCTTCCGCGTAGGTGGAGGCAGGAGGTGTCAAGCAGCCCTTTCACTGCGGCTACCCGTGCTGCTCGAAGTCACAGGCGCTTCCACCACGCCCTGGCCGCTTTGTTGGACCAGCAAGGAGGAGCCGCGTGCACCGCGGGCTGCCAGTCCGCCACCGCGCCGCTGGCCGGCAAGCCACCGCGTGGAGCTAGGGCTGAGGCGGACGCCGCACCGTTGGCCACGTCGGGCCGGCTGCCAGCTTCCTGTCAGAAGGAGGGAAGGAGAGAGAGAGGAAGGGAGTAGGGCTGTAGGGGTCGTCGCTGCCAAGCCGCTGCCAAGCTGTCCGCGGCGGGTGGTGCGGCCACCTGCGTAGCTAGGTGGATGCGCAAAGCGCACAGCAGGGCGGGACGTGAGGCACAGGGAGCAAATGGATCCCACTCCTCACCATCGCCGGCTTCCTCGCGTTCCGCGGCAACATCCGCCTCACCGTGGTCGCTCCTGGCGCCGCTCCTGGCCGCGCACCGCGACGGCGGGGCGAATGACCGGGGCTGGTCCTCCCGTTCCCCTCCCACCCGGGCTTCGTCGCTGGCGTAGAGACTGTCAGCTAAGGGCCTGCCACCAGCTCTGTTCGCTGGCATAGGTGGAGTCGCGAGACGCAGCCCGGCGTCCGCCGTCGGACGGATGGGAGCCGAAAAAGAACGAGTCGTAGGAGAAAAAAAAATGTGGACCCACCATTTGGATATGAAGAGGCAATTTAAAGAGTCTTTTGGTTTACCACACCATTTAAAGTTTTCTGTTTTTAAGTTCCTCTAAAACTTTAAATTTAGCTAGAATTATACATAAACTGTTGGAGTTGCTCTAAGAGCATACTATTTGCAAGCTCGTTTTGATAGTTCAGGGATGAAATTGAGCCTGCAATGATAGTTTAGGGACGTAAATGCCTATTCCGCCATTACAAAAGGTTTGCTATTCTCAGCTATTCTCATGAGTCATGACAACAGGATTAGAAAAGGTTTGCGCATTAGTTAATTATGCATATAAATATTTATGTTTAGCAAGATGAAATAGAAATATTTTTTGTTAGTTTTGCACTAGCAATTTGCATTCCAATTACACCGAGTGAAATTAATAGCTATTGAAATAGAGGGAGTACAATTCAAGATCGTTTGTAGCACCTTGCTAGAAGCACACTTATCAACTCCATTGTGAAGGGGAAGTGCACACCATCAGGTTTGTGATTTCGTTTTTTCTTTGAGTTCATTTTTAGTCATTTTACTTTCATCGCACATATACTTTTACCTTTAGTTTACTGCACTTTTCTCTTATTGCTTGCTGACCATTATTCAAAAACACAAAAATATGTTATTAGTACTAGTACTTTATATCGTGAAAACATAAAAGAGCTGTAAATTTTACTGGGTAAGGGAAAATTCTCTTCGCAGAAGGTATATGATATTTATGGTCAACTGGTCAGTGTAGTGGACTAGTGGTACTTTAAATGCAAGTTGATCCATCATCAAGTGGTGTATGTATTTTGAAGAAAGAATAAAGATCCTCATTTCGTAATTCATTTGAAAAATCAAAAGGGAGTACACAGATAAACTGAGATTAGGTAATTACATCAAATGAAGCTTGGGTGACCAGCCCATCGAGAAATAAATATTGAAATACGAAAAGTATGAAATGGAAACATATAACAAGTGTCCCCTTCCTCCCTCTCTCTAAGGCCCGTTATATGTTGAAAATGAAAAAGAGCTGTAAATTTTTATAGCATAATAAGGTATATGATTTTTATGGTCAACTGATAAGTGTAGTGGACGTACTAGTGGTACTTAAAATGCAACTTGATCGATCAAGTGGTGTATGCATGTGGAAGAGAGAATACATATGGATTGGTAGTGGGGAACGATTGAGCGAATCTGCGCTTGGTTTCTCTTGTTGAGAGGACGGAATCAACACAACTATCTCGAGTTGATTCGTTACGTTTCAATAGGGGATTCTTCTGGGGGGATCTCGATTGATCGTCGATGGCGGTGCCATCGGAAACCCCCTGTCATATGAGAGCGGATGATTTGATCATGGGACCAGAGAGGATTCGATTTGGTTCGTTATCCAATCCTGCCTGAGCTCTATACCGAATTATAGTATGGGGGTGTACTTGTTACAAGAGGAGATTCACCAAAAAATGGATTCCGCTAGGTCTAATTTCTTTTGGCACGGGCCTAATCTCAAGAAAAAATACCACATGGCTAGCTGGGAGTTGCTGGCTTCTCCGAAAAGAGCGGGGGGTCTAGGATTCACTAATACGAGAGTGATGAACAAATGTTTATTAGCTAAATGGATCTTCAAAGTTGAGAATGATGAAGATAACATGTGTTGTCCACTACCGGAATCGGGGCCTCTGCCGAGAGCAGGATCCACTCGGCACAGGGCTGATTGCTCTCGGCACAGCCTGTGCTGAGAGGGAGCTCTCGGCAGAGCGCTCCCGGCACCGCTGGGCCGGCACAGGCGGCTCTGCCGAGAGCCATGGCCCAAACTCTCGGCACAGCTGTGCCGAGAGCCCACTTAGCTCTCGTCACAGGCCCATCCACAACTGACGGCGTGAATTGCGGGCCTAATAGAGGAGAGGCCTAATATGGTGTTGGATGAGAGGACGAAGGAGCTCAGGCAGATGTGCTTCAAGGAGAGGTTCAAGAGGAGGCAGCTCATCATGGCCCATGCATGGCACCTAGCTAGTGAAAGATGACTGCTTGCAGATTCTGGTCTCTTGGATTTTGTTCAGCTGCAGGTTTGGTCATGTAATTGGTCTTGAAGATGCCTCATGAACATGAATATCATTTTTCACTAACTTTACTTCATGATTTCATGCACCTCGAGTTCATATCGGAGCTCTACTGTACGGTGAAACTAGCTAGCTAGAACGAAATAAAATTGTTAAATACAAAATAAATATCTATTTTTATGTGAAATTTGAGCATATGCTTTTTTTAGGGGTGTAGGTTGATGAAGAAAAGGTTTGAATGTGTGAATTTGATTTTTTTTTTATTCTTTGCCGAGAGCCTTTGTCAGGCACTCGGCACAGTTGCTCTGTGCCGAGAGCCAGAAGTGGGCTCTCGGCACATCTGACGGCCGGGCAAACGGCCGTGACGGCCGTTACGTTGCGCCGTGAGGTGGCGGCTGTGCCGACGGCCCGCTTCTCCAGCTCTCGGCACAGATCCTCTGTGCCGTGAGTCGATGTCTGTGCCGAGAGGCGGCTCTGTTCCCTCTCGGCACAGTACGTCTGTACCGCGGGTTTTTTCTGTGCCGAGAGCTGGATCCTTTGCTCTCGGCAAAGCGTCCCTGTGCCGAGAGCTTTGGATCTGGCTCTCGGCACAGAACCAAGCTCTCGGTAGAGGCTGCGTTTCCGGTAGTGGTCATCTGTTAAGGAAAAAATACTTGGGAGACGGGGGGTTTTCAACTGTAGGAAAAGTAATTGCTCTCAATTCTGGAGAAGTCTGTTGGATATCAAAGAAGATTGTAAGAGAGGGTTCAAGTATATTGTGGGTGATGGTAGGAAAAACAGATTCTGGCACGATATTTGGTCGTGTGGATGCCCTTTAAAAATAGTCTTCCCACATCTTTTTGAAATTTGTAATCAACAGGATTGGTCGTTACATAGAGTGTGCAATCCGGAATTTGGCGACCTTACCTTTAGAAGAAATTTTGGTGTAAGGGAGGCAGCGGAGTTCTCAGACCTGATGGAATTGATAAACTCTGTTACTCTCAGTGAAACTAGAGATTCGGTCCAGTGGGTGTTGGAGAAGTCTGGTTCCTTCTCAACATCATCTTTATACAATGAGCTCACCTTTACTGGTTTTTCTAATAGATGGTTGATGAATGTGTGGAAAACCAAGGTCCCCCTTAAGATTAGGATCTTCCTTTGGCAAGTCATAAATGACAAAATCCAGTCCGCTGAACAATTAAAGAAAAGGAATTGGCCAGGTTCCATTGCTTGTAAACTGTGTGGTTTGCCTGAATCCACCTCTCACATTTTTTTTCCAGTGTGCACTTGCCAGCTTCTGCTGGTGTATGTGTAGAGATGTCCTGGAGTGGCCTTTTTCTCCCTCTGATGCTGTTGATATTTACAACTTCTGCTGCAATTCATCTAACAAACAAACCAGACGAGTGCTATATCTCTTTGGAGCGGTTGCTTGGAGTTTGTGGTTAATTCGCAATGAGTTTGTTTTCCAAAATATTGTCATCCACTCACCTAATGTAGGGATCTTTCGGGCTATTTCCTTTTTGCAGAAATGGAGGGTGATGAACAAGGAGACGGAACAACTTTGGATCGACATGGTGATTCAAAAGCTGAATCTTCAACTGTCATCATTAAGGCTTGAAGATCAAGGAAGCGATGTTGTTACCCCCGCTGTTACCTGAAGCTCCCCTTAGCTCCTCTTTTGTTAGGCTTCCTGTTGGTGTTCTTGAGCTACTTAGTTTGTATCAGGCTAACCTGCTGTTTGCTCCTTTTATGGTTGTGGCTTCTTTTGTTAAAACTTCTCTAGCTCGTTCTCTGACTTGGTTTGGTAGAGTGAGGGTCTTAGAGTGAGGTGTTAAAGCCCCTGTCCGGGTGCTCCTTTTGTCTTGCTCCTCTTTGTAAAACTGGCATCCCCAGTCTATTTTAGCTTTAATCAAAGCTGGGCCTTCCCGGGCCTTTTCAAAAAAAAAATTACATCAAATGAAGCTGCATAATGGGTGACCAGCCCATCGAGAAATTAAATATTGAAATACGAAAAGTATGAAATGGAAACATATAACAAGTGTCTAGCTAGCTGTGGGCCTGTCTGTGGTCCACGCTAGTTTATTCAGAAAACAACAAGGCGCCAAACAATTAACATCCGCCAACTAGCGATCCGGGATTAGGCTTGGTTCCCAGCACGTACTCCAGCTGGCCATCGTACTAATTGGTGAGAGGGAATTCGCCATGAATCACAAGGTTGTGCCCTGTGATGCCCTTGCTAGCGTCCGATGCAAGGAACACGGCCGCGTCGGCGACGTGCTCCGCGGTCACCTCCGGCTTGGCCATCACCACGTACTTCTTCATCACCTCACCCAGCTCTTCTTTACTCGCCTTGGGGAAGATCTTGTTCAGCGCGTCCTCATCCAAGCTTGGCGCGACGCGGTGCGGCGAGATGGCGTTCACCCGCACGCCCTGCCTCGCCAGATCAGCCGCCGCGGCACGGACAAGGGCCACGACGGCGGTCTTGGAGAAGCTGTACGCCGAGGGCACGATGGCGTCGCCGAGCAACCCCGTGGTGGTGCCCGTGCAGAGGATGCACCCACGGTCGGGGTTCTTGGCTATCTCGGCGCCGGCGCACTTGATGCTCGCCAGGACGGAGTCCAAGTTGACCTCCATCGTCTCCTTGTAGACTGCGGAGTTGACGATGGGGGTCACGTCCTTGTTGATCCATGCGTTGTTGTAGAAGATGTCAAGGTATTGTTTGCCGTAGGTTTCCTTGGCCTGCTTGATCGCATCGGAAATGTCCGACTCCTTGGTGACGAACTTTGTTGCAATCGCTTTGCCGATTGTACTGGCGGCTCCCGTGATGACGGCCACCTTGCCCCGCAGCCTGCATTCATGCATCCCCACAGTTCAAAAGTGTAGTTCATCAAACAACAAACTACCAAAATAGCAAAAAAAAAGTTGGCCCAAATTGTCACAGCATATAACACGTAGATTGTCCAAGATGGAGTTTACTCTAAAACATATGTATGAAGCGTACATCAATGCGGTTGTCGGAAATCAACTCGCCGAAACTCCCAGCACGGGCCGGTCTAACCGCCTGGGGAGGCCGGTCTAACCGCCTTGGACAGGAGAGACGCCGAAAACCTAGATTCGCTATTCTGGGAGGGACCCCGTCGGGAACAGTGCGCCTAGGATTGTCCTGAGATCGGCAGGCCACTCAGAACTTCCTCAACCACCGTGGAGACGAAGGAGAGCAAAGGAGGTTGGAAAAGCTAGGTTTTGGGAAAATAAGATAAAAGTTGATAATGACGATTGGATGATAGCTCTCAATCGGCCACGACCCTTTATATTTATAGGGTAGGAGGTCTTGCCTTGCAAATAGCAAGTTACAACTCGGAATCAAGTTAAACTCCTAACTCTATCCGAAATCGGGGTAACCCGGTTAGACCGCCTGGCCCCTTGTACCAGACCGGCCACAGGACACCCCGTCAGACCGCTCTTAGGACCCGGTCTAACCGGCATGCCTGGCCCGAGTCGGTCTTTGCCAATTTTGGATGTCAACACATGCCCCCTATTTTTTAGTAAAGCTTGCGTGCTAAAAAATAATTCTAAGGACGACAAAGCTGTTGTGGGCCATTTTTTTATGCTAAGGGCGATTTTCATAAAAACCGGCCATGAATCTTCAAGCATCCTGCCACACGCTTGGATAAAACTTCTTCAGATATCTTCCATTGAGTGCCCTAGGTAGCTGCTGTCCTTGCAATGATTGCACCATATAAGAATTTCCAGAGCAAACTCTCACAATCTTGTATGGACCTTCCCAACTTGGAGACCATTTACCAAATTTGTTGCTCTTAGATCCTATAGGCAAAATAGTTTTCCAAACCAAATCTCCTACTTGAAAAGACTTAGCTTTAACCCTTTTATTATAAGCTGTAGCAACTCGCCTTTTATCCTTCTCAATTGCTTCCAAGGATTCCAAACGCTTGTTAGTTACTTCATAAATATTATCCATCATCAAAGCATAATAAGTATCAACACTAAGATCATTTTGCTTTGCAAGTCTATAGGCGCCTAGATTCACCTCGACAGGTAAAACGACCTCTTGACCATACACAAGCTCAAAAGGAGTAACTTTAGTAGCCCCATGTCTAGAGATGCGATGAGCCCATAAAGCTTCAGATAATACTTCATGCCATCTTTTAGGATTATCTTCTATCTTCTTCTTAATGAGCTTAACTAGAGTTTTATTACTAGACTCGGCTTGACCAATAGCTTGAGCATAATATGGAGACGAATTGAGCAATCTAATACCATAGGATTTGACAAAATCACCCACCTCTTTAGCCACAAATGAAGTACCTTGATCCGTAGTTAAAGTTTGTGGGATTTCAAACCTATGTATAATATGCTCCGTAATAAACCCAATCACCTCCTTGTGTGTCATATTCTTGAGAGGAAGTGCTTCAATCCACTTGGTAAAATAATCAGTCACCACAATCACAAAGCAATGTCCTTTAGTCGACGGAGTATGTATCTTGCCAATAAAATCCAATCCCCAACCTCTGAATGGCCAAGGCTTGATAATTGGATGCAACAATGTAGCAGGCACCAACTGAACATCTCCGTGTTTTTGACAATCTTCACATCCTTTGTAGTACCTAAAGCAATCGACTATCATAGTAGGCCAATAAAAGCAAGCCCGCTTAAGAGGCCACTTCATCTTAGGAGCCGATTGATGAGTACCACAAATTCCCTCATGTACCTCTACCATAGCTAACCTTGCTTGATCAGGACCTAAACACTTTAAAAGCAAATCATCTGCCGTCCGACGATACAACTCATTACCATCTAGAACAAACTTAAGCGCCCATCGTCGGACTTTTCTGTTACTCATACTTTCACATACTTTTAGGATCCTGCAAATACTTAACCAGAGGTGTTCTCCAATCTCCCACTTCGTCCTCAATAGTCTTGGAAGAAACAACAGCCGAAGCAGGGTTGCCCCCCGAGGGGCGGTCAAACATAGGATCAAGATTCTTGTTTACAAATGTCGGCCTAGGTGCAGTGCCATCACCAATATCTACCTCCTCAAGAGGATCAGCCGACGCAAACCCTTGTCCCAGCTTGCCCAAATCATCAAGATCCTCAATGGCTTCACATGTATCAGTCTTATGCGCCCGATAATGATCAATTCTCTGCTGCAACCACTCTTTTGTTGAACTCATTGAGTCACATGAAGTGATTTAGCCGATTATCAAACGGCTTTATGACAGCAGGAATGAAACCATTGTTGGAACAACTTACAAACTCATAATCAGATAAATCTAAGCCAGATAGACACTTTACATCATCGTGTATACCTATAGAATGACTATTGGCTACAGCTACACAAGCAGAATTATCACCATGTATTACTTCTACTTCATCATCTACCCATTGTATAAACATTTGGTGCAAAGTAGAAGGAACACATTTGTTTGCATGAATCCAATCACGACCAAGGATAAGACTGAAGTTACCTTATGTCTCAGCGACGAAGAAGGTCGTAGCAAGCGTCTTTCTTCCAATAGTGAGCTCCATGGAGATCACGCCTTTAGCTCCCATTGGCTCGCCTCCTCCAACCCCGCTGACGGTCATGTTGGTCTTGATCAGCTCCTCATCTGAACCTCCAAGCTTCTTGAATAGAGAATACGTCATCAAGTTGACAATCGCACCTCCATCCACTAGCATCCGAGAGATAGGCTTCCCATTGATATGACCCTTCATATACAAAGCCTTCAGATGATTATCAGTGTCTTTGGGCTTCTAAAATATAGCATCCTTGGGCCCAAAATCAAGATGAGCTAAGTCCTCCACTGTAGGCACCGAACCATCAACAAACAAATGAACCACATTGATCTAAAGGTTCATCTGCTCCGGAGAAGAACTGTAGTCCACAAGCTGTTCGTCGTCCTTTGGAGCATGGACAGACGAAATCTTGTCATCACAAACTATGGGGATCAAAGAAGTGAAACCGGGCGGCATTTCTGGAGACCCCGGTCTGACCGCCTGGTTACCCGGTTGAACCGCCCCTGGCGGTTGAACCGCCCCTTCTGGCGATGTAACCGCCCCTGGCTGAACAGCTGCCTTGACTCTCCATTCTTTCCCCTGTGGTACCATGGGCCTGTAGCTGTTGAAATCTTCGTCCCTCTTCTTATCTAGCTCCTTCTCCCTTTTCTCACGTAACCTCAACCGCTGAAGCTTCTGTCTGTGAGTATGAGTCAAACCGGGGGTGCACCATCTTGGCAAAAAGCACTCCGAACGAGACTTGCTTCAGCTGGCCTCATGATCATCAGCAACAGATCCCTTTTGAGTTGGTGTCACAACCTGATTGTTTGGCACAACCGGTCTTTTGCCACTTTCCTCAACGGGAACGTTCATTGTCCCAATCTGAATAATATCAAGGCCAGTAGTCCTCTATGGGTCAATGTCCATCTCCTGAACTTCCTCCTCTCTGATCTTGGGCTTGTACACCTTCTTCGGAGGAAATCTTTCTCTTCTGGGCAGGGCGGTCTGACCGCCTGTATGGGGCGGTGTAACCGGGTTAGCCAGATGACCCTGCCCGGTTTGTTGTGGAGCCTAGCGATCCTGTGTATGTCTCGAGATTCGATCCAGCGTTGATCTCCTTGGTCCTCCCCATCCAGGATGGAAGATTGGTGATACGGCACCCACATTACTCCATTATCATCATAAATAGGGCGAAGTGGAGGAGCCCAATCTGGAGTAAAGTCTTGCCTCTGAGATGATTCACCTCTGAACCTGATAGCTGCTTTGGGAGATGACGCTGGTCTCTCTTGATGTGGAGGTGATCTCATCCTTTTTTTTTACCGGCCGATCACTTGTAACGGCCTTTTGTTTAGAATATTTGTCAAATAGCATATCAAACGTGACCTTTGGCTTTGGAACGCTCCCCTGATTCTTTGCCATGTTAAGCTTCCAGTTTCCTATCTTAGGCCGCTTCAGAATAAGCATCTTTGGGCGACTATGTGCAGGGGCGGTCTGACCGCCCTTTACCCCCGGTCTAACCGCCCTGTCCAGGACAGGCTCGGTTGTGTGTTGACCAGACGGCGTGGACGATCCTTACCCCTTATGTCCAGAAGCTTTGACAGTAATCTTGAAAGTTTCTCTGCCATCAGGAGTCTTTTCATATGCCACTTCTCTTGTTAACTCTTTTCCCCTGAAATCAGGCTTGGCTTCCCCGACCATCACATTCTTGCCCTTAGTAGCTTCGGCTTGATGCAGCTGAACCAAAACCTTGAGCTGCTGCAACTCCATAGTGTTGATGGGAAAAGGTTGCTTATCCACTTGCATCTCATGAAGCATCAAACGACCTTCATTAATGGCCGATTGAATCTGACGACGAAACACATTGCAATCGTTAGCGGCATGAGAATAAGAATTATGAAACTTGGAATATGCACGTCATTTAATTTCATCAAGTGGAGGCATAGTATGAGAAATTTTAATATTTCCAAGTTTAAGCAATTCATCAAAGATACGATCACATTTAGAAACATCAAATGTAAATTTCAATTCTTCTTGCCGACCTTTAGTAGCCGGCTTAAGAGATGCACAAGAACTAGCTTTAGACTTTGAAGGCCATACAAATTTTCAGCAACATACACTTCATTCTCGTCGTCTGAACTATCAGAATCATATTCAACAACATGCACATTAGACTGACGAGGTTTAGAGTGTTCTTTTTCTTTATTTAATTTTAGTTCTTGTGCCATACCTTTAACAAGCACATTAGCAAGCGTATGAAATTATACACCTTCTAATCTATCTCTAATAGCAGGTCTTAAGCCTCTAGCAGCAAGATCAGCAAGGTCAGAATCAGTAAGAGACAGATTAAAACAATAGTTTTTAACTTCTTTAAAGTGTTTAAGGTCATCAGAAACTGATTCCTCTTTGTTCTTTCTAACCGATGTTAAATCTGTCAATTTTAGTTGGTAGCTCCCACTAAAGAAGTGATCATGAAACTTTTGCTCTAGTTGATCCCAAGAATCAATAGAGTTGGAAGCTAACGAAGAGAACCAAGCAAAAGTGGTACCAGTCAAAGATAATGAAAACAAACGAACTTTTAAAGAATTATAAGTACCAACTTCACCTAGTTGAGCAGTATATTGGCTAATGTGGTCCCAGGTTGTACGGTTGTCATCACCACTAAATTTAACAAAATCAGGCATACGCCAACCCGGGGGAAAAGGCACATAATCAAAATCGGCCCTATATGGTTTCTGATATAATCTAGTATTACCCATATCAACACCGAGTTTATTTTTCATCATGTTAGCTATCTCTTCCTTAAATTGAGCCAATTCATTCCTAGCAGCTAACTGAGATTGCATTGCAGCAGTTCTTAAATTATTCACAGGGGGTTGATTAGGATTTTGTATGCGATGCAAGTCGGTAAATACATCATTAGGTACACCATAAGATGGAGCAACATTAAGAATAGGTGGTGATGTGTGAGCTATTGTGCTATACATTGGTGAAACAGTACCATAAGCATTATTTTGACTCAGGACCAATGTACTAGGCACAACCGACAAAGGCAACGGCTATTCCGGAGTGATGACCATCTGGCCAGACGGGGCGGTTAGACTAGCCTGGGGGGCGGTCTAACCGGGGTCGGCTTAGGCAATGGTGATTGCTTCGGATAAAACCCCATCGGCATACCATACAAAGGAACCTCAGGTGAAGCTTCCTGTGTTGCCGATGCAGTCGCATGCAGAACCCCTTGTGAATCTACTTGAGGGATACCATCATTAGATATATTAATAACATGTTTACCCTCTATTTTTTCAAGGCGGTAACAACACTAGAAACCAAACTACTCTGATCATTAAACGCACGTTCAAATCTATCAGTAATATTAGATAATTGCGTAACTAGATCAGGAGAGGATGCTTGACTTACAGTGGGTATTACCTCAACCTTGTCCTTGTTCAGTTTGATCGCCGGCAACTCGAAATCTTGATTGAGTGTCACCTTGCCTGAATGATCCATCTTGGCGCCAGAGAGAAATTGCTGCTTGATGTACTCTTGCAGCTCCGTGTACTTCCTCTGGTCCTCTTCACTGAGTTCTTCGATGTTCACCATGATCACATTTTTCTTGTCGATGTCGCACTGTGATCCCATGCAAAGATCGAAAGATCAGGTGTGAAACCAGATCTATTCCCCAGCGGAGTCGCCAAAAGTGTGTTGACACTTTTTCCGGTCGAACACACGAGTGCGCTAGATCGCGCGGTTGGGAGAAATCAACTCGCCGAAACTCCCAGCACGGGCCGGTCTAACCGCCTTGGAGAGGAGAGACGCCGAAAACCTAGATTCGCTGCTCCGGGAGGGACCCCGTCGGGAACAGTGCGCCTGGGGTTGTCTTGAGATCGGCAGGCCACTCAGAACTTCCTCAACCGCCGTGGAGACGAAGGAGGAGAGCAAAGGAGGTTGGAAACTCTAGGGTTTGAAAAAAATAAGATAAAAGTTGATAGTGACGATTGGATGATAGCTCTCAATCGGCCACGACCCTTTATATTTATAGGGTAGGAGGTCTTGCCCTGCAAATAGCAAGTTACAACTCGGAATCAAGCTAAACTCCTAACTCTACCCGAAATCGGGGTAACCCGGTTAGACCGCCCCCGGGAGGGCGGTTAGACCGCCTGGCCCCTTGTACCAGACCGGCCACAGACACCCGGTCAGACCGCCCCTGGGACCCGGTCTAACCGGCCTGCCTAGCCCGAGTCGGCCTTTGCCAATTTTGGATGTCAACAATAACTTTCCAACAAATATTTTTTATAGAAAAGAGAAGTGAAAGTTGTGCTTTGTAGACCGCATCGTTGTCCTAAGTGTCATCTAATTGTGATATAGAGGGAGTATTAATTATACTGCTGACCCTGACAGCTGACGTAGGTAGTGAATAATGGTGACGACCTCAGCTAGCTGCATCTTGTGGTATAATACCATCTAGTACATCTATCAACAAATCACGCTTTTATCTTCATGTGTTGCTTCACACAGTATCAGTTTAACATTTTCTCGTAAATAAATGGAAGCGAATTTTGTTCAGTTTTCATCCATTAGCGTTAAAGAGGGTACACCATCTACTAGTCTCCTATTGCTAATAGATGAGGGTGCGTGGAGTTTTCCTCCCAATAAATTTAGACCAACCCTTCATGAAAAATACATGTCATAGATTAACACATGGGAAGGCCCCAAGTAAGGGTTGATCTACACCAGTTAGTTTTTGCTCTTCTACATTGTTGTGCCGTCATCATAATATAGTCCATCCCGATAGTCGGTGTTCTTCGGCGAACGGGGGAGCAGGTCTTTGGAATCAGTCATCCTTGTGATCTTGTACCGGGACCGAGCGAATAAGGTTTTTGGGAAGCGCTTCGCGCAACTACTCAAGGGTCTTCACCATGGTTCGTCCTTCATCCAACTCGACAGCTGCGGTTCATCGCAGTCTTTAACATCATCTGCAGCGCGGCGTCTGGAACACCATCATCACTCCGTTAGCGCCGCTCTCCATCGCAGCTTCTCAGTTCGTACGCCGTGATCCAATCTGGTTTTTCAGCATGTTTTATGAGATCATGTTGATATGCTTATTGTTTCATAGTATGTTACAGGATTGCATGCTAGGACATGTTCTTATCATGACAAATCTAGTTCAGATTTAAATAGAACGTTTGCCTAATTTTTAACAATCCAAAAACTTTATTATAGGCAGTCTGTTGATTTTAGTATGGCTGGTTTTATCGATTCAACAAGGCCGGAAAAGTACAATGGCAAGAACATGGCAAACCTAAAGGCAAACTTACTGCTGAAGAGTATAAAAGGTTTGATGATGCTAATAAGCACTTAGTGGAACGTATCTTGAGCATTATTGACGATAGCATTGTCGATGTCTACATAGACATGACTAATGTGGAGGCGATCTGGGATGCTCTAACTGTGAGGTATGATGTAGCTGCAAGCAATGAATTGTACCTCATGGATTAGAGTTTCAATGATTGCAGGATGGTGAACAACCATTCTGTAGTTGAGCAGGCTCATGAGGTGTAATGCATTGTGAAAGATCTTGAGCTTCTTTAAGTGTACTTTACCTGACAAGTTTGTGGCTGGAGGCATTATTGCAGAGTTGCCCTCCTCTTGGAGCAACTTCTCCACTACTCTGAAACATAGGAGATAAGAGATATCAGTAGAAAATCTAATAGGGTCTCTTGAGGTTGAAGAGAAAGCTCGGAAGAAGGACATTGACGACAAAGGAGATCAAGGTCAGTCCTGCGCTAGCATGATCCAGAAACTTTCATGTGGCAAAAACAAAGGCTGAGATGAACTATTCCACTTGTGGTGAGATCGGACACTGTACGGACAATGTAGATCGTGCACACCGTAAGGGCAAAAGGGTTGATGGTTCCAAGAATGTCAACACGGTGACAGTAGGATACACTGGGTACGGGTATCATATTTTACCTACCCTTCTTTCGGTTTTTCAGTCCACGGGTATGGTAATTGGATACGGCTGCTAATGTCCATGTGTGCTGACATCTCTATGTTTTTTCTTACCCAGTCATCTGGGATTCCTCCATGCTGACGGGGAATGAGTCACATGCTTCTGTTCATGGTGCTGGTAGGGTGGATCTGAAGTTTACTTCGGGAAAGATCGTGCAACCGAGGAACATGCATCATGCATGTATCTACTATCAACAAGAATCTCGTGAGCAGTTCAACCCTGTGCAAGGACGGCTTTAAACGTAGTGCTAGAGTCCAGTAAATTAGTCATGTTGAAACATGGATAATTGGTTCGTAACAGCTACTATTGCAGAGGCCTGTTCTCCTTTTGTCTTTCTAATTTTTGTAGTAAGTCCGTGAACCATATTTGCGGCAATGTTAGCGATGATGCGAATATTTGGCATTCACGTTTGTGTCACATTAATTTGTGTTTAATTTCACAACTTTACAGCATGTGTTTAGTTTTAACCATCACTATTGCCAAAGGTTCTAATTGTCATAGTTGTGTGCAATCGAAGCAACCTCAAAAGCCTCACAAGGCAGCTAAGGAGAGACACTTGGCACCTCTACAACTCATACATTCTAATCTGTGCGATATGAATGGTGTGTTGACAAAAGGTGGAAAGACATACTTAATGACTTTGATTGATGTCCCGACTAGATTTTGCTATATTTATTGCTTCCTAAGGATGAAGCGTTAGAATAGTTCAAAATTTATAAGGCCGAAATTGAGAATCAACTTGAGAGAAAGATCGAGTGTCCATGGTCTGATGGTGGTGGCGATTATTTTTTAAATATTTGATGAATTATGTTAGGAACACGGTTTAATTCATGAGAGGATGCCTCCCTATTCGCCTGAGTCAAACGGGATTGCTGAGAGGCACACTGCCTGAGCAGGTTAACTCCATTTTAGACACTACTGGTTTATATAAAGCATGGTGGGCGGAGGTTGTGTTAACTTCATGTCATTTCCTGAGTAGAGTCCCAAACAAGAATAAAGATCAAACTCCATATGAGATGTGGATCAGGAGAAAACCATCACTTTCTCACTTGCGTGCTTGGGGATGCTTAGCAAAAGTTAATATACCCATTACAAATAAGTGCAAGCAAGTTGGGACATAAGAGAGTGGATTGTGCCTTTCTAGGATATGCTCAGAGAAGCATTGCTTATATCTTTAGTGAATCTGAGGTACCTGATATGCATGTTGATACTATTATGAAATCTTGTGGTGCAATATTTTTTGAGAATATATTTCCTTTGAAAGACATGCATAGAAATTCCAGATTTTCTGCTGAAATAATTCCTGAACCTATTACACATGTTGAGACTTTTGAGCAACTAAATGAGCATGAGCATGACGTCCTAGAGACGGATGATAGTGAAGCTCCTAGAAGGAGCAAGAAATAGAAGATTGAAAAATCTGTTGGTGATGTTTTCATGTTGTACCTTGTGGACAATACTCTCATGCCCACCATTGAGAATTTTGCATCACCAGATGTAGATGATTGGAAAGATGTCCAAAGTGAGATGGATTCGATTCTTTCTAATGGGGCATGGGAGCTCACTGATCTACCCCATGGTTGCAAACCTGTGGGTTGTAAATGAGTGTTCAAGAAGAAGCTTAGGCCTAATGGTACTATTGGCAAGTACAAGGAGCGGTTTGTGGCTAAAGGTTACACAAAAAAAGAGGGAAAAGACTTCTTTGATACTTATTCACCTGTTGCTAGACTGACCTCTGTTCGAGCACTACTTGCCTTGGTTGCCTTATATGGTCTATATGGATTAGCTTGACAGTTATGTGGTGAGTGGTCAATAAATTAAGGTGTGTAAGTTGCAGAAATCCTTATATGGCTTGAAACAAGGACCTAAGCAATGGCATGAGAAGTTTGACAATACTTTAACTTCTATAGGCTTTGCCCTTAACGAGGTTGATAGATGTGTGTACCTTCACTATGGTGATGTTGAAGGAGTTATACTCTGTTCGTATGTGGATGACATACTGATCTTTGACACAAATATCGATGTGATCAATGAAGTCAAGTCTAAACTATCAAAGAGCTTTGATATGAAACATCTAGGTGTAGCTGATGTTATTCTGAACACCAAGCTGATTAGGATAAGAATGGGATTACTCTTTCGCAATCTCATTATGAGGAGAAGGTCTTGAACCGTTTCACTTACATGGAGAACAAGCCTTCTCCAACTCCTTATGACCCTAGTGTGATTTTGAGAAAGAACAAGAAAACTGCTAAGCATCATCTGAGATACTCTCAGGTTATCAGTTCACTCATGTACCTAGCAAGCACAGTGAGACCCACGATCTATTTTGCTGAGAACAAATTAAGTAGGTTCATCTCAGACTCGGATTCTGACCACTGGCATATAATTGAAAGGGTCATGCGCTACTTGGTTTGTACTGAGTTTTGAGATTCACTATTCTGGGCACCCTACTGTGCTCGAGGGATATTGTGTTTTGAACAGATGATTACGATGATCTATATGCCACAAGTGGGTATGTGTTTACCTTTGGAAGTGGCGCGATATCATGGAGGTCTTGCAACAAACAGATCATTTTGACGAGGTCAACCATATGAAAGCAAAGCTTACTGCTTTAGACATAGCCACTGTTGAGGCAGAGTGGCTGTGTGATCTCTGGATGGACTTGCCTGTGGTTGAGAAACCAGTAATGGCAATCCTTATGAACTGTGATAATCAAACTATGATAGTCAAAGTGAAAGACTAAGGACAACGGGAAGTCATCAAGACATGTCAAAAGACGACTAAAGTCTATCACGAAGTTGAGAAACTCAGGAGTAATAAGTGTGACTTATATTAAACAAACAAAAAACCTGGCAGATCCCTTTACAAAAGGGCTATCAAGGAATGTGATAGAAAGTACATCAAGGTGATGCATTTGATACCCGTTTAAGTTGCCGCTGTGGTAACCCAACCTATGTGATTGGAGATCCCTTGAATTAGAATCTGGGAAGAACAAGTTGTCGGTTGACTGAGGAGAGTAATTAATTATTTAATCCTCTCTAAGTGAAATATAATTAGTCCCATATTGCAAATAGATGAAGGTGTGGGGAGCCCCTCAATAAATACGGACCAACCTCTCATGGAAAAGACGCACCATAGACTACCACACGGTAAGGCTCCAAGTAAGGGTCCCGCCCCGCCTGCGCACCCAACACCACGCCATAGAGTCGGCAGCCCCGTCTCCTTCGACGCTATCATATCTTTCACAACTCACACACCACACCAACACAAAAATGCACAACCATGGTTGTGACGGTGGTGTCTGGATGCAATACGTAGAGGATAAAGATGACTGAGTGTCGCGCCACTCGAGCCACTAGACGGTGGGTGATATTGGGCGGCCCATATTGGGGGCTTCGCGAAGGCGGCCTCTTCACATCAGGCCCGTCATCTACTCCTCGTCCTAAGGAATGAGAGCTCGAACCAGAACAAAGATGGCGTATTTGGATTCTCTTTGAAACACCTGGTCAACATCTACCCTTTTACGCTTTTTAACACAGAAAGCGTATTTAGTTCAAAAGCACAACCTAATAGTTCATATACAGCCAATCATAAAAGTAATAAATTTAAATATCTTATGAACTGTACACCATTAATGACACTTCAGTTTCAGGCTTTCGTTGGTCTTCGGTCCTGGTGATGCCATTTAGTACTGGGTGAAGCCTCGCCCGGTACTAAATGCCTTGGACTACTAAAACAACGATGTGTTAGGGCAGTCCCAATGGATGATTTCTAATTGTAGATTCCAAGAGTAATTAATATGTATAGAAACTATTCTTCCCAATCCTAATTTCTATAAACAAGGTCATAACATAAATGCCACAATAAAATGAGGTAGATCATTTGTGGCTACTAGTTCTATACAACACACATTGCCACAAGTTTACATGCTCCACCACATGAGAACCGACGGTGGCGAACAAAGACAACCGCACAAGATGCGAATCAGAAAAAAAACCACGAGACCACGCCGTCCCCAACTCCTTACAGAACCACTGCTGCTCTCTCTCTCTCTCTCCTCACGTTGCTTCCCATGAACAGAAAGAACACTGGAAAAAATCCTCTTGCTTCCTCTCCAAAATCCATTCAAGGATTAAGCTATGCATGTCGCACCATCTTTTCCTCCATTCAGAGAGCTTTCAGTTTTGCTACGGAGGTCTTGTTGGCGTGAAGTATCGGAGGAGATCGAGGAAGCTCCCCCTCCATCCCTGCTGCGGGCCGCAACGATCTCTGGCTCCCCGGCGAGCTCCCCCGCTGGGCGCGGGTCGTAGCGAGCCCCTGCTCCTGCAGAGAGCGGCGGCGCCTGGCTCCCCATAGCCAAGCTCCCCTGCCGGGCGCAGGTGCGGACCGTGGCGAGGTCCTGCCCGTCGCCGGGAGCGGCTGCGCGCGGGCTCGCGGCGGGTGAGGATGCGAATGGGGTGGCCGACGGGGCTGCTCGTGGTGTGCGGCGAGGCGAGCGTGGCGGCCGGCTGGGGCGCTCACCCGAGCATCTCGGGACGGGAGCAGCGAAGTGGGTGCAGCAGCTGGAGCTCACCGGGCGCAGCGTCCTGGACTTGCCCCGGCACGGCGGTCCGAGCTTTCCCGCTAGAGGCGCGTAGGCGCAGGGACGTCGGGGCCATGGGGATCTCCGTGGCTGCAGCGAGACACCGGATCCGGACGGTGATCTTGGAGAACGGGTCGTTTCTCCTCAACGGAGAATTTGCGGTTTCCACGTGCGTTGGGGCGAGGGGAGACGTCGTTTCTCCTTCAGGAAACGATTTCTATGATTTCTCTTCTCTCTCTTCATTTATCTACTGCCACGTCCTCAATCTTGCTTATGTGGCACTCATTTATGAGGGATAGAAACCACCTCATTTATGGCCGTTGGGACTGCCCTTAGTACTCACCCATAGTTCGATTGGAACGTCATCTATGATAAATACTTTAATGCAGTGATATATTGACACCGTTTTATGGTTATGTTGTGACACGTAAATGGCCCAAGCCATATAGGTGCTGTACTGTGTGGTGTTTTTTCTTTATTTATGGTTTTATATATTGTCCTATTATGTTTTCATGCATCTTGGACAACAGATTGCATTTGATGAGATCTACACATCCGTAGTAACTGATCTTCTATATTAACTATGGATTAAAAAGTCAACTTTTGCCTATCTTTAAACCCCTTGGTCAACATTTACCCCCCTTTATGCTTCTTAACGCAGAAACCATATGGAGCTCCAAAACACAACCTATTTGTTCATATACAACAAATAATAAAAATAATAAATTGGAATATCTCATGAACTGTAGTGAGTGAAGCTCCCATCCGGTACTAAATGACTTGGGCCCCGTACTAAAACCACACATTAGTATCGGCCCAATGTTCGGCCGGTACTAGCACCATCTATGAAAGGTGGTTTCTTCTCCACTAATGATAATTACTTTAATGAACTGCTATTACACCATTTTACGGTTGTGTTGTTGTTACACGTAAATAGCTAATTGCCATATAGGTGTTCTATTGTCCGGTGGTTTTATTTATTTACGGTTTTAAATGTTGTATATTATTGTCCGTTTAAGTTTCCATCTTCCCAAATCCAGAACATGCATTTAAGGTTGCAAGAGTAGATTTGTACGTGTATGTGCTCGAGAAAATACAAATTAATTTCGATCCTTAAGTCCACAACAGTCGTATTTGTAAGGACACAAGTACACTATGGCGTTCTATGAGGACCGGCCGGGAAGGATCAGATCATTGTTCTTGCAAGGAACGCCAGGCGCAGCATATATTGTATCATGGCCGGATTGCAGAGGAGCTAGCAGGAGCAACAACAATCTTAGCTAGGGTCGCATTTGGTCCAGCACCAGCATTGAAAGGAATGACAGGTGCCTCCAAGATTGTCGGTGCTCTCGCCTGTGCATACTCTGCCGCAGTCCTTGTCCTTGATCCATGGCCAGCACGTCCCTTTATAAGCGCCGCT
Organism: Cenchrus fungigraminus; assembly: GCA_036936925.1. Lineage (NCBI taxonomy): Eukaryota > Viridiplantae > Streptophyta > Magnoliopsida > Poales > Poaceae > Cenchrus > Cenchrus fungigraminus. The sequence continues at coordinate 14,617,380 of CM072768.1, read as the reverse complement.
CAGGTGCTCGTGGCAACCATCCGGCCACCAGCATTCCGATGGCTCTGCATATATATATGGATATCCAGACATGAACACAAATTATGCATGTAAGCGACTTGTTATAGCTTGTGAGCGGTACCGTACCGGCGGTGAGGATGACGAGTAAGAGGATGACCGCGGCGGCTGCCGAAAGATTCTTCCTTGGTGAAGGCACCGCCATTGCTACACGTTGTAAGAACGAAGCTAAGCTCGAGCTGATGAGTGAGCCGATGAGATACTGATGAGGAGAACGAAGTTTGGTTGTAGTACATATATATATAGCATAGAAAGGGAGACAGATGACGTACGTGTGTCCAAGTGAGCAGGAATTCATTTGGCTGCCCCGTCCATGCCAAGCCACGTAAGTTGATGTCATCATGTAATATACATACAAAAAATATTCGGAGAAAGCAATGCAATGTGCAAGCCTAAATCAAAGACTACCTGGTCGATCGATGTTTCCTACAATACAGGCCTACACGACCAGCTTGTGCAGGCCCTCCAGGGCAGGTCTAGCTACACAACCAGCTTCCAACGCTGACGACCATATGAGCAAGCATAGCACCTATGAGGTGTTTGGTTCATGGATTTGTAACATGATCTGATTACACCTTCCTCATCGCCTTTTTTTAATTTTCATCTCCAGCAATTCAAATTATCATGGTTTCTTTTGGTGACATCATAAGTAGTTAGTAACTAGTATAGCCCCAAGAAAATGTATAGTAGGTCTCACAAAGAAGTATAGTAATTGGTATATATATTGTGGTAACTATTTGTAGCTATGTGTTTTAACTCAAATTATTAACAAACGTAACCATATATCCTACACTCACAACGTCACAAGCTGCCGTAATCCATATAAATCACGTGCACGCACTGGCTTTAGCTGCCTGGAAATTATGAGAAACTACCTACATGCATGCACACGATCCATCTTGTGAAACCAGCAACGCACGCGGCTACGTGAACGCGGCTTCAAATTCACCGTGAACAAAATCAAAGCAGGCCGGCCAGTTATTGCTAGCGTTGACTTCAATAATTACAGTGTTGCCACCTGGCACTAGGCCAAAAACGATTTGTACTGATACACAAAAATTAGCGTGCTGGCGGGTGTAATTGGCACCCGCCAGCACTATGGTGAAAGGGGCGTCGGCTTTACACCCGCCAGCAGTAAAGGTCTAGTGCTGGCGGGCAACTTAAGTCACCCGCCAGCACAAATGGTCCAATTTGTGCTGGCGGGTGACTTATGTCACCCGCCAGTAGTGAATGCACAATGCTGGCGGGTGACATAAGCCACCCGCCAGCACAAATGGTCCTATTTGTGCTGGCGGTTGGCTTATGTCGCCCGCCAGCACAGATGGACACAGCCACTTGAAAAATTCGAATTTTTCAAACGGTTTCAAATGAAAAAACTATTAACATGAAAGTTGTAGATCCTAATAAGTTATGAAACTTTGTAGTTTACACTTTTTTATTTGAAATCATATTGTCAATGAAAATCAAATTTGAATCTCTCAAATTTGAAATTCAAATTTCGTAAATGACCTCAAATGGAAAAACTCCCAACACGAAAGTTGTAGATCTAAGGAAGTTAAGAAACTTTGTAGTTGACAAGTTTTTAATTTGAATCCGTTTAGTGCCTCTAAAAACCGACTTACACTCGGTGTTGTATAGTATGAGTAGAACCAAAACTGCATATGGACGCATATGAGTGTGTGGTGTAGTGGTAGAGGAGGCTTCGCGCGAGGTAGAGGTCACGGGTTCGAACCACGGCAACCGCGGAGCGTCGCGACTTTACACGGGGACGGGTGGGTGGCTGGCCAGTGGGGTCTCTCCTATAAAAAAAGTTTTTTTTATGTTTATTTTCGGTTTTTACGTGCTGACCCGGAAAACCTCAGTGCTGGCGGGTGACTTAAGCGCCCGCCAGCACTAGGTCTCTATGCTGGCGGGCGGACAACCGCCAGCACTGAGACGATTTGTGCTGGCACAAGGTCGCTGGCGGGCGCTCCACCCGCCAGCAAAGACCCCTTTTACCCGCCAGCACAAATCGTTTGTGGCCTAGTGTGGGTTGACTCCAAATAATTACGGTGTTGACTTCAAATAATTACAAGCGTTGACTTTAACTAATTACGAGTTATTGCTAGTGTTGACTTCAAATAATTACGGCGTCAAGTGGCCGGACAGGCGCGTCGTGCGATGGGGTCGAGGGGCTCCAACACATCGAAGCCTATCTAAATGTATGTTTTTTATTTCCCACCACCTCACCTCATAACTGTACATTACAAAAAGATTCAACATTTTTTAGAAAATGTTGCAACATTTTCAACTAAAATGTTGAACCAACATTTTTCATAAATAGTTGAACCAACATTTTTTGTAAGTTGTATCAACATTTGGTGGTACAAAACGTTCGATTCAAGATTTTTTCGAAACATTTCATCAAAATTTTCTCAAAATGTTCCAACAATTTTTAGGAAAAAAATCAACATTTTTTGGTCGTTCTTCTACCTTTGGATTGTCGGCGGCGGCACCAGAGCTGCGCGGGGCCAACCGTGCACCAGTACGTGGAGCCGCTGGCGAGCTCCCGGCGCGGCAGCCGTGGCTCGCCGTGGCGGCTCTGGGGACGGCGGGCGTCACAGGGGCGCACGCGGCCATGGAGGTGGTCGGTCGGGGCAGCAGCACGCACACCGTCGCGCGGGTCTGTGCGGCCCCCGTGGGTGGCAGTGGCAGCGTGAAGCAGGTGGATGGGAAGAGAGAGAGGGGGAAACTAGTGGTTTGGTGATGGGATCTAAGGGTTGTGGGTGGCTGCACGAATCTATACAAGATGAAGATATGACCTATACAAGGTCGACGGGCCTATCTGCAGGAGAACTAAGTTTATAGGGGCTAAACAGAGAAAATAGGACTAAACCGTAAGGATCTTTTGAACTGCGGAAGGACTAACTTGAAAAACTAGAAAAATAGAGGGGATCTTAAGAAAAAAGGTGATGGCGCGCGGCTGGTTGACCGGTTGACTCTGGTTAGATGAGATCTGGGCCGCTGATCTTGGAACGGACGACTGGCTGCGTTTGCTGCGAGACGGGTGGCGGCGGACACGCCGGCGAGCAGCAACGCACGGATAGCTTTGGCGAGCTAGCTCTATTTTGAGATAGGGGGGGCTTGATTTGTGACACGGTTTGGACTAGGATGAAGCTTGTGACTCGGCGAAGCGATCTAGAGCACCGGGACGGGCGCTCGGGCGACAACGGCGACGTGCGGCTCGGTGAGGCGGACGGCGACGGCGACAGCGCGACAACTCTGGCAAGCTCGTGACGGGAGCGGGCTTGGGAGTGCACGGCTACAACACATGAAGTCTCCTCACCTCCGCGCAATTCTCGTGGCGGCCTCCTTGATGGCGGAAGGGCGACGACAGAGCAGATCAAAGGCGGCGGCTCGAGCTAGGGTTTGAGGTCGGGCGATGGCTTGGGGATGGCTAGGGTTTGTGGGTAAAGTGCTTTGGGCCAAGGGAGCGGGGCGCGCACGAGGGGGGACCGGAGCTCGGACTCGAGTCTGGCTCGACAGCGACGCGGGGAGAGGGATGACAGGCAGTGAGAGAATTGGAGAATCGATCGACAGTTCCCTTCATTACTCATCGATGAATATATACACAGCCGGGGCACTGTTGGACGTCCGGCAAAATAGACAGCCAACAGTCGTGCCAACGGGAAAATGATCGTGGGGATCGTGGGTTAGTTGTTGTGCCTATCTAGCCTCAAGAATCGCTCAAGGCTGACTCATTCGCTAACACCCCCCTCAGTCGTTGCCTCGGAGGATCTAATGCAGAGACTATCCTGAAATTCCTCAAAGAGCGATGTTGGCAATCCCTTACTCATGATGTCTGCAAATTGGTGTTGAGTAGGCACATGAAGAACCCTGAGTTGCCCCAAAGCTGTCTGCTCCCGAACAAAGTGAATGTCCAGCGCCACGTGCTTGGTCCGCTTGTGATGTACCGGGTTGGCAGAATGATATACCGCAGATACATTGTCACGGAAGATGAGGCTCGCTTTGTCAACGAGAACGTGAAGCTCCAGTAGCAGGTTCCGCAGCCAGCAGCATTCGGCGGCAGCGTTGGCCACAACGCGATACTCCGCCTCCGCCAAAGACCGAGACACAATGGCCTGTCTCTTGGAGGACCAAGAAACGAGTGCGTCACCGAGGAAGATGCAGAAGCCATATGTTGAGCGGCGCGTGTTGGGGCAGCCCGCCCAGTCCGTGTCCGTGTAGGCGACGAGGGATGTCGATGAAGACGAATAGAGAAGGACGCCTTGGCTTGGCGTTCCACGAACGTATCGTAGAATACGCTTGATGATGTTCTAAGCGTCGTGCGGGTCATGCATGTGCAAGCACGCCTATTGCAAAGCGTATGCCAACTCCGGGCACGTCAATGTCAGGTACTGTAGAGCTCGGGCGATGCCGCCGCGGTAGAAGGTTTTGTCCGTTAGCGTGTGCTAGTGGTGGTGGAGACCTTGGCCTTTGTATCCACCGGCGTCGATGCGGGCTTGCATTTAAGCATACTTGCGCACTCAAGAATATCCTCGGCATACTGTTGCTCATGGAGGAAGAAACCATCCTTTGTGCGTCGAACTTGGATGCCGAGGAAGTAGTGTAATGGCCCGAGGTCCTTCATGGCGAACGCGGAGCGCAAGGCGGCGATGATTTGTTGAAGGATAGTTGTGGATGACGCCGTGAGGACAATGTCGTCGACGTAGAGGAGGAGCCAAGCCATCTCGGAGCCGCGGTGGAGCACAAACAACGATGTGTCGGAGCCTTTTGTGACGAAGCCGAGGGAGCGCAGATGTGCGGCGAAGCTGTTGTACCAAGCCCGTGGAGCTTGCCGGAGGCCGTACAAGGACTTGGACAGAAGGCACATATAGTCCGGATGCGCGCTGTCGACGAACCCGGTGGGTTGCTGGCAGTACACTGTTTCTTTGAGCTCGCCATGGAGGAAGGCGTTGATGACGTCGAGTAGATGAACGAGCCACCCGTAGGACGCGACGAGGGTTAGCACGGTGCGAATGGTTGCCGGCTTGACGACGGGGGAGAACCTTTGATCAAAATCAACACCCGAGCGCTGAGTGTCGCCACGGAGCACCCAGCGCGCCTTGCGCCGCTCCAGGGAGCCATCTGGATGAAGTTTGTTCTTGAGGATCCACTTGCCGGAGAGCACGCGAGCGCCTGGTGGACCGGGGACAAGACGCCACGTCCCGTTGCGCAGTAGGGCATCATACTCGTCTTGCATGGCGCGGCACCAGTGTTCGTCCCGAAGCACTGCCCGGATGGAGGTGGGTACTGGTGGCAGCTCGTGGACGGTGGAGACGTTGGCATAACGCGGGTTGGTTTGGAAAATCCCATCCCGGGCCCTTGTCACCATGGGGTGCTGTGGCGGTGGTGGAACGGACGGCGCTGGCATATGGGACACAGGGGCGTAGCTACAGGGTATGCCGAGTGGGTCGCGGCATACCCTGCAGCTTTCAGTCCAATAGAAGGCCCTACTGCAAGATTGCTCCAGTGCTGCTCCTCTCTGGCTCTGCCTCCCGTCGTTTCAGTTACATCGCGTGAGAGCTAGATGAGCCATCCTTGCACCCAGCATGCAGCGGCCAAGAGCTAGCGCAGAGCAGCCACCGCCGGGCACGAGCGCCCACACCGGCCAACCTATGCGGTTATGCCCGAGCCATGATGTATGCACTTGCATTCTTCACTAATAATCTTATAAGTAAAATAAATAGTGATGCATGTTTTATTTATAGTATTGTTGAATTATGAAGAGGAATCGAGACGCCACATCTCTTCTAGCTAAAATAACATGTGGCATCTTCGAATTGTACATAGATCGTACGGTTTATATATTGATTGATATTGAAATAAATGTGTGGCAAAATTTTAGATTTCAATTTTTATAGTTTTTCGGTTATCACCATATTTACATAAAATTCTGAAGTTTTGGTGAAATTTCCCCAAAATTTTCTTATATCTTGCCAAATTTTGGGCGTTGTTGAAATTACTGAAATGTTGCCAAAAATAGAAATCTTGCATGTGGCATACCCTACGGTAAAATTCTAGCTACGCCACAGATGGGACATGCCGGCCAGTGATGACGGCGATGTTGACGAGCTGGCTGGTGGCGTCGAGGATGTTTGATCTGCCGGCGTGGAAGCCGGCGTGGACGACGGTGTTGTGGACGACGACATCACAGACGGCTGCGTGTTGGCTGGTGTCGACGACGGCGTCGCAGATGTCGTCGGAGCAGGTGGCGTCGAGGGCGTCGCAGGTGCTGTCGTGGTTGCCGGTGTGGATGGCATCGATGGCGTGCCATCCATCAACGCATGGGCCGGCGTGGATGACGGCGTCACAGACGACGTCGTGTGGACCGAAGGCGTCGCGGACGGTATCGGGGTGGCCGGTGGCGTCGAGGGCATCGCAGTTGCTGGCGTGGTGGCTGGCGTGGACGACGTGGCCGTAGATGACGGGGTGGATGCCGGCGTTGTGGACGAAGACGTGGCAGTGAGGCGGCGTGGTGGTACCTGGCGCGGCGTGATGCGAGAGCGGGGATACCGGAACGATGTTGCGGAACGGGGCGTCATCTAGCACGAAGTGTTCCGGCGCCTGCCCGCGCTCCTATCGATGACAGATGCTTTGCCCTTCGGACACATCCTTCTGCTGCCTCCACTGGTCCAGCTGAGCGTGCATGGCCTGCAAGGTGTGCCAGACGTGCTGCTGAGACACCGGCGCGGCTTGCGCGGCGGCCGCTGGTGCTGGAGCAACCGGCGTAGGGATGGCTTGCTGGTGCGGCGTCGTGCCGGCGATTTGACCCTGAAGCAGAGCGAGATACCGCTCAGCTTGCCTGATGTTGAAGTCGACGGCGTCTGGAGCAGCGTGCATCAGCGCCGCGTCCTGCTGCTGGGACGGCTGTGCCTGAGACGAAGACGGCCGCATCTCCTGCTCTTGCTGGGCCGCCACAGCCTTGCCCGCGACGAGAGCCCGTATCCTTCGTAGCGCTTCGATGTCTTGCGTCGAAGCCCCCAGCCCCTCGAGGCTGACCTCAAATACCCCCGAAGCGGTATGCTCGACCTCCGGAACGCTCGCCCCGGCACCGGTCCCCGCCGAAGGCTGGACGGCCGAAGCCGAAGGGTTGGCGGGTTCCGGTGCTAGCGGTGGAGTTGACGCCTGAGCCGTGGCGGCTTCGGCGCCGCTGATCGCGTCCTCGCCATGCGGCCTTGGATTCTTCCACGAGGTGGGCACCAAACTGTTGGTGGAAATCGGGCCCGAAGGCGGACGCCGACACAACAGCCCCCTGAGAGTTCTCCCCCCTCCGAAGGGAAACACGGCCCAAGGCCTCGGAGGTAGGCGGAGAAACCTTGTCACTGTTGCTACCTTCGCTAATCCAGCTACTACTACCTTCTAAGTACTTCTACCTTAACTACTTCTATTACTGCTATCTATACCGCGAAAGAGAAACGAAGCACTTAGAAAACCGAAAGCCAAGAAACAAGCCGGGGCCTTCGGAGCTCTCTTCTCATTACTGTGTGTCCATTCTATTACAAGGGGGTCACTATTTATAGGAGGCCCCCGGGTATGATCATCTACCTCAATTACACCTTTTCCGTTCCTGACAAACGGCTTTACACACTTTACAAGGGTATAACAGTAACTCCCCGTGTCGTACAGGCCTCCAGCGTGTCTTCGCACGGCCAAGCCACCTTTACACGCGACGTCTCTTGTCTCTACTTCGTACGGCGCCCCTTTACACGTCTGCTGTAGCCACGTGTTATGGCGCCCTCTCGACGGAGCCAAGGACACCGTTCGCGCCGCGCCTTCGGCACCGAACCGGCCCACGACTCCGCCCCAGTCGCGTTGGGCTTCCGAGACGTCCCGCCCGGGCTGCCTTCACCCATGAGCCGGAGTGCACCCGACGCGTGGTGCTTCTGGCCCCTTCACACCTTCGGCGCCGAGGGTCACCCATCCACACCTTCGGCGCCGAAGGTCAGCGCCATTCGGGATCGCCGAGGGGGGGAACTGTTCCTGCGAAACAACGCTCACATAACTCGAGCAGCATCAGCGTTATCGTTAAATCACCATTGCATACTTCATCAAACAACCCGAAGTCGCACGTGGACCGAAACCAACCACCTGGGACGTGGCATGACGCTTCCGAAGACCATTTTCTCCAACAGCGCTGGCTGCAGTGGCACAGACGCATCGAAGGGTGGTGGTGACGACGAGGGCGCCGACGACGAGGTTGCTGCATGCCTGGACCTGAAGGGAAAAACATCTTCTTCAAAGTACACGTTCCGTGAGACGATGACCCGATTGGTGTCAGGATTGTAGCAACAACGATAGCCCTTAGTGTCTGTGTTGGGGGGTTACCTGAAAAATTCGGAAGGTTCCCCTAACACGAGAGAGAGAGAGAGAGTTATTAACACGTTCAAACACAGTGTTAAGACGAAGGGAGACAATGAATCTCCCGGACGATGGCACAAGTTCCAAAAATCCGAGTCCATTTACACGTGCCCTCGCGCCCCCTTTTATAGGGAGACGAAGGGACTTTTACATTCCTAAAACGCCCTCGAGCTCAAAGAATATTCCTAATGTGAACACATACAAGAATGTCTTTTTCATCCAACATATTTACAAGCCTGCCACCAGTTCACACTCAAAACCCGGACTTTTTGGGACGGCAACTTTGACTTTGCTTCTTCGCCGATTCGTGAATTTCTCCGCGCATGACTTCCGAACTGGACTCCCGACAGATTCCCGAATTAGCTGTCCTCCGAAGCTCGTGCCTTTGCCAGTTCGAGGTTCCAGGCTTCCGCGTGTTCATGACTCTGAGTATTCGCCGATCCAAGATCCCCGAAATTCGCATGTTCGCGAATCTGAAGCTTCGCAGGTCCCAGATTCCCGAAAATCGTGAGTTCCCTGCTCCTGAAAAACATATCTCAAGAACTTCGTTAAACTCAACGTTTCGAGGGTGACGGGTTTTCCTGAATTCCCCAACACTAGCCCCTCGGGGAAGCGGGTTGACTCCGACGATCCGATTCCACGAAAATTTCGGAAATTTAGTAAAAAAACGTCACCCTCGGAACGTCGGAGTGGACACGCGTCGCTCAGAAACCCTACAACGGTCTGATCGAGGCAGGTTTCGCGGATCTACCCCCCCTCGTCCCTATAAATAGGAGGCTTCTGCTGTAAAATTTTTTCACCGCTCTCCTGCTCTTTGTCGCGATTCGTAACTTTTTCTGTTCGCGGAATCTCGTCCTGTGCTTAGGAGTTCGCGACCTTCCGGCTTTCTTCGGATCTCTCTAAGGTATTGTTCCTTTCGCTCTTAAATTCTTACTTGTTCTTTTTACTGCATTAGGTTCTCTGTTTTGCAAGTTTCATTCACGAAAGTTGTTCTTATTTCTTCGTGCCTGTAACACTGTTGGTTAGGTGGCTCGAGTCAAAAGCACCGCGAGACCCATGACGACTGATGAACTTATCGCAGCTGGTCTCCCAGTTGAGCCGATTGTTGAAGGTCCTGAGAACGCTCCACCAGCTGAAGATGGAGGTTCTCCCAGTGGCTCCAGGAGTCACGAGGATGGCGAAGTCAGAACAGACGACGAGGATGTCGGAGATGTAGATGCCGGCATCGGCGATCTGGTAAAGGCAAAGGCTGTAGGACGTCTGCCTCCCTCTCTCGTCTTCGGAGAGTCTAAGGTCACGGCCAACATGATTCGAGAATACGAAGCGGCCGGGTTCTTCCCTTCGGGCACTGGGCGAGCCCCACTAGACGAACAAATCCCAGCTCCCGAAGATGGAGAGATTGTTGTGTTTCGGGACTTCTTCATCTGTGGACTCAGGTTTCCTTGTGACCCGATTTTGCCCGCGATTTTGGATGCCTTTTCAGTGAAGATTCATCAGCTTTCACCGACATCTTTTCTTGAGGTGTCAAAATTTATTTGGATCATGAAGACCTTTGGCCGTAACCTCAGCATTGACGCCTTCGCCAGATTCTTCGAACTGGTCATTGTTCCCGATGTTATCAAGGTCGACGATGGGCAATTCTACGAAGCTCGGCACGCATGCTGTACCTTCAACACCCGGCGCCAGAACACTCGAAAAGGGATTACGCGAATTCAGATCGCTCCCTGCTGCAAGACCAATCTCACCGACGACTGGAATTCGTACTGGTTTTACTTGAAGGTCAACATGTCTGAAGTTCCTGGCTATGAGGGTCCAGCTTACCCCTTGTCCTGCCCTATCGCGCCCCTGACTGCCGTGAACACTACCGAATTCAATCATCGAGCAGTAGGGATTAGAAGCTGCGAGAGTGTTTTTCACCTTGCCAGCACTATACTTGGGGGCCGCGACATCATCGAGGAATTCGTTGCTGCACGAATTTGGCCGATTTCTAGTGGTTGGGCCCCCACCGAGATCGTGTATTTCAACGTCAATTGGGCAGCTCAAGAAGTGCCTTTCCCGAAGTTCGGCATTAAGCTACGAGAAGGTCAAAGCGCTAATGCTTTCATGATCGAAGTTGAAAAGAGAGTGAATCTCATGATAGGCGAATATACCATGAATGAATACAAGGCGTACAAGGCGCTGGTGAAACACAAGAAGAGGATTAACCGCGTGTTTACTGAGGTCTGCGGAGACAAGTCTTTCAATTCTCGAAGCCCAGGTCCCAAGTTGAAAGTTCCCGCAGTTGCTGTGGCTAGTTGTTCAGCTGCTCCCATCAATGCCCCATGAAGAAGATCTTCGAAACGAGGTTCATCAGCTGTCAACGAAAGCACTTCCTCTAGCGTTAAGCCCTCTAAGACAAGATCTTTGGAGTCGACGAAACGCAAGCGCAAGACCTCCGAACGAATTTCGGACGTTGAGCTTCAAGCGGCTTCCGGCCTAGCCCAGATGAGCCGCAAGAAGTTGAAGAAGGTGGTGAAGAAAGTTTCTTCTTCCGGGGTTCGGCGGGTTCCATCGGCTTTTGACGACGATCTCTTCGTGGGAGCGGATAGCCAGAAAGGTTCTTGCTTCTGGCCTTTGTTGAGATTTAACATTCGAGACAATTGCCCGTCGGGTTCTGAGAATGAGTTCGTGGATATTGATTCTTTTTCAGATGCTGCTCTCGAAGTTCGTAAGGATGCTGTACTTGTCACTGCTGCTGAAGCCCCTGTTGCTGCTGACGCCCCTGCTGCTGCCGAAACCGTTGCTGCTGTTGAAGCCCCTGTTGCTGCTGACGCCCCTGCTGCTGCTGATGCTTCTTTGCCCATCCACTCCCGCGACGAAGCTTCCCCTGAGTTCACCAAGGAGCTCGAACTTACTGTTCACAGGGGAGGGGATCCTGTCCAGAGCGCACCCTTGCTCGAAGTTCGCGAAGTTGTTCCCGAAGGCCAAGCTCCCTCTCCTTCCTTGGCTGCGTTTAACAAAAGCTTTGGTATGTCTTATCATGGCGAACTACTAAGTGTTGGTTTCAAGACGACTGGCATCAGGAGCAAGACGTCCAAGATTTTAACACTGTGGAAATCGCCTGTACTTGTTGATGAAACAGGAGGGGAAGGCTCGGAACAACCCGGAGGAGTTGCTCGGGACTCTGAGAAGGGGCTTCACTCTGCCCTCGAAACCACTACTTCGTCACAGGGTAAAGTTTCTTTGAGTTCGACGAAGAAGGTCACCATGCAGAACTTAAGCAAACAAGGTTCGTTTCTTTTCATTGCCTTTCGTACTTTCAGATTCTCGAATTTTTGATTTAAGATTTAGTCACGAAAATTTTCAGAGTTCAAGGACCTTCTTCGTTCTTACTCTCCGTCGAAGCTGGCTCATTTTCAAGAAGATTATGCCCTGAAGTATTCTATGCTCGGGAAAGTTGCTGTCGAGCGGCTTGTTGACCAGGAGAAGGCAAACAAGCAACTTTCTCAGGAGTCCAAGGAGCTCAAGCGCAGCTTCGCTCTTGCTCAGTCCGCGAACCTTGATCTTGAGAAAAAGGTAGCCGAACTGGCGGAGGCTCTGAAGGTCTGCCAGGATGAAAAGAAAGTTGCTGAGGCAGCACTCGAGCAGTCCAAGAAGGAGCTGGAAAAGGTGCAAAAGACTCATGAAGACGATCTTAGTCTGATCGAGAACCTTCGTGAGAAACATGACAGGGCCTCGAAAGTTGTCGAAGATCTGCGTGTTAACAACGCCAATCTGGCTAAGTCTTTGAGCGCAAAGGATCGAAAAATTCTGGATCTTGAGAAAGCGCTGGCGGAACAGGATGATGCTTCGAAAAAGAACATGTCCGATATCTTGGAGAAGTTGAAGCTCTTGTTCGAGGAATACAAGAAATCGCTGAACGAATTCGGCGTTCGTCCTGCCCCTCTTCCGGCTGATCTTGGAATTCCCGAATTCATGGAGTGGATGGAAACTGAGTTCAAGGCTCTCTCCGAGGTTATCTCTGGCGCCAGCGATTTCGCAGCGGCCTTCTCTGTCGAGAGTATCCTGAAGATTCTTCACGACTTCGACTGCGCCGATCTGGAGAAGTTCCGCGAAAAGATCTCTCGATTTCCCGGCGCTACGAGTACTTCAATAATTCGGGCGAACGAAGATGTTCAGGCTATTAAGAACAAATTTGCAAGGGAATTCTGGTTTGCCAGTGGAAAAGAGGCCGTTAAGGTCATCGCACGCGCTAAGCTTGCTGAGGTAAATTTTCGTACGATTTCGTCGCCAACGCTGGTTCGTGACGTTTTGTTTCTTGAATCTCCCTTACATTTGTTTCTCTATTTCTTTCAGCTGAACGAGGAAGAAAATCGTGAGGATGTCGTTGCGTCTCCCGAAGAGTCTACTACCGACGCGGATTCTAGCGATTCGGGCGAAGAGGGTTCGAGCAGCAGCAGCAGCGGCGGCGAGGACAGCGACGACGGCCAAGCTTCTGGGCGCGATGAGAGTTCTCCGAAGGTTGACGTCATGGGCTAGATGTTTTATCCGAACTATGCGCACCTTCGAGGCTGCCTCTGTACATTTGCGCATTCACTTAGCTTTTCTGAACAATTGTTTTGTAAACTTTAACCTGCGCAGGTCCCGCAAGCTGGGCCTGCGCAGGACGTGATGCCACTACGAATTCATCGGGATAGGATGTTTGTTAGCGGCGAAGCGTGGCGCTTGTTCAAACAAGCTCATCCCGAACAAGATTTCTCCGATTTTTGGCTTGAAACTTCGCTTAAGTTTTCTATGGGATGCTTCGATCTTTCTTCATTTTTCCTGTTTTGTAAGAAGGAAAGTTCTGCACCCACGACTTCACGTTCCGCGAATATTCCGAAGACAGAGCCCCTTAGCCCCAATGCAGGCGCGCTCGATTTTGCTTATGCTAGCGATGTTGCCGAAGACGAGAGCTGCAAACCTGGACATGTTGTCGAACTTTCGTTTTAGATTTTGTACTGACTGCTGTAATTGTTGATGAACTGTTTCGAAATTTTGATGCAAATAAGGCAATGAAAACGTTTTCCTCTGAAAAAACGTCACCCTCCCCCACCTTGCCGTTTTACATGAAAATTTACAGATGGATTGCCGAAACTCTAACGAAACGCGCTTTTTGGAGAAATCTTCGTACGTTTTTGAAAACTTCAACCGTTGTTACGCAAGTCGACAAAATTTGTTCTCGAATTTTGTGGACTTGATCCGCTTGGCATACTTGCCTTGGTTGATATTGCAACCCTCAGTTGCTTCAACCGCGATTTTCTACGAATTTCCGCTCGAACCCCTTGCCCTTTTATCAGAACGATTTTATCGCGAAAAACTTTCAGCAATTTGCGTTAAGGGGAAAAATTTTTAAACAACGCCTCTCGTAACCACTTAACCGCAATCGTCATTAATTATCATAATGGAAACAACGCCTCACACATTTACCCATTGTTGCCTCAAGCCTTTTCGGTGGAAATCCCTTCGTGGATGGGATTTTAGGCCACAACTTGTTGTTGTCTCGGGCCTTTTTGGTGGGAATCCCTTCGTGGATGGGATTTTAGGCCACAACTTATTGTTGTCTCGGGCCTTTCTTCACGACTTTGTCTTTTTTTCCGGGTGGAATTCTGGCTATCACGTAGCCTTTCTCACGAACTGTTTTCTTTTTTACAATGGAATTCTGGCTATCACGTAGCCTTTCTGACGAACTTTTTCTTTTTTCACGATGGAATTCTGGCTATCACGAAGCCTTTCTCACGAACTTTTTCTTTTTTCACGATGGAATTCTGGCTATCACGAAGCCTTTCTCACGAACTTTTTTCTTTTTTCACGATGGAATTCTGGCTATCACGAAGCCGCACTTTTTTCTTTTTTCACGATGGAATTCTGGCTATCACAAGCCTTTCTCACGAACTTTTTTCTTTTTTCACGATGGAATTCTGGCTATACGCAATTTGGGGGAAGACTCTTTTATACATATATCATAAAGAGTATTTACATAGGAACCGCCTCGTTAAAAACCTTGCCTCTTGATTTAGAGCCCCCTTTGCAAGGAAAAGAGTACGGTCCTCCTTATTCTAATACAACTAGGAAAAGAAAAGCTAATGTTTTTCCCGAAATCACTTATAGACACGTGATTCGGATTTTTTAGTTTTTTAGAATACAAACTTGCGAAAATTGAAAAACTACTATATATTACATCTAGCTACAACTGGTGTTTTCATGGGTAATACCTTTTCAGGCTGTCAGCATTCCACGAATATGGCAACTCTTCGCCAGTTTGCTCCATTAAGCGAAAAGCCCCTGGCATGTCTGTTTCCTTGGCGATGTAAGGCCCTTCCCAAGACTCATGAAGTTTTCTTGGGTTCTCCCAGTTTTTCTTCCTTTTCAACACAAGATCGCCAGTTTTGATGTCCTTTCGGACCACCTTCTTGTCTCTCCAAGCCCTTGTCTCTCTTTGGTACTTCTCAATGTTTTCAGCAGCTTCAAGGATTGTCAGCTCGATCATGTCCTTTTCCACTTTCTTATCAATTTCCTCGATTTCTTTTCCTTTCAAGACTCTTATGCTTTCATTTTTAATTTCCTCTGGTGTCATTGCCTCAGTGCCGAACAGTAGGCGAAAAGGCGTGAACCCTGTTGCTCTCGACACCGTAGTGTTGTGAGACCAGATCACCTTCGGTAATTCATCTACCCACTTTCCCTTCTTTTGGTCGAACAAACATTTTTTGATTCCCGAAAAAATCAGGCCATTCGCTCTTTCAACTGCTCCGTTGGACTGTGGGTGGTATACTGACGAAAATTTCGCATGAGTGCCCAAGGTCTTGCAATACTCTTTGAAAGTGTAACAATCAAACTGTTTGCCATTGTCAACAGTTAGTTCTCTAGGAACCCCAAATCTGCAGACTATGTTCTGCCAAAAGAACTTCTGGATTGTTGTTGCTCTGATGTTCGCGAGTGGTTTTGCTTCCACCCACTTTGTGAAATAATCGACTGCAACAGCTGCGAATCGGCAATTCCCCTGAGCCGTTGGCAATGGGCCCACTAGATCCATTCCCCACCTTTGCAGTGGCCACGATGGTGGAATTAAATGAACTGGCATTGAGGGTAGATTCTGTTGATTCGCTGTTTTTTGGCATGCTTCACATTGCCGAACTAATGCCTTGGCATCTATGTTGATGGTGGGCCAATAGAATCCCTGCTTTACTGCCTTCCTAGCTAAAGCCCTGGTGCCTATGTGTGCACCACAAAATCCACTGTGAATTTCCTTGAGGAGCTCCTGACCTTTTTCGGAGGTGATGCACCGTAGCCAAGGTTCAGTGACTCCTGATTTGTACAGTTCTCCGTTTACTACTGTATAGCCCCTTGCCCTTTGTTTCAATCTTTTTTCTTCCAACTCATCTTGTGGTTCATAGTGGCCTCTCAGATAAGCCATGATTTCTGCTCTCCAATCGGGAGTCTCCACTACATTCACGATTTTGGGCCTCGAATCCTTGATGGATGGTTCTCTGATGATTTCGAAGAACACATCTGGGGGTAGTTCTTGGTTTCTGGCTGCTGCTTTCGCCAGCTTATCTGCCTCATTGTTGTCATCTCTTGGGATATGCTGGACTGAATAGCCTTTGAAATGTTTTTCCATTTCCCTGACTTTTTCTAGATACTTCATGAGAACGGGATTTCTTGCTTCACTTTCTTTCTCGATATGTTCTTGAATTACTTTCGAATCCGTTCTGATTATGAAGGTCTGCTGCCCCAAGGCTTTCATTTTCCTTAATGCCAACAGAAGAGCTTCGTATTCCGTTGTGTTGTTCGTGGAATGTTCATTGTTCGCGAATACGAGCCGAGCTGCGTATCTTATCACTACGCCCGTTGGGGACGTTACGACAGCCGAAATTCCAACTCCCTTGTAACACCAGGCCCCATCACACTGTACTATCCAAGGTTCGGGTGCATTTTCCTCGAAGTTCTGAATAGGGGAAGTCCAATCCACGACAAAATCTGCCAGAACTTGCGATTTTATTGCACTTCTTCTCTCGAAGTCTACCACGTATTCAGAGAGCTCGGCGCCCCACTTAATTATTCGGGTGGATGCCTCTCTATTTGCAAACAAATCATTCAACGGCTGGTTGGTGATGACTCTTATCCTGTGACCCTCGAAATAGTGCCTTAGCTTCCTTGCTGCCATGATGACTGCATATGCGATTTTTTCCAGTTCGGAATAGAAGATCTTGGAGCTAGACAAAGCTTCAGAAGCAAAGTATACAGGAATTTGTTTGAGCTTTCCTTCTTCTTCCTTTTCTTGCACTAGCACCGCACTTACTGCCGAATTTGATGCAGACACATATAGCAGAAGTGGCGATTTCGGTTCGGGAGGACAGAGTTTGGTCATGTTGGACAAGTAATCTTTCAACTCTTGGAAGGCTCGCTTCTGAGATTCAGACCACTAGAAGTTCTTAGCACTTCTGAGGACTTGGAAGAATGGTAAGCTTCTTTCTGCGGCTCTGGGAATGAATCTGTTAAGGGCAGCCACTCTCCCTGTCAGTTTCTGCACATCTTTCACTGAAACTGGATCTTGCATTTCCACTAAAGCCCTGATTTTGTCGGGATTTGCCTCTATGCCCTTCGTTGAAACTAGGCATCCAAGAACTTTCCCCTTGTGAATGCCGAATACACATTTCTCCGGATTCAGCTTCAGATTTGCTGCCCTCATGTTCGCAAATGTTTCCGCCAGGTCACTGATGTGATCTTTCCTCTGAACACTTTTGACGACTATGTCGTCCACATACGCCAAGATGTTTCTCCGAATCTGCGGGTGAAGTACTATTGCTATCATTCTTGAGAATGTACATCCTGCGTTCTTTAGCCCCTCTGGCATTCTCATGAAACAAAATGTTCCGAAGGGAGTGATGAAACTCGTTTTTTCTTCATCCTCCTTGCGAACCCTGATCTGATGATACCCAGAGAACATATCCAGGAGCGAGAGCATTTCACTGTTGGCTGCATCATCTACGATTTTGTCTACCCTTTCCAGGGGGAAATCGTCTTTCTTGCATGCCTTGTTCAGATCTGTGAAGTCCACACACATTCTCCACTTTCCATTTTTCTTTTTTACTGGTACAGTGTTGGCTAGCCAGACTGGATACTTTACTTCTCTGATTACTTGTGCGTCATGTAATCTCTGAACTTCAGCTTCCACTGCTTTCACCTTTTCCTCAGACATTTTCCGAAGTTTCTGTTTTTTGGGAGGTATTTTTTCGTCTGTTTCCAGAGCGTGTTCGATGATGTCCCTGTCAACGCCTTGCAGGTCCTTAGCTGACCATGCGAAAACATCCTTGTTTTTGTTCAGGAATCGTACAAGGTCTCTTTCCTCTTCGGCACTGAGGTTGGCCCCTATTATGACTGCTCTATCAGGCATGTCATCCAGATACACTTTCTTGGTTTCACCATCTGCGGCTATTTCAATTTTTTCTTTATCTCTCCTGGCCCCTTCGTAAGTTTCCTTCTTCTCGTCAGCTCTTTTCAGCTGGTACACGTTCGTCTGGCCAGGCGTGTGGCCTTTTTCTATATTTCTGGCTTCTTGTTGATTACCGAATACTGTGATGACCCCTTTGGGTGCGGGCATCTTCATGCATAAGAACTGCTGCCTTATGACTGTGTCGAACTTGTTCATGAAACCCCTGCCGAAAATCGCGAGATACGGGTGGTAGATGTCAACCACATCGAAGGTGAGACTCTCTGTTCTGGCATTTTCGAGATCTCCGAAGGAAACAGGGAGTGATATTTTTCCAACTGGCTTGATTGGCTTTCCTCCGAACCCTTGCAATGGGTACTCTGGCGGGTCCAACATGTGCTGGCTCAGATTCATCTTTTCGAAGGTCTTCAAGAACAGGATATCCGCTGAACTTCCATTGTCAACTAGGACTTTTCCTATGACCCATCCAGCTATGTTTACCTCAATGACCATAGCATCATTATGAATCGCAGATTTCAGCCTGAAATCTTCTTCTGTGAAGGTGATTGGCACCTTTGCCCACTCCGGACGTGCGGCTGGGCCGTCGTTGATGATGGTGTTCACAGACCTGAAGTAATTGCTTCTTTGCTTCTTAGTCTCGAACTCCATGGCTGACCCTCCCGTGATTGGCATGATAGTCCTGAAAGACGGCAATGCTTTGGAGTTCTGAGGTCCTGCACTTGACTGAGGCCTTGACGAACTTTCTGGAGGTGGTGGCAAAATTTCCCGAATTGGTTGTGGTTGCTGGATTGACTCGATTGCCTGCGACTAAGGGAAAAATTGCTGCGATGGCTGCCACGATGACTGTGATTGCGAGAATTGCTGAACTGGGACTGGACTTGGTTGTGAGTTCGCGAATTGCGGCTGCCAGAAATTCGGGCGAAATTGGCTCGACATTGAGGATGCGATGCTCATTAGCGCTTTTTCTTGCTGAATTCTTGCCATGTTCTTCTTCGTTTCTGGGCACCCTTCGGTGCTGTGGCCCCTTCCATGATACTGGCAATAGAAGTAAGGATCTTTCGGGTTATGGTTCGTGGGTCTCGGGGGTCCTCTTCCTCTTCCCCTTCCTCTGGGCGTGAACCCTCCTCTGGTGCTTGGCCTGCTGTTTTGCTCAGGTTGTGGATTCCCGACATTGTTGACATTTCGCGGATGCTGGGATTGTGCTCTCCACGTCATCTCTCTGTTGCCCTGCCTCGCCTCGTTTCGTTCGGCTACTCTCTTGCGATGGTCATCATCAGACAAGATGTATTCTTCCAATTCACGAAAAAGTTCCTCAACCGTCTTGGGTTTCTTTCTAGTGAGATGTGAGGCTGTTGGCCCTGGAGTGAGGCCCTTGATTAACGCATTAATCGTTGTTCTTTCATCAGCTTCTGGGATTTGGGATCTCTGCTGCATGAACCTTCTCACGAAGTTCCGCAGTGGCTCTCTGTCTTTCTGCTTGCAGTTGTACAAATCTGATGCTTCAGCTGTTGTGTCGTGGAACATCTGAAATGCTTGCATGAACTTTGTCTTGAGATCTGCCCAGCTGTAGACTGAGTGTGGAGGCAGCAAGGAGTACCAATTCTGTACTGGTCCTTCACAAGCAATGATGAAGGATTTGGCCAGTGCAACATCATCCCCTCCTGCTGAATTCACAGCTGATTCATACCTCATGAGGAATTGCCTGGAGTTTCCGAAGCCGTTATATTTCGGGAGAGAGACGGGCTTAAACTTCGGCGGCCAAGGTGCTGTTTGCAGCCCAATGGACAGCGGCGACTCAGAATCTACGAAGTGTGAGATTCCGTTTCCCGCGAAGAAGTTTTCTTTCGGGGATTCTCTTGCTGGCCCAGAGTTCTGATGTGGTGATTCCTGCCACAGGGAACTGTTTTCTTGTTCTTTCATCTCATCGATTTCTCTCTGTATTATTTCAATTTGTTCTTTTGCTTTGTTTAGTTGTTCTAACTTTTCGGAGATCTTTCTTTTTGCTTGCAACTGACTCGCGAATCTTTCCTTGTCTTTCTGCAACTGCTGTATCTTTTGCTGAACTCTTTCTAGTTCCCTGTCTATGGTGTCATCATCATCATCGACATTCTCAAATGCTTGTTGTTCAGCTGGTTGTTCTTGGGTGTGAGCCGTCTTCTCAGCTCTTGCCTTCATCAGAGCTTCGAGTTTTGCTCTCCGCTCTTGATCTGTGGTGTTAGAAGCTACAGGAACGAAAGGGATTTCATTCCCTTGAGGAGGACGGTGGTCATCTCGATTTGTCTCTGCTGGAACGTTCTTCTTGGATTTCTTCTGTGGTGGCATCGTGAACTTTTCTTCGGCTGAAACACGGTGGGCGCCAATGTTGGGGGGTTACCCGAAAAATTCGGAAGGTTCCCCTAACACGAGAGAGAGAGTTCTTAACACGTTCAAACACAGTGTTAAGACGAAGGGAGACAATGAATCTCCCGGACGATGGCACAAGTTCCAAAAATCCGAGTCCATTTACACGTGCCCTCGCGCCCCCTTTTATAGGGAGACGAAGGGACTTTTACATTCCTAAAACGCCCTCGAGCTCCAAGAATATTCCTAATGTGAACACATACAAGAATGTCTTTTTCATCCAACATATTTACAAGCCTGCCACCAGTTCACACTCAAAACCCGGACTTTTCGGGACGACAACTTTGACTTTGCTTCTTCGCCGATTCGTGAATTTCTCCGCGCATGACTTCCGAACTGGACTCCCGACAGATTCCCGAATTAGCTGTCCTCCGAAGCTCGTGCCTTTGCCAGTTCGAGGTTCCAGGCTTCCGCGTGTTCATGACTCTGAGTATTCGCCGATCCAAGATCCCCGAAATTCGCATGTTCGCGAATCTGAAGCTTCGCAGGTCCCAGATTCCCGAAAATCGTGAGTTCCCTGCTCCTGAAAAACATATCTCAAGAACTTCGTTAAACTCAACGTTTCGAGGGTGACGGGTTTTCCTGAATTCCCCAACAGTCTGCAGGATATCCCAGGAAGATACACGCCGTGGAGCGCAGGGAGAGTTTGTTAGCCGCCGTTGCTGATAAGTTGGGATAACAAAGGCACCCAAACACGCGGAGGTGAGCATATGAGGGATGATGGCCATGCAGGAGCTTGTAGGGTGTGTCGTTGTTGCGTGGGCGGCAAGGGCGACCAT
The DNA here is from genome assembly GCA_036936925.1 of Cenchrus fungigraminus. Classification (NCBI taxonomy): domain Eukaryota; kingdom Viridiplantae; phylum Streptophyta; class Magnoliopsida; order Poales; family Poaceae; genus Cenchrus; species Cenchrus fungigraminus. The sequence goes on along the minus strand of CM072768.1, from coordinate 14,596,275 downwards.
TAAGCGTGTATGTGGCGGTGTTTAGAGCTTCAGGCCAGAACGTTGTGGGCACATCAGCATGGAAGAGTAGAGCCCTCACACTGTCATTCAGAGTGCGAAGAATGCGCTCAGTGCGACCATTTTTTTTGTGAGGTGTATGGACAGGTGAGCCGAAGAATCATGCCATTAGAAGCAAGGAAAGACCGCAACGCGTGGTTATCAAATTCCCTACCATTATCAGTTTGCAAGCTAGCAATGGAAGCACGGAATTGAGTGCAAACATAGGCATGAAAGCAAATTATAGTGGGGAGAACCTAAGATTTATTTCGTAGAGGGAATGTCCAAACAAAATGAGTATGATCGTCAAGTATGACAAGGTAAAAACGGTAGCCTGAATTGCTGATCACAGGTGATGTCCACAGGTCGCAATGTAAAAGCTCAAAAGGCCTGGGTGGCTACATTATTAGAACCAGCAAAGGGAAGTCTAACATGTTTTCCAAGACGGCAAGCATGACAAGCATGATCATCTAATTTTGAACATGAAAAAGGAAAATTGCGAAGTAAAGTCGTCAGGGAGCTATTGCTAAGATGTCCAAGACGAGCATGCCACAGAGCGGAGGAGGTGTCGGCGGCGAGACTGTGATGGAGTGCCGGGGAGCCGGAGTGAAGAGGGTAGAGCTCGCCGGTGGAATCACATCGGAGAAGAACCGTCCCCGTGCGCACATCCTTAATAGAGAAGCCGCAAGCATCAAATTCAACAGTTACGGGATTATCTCGAGTAAGTGCACGAACAGAAACAAGATTTTTAGCAAGAGATGGGCAAACAAGAACGTTGTTCAAATGAAGAGGATCAGCAGCAGTAGGAAAGGAAGCATGGCCAGTGTGAGTAACAGGAAGAGGTGCACCATTGCCAACGATGGCATGGGCAGAATCAGGAGGAATAGAGTGACAGCGGGAAATACCAGGATGGTTCACCATATGAGAGGACGCGCCTGTGTCAAGGAACCAGTCGCCGCTGCCGGTGTAGTTCATGGTGGATGAAGGTTGGCCATGGAGCGCGGTGTAGAGGTTGGGCGGTGCGCCAAAGGAGTACTGCTGGTGTGGAGCAGACGCGAGCAGGGCCTGAGGGGGAGCACCGGGCCGGCTGAAGAACGTGTCGGGAATGGTACCATGCCACTGTCCCGGCGGCACTTGCCATGCCTGCACCAAACCGGTCCATGGGTATGGTGCGCCATAGGTGTTCGACGACGGAGCAGCGGAGGCCAGCGGCTTGGATCTGAATTCCCGCATTTGTTGCCGTCGGACTACCTGCGTTTCTTCTTGCAGTGCGACATAGGAGGCGGCTTGGTGCCGGTGGCGACGAAGCGGCACCCACTGCGCTAGCGCCTGCCGCGCCGGCAGGGGACGATGCCGAACTGGTGGCGAGGATGGCGTTGGTGGCCTCCATCTTGTGGGTACGGTCCAAACGCGTCTCCTCCTGCAGGAGGTAGGAGTGCACCCAAAGGAAGGACGGTAGCGGGTTCATGGCGATGATGACGCCGAGGGCGTTGGTGAACTTGGAGCTGAGCCCGCGCATGATGTTAACGACAAGGTCTTGATCGGTGATGGGATGACCGACGTCGACGAGGGTGTCTGCCAGGCGTTTGAGACTGCAACAGAAATCACCGACCGAAAGATCGCCCTGCTGCAGGCTGTGAAAGTCCTGCAGAGCATAGACGGCGCGCTACGTCACGTTGTTAAGGAAGAGGCCGCGCACGGCAGTCCGGGCGGAGAAGGCTGTGGCACGGCAAGAAAACACCATGTCGCGAATGGTTTTGGACACAGTGAGAAAAATCCAAGAAACAATGCAATGGTCGATCTGTGTCCGTGCAACATCGTGTTGCATGGCGTGGGTGTCGATGGTGCCGTCGACATGGTCGAGGAGACCAAGCTTGCAGAATGTGAGCTCAAACAGAGAGCTCCAAGAGTAGTAGTTGGATTCGTGGAGATCCAGGACCTCCGGCACATGGTGGCGGATGTTCAGAAGTTGAATTGTGGGTGCAGCGATAGGGGCAACGGGAGGAACGTTGCCGTCGACATGGAAGGGGTTCAGAACATGGCCGCCGGCGGAGGTGGAGGTGCTGGATGAAGAAGAGGAGGAAGAACTGTGCGCCATGGTGAAGAAGGGAGTGCAGCGGAAGAATGGGATCAGAAAGAGAAGGCTGATACCATGAGAGAATTGGAGAATCGATCGACAGTTCCCTTCATTACTCATCGATGAATATATACACAGCCGGGGCACTGTTGGACGTCCGGCAAAATAGGACGGCCAACAGTTGTGCCAACGGTAAAACGATCGTGGGGATCATGGGTTAGTTGTTGTGCCTATATAGCCTGAAGAATCGCTCAAGCCTGACTCATTTGCTAACAGGCAGGACTCGCCTGTCGGTGATAGTGAGCGGAGGGAGGCGCATGCGGGCCGAGCTTGGCCGTTTTGGGAGCTTGGCTGCGCGACGGCTGCTCCTGTTGGCTGGGCTGTAACCCACTCCGGGCCAAAAGAAAAGAAAGAAAAGGGAGGGAAAAAGAAAAAGGCTTTGCTATTTGCCAAAGGAGACCAAGCAAGTGAATTCAAGCACAAATTTGAATTCAAAAAACCAAAAACTATGCTCCAGCATGAATGCAACAAAAGAAACCTATGATTCATTAATTAAACATGGAAAACATTTAAATACCCATAAATCACATTAAACCTTAAGGAAAACCTTAAATCCTTAAACAAGCTCACATTAAATTCTACAAATCATAATAAATTTTATTAAATTGCAAAAAACATTAAATTTAGGGTGTTACAGTGTAGATGACAACAAAAAAAATCAGGCCATTTTGACAGAGACGGACTCCATGTGCTTCACAAAGGTACACGGAACCTTTCACAAAAGCAAGTGTGTACACTTAGGTTCTAAGGAATTCTGAAGACCATGCGCTTTGCAGTGCCTTATCAGTCTCAAACTTTTTCTATGGCTTTCAAGGACTCACCAAGTTTGAGTTTTTTCTGAGTTGGTTTACTATTCTTCTCAATCTAATTGATTTTCCACCCGACATCACCCGGTAATGCAACATGGACCTGAGTCCACCCATGAAAAGTTTTGAAATGGTGCCAAAATTTGCCACAAGGTCTCTTGTGACTTAGGAGACAAATCTTAGTGGAGGCCGATGCAAAATTCTTGTGTTTTCGATATGTAATTGACCATAATTTGTCTTACACATCACTCAGAAAAAATACAATAATGCATTTAACAATCAGAAAAAACTAAGATCTTTTATGGGTCCTTATTTTAGGTGTAGATGACAACAAAAAGAATTTTAAGCAATATCGACATATGGGTTCTGAGGGATTCTAAAGACTATGGGCTTTGCAGGGCTATATTGGTCTCAAACATTTTCTAAGGCTTTCAAATGTCCCGTGGGAAGGAATCACCAAGTTCGAGATTTTTCTGAGTTGGTTTTGTAATTTTTCAATTCAATTGAATTTCTGCGCGACATCACATGGTAATTAAATGTTGACCTGAGTCCATCCCAGAAAAGTTCTGGAATGTTGCCAAACTTTGCCACAAGATCTCTAGTGACTTAGGAGACAAATCTTTGGGGAGGCCGATGCAGAATTCTTGTGCTTTCAATATGTAATTGACCATAATTTGTCTCATGCATCATTTAGAAAAATACAACAATACATATAATTATTAAAAAAATCTATGACCTATCATGGGGTCTTGTTTTGAGTGTAGATGACAACAAAAAAAACATTTCAGGCTATTTCGACATAGACGGAGTCCACGTGCTTCACAAAGTTATATGGAACCTTTAACTGAACAAAGTATGTACACTTAGGTTCTGAGGGATTCTGAAGACCATGCGCTTTGCAGTGCTATATTGGTCTCAAACTTTTTCTAAGGCTTTCAGTTGCCCCATGGGAAGTACTCATCAAGTTTAAGATTGTTCTGAGTTGGTTGAGTACATTTTGTTTTAATTGAATTTCCACACGACATCACTCGATAATTAAATGTTGACTTGAGTCCACCCCTATAAAATTTGAGAATGGTGTCAAACTTGGCCTCAAGATCATTTATCAGTCGATTCAATAAATGATGCATAAACGGACTCAATTGAGATTTTTTAAGTTAATTCAAATCAAATAACCATATTTTTCTTAAAAATTGGAGCATGAAGATTGTAAACCAAAGTTAGAAGTAATTATTTCAACTCTTGAATCAATATGTCTATAGAAAAGTAGATATTTTTATTCTTAACTTAATATATTACGACTTTTTAAATGTTTCAAACAAAAAGAATGAAAAAATGAGGAAGGAAAAACGAAATATTAATTTCTCGCGCAAAATTGCACTTTAGTCCTGGGTGGTAAAGGGGGGCCTTTTTCTTGGGTGGTAACACCACCCTGGACTAATGGTGGAAAATTGCCTTTTGAGGGTTCCCGCATGAAATTGCCCTTTAGTCACGTGTGGTGTTACCACCCGAGAAAAAAAAGCCCCCCTAGCATCTGATCGTATGACGACCTGATGTTAAGGGGGGGGGGGTATATATGGCGCCTCGCCTTCCAGATCGGGACTTAGCTACATTTCGCCCAAATCCATCTCTTCTCGTCATCTCCGTTATGGTTCCACCAGCGGTGCCGCTATCCTCCTCCCTGACGGCCTACATCTCCACGATGCGCCCCTCCCCGATGCGGTGCCCTCCCCAGCCGGCCTGACCGGTACGCCGCACCGCCGCCATTGCTCGGGGTCCTGTCGTTGTGCGGCCACCGGCCGACGTTAGTGCGTTGACGGCTGGGCCACGCGCGGGGTGGTGTTTTCGCTTGCTGACAAAAGCACGAGTAATGCTTGTGTTAGCAAGACTTTTTAAATTAATTTTTAATTTATTTAATTTAGTTTTTTCATTGAAATGTATTTATGTATAGTTATAGTAATTTCGTAGATAGGCATAGAAACTGTAGAAATCATAGGTATGCATAGAAAATTGAAAAATTATAGATAGTTGTAATGCTTTGTATATGTTTGTGTATATACAATCATATATATATATATATATATAAATTCATAGATGTGTAGTAATTTTTATTTTAAAAAATTACTAGTTTCAACACCTATGTCTCTCGACCATAATTCTTTTTTGTGTTTATGAGAACTTAATTGTTCTCTAATACACATTTTATAGTGACTTAACATCACCTCCCCACCATTCTCTGACCCCCTATGCCCTCACGGCACCGCTGTCCACAAACTTCGTTCGTCCACAAGTTAGTAAAAATATTTAGAACTAGTTTAATGGTTACAAATCTTAGACATAAAAAGTGATGTATACTTCACAAATTCATGTTTATTCCAACAATTCATTAAAATTCTTGTTTAATCCATGGATTCATTGACGATTTATGTTTAGTCATTAAAATTCATCATATTTATTCTAGAAATTCATTGAAGATTCATGTTTATGCTAGAAATTCAAAGAAGATTTTTGTTTGTTCTATTAATTCATAGACAATTCTTTTTTTAGAAATTAATTGAAGATTCATGTTTATTCTAAAAATTCATTGATGATTCATGTTTATTCTAGAAATTCATTGAACATTCCTGTTTATTCTACAAATTCATAGAAAATTCATGTTTATTTTTGAAATTCACCTTTACTTACTCGATGTAGCAAGCCGCGGCAGTCCACTGCTACATTTCCGACAAGCGTGACTCACATGGCAGCAGGCAGGCACGCATCTATGTAGACCAGCAGCCAAAAAAACAAGGCCTGCATGCATCACAAGCAGAAGCTAGTCCAAGTGATCCACGTGCAAGTTCGATTTGGAGAGTTGGAGGGCGCGAGGGTAGGAGTCCGCGAAGGGCAGGAGAATGCGCGAGAGTGGATGGCGAGGCTGAATCGCTAGCCAAAGATGATGAGTGGAGGGCCATCGATGACAAGCGGAGAAGCCGCGGGATGAAGATGGAGAGGCTGTTGGATACGATTTCGAAGACGTTTTTTTTATTATTTTACCGATAAAAACCATTTTGGAGTGGCTGTTGGAGTTGCTCTAAAGCAGTCTATTTAGTGTTTTGGACAAATGATGATTGCAATTTTAGATGCAATTATTATTAATTCCATTAATCTGCTAAAATATTTAGGCGCCGATATAACTTTCTATAGCTTTATTTGGAAGACGGCCGCTAAACAGCATAGCTCGCAATTTAAAACATTGCAAGCACTTGCAACTTTGAGCCTGTAACCAGACATTGAATTTATTTGGCATAATTTTATTTTTGTAGGCCAAATAACTTATAAATATAAAATTTTTCCCCCTAAATCACTAGGGCCTTGCATGTGCAATTTCCTCTGTAGAAAATCACCTTTACTTACTCGATGTAGCAAGCCGCGGCAGCCCACTGCTACGTTTCCGACAAGCGTGACTCACATGGCAGCAGGCAGGCACGCATCTAGCTAGCCCAGCATCCAAAAAAACAAGGCCTGCATGCATCACAAGCAGCAGCTAGTCCAAGTGATCCACGTGCAAGTTCGATTTGGAGAGGTTCTTGAGTGATGCAAGCAAACTGACAATGATGTGTTTGGCAGCATCAACTACTGTATATATCCCCACCACTAAGAGCACCTCCAGGGTGCACCAATAGTGAACAATAGGCTCAAACATTCGATTCCCTGTCAGAAGCAATGCCTCTAGACAAGCCGGACCGTCAGCTACTGTGCTAAAAAAAATGCAATGGTGGCGTGTGTGGTTCGCGGGAAGGGACAACATCTAGTGATTGAAGTGTTTTTCTATCTCAACTATGGGTCCCAACAAACGGTGTGGACATAGTGTAAAGACAACTCTTCTTCTATTGAACTGGCTTGGTTATTACGATACGCCGAACTAGGGACTGGCGGTGCCCTAAGGCAGCATATGCATCACGCACCATCTTTAATTTGTGCTACCCATATGGGCATCAATAAATCAAAGATATAGTAACAAAATATGTAGATTAGCTAGTGAGTTGCGCACAGTAGGTATTGCGGTTGCTAGGCCTTGCTAGACTAGTGGTCCACCAGGTTCAGTCGCGTGTGCCAAGGACTCCGCAACTCGCTCTCCCATCAGACCCACCCTGTGCCATCACAGAGAAGAGAGCCACGCCGCCGGTGGTACAACATGGAGGAGGGAGGCAGGCAGCCTCTAGGGCAAAGTAGGCATGAGAGAGATAGATCGCGCATGGTAGAGGCGAGCTGCGGTCGTGAAGCTGGAGGATAAGGTTTTGGTTGCTGCTGTCATGCTGTTTACAAAAGGGTCCGCAGCAGAGTACTCGAGAGGGTGTGCAAAATCTCAATCTGGTAATACGCCGCAGGGAGCACTCAAGTTAAAACTAGGCCAAGCATACACCGTCAAAAGGTAGACAATGCCCATCTAGACATATTATTGATAAACACAGGAGTATATGGAGCACTCAAGTTAACATGAATCCAGCATACATGGTTGACAGGGAGCGAGACAAACTTATTATTGATGCAAATTGTAGTACAAACCGACATGTGTAACAGAGAAGTGAAGCTAACATAAAGCAAGCATATACAGTCGACAGGGGGACAAATCCCATCTAAACTTATTGAGCAGACAACATATAGGCGAAATTAAAACCAAAGGCATGCAAACGGTGATCTTGCCGGTGGATCACTTTTGGTTCACAGAGGGTGCATGTAGAAACCAAGAGCATTGACGTATTTCCCAGCACGGCCAAAGAAGCCCGCTATGTTGTAGTCGTCCTTCGCTCGGGCAATGAAACTAGAAGTAGTCCCATTTCCATCCCCGAAAGGACCATATGATCTAATATTGGTGACAAATGTAATCTTGCTTATGGCAACTTCGTTGCTGTATTTCCCAACTTCCGCAGAGACTTGCACCACATACTCATTTGGGGCGAGCGTGATCTGCATGTAGGCACAAATTAAACAACGGCTTTTTATAGTGATATTATTGTGACCCATATGGCCTACAAACTCTTGCATTTCTTTCATGCATGTATGTGATATCATCAATAGGAGCCACCTCTTGATGGATGGTTAGTACACTTACAGTTGTGGGAGAACCACCATCACCACCCATCTTCGCATAGTGTTTCTGACCAGCTTGGTCAATGTATGAGAACTCGATGCAATCAATAATAGCAGCACGACGGATGGTGATGCTATCCACTAGGCGCAGTGGTGTCTCTTTGATATCAAAAGGTTTCCCTTCGGTGTCTGAACCCCATGGTCCAGTCTTGTAGGGTTTCAGCTGCATGTTACATATATGTCAGGTGGTTCAATAAAACAATGTGGGTTCACTGGTATAATATTGGACATAAATGAAAAAAAATAAAGGATCAATTCTTACCAGCACTGGACAGAATCCGTGGACTGTCAGTTCTATAATGTTTCCATCACTGTTTTGTTGATACAATTTTTTGTAGATGACACCTGTTGCCATCTTAAACTCTCCTGTCCCCCCAACAATTGCCCACTCACCTTTTTCAACAATAACTCCATTCACCTCCAGGGTTGACCCATTGAACCTGCATATATGATATATATATGTATGGGTTTTTACACTTCGAACATGATTTGCTGAATATAGATGCATGAAATATATATACCTTTCGTTCTCAAACACGATGCTGAAGCTACAATGCCATTTACCGGCATACATATGCAGGCCCTGCGCCCTAGCGACAACCTTTGCATCAGGACCGACACCATCGTATATTTTCCAATTATTCACATTAGTCTGTCCCAACCCAGTAGCAGTATCCTTTTCGACTATTTTGGCTTGGGTTGTATTGGGGCGGCCAAGGAACGTGTGGTGCAGGTACAGGTTGCTAAAGTTTAGCTCATTGTAGCGCAACAACCCAGCACTGGGAGCGATTTTGAGGTTGCCAGTAGGTTTGGCCATGGTGCTTGCCTAGTTCAGGGTCGATTGTGCTAGCTAACTTCTATGGAGCCTAGAGATGCGTGTGCTGAGACGCTTGTGCTGAGTTGTGTTATGGCGCTAGCCTAGACAGCAACCAATTTATAGAACATGCTGAGGTGCATGGAAGCAAGAAAAAAGTGCTAGTGTGTGTGTGTTGGAGCCCAGAAAGAAAAGGACAGCATATGAAACACGTCCGTTATGGATGAACAAGTCTGATCCCACCTGTCTTCCTATGCCTCTTTTGCTGCAATCCAAGCTACATGATTCAAATTAGGTAAATCTAACCGTCCATCAAGAGTTCTGGAGAAATTAGGGTGGCTGTGACTCAGATTTTTTAAGTGACCTGTTGTTTTAGTATAAGTTTGTATTCACCTAGTAAATACGTATACGTCTTTGGCAGCATATTGATGGCATCCCTACCACGGCAGCAGATGCATCCACTGTCTTGTTCTGCCCTTATGTGCGTGAGAGTCACGAGAAGGCACGCATGCTAGTACCGCTGGCATTGCTTGTGACTTTATTTTTTCAGGTTATGGTAGCATTTGAGTTACCTGCTGGTTTCCATGTAGAGTTTTTGTAGGAACGCCCTTTTTTTACTAGGAGCAGTGAAATTTCTGCCCGATCTAACCAAAAAAGCGAGGCATTGTAGAAAATTGATGGGTTTCACCGGCACTTCGAAATGGGTGTCACTTGCATCTCGAAATGGTTAGAACAATTATTTTAGAAAGTCCATTTTTTATCAGTTCAGGGGCCATCAGTGCGCCATCAAAGTTAGGTCGATTGAGGCCGTCGTCGGTCGGGCTAATAATCAGGGCTGTGGTCCCGGTAGCCTCGGGGGCAGGGGCAGGCCCGATTTGGTAAATGAAGTCGTTTTGGATAAGATCTGAGTAAAAAATTGAGAATATAAATTATGAATAAATTTTAAGTCGTTGAGTTTGAAAATGTGAAAACTACATGAATAGATTTGTCTTGCAAACTACTCCCTCCGTTCGTTTTTGAGCTACGTATTTGCTTCGGAAAAGTATTCCGCATTCTGCTTCGTATTTGCTCCCGGCGTCCGGTTTTCTCGCGACGCAGCACCCGCGACGGCTCGTTTTATGCGCGTGCATTAATCTCTCCGATGCGCCGCGGTGACGGACGTTAATTACGCAAGTGTCCGTTAGACCTGGCTGCGTCCGCTGGTTTCCTTCTTATACGTACTCCTTTCCATCTTTCTTCTACCTGCTGCTTTCCGTCTCCTGTTCTTTGCTCCATCTTTCTTCTACCTCCTGCTGCTTTCCGTCTCCTGTTCTTTGCTTCTTTCTTCCATCTTCTGCTGCCTCTGCTAGTCTGCAGTGTCCATCTTCTACTGCCTCTGCTAATCTGCTATACACCGGCGTTCCTTTTGCTTGTTTCCCTCAGCTGCTGCCATGGCATCCATGCTCATCCGTGGGCTGAATTGGGCACCGAACAGCGAGGACAGCGAAGACTCCGACGAGGTCCAGTTTGTGATGGATTCAATGGCCGGTGATACGGAGGTCCCGGAAACTTAAGAATCCACTGGAGTTATCATGGAGGAAGGCATAGATGAAGTCGAGGACGTCGCACTTACACTTCTACAGCTCGCGTCGACAGAGGTTAGCAAGTTTGATGCTGACAAGGAGCTAAAAAAGGTAGTAGATTTGATGCTACCTGTCATACTTCCTCAATTTTATGGAGAGCGCGATGAGCAAGTAAATCGTGCTGCAACTAGCCTTCTTTGGTTCGCACATGGCCATGGTGGCCATGGGCATGCATGGAGACGAACCTATTGTGGTGCATGAAGAATTGCACTCGGTGCTAGGTTGATTTGTAGTTTTGTACTAGTCTCTTTACATGTATGAGGAGTACTTGCTTTATTTAGTTCATGTTTAAGTTATTGTACCCTATGCTAGACCAAGAACAGACATGAGCTATGTGTATTTGAGGAGTACTGGTACTTGATTTGTTCTCGATCATTTGTTTCTTCCAAATAAGCAAAGACTAAAAAAGACATTGAAAGCTTCCAAACAAGCAGCTAGGTAATCAAGTTCCTAACAAAGCTAGTGGCGATAGCACCATGCATCTAAGCTAAAAACTGTAAAGCTTGATTATATATATGTCGATTGGACATTGAAAGCTAATGGGGAGAGCACCCTGCATCTCCAAAGTTTTCTTCCTTGTGTGTGGGATGTTATAAAATTGGCCTCCATTATGCTTCATAATCTCCAGCATGCATGACTGTTGTGTAAGGAAGATTCTATTGGATCTTTCATTTGGATACTCCTGAAATGCCTTTTCAACCTTGGCCACAATCTGGTCGATGTTGTTTGGAGTGCCCCTTTGAAACAAAGCTTGGATTGCAGCAAAAAAACCAAGATCTAAAACATTAAGATCAGGTGAGTTAGGAGGTTGGCATGTTAGACGGATGTCCCATCCATCAGCTTGGGCAGCTTGCACAAATGCCGGGTCATTGACATCAATATGCGTCTTTGCGTTATCCTGCTGGATGAATATGGGCAACCCTCTTTCTTCAGGTGGCCATTTTTCTTTGATTGCCGGAAGGACTTTCTCTAGCAGGAACTGTCGGATAGTATCTTTTTTAACTGACGTCATGGCCTTTGTGACCAGGGTACCTACAGATTGAAACCAAATGTTAGCAAAATTCATGTAGTCAGAAATACATTGATCTAGTTTGCGTATTGTACCTCTAGGCCTGTTGGGGCTCTTTCTCTTTGCCGGCTCTACGTAGACGAAGGGAAATATGCCTAGTTTACCATCAAATGTGCAATTGCCATCTGCGTCAAATCTAGGACGAGTAACCGCAGTAAGGAACATCACCTTCTCTATGAAATTTTTGCTTTTAACTGCCCTTTGGGGCCTTTCCTCATCGCTGGCCAGATAATATTTTTGGTTCCGCCTTGTCCTATAGAACCATTTCTCATCAATGTGTACGATGTTATACATTGGATTGAAAGTACGTGCACCAAATAAGCAAAGCAGCATGGACAAACAGTACCGCACACAGGCCTTTTTGTTCTCTTGAGTCAGATTAAACTTCAGGTCATTTGTGTGCCTACGAAAATGACCTTCCTTGTAGCAGCTGTAAAATGTGGTCTTCTTTGCATCGAGGGCATTAGCTAGATCTTGGAAGGTTGTGCGCTCACTCAAAGGAACAGATTTTATGGCTTCCATGTCAATTTCTACTCTTTTACGACCACAGTTTCTTGTAAGTTTATTTTTTACACCATGTATGCCATGGTCCTGACCATTGCGCCACACTTGTTGTACTAATCTTTGCGGCACACCAAATTTCAGTGCAACCTCTCTCGAAACTCCATGATGCAACACTGGAGGATCTGTTTTTGACAGCAACTCCATATAAATGGAGATCTTCAAATCATCGGAGTAGAACCTCCTCTTTTTCACTGTTTCTCCTATGAAAAACGACTACCAGATCAATATTCATGTATAGATGTACGTGCATGCTGCTACTGCTAGCAGGAAAAAGGAACAAGAAGCTAGTAGATCAATATGTATGTAGGTGTACGTGCATGCTGCTAGTACTAACTGAAAAAAACAAGAAGCTAACAGATCAAATATCCATGTACGTGTATGCTGCTAGTACTAACAGAAAAAACAAGAAGCTAACAGATCAAATAGTACGTGTATGTGCATGCATGCTGCTAGTAGTAACAGAAAGAAAAAGAAGCTAACAGAGATCAAATATCCATATCATGTACGTATACGTGCTACTAACAACAACAGAAGCTAACAGATCAATGCCGAAACTAACAGATCAATACTTCTACTGATAACAGGCATGCTACTGCAGCTCGTCCGGCAACACGGAAACATGCTTGATTGTGAAACTATTGGATGAAAACGCATGATCTCAAGCGCATAAACTTTACCCTCATGTCCAGCAGATTGCACTCCTTCTGAAGCGGCAGATACTCCTGATCTTGCAGGAGCCCCTCCGTCGTCTCCGGCTTCCTCCGCATCTTCATGATTGGCTTCTCCTCCACCACCAGCCCCCTGTCCTTGTCCATCTAAATCTGATACGCAAGGAAGAAAAGCCAAGAAGAAAAGCAAATCAGTGTTGTCATTCCAATCGACAGAAACTATACACACAATTTGCAATAGAACTGCACTCACCTTCATCTGCATCATGCCACACAACTTCATCTGCATCATGCCACACAAGGTTGTAATCGAGCTCATGGGCAGGACCATCCCACTCTTCAATGCCATCCCAATCGATGGGATCGTTTTGCTCTAAATCATCTGATGGTGGCTCAAGATTCAGATCGAGTACTACTCGTTCTGCCATGGATGATGGCAAGATGGCCGAACCTGAGATGGATCCCCTTCAACACATCGGTGGGGGTATATAAAGGGCCATTGGACAGAGATCTCGGTTCAAATCGATCATGGCGCGGGGAGAAAATTTTGGGGATGAAATTTTGGATCTGTTTTGGGAGGAAACGGCGCCATTGATGGAAGGGATCACGTTTTTGGCGCGGGCAAGGGAAAGGGGCGCCAGTTTTGGCAAGTCCTGGCGCGAGGGAAAGATAGGGGATCAGGTAGACGGAAGTTTGGGTGGCCCCGTTGGTGAGGAGACGGAGGAGACGGAGGGATCGCGGAAGAGATCACAGAGTTGATTTTTGGTAGCCCGCGGGGGAGAAGCCGAAGGGATTTTCCACATCGTTTTAATGCGACGCGGCCGCGTGCGCTACTGCCTTGGTCTCGGTGAGCTGTGTCAATACGTAGCTCAAAAACGAACGGAGGGAGTACATTCATAAAAATATACATATTTTAGTTTTTAATAAATTTTCTTGTAAAAATAAGTAGTCAAAGTTGTACTTTGGAGACCGTGTCGCTGTCCTAAACGACTTCATTTACCAGAGGGAGTATGTCCCGGGGGCCGGGAGCATATCGACAGGACACTTAGCAAAGTACGTCCCTGGAGCAATACTATAGGCAGTGGCGGACCTAGCCGAAAATTTTAGCTGGGGCACACTCCTATGACGAACATAAGTGCAAGAAAATCATTGACATTGACAACACCTTGACTGCAAAATTTCACCATGACTCAAACGAGCTAAGGGTTCTTGCTGCGGCCGGAACTCGGGAGCTCCCGACGGCGCTGCTCCTTGGCTGCTCTCCCATCCCAGTCCCCTCCACTCCATGAAATCTCCTCCACCCTCCCGCGGCGGTGGCAGCAGCCACGGAACACGTTGGCCCCCCAAGGTGAGCTGCTGCGGAGGGCCGTGCGGCTAAGGTTTTGACCATCGGTATGGAATGGCTGGGTAGGGATGTGGTGTGGCAGGCACTACGAGAGAGGCTGAAGGGATGAGGGGTTTGTGTGGTACCACTGGTAGGGAGAGGGCCTTTAGTCCCGGTTGGTAAGGGGTATAGGTACCTCAAGTCCAACAGGGACTAATGATGAGAGACAAAAACTCCCCCCCCCCTAGTCCCTGGTGAATGAACCAGGACTAAAAGATCGGTGGTATTACGAACCGAGACTAAAGGGGGGCACGCCAGCACCTGCACCCACCCCCTTTAGTCTCGGTTGGTAATACCAACCGAGACTAAAGGGTCTCGTTTCTCTTTTTTTTCTGTTTTCGATTTGAGCGTATATTCTAATTGTTGTCTAACCCATATATGCACGTATACGTAGGACTTGTATATATGTATATACCTGTCTATATATACCATATATGCAGTTAGATTAGAAATAAAAGGGTACATCAATACTTAAGTCTGAATTAACAAAGACAACAAGTTCATCAAAACCACATAAATTAAAAGGTACATCACTACTTAAGTCTTAACATAAGGTACATCCACGCACAACACATCTTTCATACTGATCCTCCATTTTTCTTAAACAGATAATCCATATAGTTGAAGTCTCCAATCTTGATTAGTGCACTCTCCTTAGCTTCACACTCACGGTCACATGGACTTCCATAAATCTCATATAGTGGAGAGTTCCATTGATACGACGGGCAAAATGAAAGATGAGCCTGGAACTTCCCATCTCTTGTGGGTTCCAGATTTGGTTCCACGTAAGAAAATCCGAAAACATCACACGCTTGCTCTAGAATTGCATGAAAACTCATTGCCGCGAAGATTTCACCAAAGATATTCTAGAGTTAAGAAAAAATACGAACGTTAAAAAATGTAGCACAAGTAAATTAAAAATGCTCAATTACATTTCTATGCTCCATACCATGTCATAACTGGTGACAAAGTCTGTCTGTGGTCGTGGTCACACTTTCTCCCTCCTCGAGTGCCTTGGTTAGAAAATAAGAGTAATCTAGTAGAAAGGACCCATTAGCGCTAAGTTGTTCTAAGCACTTCTGAACAGCGGTCCTTTCATAACTCCTCTTAAATGGTGAAGGGCTACCCCACTCAACAATCGATAGCATTGGAGTGGGGGATTCTGATGACATCAAGGAGCGAAATGGTCCTCGAACAGGTATGTCAAAAGAGTTTTTTAATTGAATGGTGTTGTTTGGACCAACAATCGCACATTGTACAACAGGAGGGGTACCACCAATCTTATCGAGAACTTGTCGGAACCACATCATATGATCGATATTCTGCTTGTTATGAAATAAAAATTATTATTCTTGTAGTAAAATTCCTATTTACAGAGGAAAAAATATTACTATCTTTGGAGCAGATCCTTGACGTCGATCACCGATAGGCAAGTTAATGACGCCATGGCTGAAGTGTATCCCTGGAGGAGGAGGACCAAGGCCACCTCGACGGCTGCCACCTCAACGACCACCACCACGACCAAAAAAGTGACTTGCCATTATTTTACCTAAAATA
The DNA here is from genome assembly GCA_036936925.1 of Cenchrus fungigraminus. Classification (NCBI taxonomy): domain Eukaryota; kingdom Viridiplantae; phylum Streptophyta; class Magnoliopsida; order Poales; family Poaceae; genus Cenchrus; species Cenchrus fungigraminus. Next base: position 14,580,485 of record CM072768.1, on the reverse strand, counting down.
TGCATTGAATTTTATTTAATAATTTCTACCTAAACAACCATCCCAACTCCCACTGGCTGCTTATTTGTACATATGCTAAAAATGTGAAGAACTAAACTATGAAATTTAAAATTTAATATCAACTATACCTAATTATTAAATACTATTGAAAGACTAAACTATGAAATATTATTTTTTCTTTAATACACAAAAATATAGTTAAAACTAATTTTGTATTAAGGAAACTAGTTTTCTATAAAAAAATATCAATTTATAAACAATAATTTTCTATGAATCAACACGAATTTATGAGAATATACAATAAATTTTTCTATTTCTAGAATAAATAAGAATAAACACTAATTTTCTATGAATCGACACAAATTTATGAGAATATACAATAATTTCTATGTATTTCTAGTATCCATCTAGAATAAATAGTAATTTTGTATGAATGGACACGAATTTATGAGAATATACAATTATTTATTTCTAGAATCGGTAGTGTCGTCTACCGCAGTCGGCGAGGAGAAGGGGAGAGACGATGGCGGGATCCTGGGGTGCGTCAAGGAAGGCAGTGGAGAGTCGGGGCGAGACGGCGGCGGGATCCTGGGTGCGTCGAGGGTGGCAGTGGGGAGCCGGGGAAAGATGGCGGTGGGCAATGATGGGGAGAAACATATTTAATTAGAAATATTATACACATATTTAGTACAATTTTATACATAAATTTATTCTTCAAATGAAATAAAAAAATTGTTGACGCAAATAATTAATTTGTTTGCGTCAGCAAGACCCAATTAAAATTTTGGGGCACCCGGGCAGGGCCGGTGTACGCCGGCGGTCGGGGGGGGCGTGGGGAGGACAACTGTGAGGCTGAAGGCAGAGGCAGCAGGATGAGGTGACGATGTTGATGCGCGGCTAGAGGCGACGACACGAAGGCCGGCCGGGTGGCAAGCTGTGCGGCGGCGGCTAATCTCCGAAGGCCGGGGAGGACAGCGCAGAGGAGGAGGATGGGGAGGAGGCCGACGCGAGAAGGATGGGGAAGAGGAGCCCCGAAGGCCGGGGCAGGTCGGGGAGGGAGCCGCCCGCGTTTCGAGGGCCAACGACGGCAGACCGGCGGTGTGGTGAGGGGGCGAGGGCGTCGGCGGGTCGGTGGACGATGGATTCCGGGAGGCCGGCGGCGGCGGAGAATCCCGGGGGACAGGGGACGGGGGTCGCCGCGGAAAGCAGCGGTCGGGGAGGATGACGGCGGCGGAGGAGGAGGAGGACACGACGACGATGATGGCGGCAAATCGGGGACGAAAAACTGGCCATGTGTTGGAGGGGGAGGGTCGTTGCTTTTATATATAGACACCCCTTTAGTCCCGGGTCATGTAACGAACCGTGACAAAAGGGGGGCCTTTTGTCACGGTTGGTGCGACGACCCGGGACTAAAGGGCGATTTCGCGCGGGAGCCCCTAAAAGGGAAAATTTCCCACTTTAGTCACGAGTGATGTTACAACCCGGGACAAAAGGCCACCCTTTTGTCTCGGGTCGTAACACCACTAGGGACTAAAGGGCTATTTTGCGCAGGACTTTAATTCTTTTCCCATTTTCCCTCCTCATTTTCTCATTCTTTCCCTTTGCAACATTTTTAAAAAATGGTAAGTTTAATATTTGAACCATGCAAAATTATATTTCGTTAAGTGTTAACAACCTTAACTTTCTTATATAAAAAATAATTTAATAGTTGAAATAATTACTTTCTTTTCGGACTTGACAATATTTGTCTTCTAAGACATAAGAAAAATGCTTAACTAATTCAAAAAAATCTCAAACTTTGTGGTTACTTCTCACAGGGCATCTGAAAGGCTTTAACAAATTTTAGTTCAAATAAATAAAGGAATACACTCATACAACATTACACAAATGATTTGAACATTAATTATTACAGTACAATATTGAAGTTTCTTTTCTTGACGAAAGTTCCTTGGTCATGGTCGTGACGTAAGTACGGTGTCTCTTCATTTCCAAGCGGTATGCTTCGGTCAACTTCGACAGCGAATGGAGGCATGCCATCGAGCTGATCATAGTCATCTGATTTGTCGGTTTTGTCCTCGACTCCGACGATTACTCTTTTACCTAGAAGAACAATGTGTCGCTTTGGCTCTTGTGGTCCTTCTTCAGGATTTTTATTCTTCGGTTTGCTAGTCATATCCTTGACATAGAAAACTTGATGCACATTTTTGGCAAGGAGGAATGGTTCATCTTTGAAATCAATGTTGGTCAGGTCCACTATTGTCATTCCATATTGATCTTTCCTTATGCCACCTCCAGTTATTGATGTCGTGTATTGTAATAGTCATCTAGTGACCTCATCTGTATGTATGTCATTATACCACAACCGCGACAATCATTGCATCCTATGTGAACTACATACGTCTGGCCATTTCTTGTGATACAATGACATATACAGAGGTCACTTGATGGCCATTTTGATTTCCATTATTAATTACCATACTTTTATAAACTAACTTCTAAAAAATTATCTAAATGCAAAATTATAATTAGTTCTATGTTTCATTATATCAAAAAGTAAACAAAAACAAAGATGAAGAAGGGTGAATTTGATGATGTATTCCGTTATGAACTAGATGATGAGAACTGGAGGCCTACCTACATTCTTTATGAACAGGTTAATCATCTCAACACAATACGTGAATTCACAAATGTGTTTGAAGCAGAGGTTCAAAAGGTAGAAGTTGACTAGTTTTAGCTTGGGACTTGTGATACAATGACATACAAAGGTCACCAGATGGCCATTTTGATCTCCATTATTAATGACCATATTTTTTATAAACTAACTTCAATAAAATTAGTTAAATTTAAAATCATAATTAGTTCGATGTATCATTATATAAAAAAGTAAAATTCAATTTTCTCTACATCAATATAAAAGAGAACAAGACAATGCTAGTGTTTAGCCAACCACTTTTTTCTAAATCGAAAGTATATAAATAACCTCATCTCTCATTAGCTCCTCCCACCTAGGATTTAAGATTTCTATTTTTTCCATTTCTAAAATATATAAAAACAATTAATCACAACAAATGATGGGAGGAAGAAGAATCTAACCTCGGCGCCATCGAGGAGGAGCTTGAGCTCATGGTGAAGAATTGCTCTGGCAAGAGAAAGAGGAAGAAGAAGCTGGATTTATAGGGCACCGAATTTTAGTCCCGGGTGGAGTTACCAACCGGGACTCAATGGTACCCTTTAGTCCCGGTTGGTAACTCCACCCGGAACTAGAGCATTAGCACCGGGTGGAATTACCAACCGAGACTAAAGGGGGACCTTCGTCTGTCACACCCTGAAATTTCCAATTTCAGGATGTGAATAGGAAGGAAAACTTAAACAACGATTTAGTCTAAGTTTTAAAATTTTGCCCAACTTTTATTTTTATTTACAGGAAATATAGTATAGGAAAAATCCTTTGTTTGATTTTCTAAATTAATAAAAGTTGTGTGTGTTGCATTCATGCCGGTGCATCTTGGTGTTTCTTGAGTGCAAAAAGGTTTCAAAAATGCGTTTAGGAGCTGTCCAAACTCTCCCGAGAATTTTCCGGATTTTTCTGGAATTTATTCTCATTTTTCTTGAGCTATTTCTATTTAGTAGAAGGCTCTAAAATCTTTTTCATGAGCTCCAAATGGTTTATTTGGATTGTTCATGTCTTAATCTATCTCTAGGAATTTTCCTGGAATTTTTGTGATTTTCGGAGTATTTTTCGTGCCTTTTAGCAATTTCTAGACTTTTCTGGAAATTGTTTTCGCATTAAAAATGAATTCGAAAAAAAAAGAAAAACCCTACCTACCGGATTGGGCTGAGCCCGAGGCTCGACCCAACCCACGCCGCCGCGGCAGGCCCGCGCGGGGCCCATCTGGGCCCGCAAGGCGCCGCCGCCTGGGGAGGTCGCACCGCGCGCGCCCCCCCATAAAGGCCGCCGCCGCCCCTGTAGCGCGCAGCCCTAGCCGCCGCCCCTGCTGCTACCCTGCGCCGCCGCCGCCTCGCCCTGCAGCAGCCGCGCGCGCCCGCGCCTATTAAGCCCAAGCCGCAGCTCGCCGTGGACCATCGAAATCCGGCCGTTTCCATCGATCTCCGCTGCGGGTGAGCACAGCTACAGGTTCCTCTCGTCCTCCTCGTCCGGTTTTAGTCCGTCCCCGGCCTCCTCGTCGCCCGTGCCGCCGGCGCCGCCAATGGACAGGAGCTCCTGTCCATGGCCGGTCTCCCAGTCCTCTGTTTGGCCTGAGGAAGAAGATGACACCCTGTTTCGCGATTAGGTCCCTCAAGTTTCCAGTAATTTTTAGATTGATTTATGTGTCTTGCAACATTTGCTCATAACCCCTTAGAAAAATCCTACTTTTCGCACACAGATCCATCCCGAACCTTTTTGCAGATCTAACCCCCAGATTAGATCTATTCGCGAGCACTGTTTCTTGTGTCTCGGGAATCTTCTCTGCTAACCCCTAAAATCTATAGTTAATTACGAATAGGTCCTCCAATCTTGTTTTCTCCATATCTTCCGCGTTTTAACTCCGTTTTTAGCGTTCTTTATATCCATGCGATCGTCTCGACGAGTAGAACGACTTTTTGCCCCTGTTTAGCTCTGTTAGTACTGTTTGGTGATTGTTTCTTATTTTATTCCATTGTATGCTTGTATGTGAATGATGTGGTGCGTAGAAGACGGTTCGTTCGTGGAATACGCCAGAGTTGAAGATTTCCAAGACCTTGAGCAGCAGCACACGTTGGTAGAAGGCAAGTCCTTGCTGCATTCCCGTTGATCCTATTACAACATGCATTTTAATTACACTGTTATTTATTATTGCTTTGCATTAAATTGATGGGTCCTACTATTAAGGTTTGACTAGCTTTGTTTATCCTGTGCCTTGATCAACCTGGGTTTATGTTTATGTTGGGTAGACCATGCTTAGTTGCTCAACTTGGGTTTATGGTGGTTTTAATGAACAACAATGTTAATTTTGCTTTACTTATGTTGTACCTTTCATTAAACAAGATCACCTGTGTTAATCGGAACATGGAGAACCACCCAGGAAAACAGTGCTACCACAAGACATATGGCTCTGTCTTGGCTTATTAATTAGTAAACTAGGTGTTAGGTATGCTTTACCTGATAAGGGTTGGGGGCTGGCGGGTAGTGGCGTATGGACCTGCTCGGGCGTAGGTGTGGTCTTAGCTAAGACACGGTACTCGTCCGGGAGCTTTATACGTTGCACTGACCAGGTAACCTAGCGGGCAGCCTACATCTAGGGATCTTTGTAACGGCCTCGTAGCGTCCCTATGCAATCACACCTCGGTAGTGTGGTATGGTGCCTGATCAGCATCGCATGGTTGGGTCTAAAGTTCTTCGGGACTTTTACGCGACTTGTGGGTAAAGATGTACGACCTCTGCAGAGTGTAAAACTAACTAGTTAGCCGTGCCCACGGTCACAGGCGGCCTGGACCCTCACATGATTAATTCTATGGAAGATGGATTAAACTTGTTGCATTTACATTTGTTCATGATGATGATGCTTATGTTAATCTCTGGGTTGGTATAAACTTACATTTGCTAGTAATTTAGCTTGCTTAATAAAATTTGACCAACTAAAATGCTGATCTGCTATGCAACCACAAGCTTCCACCATAAAGCCTTTGCATGTTGTTATAGAACTTTTCCCTTGTTGAGTACGACATGTGCTCATGCTTGTTGTTCTTTTATATGCATCTACACAACCCGGTTGCTGCTCAGACGGACGCTTTGAAGACTATCCTGGAGAGTTCGGTGGTTTCTAGGCGAGCGTGCCACCAGTCAGCTGCCTGTGGAGACGTCCTTTACCACTGCTAGTACTCGTTTATGTTACGATTTTGAGACATTCGGTCATGTAATAAAGTTTTAATACTCTCTTTACGCTTTTACACTGTGTTTTGGTATACACTGAGTCAACGCATGTGTGAAACTTGATCCTGGCGCACATGTGTTCTATGCATTCGGATTTACCCTTAAATCCGGGTGTGACAAAGTGGTATCAGAGCCGTGTTGACTGTAGGACGTTAGCCTAGTTAGAAACTGGTTGAACTTAAGGACTATAATCATCTAGAAGTCATGCTTACTCCGTGCTATGCTTTAATTCCATTCTTAATATACCTATCCTTGATTTTACCCCCATCCTTGGTATTCTACTTGCTATCTATCTTATCTTGGTCAATCTTTTCCTTCTATGTTACCTTGTTCTTGCTTTAGGAAATCTTTAGCATCTATTCTATGCTCTCTAACCTTTCCCTATCTTTACCCTACCTGTGTTCGCAGTGTTCTCAGTTATCTAATGACCCTATCATGTTCAAGCTGAAGATCTTCCTTAGGATCTAGGTTCTTTAGGCTCTATCCTTGTGAAGTCGCTAGTCACGACCAGCGATTAGGTGTGCTTAGTTTAGTGGTGTGTTTGAATGCTTGATCTTGTGTTAATGCTTGATTTGGATCTTTGATTGAGTGCAGTGTGTTGTGGGTTGATAACCACAATGACATTGGTTTAGTATAAGTTTGCTTAGTAGGGGTTAATCTTTGTCTCAACCATCCTTTTATCTTGCACATTCCTAATCATTTATTAAATCTTTACTCATCTACCTTGGACTCTATCTTGCTGCAAATCTGTTCTCGTCAACTTTCGACACAGCAGTAGTGTTTTGTTTATATCTCGAGCTACAGAGCTCCGATTGATGCAAAACCAGTTGGGTTAGTTCACAAATTTCATAACAAATTTTCTATCAAAAATTCAGCCCCATCCAATACGTATCCTGGGAGCTATGCATGAAACATGGGAGTGGTCAGAATCTGTAAAACTCTGCTGACACATTGACTTCATTATTTTATATCTTGGGCTATAGACCTCCGTTTGAGGCAAATCTAGTTGGAGAAGTTCAGAAATTTCATGGGTGTTTGTCCGTCCAAAATTCAGCAATTTTGATTACATAGTCAGAGAGGGATGCCCGAAACTTTGGAGTTACCTAAATCTGTTAGCACTGCTGATATACCCGACTTGTTTATTTTATATCTGAAGTTATAGAGCTCCGATCGAGGTGATTCCAGTTGGACTAGTTCTGCAATTTCATTATCTTTTACTGTTCAAAAGCTCATAATTTTTGGTTATCCACGTTGAGAGTTATACCTAAATGTTTGGAGTCGACAGAATCTGTCTTAAACTGGAAGTCTGCGCTGCTTAATCTTTTGAGCTTTTCTCTTTGTGCAATCATCTAAGTCAATGTTCCTAACACTCAGATGGTGAACACCAGGTCCGGGTCAGGTGTTGATCAACCTCCAGTGACATGCCAAGGACGAGGCAGCAGCTCAAGCAGTGCACAACAACCACCAATGGATCCGGCCATGCAGCAGTTCTTCCAGAATCAGCTACAACTCTTGGAGAACCTGACCAACACTGTGGCCAACATGCAGGCCCAAGCCAACAACCCACCTCAGCCACCGCCACAGCAGCCGGCGCCCATGAACAAGCACAGGGAGTTTATGAGCCACCGTCCGCCAGTGTTCACTCATGCTGCAAACCCGCTGGATGCTGATGATTGGTTGAAGACTGTGGGCAAGATGCTCACCACCGCTCAGTGTGACGACAGGGAGAAGGTCCTGTTTGCTGTAGGCCGACTCCAGGGATCTGCAGGAGCATGGTGGGATGCTTACACTGCCGCCCATGCTGCACCCGACACCATCACCTGGCAGGAGTTCACAGAGAGCTTCAGGAACCACCACATTCCTACTGGAGTAATGAGGCTGAAGAAGAAGGAGTTCCTCTCTCTCCAACAGGGGGGAATGTCAGTGACAGAATACCGGGACAGGTTCATTGAGCTGTCTCGCTATGCACCAGAGGAGGTGGCAGATGACCCAAAGAAGCAGGAGCGCTTCATGGAGGGATTGGCTGGACCGCTTCGGTACCAGCTGACGTCTCACACCTTTCCGTCTTTCCAGCACCTGTTAGACAAGGCCATCACCCTGGAGGCCATGTGCATAGAATTGGGAAATCTGAAGAGGAAGGCCACTACTTCTGCGCAGTTTGGGAGCAGCACTCGCCCCCGTTTCATTCCACCGCAGGGAACAACACCCCATGTTGGAGGTTCAGGTGGCAACTCTGGGAAAAAACAGTTTCAGCGGAACAATCAACCTTTTAAGCACCCCATTCAAGAGTTGCAGCATTCCCCTCCACAGACTCCACGCCCCAATGACCAGCACACTAGTCAGAGCACCCCAGCGGGAACCCCAGTGAGACCAAGTGCACCAAGTACTCCTGTTGGTAATGCATGCTTCAAGTGTGGAGAGACTGGTCACTATGCTAACAACTATCCTCAGAGGAGCATCCCGAATACCCCAGTGCAGAGTCAGCAGATGAGGAATGGAAACCAGACCCCGCAAAGCGCTAAGGGACAGCAGAGCTCCGCTCGTGGTAGACTGAACCACATAAATGCAACGACCGTGTTGGGTATGTTCTCTATCAACATTGTTCTCACATCAGTTCTACCATATCGTTCTCGAAATCTTTCTTTATCCTTCCGAATCTCGAGGACGAGATTCCTTTTAAGGGGGGTAGATTTGTCACACCCTGAAATTTCCAATTTCAGGATGTGAATAGGAAGGAAAACTTAAACAACGATTTAGTGTAAGTTTTAAAATTTTGCCCAACTTTTATTTTTATTTACAGGAAATATAGTATAGGAAAAATCCTTTGTTTGATTTTCTAAATTAATAAAAGTTGTGTGTGTTGCATTCATGCCGGTGCATCTTGGTGTTTCTTGAGTGCAAAAAGGTTTCAAAAATGCGTTTAGGAGCTGTCCAAACTCTCCCGAGAATTTTCCGGATTTTTCTGGAATTTATTCTCATTTTTCTTGAGCTATTTCTATTTATTAGAAGGCTCTAAAATCTTTTTCATTTGCTCCAAATGGTTTATTTGGATTGTTCATGTCTTAATCTATCTCTAGGAATTTTCCTGGAATTTTTGTGATTTTCGGAGTATTTTTCGTGCCTTTTAGCAATTTCTAGACTTTTCTGGAAATTGTTTTCGCATTAAAAATGAATTCGAAAAAAAAGAAAAACCCTACCTACCGGATTGGGCCAACCCGCGCCGCCGCCGCAGGCCCGCGCGGGGCCCATCTGGGCCCGCAAGGTGCCGCCGCCTGGGGAGGTCGCACCGCGCGCGCCCCCCCATAAAGGCCGCCGTCGCCCCTGTAGCGCGCAGCCCTAGCCGCCGCCCCTGTTGCTACCCTGCGCCGCCGCCGCCTCGCAATGCAGCAGCCGCGCGCGCCCGCGCCTGCTAAAGCCCGAGCCGTAGCTCGCCGTTGACCATTGAAATCTGGCCGTTTCCATCGATCTCCGCTGCGGGTGAGCACAGCTACAGGTTCCTCTCGTCCTCCTCGTCCGGTTTTAGTCCGTCCCCGGCCTCCTCGTCGCCCGTGCCGCCGGCGCCGCCGATGGACAGGAGCTCCTGTCCATGGCCGGTCTCCCAGTCCTCTGTTTGGCCTGAGGAAGAAGATGACACCCTGTTTCGCGATTAGGTCCCTCAAGTTTCCAGTAATTTTTAGATTGATTTATGTGTCTTGCAACATTTGCTCATAACCCCTTAGAAAAATCCTACTTTTCGCACACAGATCCATCCCGAACCTTTTTGCAGATCTAACCCCCAGATTAGATCTATTCGCGAGCACTGTTTCTTGTGTCTCGGGAATCTTCCCTGCTAACCCCTAAAATCTATAGTTAATTACGAATAGGTCCTCCAATCTTGTTTTCTCCCTATCTTCCGCGTTTTAACTCCGTTTTTAGCGTTCTTTATATCCATGCGATCGTCTCGACGAGTAGAACGACTTTTTGCCCCTGTTTAGCTCTGTTAGTACTGTTTGGTGATTGTTTCTTATTTTATTCCATTGTATGCTTGTATGTGAATGATGTGGTGCGTAGAAGACGGTTCGTTCGTGGAATACGCCAGAGTTGAAGATTTCCAAGACCTTGAGCAGCAGCACACGTTGGTAGAAGGCAAGTCCTTGCTGCATTCCCGTTGATCCTATTACAACATGCATTTTAATTACACTGTTATTTATTATTGCTTTGCATTAAATTGATGGGTCCTACTATTAAGGTTTGACTAGCTTTGTTTATCCTGTGCCTTGATCAACCTGGGTTTATGTTTATGTTGGGTAGACCATGCTTAGTTGCTCAACTTGGGTTTATGGTGGTTTTAATGAACAACAATGTTAATTTTGCTTTACTTATGTTGTACCTTTCATTAAACAAGATCACCTGTGTTAATCGGAACATGGAGAACCACCCAGGAAAACAGTGCTACCACAAGACATATGGCTCTGTCTTGGCTTATTAATTAGTGAACTAGGTGTTAGGTATGCTTTACCTGATAAGGGTTGGGGGCTGGCGGGTAGTGGTGTATGGACCTGCTCGGGCGTAGGTGTGGGCTTAGCTAAGACACGGTACTCGTCCGGGAGCTTTATACGTTGCACTGACCAGGTAACCTAGCGGGCAGCCTACATCTGGGGATCTTTGTAACGGCCTCGTAGCGTCCCTATGCAATCACACCTCGGTAGTGTGGTATGGTGCCTGATCAGCATCGCATGGTTGGGTCTAAAGTTCTTCGGGACTTTTACGCGACTTGTGGGTAAAGATGTACGACCTCTGCAGAGTGTAAAACTAACTAGTTAGCCGTGCCCACGGTCACGGGCGGCCTGGACCCTCACATGATTAATTCTATGGAAGATGGATTAAACTTGTTGCATTTACATTTGTTCATGATGATGATGCTTATGTTAATCTCTGGGTTGGTATAAACTTACATTTGCTAGTAATTTAGCTTGCTTAATAAAATTTGACCAACTAAAATGCTGATCTGCTATGCAACCACAAGCTTCCACCATAAAGCCTTTGCATGTTGTTATAGAACTTTTCTCTTGTTGAGTACGACATGTGCTCATGCTTGTTGTTCTTTTATATGCATCTACACAACCCGGTTGCTGCTCAGACGGACGCTTTGAAGACTATCCTGGAGAGTTCAGTGGTTTCTAGGCGAGCGTGCCACCAGTCAGCTGCCTGTGGAGACGTCCTTTACCGCTGCTAGTACTTGCTTATGTTACGATTTTGAGACATTCGGTCATGTAATAAAGTTTTAATACTCTCTTTACGCTTTTACACTGTGTTTTGGTATACACTGAGTCAACGCATGTGTGAAACTTGATCCTGGCGCACATGTGTTCTATGCATTCGGATTTGCCCTTAAATCCGGGTGTGACATCGTCTCGGTTGGTAATTCCAGCCGGTGCTAAAAGCTCACGTAAATCATTGCGGGAAAGTGATGTTGAGAGCCAGCCCTTTTGTCACGGTTGGTTATACCAATCGGGACTAAAGGGGGTGTCTCCGACCAGCATTTCGGGCCACGTCGACGAAAGGCCTTTAGTCCCGGCTCCAAAGTTGAACCGGGACTAAAGGCCCGAACCAAAGTCTCCCACTCTACCAGTGTACTGGGCCAGACCAAGGTAAATTGATCTGTCCTTACTGGTCCACTTAACCACCACAGACTACCGGAAACAGAGGCTTCACCGTGAGTCAGAAGCTTCGCCGAGAGCCAAACCTCCAGCTCTCGGTGAAGCCCCTCTTCTCTGAGAGCAAATGTTTTGGCTCTCGGCGAAGGACTGGCCCACGGTGAAGAGCCCCTTCGCCGAGAGCTTTCTGCTGTCAGCTCTCGGCGAAGGGTTCGGCTGACGGCTCTGTAGCCACAGGCGTGACGGCCGCCTGCGTCCGTTAAGTTCGCCGAGAGCCAAATTCGCCGAGAGCCTGGAGGTTTGGCTCTTGGCGAAGAAAATACACACGGCGCAGGTGTCACTTTCACCGAGAGCATTTTATCTTCGGTGAGTGTTTTGTTTCTGCTCACGGTGAATTTTCCAAAAAAATTTCACATTTTCGAGTCCAAACTTTTTCCTTGATCCACATACACTCATACAATATACATGTTCAAGATTGGCACCATTTTGTCTTTGTTTGCTATATTTAACAATATCACTTCTTTCTTTGTATTTGTTTCTTATACGTCCAATATGAACTGCAAGTGCATAAAATCATAGCGCAAATTTGTTCGAAAAAATGGTATTCATGTTCATGAGACATCTGTAAGACCATGTACATGAAATGAAGCTCAATTTCCTTGCATTTGGTTTTCGTATCAGGATGAAGATCGTGTGGTAGAAAGGTAAAAAAATTATATAAAATTCAAATGAAGTTGAAAAATCACGATTTTTGTCGAGTGGCCGTGATATCATACATAGAGATTGTGATAAATAGTAGAGAGCGTTTTGAACAAGTTGACACGTACACTCTTTAGAAACCGGAACATCTCACGAGAAGTTTCAGAGAATTTGAAGTGATATCACTTGGTTTGGTCTCATGGTGAAATTTCATTTTGAATTTGAGTACAACCACTTTTTCATAAGTAATACACAACATATATAGTGACATATTAACTTTTGCCGAAATTTTGAATTCGTTTGCTATTTTTAAATAAAATTTGATAAAAATAACCTTCGGTGAGAGCAAAGCTCTCGGCGAAGAGGGTGTCTTCGCCGAGAGCGGACCCTAGTGGCTCTCGGCGTAGATTGGTCCACTGGGCTGCTGACTTGAACAAGGTTGTGCGAACAGCTCCATGGGGCCCACTGGTCAGCTTCGCCGAGAGCAGTGGATCCGGGCTCTCGGCGAAGGGGTTCTTTTTTTTATTTCGGCCCGACACGTTGTGGGGCCCGCTCTGCAGCTTCCAAGGCTCTCGGCGAAGGGGTTATTTTTTTTAATATACCACTACGCCGCCGGCCACACACACAGACTCAACACCGCGCTGCCGCACAGCCCGCCGCGCCGCCCCCACCCCGCTCCGCCGCCCACGGCGCGCCGCCGCCACCGCCCCGCCACGCCGCCTCACCCGCCCGCCACTGGCCTGCTCTGCCGGCCCCGCCCCAGCCCCAGCCCCGCCGCCAGCACCCAGCGCCGCCGGCCATCGCCCCAGCCGCGCCCGCCCCGCCCCGCCCCAGCCCCACACCGCCGCGCCCGCCCTGCCCCAGCCCCACCCCACCCCTCCCCGCCCCCTCCCTTGCCGCCTCGCCCGCCCGCCCGCCACCTCCCTCGGCTGCGCCCTCCCTCGGCTGCCCTCTCTTGAGGAGAAGAGTGGCCCGAGGAGGAAGGAGAGGGGACCCGCCACCTGTCGGTGTTTTAGACCGGCAAACCTACCAAGGGGGTACCCGAGGTAGTAGATTGTGCAGTGAGGATCGTGATCGGGAGACCGAGAACTCGAAGGTATGCGCAAGGACACGGGACACAAGATTTATACAGGTTCGGGTTGCCAAGGTGGCGAACCCTACGTCCTGTTTGGGGGATCAAGTATGGCGCCCTGCGCTTGGTGTTGGGTTGTGATCCGGTTAGGTGCCCGGCTAGATACCTGGCCCTCCTTTATATAGTCCAGGGGGCTGGTTCCTAGTCGGTTACAAGGCAGGAGTCCTAGTAGGATTACATGGAACGAGTCCTAGTAGGATTACAGGGGAATTCTAGTAGGAGTCCGTCTTTTCCTTCCTTGCATGAGTACCCGGGGAGTATGCCCGACAAGCCCCCGAGCACGTTGTAGTCGAGAGTAGTAGTTCGAGTAGTCTTGAAGCCTCTTCGAGTAGTTCTTGAGCGTCCTCAAGTACTGCTTGGAGAAGTCTTCAATAGTACTTGAACTGCCGCGAGGCTGGAAGGTGGTCCAGCTCATCAGTCTTGAAGTCGAGATTATATGGAAGTGCGGTTGCAAAATCGCACTCCATATGGAGTAGCCCCCGAGCCTTAGGTTGAGTTGTAGACTCTAGCTGAGGGTCAATCTTGATTCCGAATCTTCCATCTTGAAAAATTTTGAATGATGTGTGTAGCATAGCAGCCCCCGAGCCTTGAAATGATTAGGTAATCAATCCAAGGGTCTTCAGTGTTTGCGAAAGCCATCATCCGAGTACTCTTGCAGCGTGTAACCCCCGAGATAAGAGAGCCATATGAGCCACGTCGAGTAGTTATTGGTACGGAGCCCCCGAGCTTGAGAGTGAGCGAAGCATGCTGAAGTTATCCTCGAGTAGTATGTTGAGTGCAGCCCCAGAGCTGGAGAGATTCCGAGTAGTAATTTGGCATCAAGCCGTGGATCTTGAGAAGTAGCCGTGCCGTCAGAGTGGACTTTAGATGCGACCAAAGTCGACTTTAGATGCCGGCAGTGCGGACTTTAGAATGCGACTTAAAAACCGAAGTCGACTTTGTGCCGCGCGGAGCGGACTTTGAGATGCGACTTGGAAACCAAAGTCGACTTTAGGATGCCGCGTGGAGCGGACTTTGAGTTGCAACTGAAGAAGTCGACTTTGTGCCACGCGGGGTGGACTTAAGATGCAAAAAACGAAAAGCACTTTCCGGAAAGCAAAAACAAAAAAAATCAGAGAAAACGAGTAGTTTTGCCGCCGGAGCGGGCTTAAGATTGCGACCAAAGTCGGCTTGTGCCACCGGAGTGGGCTTGGATGCGACCGTTAGCGTCGACTTGTGCCACCGGAGTGGGCTTGGGTGCGACCGTTAGCGTCGACTTGTGCCACCAGAGTGGACTTGGGTGCGACTGTTAGCATCGACTTGTGCCACCGGAGTGGGCTTGAGTACCTGAGCCATGGATTTCAGACCCAAGGTACGATTGCCGCCAGAGCGGGCTTGAAGGTGCGACCGGAGTCGACTTGTGTACCTGGGCCATGGATTTCAGACCCAAGGTACGGAGCGCGAGTACTTAGGGTACTTGGACCCATGGTACAGAGCGTGAAGACCACGTGCAGCTAGGTTCCATCGTCGCCAGGACCCGAGGGCCACTTACAGCTAGGTTCCATCGAAGCTTACACACGTAGTATGCCACCGAAGCAGGCGAAGATGCGACCCGAGTCGACTTTAAGTTGCCGCACGGAGCGGACTTTAGAATGCGACTTTAGAAGTCGACTTTAGATTGCCGCGCGTAGAGGACTTTAGAAGCTGCCTCCTAGGGATAGCCCCCAAGTTGATGAAGTAGACTCGTGGTGACTTGATTGATATACCCCAAGAGTAGTCAGCAAAGTGTAGCTCCCGTGAAAACCCGTTGAGAAGCGTACACAAATGAGTAGTTGGCAAGTAGTCCTACATGATGAGGAGAACAAGCCAAGAAAAAGAAAAACAGTAATCATTTAAATAAATGACTTAGCTGTTGCTGCCTGGGCAGACTGTTGCTGAAGCCGTGGCGGTCGACGATGGAGCCGCGATGGTTGTTGCTGAAGTTGACTAGTCAGAGTTGATTCCGACTAGTTGTTGGGGGTGTGACTGTCGTTCTCGACTAGTTTGGAAAACTAGTCGAGATGAATGGTCGACGCGATGCGACCGGAAGGCGACGTCGTGGCGGCGTGCGGCGTACTCGAAGTAGAGACAGTGTTGCCGCGAGACAAGTAGTCGCCGCGCACGGCGTGGCTGAAGTAGAGCCAGCGTGGCCGCAAGACGAAGTCGCGGCGCACGGAGTAGTTGACGATGAGCCGGGTGACGGGCCGCGCGATGAGCCGCGCGACGAGCCGCGCGACGTGCCGAGGCACCCGGATCCGCGGCGGAGGCGAAGTAGTCGACGACGAGCCTGCGCGAGGCGGAGTAGTCGACGACGAGCCTGGTGACGAGCCGCACGACGTGCCGAGGCACCCGGACGCACGGCGTAGGCAAAGTAGTCGACGACGAGCGACGCGATGAGCCGCGTGACGAGCCGCGCGACGTGCCGAGGCACCCGGACGCGCGGCGGAGGCGAAGTAGTCGACAACGAGCCTGCGCGAGGCGGAGTACTCGACGACGAGCGGCGCGACGAGCCGCGTGAAGAGCCGCGCAATGTGCCGAGGCACCCGGATGCGCGGCGTAGGCGAAGTAGTCGACGACGAGCCGCGCGACGAGCCGCGCGACGTGCCGAAGCAACCGGACGCGCGGCGTAGGAAAATTGATTCCGCTTTGACAGGAGCAAGGCGACTTGCTTCAATGGATCTCGGTGAGTCGACGAGTAGATTGATCTTGTTGACGAGGGTCCATCGAATTCGCCCGGTGGTGATGATCACCCCTACCTGGCGCGCCAGCTGTCGGTGTTTTAGACTGGCAAACCTACCAAGGGGGTACCCGAGGTAGTGGATTGTGCAGTGAGGATCGTGATCGGGAGACCGAGAACTCGAAGGTATGCGCAAGGACATGGGACACAAGATTTATACAGGTTCGGGTTGCCAAGGTGGTGAACCCTACGTCCTATTTGGGGTATCAAGTATGGCGCCTGCGCTTGGTGTTGGGTTGTTCAGGTGCCCGGCTAGGTACCCGGCCCTCCTTTATATAGTCCAGGGGGCGGGTTCCTAGTCGGTTACAAGGCAGGAGTCCTAGTAGGATTACACGGAACAAGTCCTAATAGGATTACAGGGGAATTCTAGTAGGAGTCCATCTTCTTCCTTCCTTGCATGAGTACTCGGGTAGTATGCCCGACACCACCCCTAGCCCCGGTCGGGCCTCGTCGGCTGCCAAGGAGAAGGAGGAGGAGATGTAGAAGGCCGACGGGGAGGAGGGTTAGGAGACGTCCACCCCTTGTGAGTGCTCTCTCGACTTCAGTAATTTGGTTACAGATTAGTGATGAATTAGTGATGTTGGATATCTAATTATAGATGCATATAGACATGTATGTATAAAAATGTATAGTTAGAATTTTTGATATAGAATTATAGATAAGTATAGAAACTTAATTTGGATTTAGAAATTAAGATATAGAATTTAAGTTTGTCGGGCCTCTCAATTTGAATTGTAATACTTGTCATGTGTCCGGCAATCGAGGAGCCGTGTGAAGAAATTTTTTGTGTGGCCCGACCTTCGTGTTGTGGCTTTTCTTGCAGGTTTTGAAAACCTCTCAAAGAGGGGAGCTGCTGTCAAAATTTTTAATTGAAACTATTATGTTCATTTTTTCAGGAGTTGAGCACCGAGCCACCGGCCTCCGCCATCGACTTCCTACTGCCTTCTTCCATCTTCTTCAAGTCAGCAAGGTGAGACATCGTCTACAAGGCACATGTGATTTGTCCGGCCATCGAGCCGTTGGAAGAAAACACATCTGTAGCCCGGCCTTCGTGTTGTGGCTTTTGTTGCAGGTTTTGGAAACCTCACCTTACAGGGGAGGTGCTGTCGAAATTGATATTTGACACTATTATGATCATTTATTTCAGGTTCCCGGTGCCTTCCTCCGCCAGGGGTCCGTAGCTGCAGCCGCCCTTGTCTTCACCAGCAAGGTGAGGCAAATTTCATTCTCTTTACATATGACGTTGTAGATCGCGAAACCTAGTTAGGCGTCTCCGGTTCGAAAGAGATACAGTTTGAAATATACAAATCTGTTTCGATTTGTCCATGTTTTTTGGACAGCCCGTGGATGCGTAGATGGGGTTAGTTTCTATGGTCTACTCCGATCCGAGATAGAGTTTCGGCAGTGCCTCCCCGTTGTTCTCCGGATACACAATCTCCCTAGTGAGACGTGTATTTGGAGAACAGCGGGGAGGTGCTGCTGAAATTCTGTCTCGGATCGGAGTAGACCCCATCTACGCATTCACGGGGTGGGATTAGGACCTATCTCTACCTATTCGAATTTGTAGACGTCGTGTAGATGATGCAATGTATTTCATATGACTCGCTGATATGATAAAGGATGGGCACCAAATGGTCGTGTGACACAAGAATGGATTGACAATGCTCAAGCTTTCATGAATGAAGCATTTAGAAAGGCTAAAGGGCCTAAAGACAGTAAAACGATATGGTGTCCCTGCCGCAAGTGCGGAAACTCATGCAAAAGGACAAAGGAGGTCATGGCAGCTCATCTCTACAACTTTGGTTTACGAGAGACTACTCCAAGTGGACCTTTCACAGTGAAACCTGTCGTATGAGATCTGAGGCCGTGAGACAACGCATTGGAGAACTTGATAGTGATGCTGGAGTAGCAGACATGCTAGATGACTTTCATGAAGAATATTTTCAAGGAGAACGTCCAAAGGAGGAACCAGAGCCAAGCGCGAAGGCGTATTATGACATGTTGGCTGCAGCACAAAAACTCCTTCACAAGCACACCAAGCAATCTCAACTAGACTCCATCGGCCGCCTCATGGCCATAAAGTCCCAGCATAACCTGAGTCGAGAATGCTTCGATGCTTTGGTCACCGTGATTAGCGACATGCTTCCCGAAGATCACATTTTGCCAAAGAACATGTATGAAGCCCAAAATGTCCTTCGTGCACTTAAGATGCCATACGAGAAGATACATGCATGTCCGAATGGATGTGTCTTATTCAGGAAAGATCATGAGAAAACCACGCACTGTCTGAAATGTAAAGCATCTCGGTACATTGAGGTAGACTCTGGTGAGGGTCGTCCAAAGACGCAGCTCACGACCCCAGTGAGTGTCCTGCGGTACCTCTCGCCCATACAGCGGATCCAACGGATGTACATGACCGAGGAATCTGCGAAGCAAATGACTTGGCACAAAATGGGTCGCCGATACAGTGATAACCTTACACATCCATCCGATGCTGAAGCATGGACAAAGTTTGATGAGAAGCATGCTGACAAAGCGGGAGAGGCTCGCAATGTACGTGTTGCGCTGGCGACAGATGGGTTCAATCCTTATGGAATGTTAGCTGCCCCATACACTTGTTGGCCCGTGTTTGTAATCCCCCTCAATCTACCCCCCGACATCGTCTTTCAACGGCAGTACGTATTCGTGTCGTTGATAATTCCTGGATACCTGGGAGATAATATGTGTGTGTACATGGAGCCTCTTATTGATGATTTGCTCAAGGCTTGGAATGAAGGGGTGTGGACATACGACCGAGCTACGAAGACAAACTTCAAAATGCACGTGTGGTACATGTACTCCTTGCATGACATGCCGGCTTATGGGATATTTTGCGGTTGGTGTGTCCATGGGAAGTTCCCTTCCCAGTATGCAAGGCAGCTATGATGTTCATTTGGTTGAAGAACGGTGGGAAGTATTCTTCATTCGACAAACGTCGACAATTCCTCCCTCTTGACCATCAATTCAGACGAGACACAAAGAATTTTATAAAAGGTGTCGTAGTTAAAAATCCACCCCCGCACATGATGACTGGTGTCGAGGCTCAAGCTCAGGAAGACGCTCTCGTGCTCAAAGAAGGAGAACATCGTATTGTGGGATATGGTGTGCAACATGCCTAGACACAGAAGTCGGGCTTGTGGAGGCTACCCTACATGAAAGATCTTCATCTTCCACATAACATTGATGTGATGCATACCGAAAAGAATGTTGCCGAGGCACTGTGGGGTAGAATCATGGACATACCGGAGAAGAGTAAGGACAATGTTAAGGCTAGAGTCGATATAGAAATGTTATGCCATAGGCCAAAGCAAGTCATCCCAAAACCTATACCGGGCAAGAAATGGAAAAGGCCTAAGGCTGATTTCGTCCTTAGTAGGGAACAAAGAAAGGAAGTACTAGAATGGATCCAAAATTTAATGTTCCCTGATGGGTATGCTGCGAATCTGAGGAGGGGAGTCAATTTAACTAATCTAAAATTAAAAGGGCTGAAAAGTCATGACTACCACATTTGGATCGAGCGGCTTCTTCCGGTGATGGTTCGAGGCTATGTGCCTGAGCATGTGTGGCAAGTGCTGGCAGAGTTGAGCTATTTCTTCCGTCAGCTTTGTGCTAAGAAGTTATCTCGTGCTGTGATTGACAAACTAGAACAAATTGCACCTTTTGGCTCAACGAGAGCCAGATATTTGGCTCTCGGCGAAGAGCCCATCTTCAACGAGAGCCAGATATTTGGCTCTCGGCGAAGGAGTGGTCCCCACTCCTAACGGAGGGACGTGCCGTGACGGTAAGAGGGCCTTCGGCGAGAGCCAAGGACGCCTCTTGGCGCATGTCCGCCGAGAGGATCCAGTGAAGCTCTCGGCGAAGGCCGCGTCACCGGTGGGGCGTCAACGTGTGGCCTTCGCCGAGAGCTTCCTCTCGGCGAAGGCTTCAACGAGTGGGAAAGGGCCTTCGCCGAGAGGATCCCCGCTCTCGGCGAAGGCCCGAATCCAGTAGTGGCAGGCCCAAAACTGCCCTTTCTTTCTTTGTTTTGCTCCAGCTCCAGAGCACGAAAGAACGCCGTTGCCTCGCCTGCGAACCTCAGGCAGCCTAAAAACTCCATTGGGAGTGGGATTCGACTCCAGCCGTATCTGGGGCAGTTGCTCCACCATGCCGTATCTTGTTAATGTAGTATCTTGTTAAGATTGCTTATAGGTTGCAAATCTTGTCACTAAATGAACCATAGTTGCACAACTTAATAGCGTGACCTTGTTTCAATTTCACAAACATATATTTTTATTCTGTATTGGTTTATTATTTCGATCCACAGTTATTCCAACAACATTATTTTTACATTTTTACTTCAAGCGATGAAAGTAAAAAGGTGGCGCTTGGCAGTGGTGGGATCCCTAGCAGTTGACAGACGAGCATTTCATACTGCAGGAGCATTTCGATTCGCAACAACAACACTCTCACGGCGGCGTGCAATTCATACTGCAGTAGCATTTAGGTGGGTATTCGCGGCTGCAGAGCCCGCCGATGTTGCCGAAGCCTTCGCTTATACACGTGTCGCTGCAGCTGGAGTGGTCGTAGCACCATCCAACATAGGTGCAGCTTGGGTGCCAGCAAGTAATTTCGCCTGCATGCATCAACGACACACCGGACAGCCGCCGAGGGGCGGCGCACAAGAGTAGGTCTCGTTATTCATGGGCCGTAGCAAAATTAAAAGGAGTATATATGCAGTGTATGAGCTTATGCGTGTAGATTTGTACATACATACCTGTCGTAGTAGTAGTCACGATGGCGAGCAGGAGCACGATGGCCGCCAAAGTGAGGTTCTTCTTCCTCGGTGAAGGCGCCGCCATTATTGGTAATTGCTAGCGTTTTGGCGGAAGTTCGATATGATGTGGAACTTTGAAGAAGGATGGGCGAGACGATTCCGATCATGGAGAAGTTTGGGAGTTAATATATATACAAAGAGGTCGAGATAGAGTGAGATGACATGTGGAAGTACGCAGAGATGAGATGTGGAAGTACGTAGAGGAGTGACGAGACTGGTGAATGTACATATGCACCATACTACTTGTTACGAGAAAGGCAAAGACTATAAAATGTATGCGATTATTCCCCCTACAATACTCCGCCGGCGTTACATCCGGGGTTATCTCTTCATTCTCAATCTTCTTGAATGTGCTGCCTATTTGTTTTTCTATATAAGTTGTTTCCTCTTTCACACGGTATACCAGACTACCAGTAACTTGTTCGGCTCAAATTTTCCTTCATATTTTTGGACAACTTTTTTCTACATAACTTTGTTGTACAATATGTATTGCATTTTTTTGATGAAACATTTGTGTATCAATTTATGTATACAAATTATGTATAGGTAGATTGGGGTTTAGGGGAAGGGGTTGAAGAAAAGACGAGCTGGCACGGGCACGGTGAACTGAGCGCGAATAGAGAATAGCGGGATGGGATGATAAAGAAAACGGGATCATCGAAAGGGATATTCTAATTGTTGTTGGAAATCGTCGGTTGCAAACCGGCGGCACAATGGGGTTCCCCTGCACATTTGAAGGATAGCAACTAGCTAATACTACGTGTAGTATTTTGTTACAATTGTTTATATAGGTTGCAAAACTTGTTTTCCAGTAAGTGTTACACACTAGATCAACCATAGTTGCACATCTAATAGCAAGATCTACTCCATTCGTGCCAAAAAATATGTCATTTTAGGATTCAAAATATGTCCCACAAATCATGTCATTATACTGAATTTACGCATGCACATGTGGGATTCAATTAGGTAAATGTCACTAATAAATAGAGGCAACTGAGGTCGTTTAAATTTCTAAAAGTTACAATTTTTGATGGAGGGAGTCGAAAGTAGTGAAAGCCCTAGATTAAGGTGTTAAGTTTTCTAATTCACCACCATTTTAGTAGGCTACCAACCCTAGGCCACAAACGATTTGTGTTGGCGGCTAAAAGGGGTCTTTGCTGGCAGGTAGAGCGCCCGCCAGCGACCATGTGCCAGCACAAATCGTCTCCGTGCCTGCGCATGTCTGTCCGTCAGCATAGAGACCTCGGTGCTGGCGGGTGCTTAAGTGGCACACTAGCATTGAGGTTTTTTCCGGCGCCAAAAAAGCTCAAAATAAATAGAAAAAATAAGTTGCGCATTCTTTTGCGTAAAGTTGCATTGCTACGTGGTCGGTGGGTTTGAACCCGCGACCTACACCCTCACGCAAAGCCTCCTCTACCACTATACCACACACTCATATGTATCCATACACTGGTAGAGTGGGAGGCTTTGGTTCGGGCCTTTAGTCCCGGTTCAACTTTGGACTAAATAGCCTGGGACAACCCTACCTTTTAGTCTTGGTTGGTAATACCAACCAGGACTAAAGGCCATGCTCCAAACTGCTACCAGCCTTAATTATTGACGCTAGGCTTTAGCCCCGGGTGGTATTCCCACCCGAGATTAAGTATACCCCTTTAGTCTCAGGTAGGAACACCACCCGAGACAAAAGATTTAGTCCCGGGTGGTGTTTTCACCTGAGACTAAAGGGGTAGGCTTTAGTCTCGGTTGAGGAAACGAGCAGGGACTAAAAGCTCCTTCTCCCACCTACCGTGCCACCTTATATTTTCAATTCGCAGCAGTCTCCTCTTCTCCCCTCAATTTTTCCTAAGTCTACTTGACTTCTCTCTTATCTTCTTCCTCTTCGTGTGCAGGTGAGACAGGATCCAGGAGCGAGTTGCGGCCTGCGACACGGCGGGGTGGGGTCCGGTGGAGCGCGCAACGCCTGCGCGACAGGGCGGCGGCCCGGCCGGCGCACGTAGGCGCGTGGTGGGGCTCAGCGGGGCGGCGGCCTCAGCGCCCAGAGGCACAGCGCCTGCGCCACACGCGATGGGGCAGCGGCCCAGCCGGCACGTGGAGGGCGGGGGGCGCGGCGCCTGCGCGACGCGCGGAGGGGCGGGGCCCGCGGCGCCCTGAGGAACAGCGGCGGCCCGACCGGCACTCAGAGGCGTGCGGCGGTGCGTGGCCCGGTGGGGCGGTGCGATGGGGCAGCGGCCCGGGCGGCATGCGGAGGGGTGGGGGGCGCGGCGCCTGAGAGGCGCGCGGAGGGGCGAGGCCCGCGGTGCCCAGAGGAGCAGTGCCGGCGCGGTGCGCGACGGGGCGGCGGCCCGGTCGGCACACGGAGGAGCGTGGCGGTGCCTGGCCCGGTGGGGTGGCGGCACGACGCTCAAATGCGTGAGTTCGTGGATTTTTTTAATCTTTGTTTCCAAAATCGAATTGTTGTACAGATTGTGATTGTGAATCTGATATGAATGGAATGAATGTGAACTTGTGTGTATGTTTTGAATCTTGTGAGCATTGCTTTGTATGATTTTTGTGAAGATGAATTTGTGATTAAGAAACTGTGTTAAATGAGTTGGAGCTCTGGCCTCCGGTGTGAAGCGGTGGTGACAAGGAAGGTCGGCAAGCTGGTACGGGCAGGCCCTGCCTGCCTGACGTCTTTTTTTTTGTTTGGTGCAAAACCCTTTAGTCCCGGTTGGGAATCCCACCCTAGACTAAAGAACCCCCTTTAGTCCGGGTTATTTCAACCGGGACTAAATGTAGGGCCTTTTGTCTCTAATCATTAGTCCCGGTTGGACTTGAGAGACCTATACTCTCTACCAACCGAGAGTAAAGCCCCTCTCCCTACCAGTGATATTATTATACTTATATTATACTACACACAGTGTAAATCATTTTTTAGACTCTAAACGGATTCAAATTAAAAACTTGTCAACTACAAAGTTTGATAACTTTCTGAGATCTATAACTTTTATGTTGAGAGATCTCCATTCGAGGTCATTTATAAATTTTGAATTTTAAATTTGAGAGATTCAAATTTTAATTTCATTGAAAATATGGTTTCAAATAAAAAAGTTGCAATCTATAAAGTTTCATAACTTCTCCGGATCTGCAATTCATGTTGAGACTTTCTTCATTTAAGGTCATTTGAAAAATTCAAATTTTCAAGTGAGTGTGTCCATCTCTGCTGGCGGACTATTTGTGTTGGTGGGTGACTTATGTCACCCGCAGCATGGCAGGTGACTTATGTTGCCCACCAGCAGTATGACTTCACTGCTGGCAGGTGCAGACCCGGCGCACCTGTGGCAAGTGCTAGTACACTAATTTCCATATTTTAGTACAAATGGTTTCTGACATAGTGGCACATTTATTCGTTTCAATTATCAGTGGGTAGATTAAAACAAACATATCAGTTTATAATTCGCTCCACAGTTGTTCCAACAACATTTAATTTGTAGGTATGTCCAGACCTTTACTTTTATTTATTGTCACGATGTCAGTCAACGGTGGGTAGTACTTACCACGGGAAACATTCTTATTACACACGTATCAAGGCAGGGCAGGGAGTGAGGGAGCCCTAGCAGCTGTTGATAGACGAAATACTCCCTCCGGTTTGGTAAATAAAGTCGTTTTGACAAGGTTTGAGTCAAACATTGGAAATATAAATCATGAATAAATTTTAAGTCATTGAGTTTGGAAATGTGAAAACTACGTGAATAGATTTGACGTGCAATATACTTTCATAAAAGTATACATGTGTTAGTTTTTAATAAATAGTTTTATAAAAATAAGAAGTCAAAGTTGTACTTTGGTGGCCGTGTCGCTGTCCTAATATACTTTATTTACCACACAGGAGGGAGGACGAATGCAAGGACGACAGACATTCGAGCAGCAGGCATGCATGCATGGTAGCAACAATCTCATGGCGAGCATTTCGTGTTCCAACCTAGCTACTTTCATGAACAGTACTGAGCCTGTTGCGGTCTTGCCGCCGTATTCGTTTCACACATTGCAAACAGTTAAGCTTGCGCGGGTTGCACACTGCAGCAGATACGTCATTTAGTGGCATTTTTTAATGAACTGCACAAGATCATAAGCACTAAAAAGAAAAGAAGAAAAAAAACAAACTCACCCGGTTGGGTTAGGACATCAGCACAGTTACTGCTCAACTATACTCACTAGCCGGTTGGATTAGGACATTAACACAGCCAAAACACTACACACATCGACACCAGAAGAAATAAAGCACAACCGTAGCTCCACCCACAGACCGCACTCATGCGAGTATCGAAACCACTGAAGCGAAAACAACTGCTGATAGAGGAGTAGAGGGCCAGGCACCACCGCAGCGAATGGCCACCGCCATGCAAGACCCAACGCTACAGTGCTGTTGCACCCGAGCCGACCACCCGACAGCATGAAGCACGCCAAGTCCGAAGTTACCCAAACTCACGGGGGCCAAGCCGCATCCGCCGTTGGACGCCTCTCTCGCGTGCGCGGGGAGCAGCAATCCGCCACTCAGCACACCTCTCGCTCATGTGTGGGGACCTCCAAACCCGCAGTACGGATCCACACTCTGCACTCGTCTCAAGAATTGTCATTAAGTAGCACGAAGAGGTGCCCCCCGCCCCAGGAACCATATCAAGCCACAGACCACCGCTATGGTTGGAAGCCATCACGTTGCTTCCCCCTTGCGCAAATCGCTGCCATTGAGCTAGAGGACCGAAGATGTCACCCACGCCGTCTTCCGATTTTGTACCGCACTGGGTGGTTTCATCCATGCTGAAAATCCGGCCGCGATCCGCTAAATGCCAAATCCTCACTAGTTGTCGTTGCCGCAAGCGTCGTCCTTCAATGTTGTCCCACATCGTTCTGGAGATTGCCAAGCAACACTAGGCACCCTGAGACGCTGTGAGTAGCCGAACGACAGCCTAGTGAAGACCCCCGACCACAAATAGGACAGCAAACGTCGTGCTGTTAAGTAGGCGACCCCCTTGTGACATGTACATGCCCTACGGTAGATTCGTCTCCATCAGCCAAAGCATCCACGAACAGTAGGCCGAACACACCACCGAACCGAACGGTGTCTCTAGAGACAACGCCTCAAGGAGGTTACGATGCCCATAGACATCACTGTCACTCGTCCAGTATTTCGACCAGGTTTTCACCTAGAGACCTCGTGCGGCAGGATTGTCACTTCAAGATGGCGCCCTCAATAGGGAAAGTGATGCCCAAAGGTGTCGCTGCCATTCCACCCGAACTAATCTGGCGAGGGTTTTCGCCCGGAGCAACGAAACCCCACTGCAATCGTTCGCCGCATAAGGTGGCACCATCACAGCAGCCACTTCAGCCGAGGAAACGTCACTATCGCAGCACCACACCACCCGCCGCTGTAGCTCTGTCTCACTGCCGCTATCACCGTGCCCCGCGCGATGCGCAGGCCTGGTAACTTTACCGGACATCGCCATTGCTACCACCGCACGCATCCGACACCTGTGCCAGTAGCTACACAACCAGCAGCACCCAACCCCCCCCCCCGTCTGCCACTGTCATAGATGGGGCATACACCTCCACGGTGACGTACCTCACACAAAAAGGGCTAGCGTCCGCCGCGCCAGCATGGCACCGTTCCGCCCACCTAGGGACGCGAGGCGCCGCACAAAGCAGCCACCTAGCCCTCGACCGGCCGTCCGCCATTAGAAGCCGCCGGCGTCACACAAACCACCGCTTGGAGCTGCTACCGCAGCGATCGGTACCCCCGCTGCCTTGGACCACCAGACACAGAAGAGCGCGCGCTGCCGCCATCACCGCAACACGCATAGAGACGGAATAGTCGAGCATGCCTCCTAGGTGATGACTGCTGTGAGGCCACCACCTCACACAACCGACGGATCCGGCCAGTGCCATGACAAATCTGAGGCTCCGTGAGCTCCCGCACTGTGGAGAGCGCTACCGCCGCCCTCCTTGTGAGCCGCACAGGCTTCCAGTAGCCCGCTTAGGGAGTGGAAGGAGTACTCCAGTGGGGTGGTGGTGGCTAGGGTGCGGAAGCATCCGAGTCACCCGTCGTGGGGGAGACGCGGACGTGGGGGACTGTAGGTGTATTTAGTGGCATTTTAAAGTGCATTGAAAAACAGAAAAACGCCTCAAAAGATATTTGGTGGCATTTGTAAAAACGCTAAGACTGTCTCTAGGAGGTTACTCATTCCCACCCCCTCCATCAAAATGATGGAGAAAACAGCGTTGTAGTTGCCCCAACAATTCACTCATCCCATCCACATAATGAGCTACCTCCCCTTTCAACACTCAGTCTCAGGGATCTCTCTCCTCTCCCCCATCCCAACCGCCTGCGTCGATCCCCTCCCACCCCATTCTATCTCTCCACCCACAGGTCACAGCGAGTGGTAGGATGCCAGCGTGGTGGACGTAAGGGCAAGGGAAGGCGCAGTAAGTCCAAGTCCACGACGGTGACGGGGACGCCAGTGCGATTTCGACGGCCGTCGGGCCGGGGGAGGTTAAGAAAAAGCATGTGACAAGCCTCGACAAGGCGCTCCTCGCCGCGGGGGGGCGAAGGGAAGCCCCAGCCGGCGTCGGTGTCCCTATCTGTGCCGCCACCGTCTGTGTTGGCCTCGGGTCGTCTCCCGCGTGCCAGTCATCACCGTTTCCGCCCTGCGCTAGTCATCACCGCGACACCCCCTCACCAAGCCAAGGCGTCGCCGGGAGCGTCAGATCCGGCCACCAGGCCACCCGATCTACCGCCGGAGACCGCCTCCGTCACATCCCAACCCGACTGCCGGTGAGCTCCAATCCGACTCGGGCGTGAGCAGAGGTAGGCGGAGAAGCGGGTTGAGGCGAGGAGCAGCAGCAGCTTGCGGGAACCAATTGCCACGCCCCAATGCACGAAGGGTTGCGCGTGCTTGCTGCGAGATGCCATTTTTTGGGAGCCGTTGCCCATCTGTCTGATTCGATCATAAGGGGTATATGAAGATAATGGTGGGTGTGCTTGCAATGGACAGCCTAAGGAATCAAAATCTGGGATGGGAAAAAGTCATCCCATCCCGGCGTTTTTGCAAAAAATGCCTCGTAAAGTGTTTTAACATGAGTCATTTTTGGATTGCCTCTTGTTTTGTCTATGACATTCTGCAAAACACCTTGTAAGCTCTCTACTATCAATTCACAAATGCCTTCACACTACTTGGAAGTCATTCTAAAAAACACCTTATATTAAAGCTTTTCACAAAAGTTACCTGGTAACGTGGTCAGGGATGAAAGGTCATTTTCTAGTAGTGCTTGATATCGTGATCTACTAGTTTGATTTTGAATCAAAAGTAGCTGAAGCCATATGCCAACAGCATTTTTACACACTTTATTTCCCACGATGTAAGTAAAAGGTGGGACAACCATAATAATGCATTATTATTACACGCACGGAATGCAGGGCAAGGATGGGAGCCCTAGCAGTTGATGGACGCAAGCAACATATGGTAGCATATGGTAGCAACAATCTCATGGCCATGGGCATTTCGTCAGGCAGTAGCATTTAGAGGGGAAGCCGCTGCACCCTCCATCGATGTTGTCGGAGCTTTCGTTCATACATGTTTCAGCGCAGCCGAGGTTACTGAAGCACCACCCAACATAGTCGCCGCTCAGGTGCCGGCAATAAGAAACGCTTTCGACGGTGGCCATCTTTGCATGCATCAGCACATCGGACGGCCGAGCGGCGGCGCATGTATCTAGAAGAGTATGTAGGTGTCGTTATTTTATGGGTAGCCATACTAATTAAGGAATGTATAATCTAAAAAAGCTTGTGCATATACATGTGTATGTACCGGTAGTAGTCACGATGACGAGCAGGAGCACGATGGCCGCCGTATAGAGGTTCTTGCTCCTTGGTGAAGGCGCTGCCATTGGGTAATTGCTTGCTAGCGTACGTTTTGGTGGAGGTTGTTGGAACTTCGAAGAAGAACGAGCGAGGGAGCTGATGGATCATGGAGAAGTTCTAAAATTTCTACACATATATAGAGAATTAGAGAGAGAGAGATGACATGGTGAATGAACGATGCATGTTTTTTACGAGAAAGCAGCCAAGTCTAAATATAGAATTAATGGCGTTACATTCGGGGTTATCTCTTCGTTCTCCTAATCTTGTTGAACCTGCGGCCAACTTGCACCAAAAAAAACAACACGTTAGTAAATATATGGCGCCATCAGGACCGAATGAAGAATCTCTATGAAGCCGGCGCGCGCTGTCGTCCTCCTGCTCGTCATCATGACCACCGGTGGTCACAAGCATGAAACATATATATGACATTATGCAGGCCGAACATTGTACTTTTTTTTTCCGGAAAGGCAACATTGTACTTCGACGGCCACGACAGATGCAGTCGCGTGTTGCAGGCCGAACATTGTTCCTGCGCAAGTATGAGCTGCAGGAAAACAAATGTCCTTTTGCACTCTTCAGAATTCAGCAGCACTCTTCCTCTTTGTTGATGAGCACTGTACGTCAGTGCGTGCAAGCTGTAAGGGGTAAAATCCAGTGGCGGTCACTAAACTTGTACAATTGTGTCATATAGGTCCCAAACTAAGGATTTTTGATATTAGGATCCCTAAACTTGCACGATTGTGTGATCTAGATCCCAAACTCATGATATATGGTATTCGTATCCCTAAACTTGCATGGTAAATGTCATCTAGGTCCCAAATTTCAGCATTTATATAGAATAAAAGGTTCAATTTTCACCCTATTATTTTTAAAAGAGTAATAAAAATAGTAACTTGAACATATAATAACTAAATAACTTCAAATAGAACACCTAGTGACATTTTTATAAGAAATTTGGTACATGTTTCATATTTTTGTGATTTAAAAATTTGTTATGACTTTTAGATTAACATATTTTTTAAAAAAGTTTCATAAAATAGGTGTAAATCAAACTTTTTTCAATAAAAATTTTTGAGTTCCGGACCTAGATGACATTTATCATGCAAGTTTAGGGATACAAACACCATATATCATGAGTTTGGGACCTAGATGACAAAACCGAGTAAGTTTATGGACCCAAATATTAAAAATCCTGAGTTTGGAATCGAGATGATACCTTTGTGCAAGTTGAGGGACCACCAATGATTTTTACTCAGCTGTAAGGATGTATTACGGAGACATCTGAAAAACCAGAAGCATGTGTTGCTCAGGTCTGTTCGTCGTCAGGGAGGAGGAGCAGCGGGGATTGCTAAGGAGTCGCAATTGCTGGTGACGGCCTGTTCGTTTGGCTGGTGGCTCACTACTGGAAATCCAGGCTATGCCGAGGGCCTGAAAATCTCGGTAAAGAGCATCAAACACTCGGCAACGCCTTTGCCGAGAGTAGCACTCGGCAAAGGGCCGCCGGAAAATTTTTTCTCGGCCACGATTCTTTGTCGAGCACCCTAGCTCCCGGCTCTCGGCACAGGCTGTGCCGAGAGCCCACAGTGGGCCGTCGGCCAAAAAAAGTAGCCGTTAACGAGGGGTTAAGGTAATGGTTTTTGAAATTTTCTTTGCCGACGGCCTCGAGTCAGTGCCGTCGGCAAAGAGGGGGGTTTTATTTTTTTTAGAAAATTCTGTGCCGAGAGCCCCTGGCAGAGGCCGTCGGCAAAGATGGTTTTTCTATTTTTTTGAAAAAATCCTGTGCCGAGCGCCCGGGGCAAAGGCCGTCGGCAAAGACGGTTTTTTATTTTTTTAAAAAAATTTATTTGCCGAGCGTCCTGTGCAACTACGCTCGGCAAAGCTGGGAACACCCGAGCTGGAAAAATTTTCCCAGAGTTGCCGAGCGTAATTGCCAAAAGCACTCGACAAAGGCCCCTTTGTCGACGGCCCCTCTGGGCAAAGAGGCCACATTTTGTTTTATTTTTTTTGCTGTCCACATTGACAAAAACACTCACACACACACACACACACACACATATATATATATATATATATATATATATATATATATATGAATATCTCACAAGCAACAATAGATAACACATATATCTCACATCCACATGTTCATACACACCACATGTGTCCACAAGTTCATACACACCACAAGTCTATCGAAACAAGTCCACAAGTCCACAAATCCACAAAGTGTCTCAAATCCAACGAAACAAGTTCACAACATGATCAACTAAGTCCAAGGGCCTACGGTGAGTGCTCGTGCGGTGGGAAAGGTGGGACGGGCGACTGGAGGACTTGCTCACCACTTGGAGCCTGGTGATTCGAACCCGCTGAGAAAGGCTGCACAAAGGAGACAAGATTGCAAGTGTTGGACATGATTACACAGGAAAACTAGAAACTCTTTGGTATCATACTCACCGGAGTACCGAGGACTTGCTGTGTCGGAAACACCTGTGGAGGGGGGGCCGGAGTGATAGGAGCTAGGAGCCCTAGTGGTAGAGTCATACCACCTGACGTTGCAAGGTACCTAGTAAGTTCCTCGAACTTACTCGCCATTGCCTGCTGCGACTGGAAATACTCCTGCTGCTGAGCCCGCTCCTGTGCGACAAGAAGACGGGTTATTCATACCTAGGGTGCCGGTGACGAGGCGCCGCAGTGTAGGCAGATCCGCAACGACAACGAAGAAGATCAGGGTTGTCGAGGTACTCCGGCTTGCCTTCCACTAGCCCATCTCTACAAAAAAGAAATGAAAATACAACTTAGCTCAAAATTTCGGCAGCACCTCCCCTGCACGGTGAGGTGTCAAAACCTGCAATTAAGCATTCGACACGAAGGCCGACATCCAGATATATGCATTCTCATCGAACTCAACAAAGCATTGCCAATTCACATTCATATTCTAGAGATTCTACCACTAGTTACCACTAGTCATTACCACTAGTCACATTCATATTCTAGTATTCTACCACTAGTTACCACTAGTCATTACCACTAGTCACATTCACATGCCGGCTCACCTTGCTCGGGTGGACGACGATAGCGTGGGCGGGCGGGACGTGGATGGACAACGACGGCGGGGCTGTCCCCGGCGGTGGCCCTGTGATTCTCCCCCCTTCTCGATCCTCCTTTCCTCCTCTCCCCTTCTCCTCCCTCTCATTTTCCTCCACCTCCTACTCCATTGCTCCCTCTTCCTTCCTTCTTTTCT
This sequence comes from Cenchrus fungigraminus, assembly GCA_036936925.1. NCBI lineage: Eukaryota > Viridiplantae > Streptophyta > Magnoliopsida > Poales > Poaceae > Cenchrus > Cenchrus fungigraminus. Next base: position 14,548,368 of record CM072768.1, on the reverse strand, counting down.
CCGGCAGGGGCAGGCGGGCAGGGGAGGGGGCTCGCGCGGGCGGGTAGGGGAGGTGGCGCACGTGGCGGGTGGTGGCGGGGGCGCGGCGGCCGGCTGGGGCTAGCGGGAGGGAAGGGGAGGGGCCGCGCGGGTAGGGGCGGGGGCGTGTGACAGGGGAGGGCGGGCGCAGCGGGCAGGGGCCGGCGGGCGGGGGCGCGGCGGCCGGCGGACGACGGGCGGGGGCCGGAGGACGGGGGCGGGAGGGCGGCCGCCGGACGGCGGACGGCGGGCGGTGGGGAGGGCGCGGCGGCGGGCGGGCGGGCGCGGTGGCGGCGGTTGTGTGCGTGTGTGCGTGTGTGGCTAAGTGTTGGTCGTGCCACTGTGTAATGGCACTTCTTTGCCGACCTTTGCCGACGGCCGGATCGTGAGGCCGTCGGCACAGATGCGACCTGTGCCGAGCGCCCCCTCCACAGCTCTCGCCAAAGGCGTTGACCAGGGTTTACCCCGGGTTACTGGCCTTTGCCGAGAGCCAGCTGGGGCCGTCGGCAGAGCGCACGTCTGTGCCGACGGCCCACCCTCGGCACAGGCACCTTTGCCGAGGGCCCCACCAGGCTCTCGGCAAAGAAGTAATTTTTTATTTTAGTTTTTGGGTTGAGCTTTTTTCTTTGCTAAAGGTACATTAGTTAGAGTTTGATTTCCATTTTTGGTGTTTTTTCATAAATTTTTACTATATTTTATGTATTTTCGTCTTTTTTTTTGAATTTCTCTGCACATTTCAAAATTGAACTACATGTCCTCAAAACAGTGCATGTATATGATTGGAAAATTGATATTGTTGCTTGTCAGTGTGAGTTTAGTCCTAATCTAGCGCCATGTGCCAAAATTCAAACATCTTTGTGCGGATCACATGTCCACCCGCTTTCCTGCGAATTGTTTTCAAATTATATAAAATGCAAATAAAGTCGAAAAATCACGAAATTTGACGATTTGTCGTTATATCACATGTGTAGGCAGTGGTAAAAATTTGGAATGATTTCGTGAAAGTCTCCGTCACGCACTGTAGAAATGGGGATATTTCCACGACAATGTCTATGATCACATGCTAGAGATCTCCTGGTTTGTCCATTCCAATAATTTCGGCCCATTCAGTTGTTCAGCTCAACACGTGGCGCCGTACCATATATATCAGACATTGCGCGCTGCAGGATGCGCGGGTGCAACTCCGAACCTCGCTGCTCTACCGGGCTCTGAAATCTCACTCCTCCCCGGGAGAGTGCGCATTCTCCAAGTTCGTATGGCGGAATCGAGCGCCGCCGCGGGTCCAATTCTTCATATGGCTGCTTGTGCACATCATCGTGAGTGCGGACTCTGCCCTGTGCGGCCACCCCGACGAGACGGCGGACCACATCATCCTCTCCTGCGCCACGGCGGCGGCGTTCTGGGGGGCCTTGACGTCGCGGCTACCTCTACCGCGGTGCGGATGCTATGGGATGTAATAGCCTCATATGCAAAACCTGCTCGCCCCCCCCTCCCCCGCCCCCTCCCTTGACAGTAAAAAAAAAGCTCAACACGTGGCTAAAGGTCGTAAAATGATTCGGCAGGGATTGATGGCCGGCCAACATTGTTGTCCTTCTGGGGAGCGTGCTTGCTTGCTGCTAATCTGGCACAGTACATTGTAATCTTGTACACAACATTTCTGCTAGGGCTTCTTACCCACGCGGAGAAAAAATGTACTGACTTATTTATTTCTCTCCACACAGTGACATGATGATGAACTCATTTGGTATTTAAAAAAGCTGCAGCAGGTTGAAGCCCATCTCCATAACGGCCATTAAAAAACGTATCCAAGTTTTAACTCAATTTCAGCACGTTTTATTATTAGGCCCGAGAAGGCCCCAAAAAAAAATATCAGCCACAAAGCTTTAGCAGGCGGAAGCGAAGCAGAGTATTCCATGGCTGCTCCTCTGCCAGTCATGGCGACCGGCATTTCCCGCTGTTTGAAGAAACAAGAGATTATTGCTTGTCTAGAGCTAGAAAGTTTTAGCTAGAACGGCAGAAGGTAAAAACTCGTGGGTTCACAAAACCATGTCTGTAAATGCCGTTGTTTTACTGATCGAGTTGACCGATAGACTAATTAACCGTATCTGTCAAGTTCTTTCTTGGGTTCCACAATCCATAGAGTCGATTAGTTTACAATTTTCCCACAACAGAACCGGGGATGGTAGCATGCTGAAGTCAGCTGTGCTTCTTTGGATATTTATTATCTGCAATTTGAACTTACGTGTTCGTTTTTTTTTTTTGCGGGTAACTTACGTGTTCATTTAATAAATTGATTCCAATGCAATTATCAAGTGGCAAATAATAGCTATCAATCTTGGGCTAAACCCACTTGCTTCCTGGTCTACTGTCTGTGGGCGCCCGCAGTCAGTCAATCAGGCTATTCCTTAACCCCATAGCATGCACCACAGCCAGGGTATACGACTCATTCTCATTTTAACGCCCAGGTGTATACAGAGCTAAGCAAGGTGTACTGGAAAAAGTTCCAACTTGATCGAGGAACGTCATGCCTGATTGTTATTCTTGGATGTGCCACACTGCCACGAGTACATAGTACAGTGTGCTTTATTTAATTACATGTTTTCTGTGGGCTGCTGATCTAGGGCATTTTTCTGTGGGCTGCTATACATATTTCATTCAACTTCAGTGTCCTGCGGCTACTTTCATGCACGAGTAGTGTCCTTGTAACAAGATTTTACTAATTTGAGTTAATGCCAATAAGATGCCTATTTGAACTAGCAAGGTCGTCGTTGGCTTCTTCCACAGTATTCTAATGCCTCAATAGGTAGTAAATTACGAGTGTTTCTAGACTGTGATAAGTACTCCCTCCGTCCCGTTATGATCGTCGTTCCAAAAAAGAACCGTCACCCAATGCAACTCACACAAGACGCTGTTACCCCTATAAGCCAATTAATGCTGCAGCATACGCCAGCGTCCGCGAGGTTGGGGATTCGTTTTTGGCAGCCTGTGTGTGGTGTGCTCGGTGCCTTGGAGCTCGCGATGGGGAAGTGGAAGACATAAAGCAGTGCGGTACAGCTAGTAAAAGGCCTACGGGTGCTACGGAACGACGATCATTGTGAGACGCGTTTCTGTAGCTTTAACGACCGTCAATTGGGGACGGAGGGAGTATAGTCCAAGCCCATCTTATATGCAAGTCCCACACCATTCATGTGATGCAAATAAGAGGAGCCTTTTGCAGCTACTGCTATCGATCCATTTTCCATTTACTACTCCGGCGATCTCCCCGCTCTGCTCAAGGTATGCTCGTGACTTTGGTTGGCTATGAAAAGCTTCATGGCCTACAGTTACTCAGGAAGCTGTTCTGAGTTCCTTTTTCATATTCTCATAAACCTAGTCTGATAGCTGAAGCTTGATGCTCGACAGACAATTTCTATTGCCCTGTTGGACCACACTGATTCAAGAGATCCTGTTGGGAGCAAAACAATTTGCATTGAGACATACTCCCTCCGTCCCACAAAAAGTGCAATTCTAGTTTTTTAAGACAGATCAGTAGTGGCGCAAAAAGACTCTGATGCCCCTATTTTTTATCCATATGCAGTATGTTTTGACATACAGATCAGATCTGATTACTGAATTAGACAAGTAATTAGATCTATTTTTTAGGATTGCACTCTTTGTGGGATTTTTTCCAAATTATGGGATTGCATTCTTTATGGGACGGAGGGAGTACTGATTTAGTAGTGTAGGTTACAGAAGTGTGCAAACAATTTAGTGAATACAATGAAGATTATGACAGATCAACCGGGAAAAAGTTGACCATGACGGCATGTCCCCTCCCATAGCTATAAACATATATTGAGAAACAGTACTTAAACTATAAGAGAAATACATTGCAAATCTCTTAGGCTATAACTTCCATTATAAATATCATGGTGATCATATATAGTTTAGTCATCTTTATGGAACCCAACTGGTCAATATGATTGTGACATGTATCCAGCACCAGCTATGCATGAATTATTTGAAACAATATTGTAGATAATTTTCCGTGTGGAATTCATTGCAACAGCTGGGATACCATATCCATATTCGTCAAAATGCTCAATATAGAACAGGATTTCCATACAGTCGAAGGGGAAGGAGAATATAGCTACACAAAGAATTCGAGGCGTCAGGTGATTATTCTATCCTGCATCTTCTAGGAGAACTATTATTATGCAACATACATGATCCATTTCTTGAGTTGTATATAAAACATTACTGTAAACAATTTGCTATCTATTTGTATTTTAATTTGACGTGCAAAAATAATCTTGCAATTGCTATTAGTTGGACCTAGTAATCCATTGTTGATTTGTGCTAATGTTCCAACCGTATATCATCTATGTACATTCTTATACATTTTAACATGTTTCTTTGGTAAGGACCTGTAGCATACACTCTCCAATAAAAAATAAGTGGTGTTTAAAGGTTGATTCAAGAAATCATTCTAAACAAACATCTGTTGTGGATTAATTCTTATATATGTTGCTTTTGCATATTTAAGAGAGATACAAGTATATTTTATCGAGGTTAAGTTTAAAAAATCATTATTTTTATAGGTTAATAAATTTTCAGAACAGTTACAACTGCTAGTAGAAGTTATATTTTCTGGACTATATCAGTGCCCTAAGATCTAGAATATGATTTTGTCTTTTTTATATTAGGAGATGATTTTGCTTGAGAGTATACCAATGCTTGAGAATGCCATCAGAAAAGTATTGGAGACTCTTGTCGTCAAAACCATGACCATTGCTGATCTAGGATGCTCTTCGGGCCCAAACACATTGCTCTTTGTCTCCAGTTTAATTGATATCACAATTGAACAATTCAGTAAAGATGTTGAATGTGATCCTGTGGACCTTATGATCTTCCTTAACGACCGACCAAGTAATGACTTTAACCAAGTTTTCCGTTCACTCAAAAACTTGAAGAAAAGTACATCAGATCAAAAGACAAACACTCCACTTTTGTACCACATTTCTGGGCTGCCAAAGTCATACTACAAGAGGCTGTTACCCAGAGAAAGTGTCCATCTCTTTCACTCCTCTTCTAGCCTTCACTGGCTGTCACAGGTATTTGCATATTATTGTAAATCCTCACAAGAAATTATTTATGCGTTTGATCATGCCATGATAATTTACATGCACTTTTCTATACCTAAATTCATATTAACACAATTTGCATAGGTACCTGAGGTACTGGAAGGAAATGGAGATGTATTGATAGACAAAGACAACATTTATATCTCAAAGACCACTACATCATTTGTAGTAAAGTGCTACAGAGAGCAGTTTAATAAGGACTTCTCTACCTTCCTAAAGCTGCGTCACCAAGAACTTGTGTATGGAGGGAGAATGGTTTTAACATTTTGTGGAAGGAAGGATGAAGATGCATACAATGGAGAACTCAACAAAATTTTTGAATTACTTGCTATATCACTACGATCTCTTGTCACAAAGGTAAATAAGAGTGACATACGTACATACATACATACATACATACATAGTTTGACATTTGTTAAATTGTTTTATTTAACTACGATAATGATTATAACATGTAGGGTCTTGTGGAGAGAGAAAAACTAGACTCCTTCAATTTACCATTTTATGGACCCTCAATTTATGAAGTGAAAGAATTATTAGTGCAAAGCCACATGTTTGAATTGGATCACATAAAACTATTTGAGACAAACTGGGATCCATATGATGATACAGAAGGTGATGATGTTCATGATAGTGCCTGCAGTGGCGCAAATGTCTCTAAGTTTACTAGAGCGGCACTAGAGCCTTTGATTGCAGGCCATTTTGGGGAAACCATACGTGGCGCATTGTTCACAGAGTATGCATGTTTTCTCTCCAAGCACCTCGAGAAGGAGAAGACAAAGTTTGCAATAATCGCCATGTCCTTGATGAAAGTATAGTTGGAACCCATTAATGGCATCAACATAATTGTGTACTCTTCCAGATACCATATTGTGATGTAAAGCGATGTCTTGCTTTACATAATTTATTTTCATTAGTGGGCCTACGGATTAGTTGTCGCCAGAGTGTCTGTATCTCGTTTCCGTGTGCATCCTGGTTGTATATACTAGTCCATTAGCCTCTGCATCCGCACGGTCTAGTACTTTATTTTAAAGTGGCATCTGCTAGTTCATCATTTGCAAATGAATAATTATTAACAAAGAGTTGTTCAAATCATTACCTGTAATGGTTGCACCAGAGTGTATTATTAGTCTTATGTGTTTCATGATTTGCACCACTTTAGTTGAACCAAGTAACGGTTGATGCACGTATCTATGGTGAATTATGGTGAATTATTTTGAGGGGCACTATAGATAAAAGATAGTTTTTAGTCCAACAAAAGTTCTGTAGCATGCATGCAAACTTTCTAAGTTTTGCAGTTGTTTTCTACGAAAGAAAAGAAAATTACTCGATCAGGAGAACAATATCACGATTTTTGTGCTTGTTTCTTCTATTGGTCCAATATGTGCTGCGACACATATGAAACATTAATATAAATTACTTTTAGATGGTTGTAGAATGAGTGAACGTCTAAAAATCATAAATTAGTTAGTAATGTTATACTCGATAGATATTGTCCACATTTATTATTACTAAAAGTATATATGTGCTCATAAACATGAAACTATACTTTGCAATGTCTTCCGTATCTTTGAACTGTTTTGGAGTAGTTGTAGGCAGGAAGTTGACTACCTATCATATTCCACTAGCCCATACACCTGTTCTACTGTATGACTCTGACATTTGCAATTATGTACACATTACCTTTTTCAATTAGTGGTTTGCACTTTCCACATTGAATTAATAACAGTATGCATCATGGTTCCCTAATTTTGCATCAACACTAATAATTTGTGAACTGAAATAATACAACTAATACAATCAAATTGAACATCTATCATCTTATATACCTCTTGATCAATAAGGATCACGTCATGACTTAATTGTTCTCAAGTGCTGAGTCAGGTTGCATTCCACAATCTTGTTACTCTTTCCTCGATGTTCCATGGTCATTTCCTTGTCTAATTTCCTGTAAGGTTTTGAGCTCGGGCGGCGGCGAGGGTGGTGGCTAGGGTTTGGGGAAAGGGGGCTTCGGGCTGGCGGCGTCCTTTATATAGGCCCGGGGATGGCCTTGGCGTGCGGGTCCAAGGTCAGGAGCACGCACAAGTGCGCAGACACAAGCGGTACTCGGGCTCCGACTCGGGTTCGGCCGGAGGTGGGGGATGACGGCGCGGGCCCACCAGTCGGCGACAAAGAAGAAACACGCCGGCGTTGGGCCACTGCTGGCGGAGGGCGCACAGCCCAGTGCAGTGGTGCGTCTAGTAGCGCTTGTCCTGGGGTGGCAGAGCCGAGCTCCACATCCAGCCGACGACCATGACGACAGGCAGCGGATGTAGGCAGGATTCCACGGCGGCTCACCCTCGGGAGAAGACCTGAGTTCACCCTTGGCCGTCGTCGCGGCCTCTGCCGCCGCTGGTGGCGGCAGATGGAGATGATGCTGCATCTCGGCGTTCTTGACCAAATAATTGGGCTACTCGGTTGATTGGTTTTGGTGGGTTTCTAAACCAATTGATCTGCAAACTTTCCTAGGTGAGTGGGCTGCACCCGGACACCAACAAGCCCCACTCAAGCCAAAATAATTGCTTTGGTCAGGGTTGGGCTGGTGGGTTGACTAGTTTCGGTCCAACCCGTTCTCAGGCCTCGTCAACTATCATGTCTGCTACTCTTGCATCACCCTCAAATTTTCTGATGCGTTGTTTCATGGCCTCGTCTTTCATACGGCTGGTTTCACTATGGTGGGTCCACTTTGTATAGTTTTTCCTGAACCCAGACTTGGCCAGATGTTTTTTCGTCTCACTCTTGGTATGCCGACGCGTGTTTCTGCATTTGCTGCAGGGACACCAAACGATAAACAGTAGACCTTTGACATATGCAAATGTTTCATGGAAGAAAGCAATGGTGTTTATCATAACAACTTTGCCATCATCATCCGACCCCCCCACTTTGCCATATGTTGTACATCCACTCACGGTCACCCATTCTCTATCATAACAACAATTTATATGAAATGCATTGTATCATCTGTACAATATCTTCACATTCTAAAAGGTAAAGATATGTCCTAATCCCACACATCGATGCAGAGATGGGGTCACCTCTTATGGTCTACTCTGATCTGATACATAATTTTGGCAACACCTCCCCACTGTTCTACAAATACACGTCCCAATAGGGAGATTGTGTTTCCAGAGAACAAACGGGAGGTGCTGCCAAAACTATGCCTCGGATCAGAGTAGACCATATGAACAAACACCATCTACGCATCTACAGGATGTCAAAAAATGTGGTCAATTCGAAACAAATACGGCCGTAAATATGCAAAGTTATCAAATTCCGATCTGTATCTCTTCCGAACGGAGATGCCTAACTAGGTTGTGCAGCCTATGACATCATATGCAAAGAGAATGAAATATGCCTCACCTTGCGAAGGAAGTTGCGGCTATAGACTAGTGCGAAGGACAGCGGCGGGAACTCGGTGCTGGAGCTCGGTGGTCGATTCTTGAAATAATAACTTAACAGTGTCCACTACACCACAACCCAAAATCACCATCAGACCTCCGTTGGTAAAAGGTGAAAATAGACTATGAACCGCCTATTGGTAAATGTTAGTGGCATACCCTCCATCGGTAATTTAATGTGTGCCAATAAACGGTTCGTCGGTAATTATTTTTATGTTAGCCAACAGAGAGTCCGTCGGTGTTATGCTCATATGGATTGAACCGTTCATCAGTAAATCGCTAAAGCCCACCGCGGGAAATGACAAAGGACCACGCGCGAAAAAACCAACATGGCCCAGCAACCAGCTGACCCTAGCATCTCAAATCCATCTCCTGCCGGCCGCCCCCGCCCCACCTACGCGCGCACGCCAGGCCGCTGCGCGCCCTGCCGCCGCGTCCAATTCCTCCGACACGCTCTTCTCCCGCCGTCGCCCTCTAGCGCGTGCCCCAAAATTCGCTCCTAGGGCACGTGTGACCTAGGGCACGTGGGTGGCATAAGGCAACCGCCAGCAGTAATCTATGTGCTGGCGGTGCCTTATGTTGACCGCCAGCACTGTGTACATTTATGCTGGCGGTCAGCTTAAGCCACCTGCCAGCACTAAATCTCTCCTCGAGGGCTCTTAAGCCAACCGCTAGCACACGTGTCGGAATAACTCCGGTCGGAACGCGGTTTGACTCAACCACTCAGTCACTCAAACACTCGCTCCCAACCCTAGCCGCCGCCGCAACCGACCCTGCCCCGCCACCGCCGCTCGTGAGCTTCGCCCGCGCGCCGCCACCTCAGCCCCGCCAACTCGCACGCTTGCAACACCCGTGCGTCGCGGCCGCCGTCGCAGCTAGCTTGCGTCGGAGAAGGAGCTCGAAGAGGCAAACTGTCGACCCACTCTTCAACCTCCAGTTCCTCGACCGACTTTGAGCAGGTTCACCGCAGCATGGCGAGCAGCTCCATGGCGCCGAACCTTAGCCAATTCGTGCCTCTCCCCCTGCTGACCTGCACGGCGTGCCGGCTCCGGTTTGTTTGGTTCAAGACGAAGGAAAATGGCATCATCTACAAGTGCCCGAACAACCACGTGATTTGTTTTTCATCTCATGCCCTAATTCATTGGATTAGTACTGATTCGGTTGATATAATATAAGTGATTATTAGTTGATTATTAGTTGATATAATATTAGTAGGATTTGTTGATTATTATTGATTCGGTTGATGTAATATTAGTAGGATTTGTTGATTATTATTGACTCGGTTGATATAATATTAGTAGGATTTGTTGATTATTAGTGATTCGGTTGATATAGAATTATCCACATTTGTTGATTATTAATGATTTGGTTGATATAATTTTATGTTTATAGAATTATCCAATTTATTGATGGAAGCCTCATTTGATGTTTATTCTTTTAGGAGGACCCTAAATCATGTCAGGAAGTTTATTGGAAAAATCAATACCTCCACCATTTGAAAAAATTTCACCCTCATTTGGTGCCGCCAAACTATCAGACGTTCAACAGTTTCGTTGGTGCACCGCCAGAAGCGGCACCAGGAGCAGCAGCACAACCGTCTAGTGTTATGTATCCGCCGGGGCAGGTGCAGGAGCCACAACCGGCACCACAAGCAATTTCTGAAATTTTGGATCAATGGAATCAGATGAAGTGTGTCATTTCTGATATGAAGGTGGGGATGAGTGATTTGAAGATAGCGAGTAATGAAACGAGGCTTGAACTTGCAGACTATAAAGGTCAACTTAATGACATTATGGCGGAAATTGGCTATCGGAAAAAGCACAAGAAAAATCAAGGATTCTGCATGCAGGGCACCATCCTCACTGTTGTGGTCTTGATAATAGGTTTAGTGCTTGGTAGCTATATCACAGCCGGACTGCCTAAGAAATTTGAGTGAGGCAAAGTTGTGTTGATTTGTGAGTGAGACCCCTATTGTAGTGTACTTTAATTTGTGTTGGTTTTAAGTGTGCTTTGAAACATTTGTCATCATGCATGTTGTTTGTGTGAAATAAACTTTTCTAAGGTGCTGTTTGTGTTGATATTTCAGTTTGAATTTTACTTGTTGTTGCTGTCCATGTTGAAATATTGGTGACTTGTATCAATTTCAAGCTATTTCCAGCTTCACTGTGTTGGTGGGTGCATATGAAAGCCGACAGTAGTAAAGATCCCTGCTGGCGGTCGATATAAGCCACCCGCCAGCAGAAATGCCGTGTGTTGCCTTTTTTGCCGAGAGCCTACTCCTGGGGCTCATGGCCGTGAGCCCTGGCTATGCTCACGACAAACAATGGTGTTTGCCATGGGCCTGATGTTTGGCTCCCGGCAAATATGCCGGCTCAAGGGATATTCACGATTTCCAGTAGTGTTTTGAGGTTGCCTCTTCATGAACTCTTGACGTAGAACACGCTACGTGCATCTGCCAATCGTGGTACCAGTCCTAAATAAACGCATAAGGACAGAGGTGCAGTTCTTGTACGTGAGTAGTTGTATTGTTTCTCTCAACCTGTTATGCTGAGATCACAAAGTATCTAACAACCGATCGATATATCCATCCCGTTAGCTATATGTTTGGAAAAAGAAAAGCTGCTCATTATTATTCATTGGGAAATTAATTAACCAAAAGGAAAACCTTACAAGGCAATGCGTGCAAGACTGGTAGCATCACAGTACACATTACCTCCGGCCGCACACGTCCACGGCTGCACCAGCCTTTAATTTATTGTCACCACGTACGCACACTTGTCATGCCTGGATGAAATTGAAATGAAACAACGCAGAGTGGGAATCACCGCATGATGACCTGTATTAGTCCTCAGCAAACTCAGCTCGATCAGATGGAAACGCTGTTGGGAATGCCCCTGGCGGTGATTCCAGTGATGTCCTTGCCGGAGGTGTTGGGGAAGAGCAGCGTGTACGGGAATTTGGCCGGGCCCTTGCGGTTATGGAGCTGGTCGTTGCGGTTCTTGGCATCCAGGTCCTCCTCGATCTTCTTCAAACTGTCGGCGAAGGCCTCGAACGCAGCCTTGGCATCTTTATCCGACGTCCATTCTGGATTGTCCCGCTGTCCGAGGTACACCTCGTCGGAGTATTGGTTGGATAGGAGCTCCACCAGCGAAATGCCGAGGAGGGCCTGGGGCATGCGGGTGATGGATTTCAAGAACAACTCCTCCGGCCGGTTGCCTTGCAGCTCCTTCTTGTCCGGCATGGGGTTGCGGCTGATGGACGGTCGGTTCGGGTACCACGCACAGTAGGGGAACTGCCCGAAGTTGACGGCCGCGTGCAGTGCCGATGCGATCCAGATGATGGTGGAGCAGGTCCTTGTGAGCTCGGCCACCGTCTGCATCTTGGGCCACCAGGGCTCGTCCTTGAGATCGCCATGCCCGACCTCGCGCACCTCCTTCCACCATTCCTGCAGCTCTTCGTCGGACTTTACAACATCGTCGTTAGTGTAGTAGATGGCAAGGTACTTCTCCACCCACTGCTCAATGGCGTTCCAGATAGCCAGACCGTCAGAAGCGTAAGGGTAGTCCTCGATCAGAAGCCGCACCTTCTTCTTGTGCGGGCTCGACTCATCCTCAACTTCGACGGCCATGCCTCTGCATCGCACGTTTGCAATTAATATATATATATATATATATATATATATATATATATATATTGGTCGTTAGACAACAAGATAGAATTTCATGTATCTATATATATCTTGGCATGGCACACGATTTAATTGGACTTGCTCATGTCTTACCTCTTAATGAGATCGTTGGGGGGGGGGGCTTGCTCTGTGAAGTTCCAGCTCCCGTACACTTTGGAGGTGATCTCGAACGAGTACTTGCCCGCGAAGACAGTCAGCTCAAAGATGCCATCGGCTTGGACGAGGGACTGGCGCGCGAGGGCATTGATTTGCATGGTGTCGCGGTAGTGCGGGTGCAGCAGCTTGTGCACAGGGTGCGTCACGCTGAGCTGCCGGTGGGTGGCGATGACGAACGGCTCCATCACGGCGTGCGTGTGGAGCCAGTGGCTGACGCCCTGGTGCCAGCAGTAGTCGTTCACGGTGACGTAGGCCTTGGCCAGCTGCCACATCCAGGCGTCGGCATCGGTCGCCGACATGGGCTTGGGCGTGTACACCGTGCTCTTGGCGGTGGTGATGCCGTCGATGAGGATGGGCTCGCTCAGCTCGATGGCCACCGGCGTGAGCGTGCCGTTGCTGCGGAGGAACAAGAGCGTCCTGGTGGCGTAGATGAAGTTGCCTTCGATCTTGTTGACGTCGATCAGGAACGGCATGTAGTGGTCGTGGTGGTCCAGGATGTAGAGCCGGTTGATCTGCAGCGCCTCCTGCACGGTGAGGCCCTCGAGGTTGCTCTGGATGTGCTCCTCCGTGATGGTGCTCGTGTGGTCGCCGTACTTGCTGGGGTCCAGGGTGCTCTTGGGAGGGAACTCCTGATGTTTTATTGTCGATCGCGCGACCGATTAAAAGTGGTCAATTAATTGTCATGACTGTAATTAAGTCGATCGCTCATCACTTTAATTTCACTCACCGTGAGACGCTTGATCATCATGGGGTTCACGCCGGCGAGCATCTCCCTTGCGAACTCATCGTCACTCATCCATGCTTTCTCGTCCTCTGTAACAGTCGGTCGACATATATATATATATATATATATATATATATATATATATATATATATATATATATATATATATATATATATATATATATATATATATGAGTGAACTGGAAGAACTCAGTCAGAAGCGAGAGTGCGCGAGCTGAGCTAACCTTTGATGATCTGTGGCCTGGGGTACTGGTAGGTGAGACGTGTGGCGGGGGTAGAGGCACATAGGCCGTGGTGATCCCCGTCGTTGTTGAGGTGGGAGGCGGTCGAAGACATCTGCATCTCCTTCTGCCTCTGCTCCTGCATCTGCTTGAGCAGCTCCTCCAGGGCGGGGTTAACTGGTGCCTGCTGCTTGGCTGCTCGCCTTGAAGATCTGGTTTCGGTAGTGAAGATCCTGAGGATCTCCTCGAAAGAGTGGAACTCATCAGCCCTTCCGAGGCGCAACCACCTCTTGATTACCTCGCAGATTCCATGCGCCACAGACAGGATCGTTTTCGTTTTAAATTCGCCCGACTTGGGGTCGCTGAAGCGCTCGTCGCGCGGCACATAGACGTCCCCCTTGACCCAGCTCTCGCAGCTGGTGTCTGCATGCTCAATGCAAGCGATCCAAAGGTAGTGGAATTAGGAACGTATATATGGCACGTACGGTGGCTTTCCGCGACATCGATCGATGGACACGTACGCACCTTTGGCCATGGGCTTCCGGCCGGTGCGACAGCGGCGCGGGTAGGGGTGGTCCTTGGAGCCGCCGAGGGTGGGGCGCTTGAGCTCTGACCCACCGTCGGGGTTGCCAAGGTCATTGTAGACGTCGTAGCGGTAGACACGGTGGTGCTCCTCGTATGGTCCGTGCTGGTCGTCGCCCCTCAGGTTCCGGAGCTCGTCGTCGCGGAAAGGCTTGAGCGGCGCCGGCATCTGGCTGGGCAGGTACGTCTATATATATAGAGAGAGGGGGAGAAAGCAAGTATATATATGCATCCATATGTATGATATACACATACAGTACTAAAATATAAATATATATGAATATAGACACACACTCACGCGGTTGGCAAAGAAGACGCGGTCGTAGTTGTACTTGGAGTGCGGGTACACCCATGAGTTACAGAGGAATACGATGTCCCCCCATTTGGGGATGTGGATGGTGATGTTCTTGAGGTAGAAGCGTGCCCTCCAGTAGTTGTTCTTGACGATGATGGCGCCAGGGACGCCCTGCACCGCCACATCCCATTCCATGGCGAAGTCCGCGGTCTTCTGCAGGTCCACGGTCGTCTCTTTGCCCACTATCCCGCGATTCGGATTGTCTGCAATTAACGTGAACAAAACAGCCATTGCAAGACCAAGATTAATTCTGTCAATCCAGTCCGGATTGGGCCGTGTGCAGTGGCAAGGCCGGGCGGGTACTCACTCTTATCGACCACGCTGGAGCTGATGAGCTGCAAGGTGGGGTCGCGGCCGCCAAAGAAGGAGTTGGTGTAGCCGACCTTGACCTTGTCGCCGCCGTTGTCGCTATTGATCTGGTCATCGTCCTCGAACATGAGCACCTGAAGGTTCCCCTTGAGGTGCGCATGCTTGTTGTCGTCGGTGATCTCCTGCACCCCCGACATCTTCTTCCCTCTCAGTCCCACCCGCAATGCAAGCTACGAACTTGTGCGTTAGCTGGGTGCTGTGGGGTTGCTCGCTGCGGTGTGAGAGATCGCTTGGGCGAGCGCGATATTTATAGAGCGGGATCAGAGGGAGCGAGACGATCGAGCTGTGGTTTTTGAATGTGCTTTGTGTCAATAGAGTTGACATAAGTGACCAATTGCTAGCTGTCACACTCTTGTCATGATACACTGTTGGAATTTGGTCCATGTGGCCCATTTAGTAAATTCTAAAGCATGCACAATAATAGTCCCGTATTGCCAAGACAAGGAGAGGTTGCCTTGCTTAAATATGGGAGTCTCCTATCATAGCAAAATAGATGCATGTGAGAGAAAAGGAGACTGTTGATACACGCACGCGCAGCCCGCGCATTTTCGCGTAAATTATCGCGTACGTGTACAACTGGCTGTTACAGGTGCATTTTTATTTTTGTGCTATGTCAATGACGTTTCAGTTTCGACTGCTTAATGGTGACAGATTTACTGCAATCAAATAGGCAGTTTCAGCCTGCTTGATAAAGGTGGCAATTTCTGCTTCAATCAATCGAGCAGTTATCAGTCTGATTGATGAGAGGAATATGAAACGTTGCCTGGGGCCTATAAACACCAGAAGACGTCTTGGTGGCTGGGACACAGAGTAGACATACACTTCATCTCCCACGCGTTCGCTGTTCTGACCGCTAGCTGCTGCGCTTCGTCGACCTTCGACCTCGGCGTGCACCGGGCTTGGAGGAAGCGGGATCTCCGAAACCACTACCGCAACATTCCTGCACGGGGCGGTAATCAGGTTTTTGGGCAGCGTCACACGCGACCGCTTGGTGGATCTGCAACTACTTCTTCGACGCGTTCGTCAACTCACTGCGCAAGAACTGTGAGTAATTTCTTAATATGTGGCTTGTTCATTTGTGCTGTGTGATTGTATCGTTTTTAGTCAATATGCTTTTCCTCAAGATTAAATCTGGATTATTCATAATTGGGCTGTTTTTTCCAACAATCCAAAAACCTGATTACGCCTATTTTTACGATCTAGCAATGGCAAAAGCATCTGATGCCATGAAACCTGAGAGGTTTGGAGGTGAAAACATCCGTAGATGGCAGACAAGGGCCAAGTTTTGGCTCATGTCGTTGGGATTATGGTGGGTGATACACCCGATGTTTCCTTTTCCAGAGGAACAGGAAGCCCAGTTTGAGAATGCGAATAACACCGCATTGGGCTGCCCACTCACCATCCTGGCAGATCAACTCTATGATGTGTATATGAATTACACGTCGGCCACTGCTGTGTGGGATGCTTTGGAGCAAAAATATGCGGAAGCCGAAGCTAGTTGCTGGTTGTATGTGTGTGAAAAGTTCTTTGATTTCAGCATGGATAATGCTAAATCAATTGTGACTCAAGCACACGACCTCCAGCTTCTGGTTGGCGATATTGCACATTTGGGATGTGCTTTGCCTCCAAAGTTTGTTGCGGCTGCGATAGTTGCAAAACTTCCTGCAGAGTGGCGTGATTTTGCTACTTCTACAAAGCACAAAAGAGAGGAGATTTCTATGGAGGATCTCATTGCAGCTCTCGATGTCGAAGAGAAGGCAAGGGCAAAAGATGCGCAGACCAAGAACGTGCAGAACAGTGCCAATTTTGTTCAAAAGAACAAACAATATAACAAGAAAAAGGGTCTCAAGCAGAACAAAACTACTAGCTTCAAAAAGAAGAAAACAGAGAAGAAGGATATGAAGAACCTTACCTGTTTCGTGTGCGGTAATCCTGGTCACTTTGCCAAGGATTCTAAAGACCGCAAGGACAGGACCACTGAACTTAGACAAAAGTTCACTCATGTGACCATAGGCGAGGCCTCTACTTCAGAAGGGTATGGTAATCCTTTTGTTGTCTATTCTGCATTTCATTCTATTGACTGGTGGGTCGATACTGGTGCAAATGTTCACTTGTGTTCTAATATTTCTTTGTTTTCTTCGTATCAGGCAGCAGGGGCTTCCAGCGTCCTGATGGGGAACGGATCGCGTGCTTCTATTCTTGGTGTTGGTACGGTGAATCTGAAGTTAACTTCAGGGAAAACCCTCCAATTGAAGAATGTCCAGTACGCGCCTGCCATAAACAAGAACCTGTTGAGCGGGTCTCTCCTGTGTAGGAGTGGTTATAAGCTAGTTTTCGAGTCGAATAAATTAGTTGTGTCCAGGTTTGGGACTTTTATAGGAAAAGGCTATGATAGCGGAGGCTTGTTCCGCCTAAGTACTGTTGATTCTTGTTATGAGATGAATATTAATATTGTTCTGAACAAAAATCTTGCTGATGTATGGCATTCGAGATTCTGTCATGTTGGTTTTGATAAAATTGCTAGAATGTCCAGATCTGAGTTAATTCCTAAGTGCGACATAGTCAAAAATTCTAAGTGCCAAACTTGTGTGCAAGCAAAACAATCTCGAAAACCTTTCAAAGCATTAGAGTTTGAGAAGGTTTTGGCACCTCTAGATTTAATTCACACTGATTTATGTGAGATGAATGGTGTTTTGACTAAAGAAGGAAAAAGATATTGTCTTACTTTTATTGACGATGCAACACGTTACTGCCAAGTCTACTTGCTGAAAACTAAAGATGAAGCGCTCAACATAGGGTATTGTAAATAAAGTTTAATGTTGCATTAATGTCAACATAGGGTATTTTATTTCTGAAATATCCTTTATATTTGTTTTGTTAATTAAAATGAACCTAGCTCATAGCCTTGCTCTCTCATATATGCAAAATGTTCGTTAGACGTTCTTTTCTCAGCTCAATCTAAGTGTGATCTTTTCGGTCCTTGCTCAATCTTCCGCAACCATCTCTTTAAAAGCAAACCAAGCCTTTCTTCCTCTAAGCACGGTTTGTGTGCTTTAGTGATCCACCTAATCGAGCCTATCCTTTAGTGCGTTCTCTTAAAGTTTCTTTTGATTGGTGCTTTGTTCTTAGTATATGCTTGTTTGTTTGCTTTGTGTATGTTTGTGCCCGATGATTGATGCGCTTAGAGTGAACGCCGTTCGAGAAGCTTTGAAGAGCAAGAGGTTGAAGATATTCTGAGCAACGACATTACTTTGGTTAAAGGCAAGTGTGTCCTTGATCTTTGTCCCAATAACTATGATTAATTGTTGGGGGGTATCCGAAAATCCGGAAGAGTTCCCCGAACACGAGCACGGAAGAAGAGGTGCGATGAACACGTTCAAATTAAGCAGTAAGGAAGAAGGAGACTTAAGCTCTCCCACCGATCGCTCAAATTCCCAAAATTCTGAATCCATTTACACGTGCCCTCGCGCCCCCTTTTATAGGGAGATGAAGGGACTTTTACATTCCTAAAACGCCCTCGAGCTCAAAGAATATTCCTAATGTGAACACACACAAGAATGTCTTTTTCATCTCACATATTTACAAGCCTGCCACTAGTTCACACTCTAAACCCGGACTTTTTGGGACGACAACTTTGACTTTGCTTCTTCTCTGGTTCGTGAATTTCTCCGCGCATGACTTCCGAACCAGACTCCCGACAGATTCCCGAATTAGCTGTCCTCCGAAGTTCGTGACTTTGCTAGTTCGAGGTTCTAGGCTTTCGCGTGTTCATGACTCCGAGTCTTCGCCGATTCAAGATCCCCGAAAATTGTGTGTTCGTGAACCTGAGGCTTCGCAGGTCCAAGATTCCCGAAAATCGCGAATGCCCTGTTCCTGAAAAACATATCTCAAGAACTTCGTTAAACTCGATGTTTCGAGGGTGACGGGTTTTCCTGAATTCCCCAACACTAGCCCCTCGGGGCAGCGGGTTGACTCCGACGATCCGGTTCCACGAACATTTCGGAAATTTAGTAAAAAACGTCACCCTCGGAACGTCGGAGGGGGCACGCGTCACCCAGAAACCTTATAACGGTCTAATCGAGGCCGGTTTCGCGGAACTGCCCCCCCTTACCCCTATAAATAGGAGGCTTCCGCTGTTAAATTTTTTCACCGCTCTCTTGCTTTTATCGCGAACTGTAATTCTTCCACTTCGCGAAAGCTCGTCTTGTTCTCCAGAATTCGCGACCTTCCAGCTTTCTTGGGACTTACCTAAGGTATTGTTCCTTTCGCTCTTTAGTTTTCATTTGTTCTTTTCATTAAGTTTCTTATTTTGCAAACTTTTTTCGTGAAAGTTGTATTTATTTTTTCTTTCCCTGTAAAAACTTCCGAATAGGTGGCTCGAGTCAAAAGCACCGCGAGACCTATGACGACTGAGGAACTTGTCGCGGCTGGTCTCCCTGTCGAACCAATCGTCGAGGGTCCTGCGAATGTTCCTCCTCCCGAAGATGAAGGCTCTCCCGCTGCCAGTGGTTCCAGGAGCCATGAGGATGGCGAAGTTAGGACAGATGAGGAAGATATTGGAGATGTGGATGCCGGCGTCGGAGATTTGGTCAGGACAAGGCCGGCGGGACCTCTGCCTTCCTCTCTCGTTTTCGGAGAATCGAAGGTCACGGCCAATATGATTCGGGAATATGAAGCGGCTGGGTTCTTTCCTTCGGGCACTGGGCGAGCTCCACTGGACGAACAAATTCCAGTTCCCGAGGATGGAGAAGTTGTCGTGTTTCAGGACTTCTTCACATGTGGCCTTAGGTTTCCCTGCGATCCGATTTTGCCTGCTATCTTGGATGCTTTTTCGGTGAAGATTCATCAGCTCTCACCGACATCCTTCCTTGAGGTGTCAAAGTTCATTTGGATCATGAAGACTTTTGGTCGTGCTCTCAGCGTCGATGCTTTCGCCAGATTCTTCGAACTGGTTATTGTTCCCGACATCATCAAGGTCGACGACGGGCAATTTTACGAAGCCCAGCACGCATGCTGTACTTTCAATACCCGACGACAGAACACTCGAAAGGGGATTACGCGAATTCAAATCGCTCCCTACTGCAAGACCAACTTGGCTGATGACTGGAACTCGTACTGGTTCTATGTCAAGGTTGACATGTCCGAAGTTCCAGGCTACGAAGGACCGGCTTGCCCCTTGTCTTGTTCTATCGCGCCCCTGACCGCAGTGAATGTTGCCGATTTCAACCATCGGGCGGTAGGCATTCGAAATTGCGAGAATGCTTTTCACCTTGCCAGCACCATACTCGGAGGCCGCGACATTATCGAGGAGTTTGTTGCTGCCAAAGTTTGGCCGATTTCTTGTGGCTGGGCCCCCACAGAAATCGTGTATTTCAACGTCAACTGGGCAAGTCAAGAAGTGCCTTTCCCGAAGTTCGGCGTTAAACTGCGAGAAGGCCAAAGTGCTGATGCTTTTATGGTCGAAGTTGAGAAGAAAGTGAATCTTATGATAGGCGAGTACACGATGAATGAATACAAGGCATACAAGTTTCTGGTGAAACACAAGAGGAGAATTAATCGCGTGTTCACTGAAGTCTGCGGAGACAAGTCCTTTAATTCTCGACGCCCGGGTCGCAAATTGAAGGTCCCCGCAGTTGTTGTCGCCAGTTGTTCGGCTGCTCCTATAAATTCCCCACGAAGAAAATCTTCGAAATGAGGCCCATCAACTGTCGACGAAAGCGCTTCCTCTGGCGTTCAACCTTCTAAGACAAGATCTTTAGAATCGTCGAAACGCAAGCGCAAGACCTCGGAACAAATTTCTGACGCCGAACTTCAAGCAGCCTCTGGCCTCGCTCAAATGAGTCGCAAAAAATCTAAGAAGGCTGTCAAGAAGGTTGTCTCCTCGGGTGTTCAACGAGTTCCCTCCGCGTTTGACGACATCTTCGTGGAACCTGAGCCGAAAGGTCCCTTCTTTTGGCCCTTGTTGAGATTTGACTTTCATGAACATTGTCCATCAGGTTCTGAGAGTGAGTTCATGGATATTGATTCCTTTTCAGATGCCGCACCCGAAGTTCGGAAAGAGGTTACTCCCGCCGTTGCCATCGAACCCTCTGCTGCTGCTGCCCCCGAAGCTGCTATTTCCCAGCCTGCTGATCCGGTGGGAGAGGCATCCGCCGAATTCGTCAAGGAACTTGAGCTTACAATTCGCAAAGATGAAGATCCTGCCACCGACGTTCCCTTGATTGAAGTTCGTGAATCTTTGCCCGAAGGTCAAGATCCTTCTCCCTCCATTGCCGCGTTCAACAAAAGCTTCGGTACGTCACTTCGCGGTGAACTGCTAAGCGTTGGTCGCGAAGTGACTAAAAATAGAGATGGCACCCCCCGGATTTTAATGCTTTGGGAATCGCCTGCACTTATTGATGAAACAGGGGAGGAAGGTTCGGACGATTCGCTTGAAGGAATTGCCTGCATCTCCAAGAGGGCGGCTGACTCTTCCCAAAAGAATGTTTCTGCCTCTGCGGGAAAATCTTCCTCGAGTTCGGGGAAGAGAGTCATCATGAAAAACTACAACAGACAAGGTTCGCTCCTTTCTACGATAAGTTTTGATTTTCGCAGTTTTACGATTTTTTGTTCGTGACTTTATCTATGAATTTTTCAGAGTTCAAAGATCTTCTTCGCTCATATCCCTCATCCAAGCTTTTGAGAACTCAAGACACTTATGCAGTTAAGTCTTCATTGATTGGGAGAATTGCCGCTGAGCGGCTTGTCGAGCAAGAGAAAGTCAATGCACAACTTTCTCAAGAATCTAAAGAGATTAAGCGTAACTTCGCTATTGCTCAATCTGCGAATCTAGATCTCGAGAAGAAGGTGGCCGAACTAGCGGAGGCCCTGAAGGTTTGTCAGGATGAGAAGAAAGTCGCTGGTGAAGCCCTTGAGCAATCAAAGAAGGAGTTGGAAAAACTGCAAAAGACTCATGAAGATGATCTGAGCCTGATCGAGAACCTTCGCAAGAACCATGACAAATCCTCGAAAATTGTCGAGGATTTACGCGCTAACAATGCCGATTTGGCCAGATCCCTGAGCAGCAAGGACCAACGAATTCAAGATCTTGAGAAGGCCTTGACCGAAGAGAGAGAGTCTTCTGGGAGAAGGATTTCTGAGATTGTCAACGGGCTGAAAGCTTTATTCGTGGAATATGAGAAATCCTTGAATGAGTTTGGCGTTCGTCCAGCTCCACTCCCTTCTAACTTAGGGATTCCAGAATTCATGGATTGGATCAACACAGAATTTAAGGCGCTCCCCGAAGTCATTTCTGGCGCTAACGACTTCACAGCAGTCTTCTCTGTTGAAAGCATTCTGAAGCTCCTGCACGATTTCGACTGCGCGGATCTTGCTAAGTTTCGGGAAAAGCTCTCGCAGTTTCCCGATGCCCTGAGTACCTCAAGAATTCGGCCAAACGAGGATGTTCAAGTCATCAAGTCCAAATTCGCGAGGGAATTTTGGGTAGCCAGCGGGAAAGAGGCTGTCAAGAGCATTGCACGCGCTAAGCTTGCTCAGGTTGGTCTTCGTACGATTTTTGTTCTTTGCTTTTTCGTGACACTTCTGTTTCTCTACTTTCCTTACATTTGCTTCACTACCTCTCTTAGCTGATCGAGGAAGAAAGTCGTGGAAAGGGCGCTGCGTCTCCTGAATCGTCTGCTGAAGATGAAGACTCTAGCGATTCGGGAGACGAAAGTTCGAGCAGCAGCAGCGACGATGGCGGTGATGGCGACCAAACTTCTGGGCACAAAGGGAATTCTCCGAAGGTTGACATCACGGACTAGATATTTCTCCGAATTATTCGCGCCTTCGAGGCTGCGTCTGTATATTTGTACATTCACTTAGTTTGTCTGAACGACTATTTTTGTAAACTTTAACCTGCGCAGGTCCTGCAAGCTGGGCCTGCGCAGGACGTGATGCCACTACGCATTCATCGTGATAAAATGTTTGTTAGTGGCGAAGCATGGCGTTTGTTCCGAAGGGCTCATCCCGAACAAGACTTTTCCGATTTTTGGCTCGAAACTTCGCTTAAATTTTCTATGGGATGCTTCAACCTTGCTTCCTGCTTCCTAGTTAATAAGAAGGAAGGTTCTACATCTACGAATTCGAGTTTCGCGAAGATTCCGAAGACGGAGCCCCTTAGCCCAACTGCCGGCGAATTCAACTTTGCTTACGCTAGTGACATTGCGGAAGATGATAGTTGCGAACCCGGATATGTTGTCGAACTTTCGTTTTAGATTTTTGTACTTATTAATGTAATTAGTGTTGAACTGTTTCGAAATTTTTATGTGAATAAGGCAATAAGGACGTTTTCTTTTGAAAAAACGTCACCCTCCCCCACCTTGCCGTTTTGCATGAAAATTTATAGATAGATTGCCGAAGCTCTACTACTTTTCGAATACTCTGATCAAACGCGCTTTTGTAGCAATTTTCGTAAAAATTTTTTTTTTTAAAGCTTCGAGTGTTGTTAGGCAAGTCGACAAAATTTGTTCTCGAATTTTGTGGACTTGAGCCTGTTGGCACACTTGCCCTGGTTGATATTGCAACCCTCAGTTGCTTCAACCATGATTTTCTACAAATTTCTACACGAGCCCCTTGCCCTTTTCCCATAACGATTTTTTCGTAAAAAACTTTTCGGTAGTTTTCATTAAGTAAACATAATTTTGGAACAATGCCACACACATTCACTTAACCGAAATCGTCATTACTTATCATGATGGAAACTCCGGCTGCAACTCATCGTTGTCTTGAGCCTTTTCGGTGGGAATCCCTTCGTGGATGGGATTTTAGGCCACAACATATTGTTGTCTCGGGCCTTTTTGGTGGGAATCCCTCTGTGGATGGGATTTTAGGCCACAACTTATTGTTGTCTCGGGCCTTTTTGGTGGGAATCCCTTCGTGGATGGGATTTTAGGCCACAACTTATTGTTGTTTCGGGCCTTTTTTCACAACCTTGTCTTCTTTTCCGGGTGGAATACTGGCTATCAAGAAGCCTTTTTCACAAACTTTCCCTTTTCACGATGGAATTCTGGCTATGAATAAGCCTTTCTCACGAACCTTTTCCTTTTTTCACGATGGAATTCTGGCTATCACGAAGCCAATGGACAGCGGCGACTCAGAATCTACGAAGTGTGAGATTCCGTTTCCCGTGAAGAAGTTTTCTTTCGGGGATTCTCTTGCTGGCCCAGAGTTCTGATGTGGTGATTCCTGCCACAGGGAACTGTTTTCTTGCTCTTTCATCTCATCGATTTCTCTCTGTATTATTTCAATTTGTTCTTTTGCTTTGTTCAGTTGTTCTAACTTTTCGGAGATCTTTCTTTTTGCTTGCAACTGACTCGCGAATTTTTCCTTGTCTTTTTGCAGCTGCTGTATTTTTTGCTGAACTCTTTCTAGTTCTCTGTCTATGGTGTCATCATCATCATCGACATTCTCAAATGCTTGTTGTTCAGCAGGTTGTTCTTGAGTGTGAGCTGTCTTCTCAGCTCTTGCCTTCATCAGAGCTTCGAGCTTTGCTCTCCGCTCTTGATCTGTGGTGTTAGAAGGTTCAGGAGCGAAGGGGATTTCATTCCCTTGAGGAGGACGGTGGTCATCTCGATTTGTCTCTGCTGGAACGTTCTTCTTGGATTTCTTCTGTGGTGGCATCGTGAGCTTTTCTTCGGCTGAAACACGGTGGGCGCCAATGTTGGGGGGTATCCGAAAATCCGGAAGAGTTCCCCGAACACGAGCACGGAAGAAGAGGTGCGATGAACACGTTCAAATAAAGCAGTAAGGAAGAAGGAGACTTAAGCTCTCCCACCGATGGCTCAAATTCCCAAAATTCTGAATCCATTTACACGTGCCCTCGCGCCCCCTTTTATAGGGAGATGAAGGGACTTTTACATTCCTAAAACGCCCTCGAGCTCAAAGAATATTCCTAATGTGAACACACACAAGAATGTCTTTTTCATCTCACATATTTACAAGCCTGCCACTAGTTCACACTCTAAACCCGGACTTTTTGGGACGACAACTTTGACTTTGCTTCTTCTCTGGTTCGTGAATTTCTCCGCGCATGACTTCCGAACCAGACTCCCGACAGATTCCCTAATTAGCTGTCCTTCGAAGTTCGTGACTTTGCCAGTTCGAGGTTCCAGGCTTTCGCGTGTTCATGACTCCGAGTCTTCGCCGATTCAAGATCCCCGAAAATTGTGTGTTCGCGAACCTGAGGCTTCGCAGGTCCAAGATTCCCGAAAATCGCGAATGCCCTGTTCCTGAAAAACATATCTCAAGAACTTCGTTAAACTCGATGTTTCGAGGGTGACGGGTTTTCCTGAATTCCCCAACATTAATCACTTTGCATTGCAATATTGATGGGTCCTATTAAGGTTTGTCTAGTCTTTATCATCATTCCTTGTTAACCTGGGTTTACATTTATGTTGGGTAGCTATGCTTAGTTGCTATACTTGGGTTATGGTGGTTTTAATGAACAATAATGATGAATCATGCTATACCTTTATGTTATATCTTTGTTTGCTTAATACAAGACCATATGCCTAATCGGAACATGGAGAACCACCCAGGAAAACCGTACAACCACAAGGCACATGGCTCTGCCTTGGCTGAATAACTAGAGACTTTAGTGTTGTAGCAACCTTACCTGAAACGGACAAATGGGGAGGTGTTGACGGAGTATAGACTCGCTCTAGTAGGGAGTTGGGCTTTGCTAAGACACGGTACCTACTAGGGGACTTTATGCCCCGCTTCGTCCTGAAACCTAGTGGGTTGTTGCGCATTGGAGGATCTTCGTAAAGGCCTCGTAGCGTCCCTATGCAATCACACCTTGGTAGTGTGGTATGATGCTTGGCCGGCATCGCATGGTTGGGTCTAAAGTTCTTCAGGACTTTTACGCGACTTGTGGGTAAAGATGTGCAACCTCTGCAGAGTGTAAAACTAATCGATTAGCCGTGCTCACGGTCAAGAGCGGCCTGGACTCTCACATGATAACTAAACTTGAAAATGAACTTAAATCGTTCTCTCTGGTTATGCTTGCCATGTGCTTATGGCGTTTCTCTTACCCTTATGCTTAATTGTGGGTTGGTATAAACTTATACTTTATTAGTAATCAGGTGCTAATAAAACTTGATCAACTAAAATGCTAAATGCTTGTAGCCC
The DNA here is from genome assembly GCA_036936925.1 of Cenchrus fungigraminus. Taxonomy (NCBI): domain Eukaryota; kingdom Viridiplantae; phylum Streptophyta; class Magnoliopsida; order Poales; family Poaceae; genus Cenchrus; species Cenchrus fungigraminus. Next base: position 14,522,505 of record CM072768.1, on the reverse strand, counting down.
AGTCCACTATAAAGCCTTTGCATTTATGTCTTCCCCCACACTTGCTGAGTACGACAAGTGCTCACCCTTGCTATAAATAATGTTACTCAGAAGGAGGAGGCTACTTTGGAGTCTTGTGAAGATGTTGCTGGTGCTAGGCGTACGCAACCCCCAGTCGACTGCCTGTGATGTTTGGAGCCTTCGTTTCCAAGATTAAGCGTAAATCTCTGATAATCTTTCTTTTTCTTACGTGATACTGTTTCTGTATTCACTTATATGTCACTATATGCATGAAACTTGATCCTGGCATGCATATAGGTTTGCACTTGGTTTTCTTTGGAAAATCCGGGTGTGACAGAGTGGTATCAGAGCTGTATCGACTGTAGGACGTAAGCCTAGATAGCAAGGGTCGTTTCTTAAGGTTTCCCTGCTTTTGACCCAACACTTTTTCTCATCTGACTCATCTCTCCCTCTCATCTCTTCTCGGAGGTGACACAGCCTTCCGGCACCCAGTCCCGGCGCGGCGTCCTAGGTGGGGGCGGGGCCAGGCGGCATGCACGGCCCGGAGGGCTAGGGCGGCGGTGGACGAGCTCAACGCCATGGGCGGCAGCGGCGGCCAAATTAACTGCTTATTGTTAAACAATAACTCAATAAGTATGAAGTATACAAACACAAGTAATTAATCTTCACACGTTCATCTATAGAGGTGACCACTCTGCCGGATACAGCTTGCTGTGTTGTGTATACCAATCTCAATTCTCATCTAAACATTTATAGTGATAGTTGACCAGGCAGCACGGGAGATTAATTAGTAAGTTATTGCTGAAGATAAGTTACACTTGGTGTTTTTTGTTTCAAAAAATATACTAGTCCATTATTATTTCAAAAAATATCCCAATTCTCATCTAGCTGTCGTGATCTGTACGTGGACAATGGCATACAATGCGTTTGGATGAACACGCAAGTTTGTTTAGTTTATGTTTATTTAGGCTAGTCGAGTGAACAACGATGAAGAAACATTCCGGCCACTGCCATTGTTGGCCCTTCCAGAGAGGCATTTGAATACTTTCCAATAATTAATACTTCATTATCTGACGCTCTGCTTATGTCGTCCATGCTTACATCGAACCCATGATGTATGCCTGTATGATAGTCCAGAACTTCGAAGCTGACCACGTGTTTAATTCAGGGATGGGATGATCTGGTTCCTTTTTAATGGGTTTGTCCTATTTTTTTAGATTCGTATGTAATAAAACTTTAGGTGAAGTATATAATTGATTTATTTTGCTGAAACAAGAGATGAAGGGCTAATTGAACTCACAGCAAAAGATGAGGGGTCAACATGATTATTTGGCATACCACAACTTTTTCAAGCAATTAATTCTTCATTTTCTGGTGCTTTGCTTATGTCGTTCATGACACCTATGCTGAGTATGTGTTTAATTTAGAAACAAGATGGGATGGGATGATCCTCTCCATTTTTATGTTATGTTTTGAACCTGCTGTGAAAATCATAAATTATCACCACCAACTGGTGCTGAAAATGATTATCAGCGCTTTTTCTCTCTTATTAAGAAATTTCTAAAAACATACATAATGGTGGTCAAAAAAGTTTTACCCGAGTGCCTACCCAACCAATATCAATCGGATATCACAAGAGAATATCTTTCAAGAATGGGGCAGATAGATTGACAGGGAAACAAATAGATAAGTAAGAACCCAAGAGACCCAGATCAAGCGTCAGGGCCACAAGCAGCTTTCTAATTACACCAATTTGTCCCGTATTTGTAAGATATAAGATCGAACCGCATTAATTATATGAATATTATTGGCAACCATTTGTGCTTGCTAATTAATGAGCCACTTCAATATTCAACATCTTCGTCATTCATGAATGGCCTTGCCGTGAAATGATGAAATTTGTGTGCATCAACTTCATTGTTCTGTGCCTAATAAGTTGCATGATGTCTCGTGCTATCAGACTGTTTTGGACACTGGATGTGGTCAAACGCATGCTACTTGGCGTGAAACATGTATGCTGCTTTGACAAATGTGTTACACAACAAGAAATTTGTAAAAACATACATAATGGTGGTCAAAAAAGTTTTACCCGAGTGCCTACCACACCAATATCAATCGGATATCACAAGAGAATATCTTTCAAGAATGGGGCAGATAGATTGACAGGGAAACAAATAGATAAGTAAGAACCCAAGAGACCCAGATCAAGCGTCAGGGCCACAAGCAGCTTTCTAATTACACCAATTTGTCCCGTATTTGTAAGATATAAGATCGAACCGCATTAATTATATGAATATTATTGGCAACCATTTGTGCTTGCTAATTAATGAGCACTTCAATATTCAACATCTTCGTCATTCATGAATGGCCTTGCCGTGTAATGATGAAATTTGTGTGCATCAACTTCATTGTTCTGTGCCTAATAAGTTGCATAATGTCTCGTGCTATCAGACTGTTTTGGACACTGGATGTGGTCAAACGCATGCTACTTGGCGTGAAACATGTATGCTGCTTTGACAAATGTGTTACACAACAAGAAATTTATAAAAACATACATAATGGTGGTCAAAAAAGTTTTACCCGAGTGCCTACCACACCAATATCAATCAGATATCACAAGAGAATATCTTTCAAGAATGGGGCAGATAGATTGACAGGGAAACAAATAGATAAGTAAGAACCCAAGAGACCCAGACCAAGCGTCAGGGCCACAAGCAGCTTTCTAATTACACCAATTTGTCCCGTATTTGTAAGATATAAGATCGAACCGAATTAATTATATAAATATTATTGGCAACCATTTGTGCTTGCTAATTAATGAGCCACTTCAATATTCAACATCTTCGTCATTCATGAATGGCCTTGCCGTGTAATGATGAAATTTGTGTGCATCAACTTCATTGTTCTGTGCCTAATAAGTTGCATGATGTCTCGTGCTGTCAGACTGTTTTGGACACTGGATGTGGTCAAACGCATGCTACTTGGCGTGAAAAATGTATGCTGCTTTGACAAATGTGTTACACAACAAGAAATTTGTAAAAACATACATAATGGTGGTCAAAAAAGTTTTACCCGAGTGCCTACCACACCAATATCAATCGGATATCACAAGAGAATATCTTTCAAGAATGGGGCAGATAGATTGACAGGGAAACAAATAGATAAGTAAGAACCCAAGAGACCCAGATCAAGCGTCAGGGCCACAAGCAGCTTTCTAATTACACCAATTTGTCCCGTATTTGTAAGATATAAGATCGAACCGCCGGCGTTACATCCGGGGTTATCTCTTCATTCTCAATCTTCTTGAATGTGCTGCCAATTTGTTTTTCTATATAAGTTGTTTCCTCTTTCACACGGTATACCAGACTACGAGTAACTTGTTCTGCTCAAATTTTCCTTCATATTTCTGGACAACTTTTTTCTACATAACTTTGTTGTACAATATGTATTGCATTTTTTTGATGAAACATTTGTGTATCAATTTATGTATACAAATTATGTATAGGTAGATTGGGGTTTAGGGGAAGGGGTTGAAGAAAAGACGAGCTGGCACGGGCACGGTGAACTGAGCGCGAATAGAGAATAGCGGGATGGGATGATAAAAAAAATGGGATCATCGAAAGGGATATTCTAATTGTTGTCGGAAATCGTTGGTTGCAAACCGGCGGCACAATGGGGTTCCCCTGCACATTTGAAGGATAGCAACTAGCTAACACTACGTGTAGTATTTTGTTACAATTGTCTATAGGTTGCAAAACTTGTTTTCCAGTAAGTGTTACACACTAGATCAACCATAGTTGCACATCTTAATAGCAAAATCTACTCCATTCGTGCCAAAAAATATGTCATTTTAGGATTCAAAATGTGTCCCACAAAGCATGTCATTATACTGAATTTACGCATACACATGTGGGCATGCAATAGTCAATTAATTATGTAAATGTGACTAATAAATAGAGGCAGCTGAGGTCGTTTAAATTTCTAAAAGTTACAGTTTTTGGACCGAGGTAGTCGTTTAAATTTGATGTACAAGTAGTGACAGCCCTAGATTAAGGTTTTAAGTTTTCTAATTCACCACCATTTTAGTAGGCTACCAACACTAGGCCACAAACGAGGGTGGTTAAAAGGGGTCTTTGCTGGCGGGTGGAGGGCCTGCCAGCGATCATGTGCCAACACAAATCATCTCCGTGCTGGCACGTGTGTGCCCGCCAGCATAGAAACCTCAGTGCTGGCGGGTGCTTAAGTGGCCCGCTAGCATTGAGGTTTTTTCCAGCGCCAAAAAAGCTCGAAATAAATAGCCAAAAAAATAAGTTGCACATTTTTTTTGTAAAGTCGCACTGCTACGTGGCTGTCGGGTTTGAAACCCGTGACCTATACTCCCACGCGAACCCTCCTCTACCACTACACCATAAACTCATATGTGTCCATATTATTATACTCATATTATACTACACACAGTGTAAATCATTTTGAAATTAAAAACGTGTCAACTACAAAGTTTCATAACGTTCTGAGATCTATAACTTTCATGTTGAGAGGTTCTCCATTCGAGGACATTTACAAAATTTGAATTTTAAATTTGAGAGATTCAAATTTTAATTCATTGAAAATTTGATTTCAAATAAAAAAGTTGCAATCTGTAGTTCATAACTTCTCAGGATCTACAACTTTCATGTTGAAACTTTCTTCATTTGAGGTCATTTGAAAAATTCAAATTCTCAAGTGACTTTGTCCATCTCTGGTGGCGGACCATTTGTGCTGGTGGTTGACTTATGTCGCCCGTCAGCATGGCATGTGACTTATGTTGCTCGCTAGTAGTATGACTTCACTGCTGGCGGGTGCAGAGCCGGTGCCCCTGTGGAACCCGCCAGCACGCTATTTTCCATGTGTTAGTACAAATCATTTCTGGCATAGTGGCGCATATATTGGTTTCAATTATCAGTGGGTAGATTGGGCAAATATATCAGTTTATAATTCGCTCGACAGTTGTTCCAACAACATTTAATTTGTACGTATGTCCAAACCTTTACTTTTATTATTGTCAGGATGTTAGTAAACGGTGGGTAGTACGTACCACCGGAAACAGTCTTATTACACACGTGCGGGAACATGGATGGGAGCCATTGCTCAAAAAAGTGAAAAAATTTTGTGAAAAGAATGAGATTGAAGTGCCGGATATGAATAAGGAAATAAATGTTAGAGGGCCATCTAGACGAAGAAATCAAAAGGTAACAAACATCACTACGGGAGAACCGAAATTCCCCGAGTGCCAAACATCGGGCACTTGGGGAAGCCAATCATCCCCGAGTGTTGCACTCGTGGAAGAAATGCACTCGGGGAAGAGAGGCTTTCCCGAGTGCCGCAAAACCCATGGCACTCGGGGAAGGGTGACACTCGGGAAAAGCCTTCTTCCCCGAGTGCAAGAGGGGCACTCACAAAAGGAAATTCGCATTTGACAGTGCCCTTGGACGGAACCGTTTGCCAAAAAATAAAAAATATCTTCCCCGAGTGTCGTGCTCTAGCACTTGGGGAAGGTGGCCTCTTCCCGAGTGCCTTTTCTTGGCACTCGGGGAAGGATATCTTCCCCTAGTGTCACGTGGAAGCACTCTGGGAAATATTTTTATTTTTTTAGTTTTTTTGCTCCATTTTTTGGTGATGCCTTGCCACATTATTTAAAACTCTTTGATCAAGTTTGGTTCAATTTTGAATTTTTTGGGTATATTTCGTTAGTTTTTTCATTTTCTCGAATTTTTGGGGACAGTTCCAATTTGAACTACACGTACATGAAATCATATAATCTGGCGATTCAAAAAATGATATTCATGATATTTGGTGTATATTGACGTCGTATCCAGTAACTCACATGAAATGTCGAGCATCTTGTTTCCATGACACGATGAACAACTTACGGGAAAAGTGTTTCTAAATTACAGAAAATCCGGGCGAAGTCCGAAAATCACGAAACTTGACGGGGCATCGTGTTATCACATGTAGACGTTGTGTGCAACAGTTTAGAAGATTTCGAGCAAGTTGCGATGTGTGATGCCTAAAACCTAGACATCTCCACATGTGATTCATGTGATAACACACTCGGAGATGTGTGGGTTGTAGGCATCAGACATCACAACTTGCTCAAAATCTTCTCTATTCTTGCACACAACCTATACATATGATAACACAACTCCCCGACAAGTTTTGTGATTTTCGGACTTCGTCCGGATTTTTTGTAATTTTGAAACACTTTTCCCGTAAGTTGTTCATCATGTTACCACAACAAGATGCTCGATATTTCATGTGAGTTGGTGGATAAGGCCTCAATATACACCAAATATCATGAATATCAATTTTTGAATCACCAAATTATATTATTTAATGCACCTATAGCTCAATTCTGAAGTGTGCCAAAAAAAATCGAGAAAACGAAAAAACTAACGAAAAATAACAAAAAAATCAAAATTAGGCCTAATTTGAGCAAGGAGTTTCAAATAATGTTTGAAGGCCTCATAAAAAAATGGAGGGAAAAAAAACAAAAAAAAATTAGTTCCCCTAGCCTCGTGCCTTTGTTGGCACTCGGGGAAGAGATGCTTCCCCGAGTGCCGGAGCTGTGGCACTCGGGGAAGGGGCCTCTTCCCCGAGTGTCAGAGTGGTGGCTCTTTGAGATCCTCAGCCCGGCCGCCGCGCCCAGGTCATCGCCTACCAGGCGCTCTGCCTTTTCGCCTCTACTGCCTCTGTACTTAGCATCTCTCTCATCTCCTTACTACTCTTTTGGTTTGTTCACATAAAGACATAATGATTTAGTGCACATCATGACCCCTTCTTTGAGATCTCTAGCAGTTCTTTCAACCTAGTTAAGATTTGGTAAATAGACATTCACATTTGAGATCTCTAATAGTATAGCATCTTATATCTAGGAAAAGAGTCTTTCAAACATTAAAACTTGAGGCTTGCAAACATATGTACTATAGGGTACCAAATTTGGAACAAATAGCAAGGGACGGTAGGCTAAGTATAGGTGGCTGCCTCTGTCCTCACAAAGTGATGATAGGGAGAGCGGCATTGTATTTATGCTTGCCACCGGATCCAACGACCGTCCAGTTCTAGGCGGCAGCAATTAATGGCCATGAAGAGGGAGCTGCTGGATCTTGGATCACAATGCAAGAAGAAGAATGTAAATATAGTAGCATTGGCAAATATAGTAATCTCAGCACACACCATATATACAATTAAGTTACTACTAGCTAGTCCGGTCCTTGTGTCTGGACGTGCGTGGTCCTTTGCATATATTGCTTCCTTGGTACACGGCCAGTTTTATTCTTAGACTGCAGATCTAGGCACATGGCACTGCCTAGCTCACTTTTAGTAATCAACAATTAATTAACATGCTAATAACCTTAATGGCAGCAATGCAAGCTAGTAGCTAGCAGAGATCAATTTATGGATGTGGTCCATGCATGCACCATGCAGCGCTGCTCTGCTGCCTGCCTAGCCTGCTGGTGGTAGATTAGATCTCATCACGTGAGTGCTTACACATGCATAAGAGATCAATGGGATTCTTGTCACATCTGTCCTTGGCCGGCCGTTCGCCGCCCGTAGCCGCCAGCGTCACGCAAACCACCATCAGGAGCTACTGTCACCGCAATGGGCACCCCCGCTGCCTAGGACCATCGGACACAGAAGAGCGCGCGTGTCACCACCATCACCGCAACATGCACCGAGACAGAATGGTCGAGCACGCCTCCTAGGTGACGACCGATGTGAGGCCGCCACCTCACATAGGCGTCGGATCCGGCCGGCGCCATGTCAGATCCAAGGCTCTGCAAGCTTTAGCGTCACGGAGAACCTTCACACCGGCGAGCCACCCATGGCGACCTTTGGTGGATGGGTCCGTCTAGATCCGCCGGAGGGATAGGGAGAGGCCCTGCCGCCACCCTCCTTGCGAGCCGCACAGGCTTTCAGCAGCCCACTCAGACGGCGGGAGGAGTATTCCGCGCGGGGTGGCGGTGGCTAGGGTGTGGAGGTGCCAGAGTGTCCTGTTGTGGGGGCGACACGAACGCGAGGGACTGTAGGTGTATTTAGTGGCATTTTGGAATGCCTCGAAAAATAGAAAAACACCTCAAAAGATATTTGGTGGCATTTGTAAAAACGCTAAGACTGTCTCCAACAGGTTACTCATCCCCACCCCCACCCTCAAAATGAAGGAGAAAACTACATTGTAGTTGCTCCAGCAATTCACTCATGCCCATCCCCATAATGAGCTACCTCCCCTTTCAACACTCAGTCTCAGGAATCTCTCTCCTCTCCCCCATCCCAACTGCCTGCGTCGATCCTCTCCCACCCTATTCTTTCTCTCCACCCGCAGGTCACAGCGAGCGGCAGGATGCCAGCGTGGTGGAAGGGCAAGGGAAGGAGCAGCAAGTCCAAGTCCACAGCGGTGGCGGGGGCCGCCGGCGTGATTCTGGCGGCCGCCAGGCCGGGGAGGATAAGGGGAAGAAGCATGTGAGTAGTTTCAACGAGGCGCTCCTCACCATGGGGATCGGAGGGAAGCACTAGCTGACGCTGGCTGGGGCGGTGGTCAGGCTCCCGCTCCCGCAGCCGGTGTCCCTGCCTGTGCCACCGCCATCTGCGCCGGCCTCGTGTCGTCTCCCGAGTGCCAGTCATCGCCGCTTCCGCCCTGCGCCGGTCATCACCGCCACACTCGCTCGCCACGCCAAGGCACCGCCGGGAGCGTCAGATCCGGACACCAAGCCACTGGATCTGCCGACGGAGACCGCCTCCTTCACATCCTAGCCCGACTGCCAGAGAGCTCCAATCTGACTCGGGCGTGAGCAGAGGCGGGCGGAGCAACAGCTTGAGGCGAGGAGGAGCAGCGGCTTGCGGGTGGAGAAGCGGCTCGAGGAGGACCGGCGGTGCGGGAACCAACTACGATGCCCCGATGCGCGAAGGGTTGCGCATGCTTGCTGCTAGACGCCGTTTTTTTGGGAGCCGTTGCCCTTCTCTCTCATTCCAACATAAGGGGTATATGAAGATGAAGGTGGGTGTGCTTGCTGTGGATAGTCTAAGGAATCAAAATCTGGGAAGGGAAAAAGTCATCCCCTCCCGGCGTTTTTGCAAAAATGCCTCGTAAAGTGTACTAACATGAGGCGTTTTAGGATTGCCTCTAGTTTTGTCTATGACATTCTACAAAACACCTTATATTAAAGCATTTCACATTAGTTACCTGGTAACGTGGTCAGGGATGAAAGTTAGAATTGCACTTTTTATGGGACGGAGGGAGTACTAGTTTAAGTTTGAATCAAAGGTAGCTGAAGCCATATGCCACATTTATTCCACAAACATTTTTGTTCTGTATTGATTTATTTCGATCCACAGAGATATTCCAACAGCATTTTTACACACTTTATTTCCCACGATGTAATTAAAAGGTGGGACAACCATAATAATGCATTATTATTACACGCACGGAATGCAGGGCAAGGATGGGAGCCCTAGCAGTTGATGGACGCAAGCAACGATGACTGACAGTGACATTCTTGGCAGCATATGGTAGCAACAATCTCATGGCCATGGGCATTTCGTCAGGCAGTAGCATTTAGAGGGGAAGCCGCTGCACCCTCCATCGATGTTGTCGGAGCTTTCGTTCATACATGTTTCAGCGCAACCAAGGTTACTGAAGCACCACCCAACATAGTCGCCGCTCAGGTGCCGGCAATAAGAAACGCTTTCGACGGTGGCCATCTTTGCATGCATCAGCACATCGGACGGCCGAGCGGCGGCGCATGCATCTAGAAGAGTACTATGTAGGTGTCGTTATTTTATGGGTAGCCATACTAATTAAGGAATGTATAATCTAAAAAAGCTTGTGCATATACATGTGTATGTACCGGTAGTAGTCACGATGACGAGCAGGAGCACGATGGCCGCCGTATAGAGGTTCTTGCTCCTTGGTGAAGGCGCTGCCATTGGGTAATTGCTTGCTAGCGTACGTTTTGGTGGAGGTTGTTGGAACTTCGAAGAAGAACGAGCGAGGGAGCTGATGGATCATGGAGAAGTTCTAAAATTTCTACACATATATAGAGAATTAGAGAGAGAGAGATGACATGGTGAATGAACGATGCATGTTTTTTACGAGAAAGCAGCCAAGTCTAAGTATAGAATTAATGGCGTTACGTTCGGGGTTATCTCTTCGTTCTCCTAATCTTGTTGAACCTGCGGCCAACTTGCACCAAAAAAAACAACACGTTAGTAAATATATGGCGCCATCAGGACCGAATGAAGAATCTCTATGAAGCCGGCGCGCGCTGTCGTCCTCCTGCTCGTCATCATGACCACCGGTGGTCACAAGCATGAAACATATATATGACATTATGCAGGCCGAACATTGTACTTTTTTTTTTCCGGAAAGGCAACATTGTACTTCGACGGCCACGACAGATGCAGTCGCGTGTTGCAGGCCGAACATTGTTCCTGCGCAAGTATGAGCTGCGGGAAAACAAATGTCCTTTTGCACTCTTCAGAATTCAGCAGCACTCTTCCTCTTTGTTGATGAGCACTGTACGTCAGTGCGTGCAAGCTGTAAGGAGTAAAATCCAGTGGCGGTCACTAAGCTTGTACAGTTGTGCTATATAGGTCCCAAACTTAGGATTTTTGATATTAGGATCCCTAAACTTGCACCATTGTGTGATCTAGATCCCAAACTCATGATATATCGTATTTGTATCCCTAAACTTGCATGGTAAATGTCATCTAGGTCCCAAAGTTCAGCATTTATATAGAACAAAAGGTCAATTTTCACCCTATTATTTTTTAGAAAAAGTAATAAAAATAGTAACTTGAACATATAATATCCAATTAACTTCAAATAAAACACCCAGTGACACTTTTATAAGAAATTTGGTACATGTTTTATATTTTTGTGATTTAAAAATTTAGTTATGACTTTTAGATTAACATGTTTTTCTTTAAAGTTTCATAAAATAGGTGTAAATCAAACTTTTTTCAATAAAAATTTTTGAGTTCGGGACCTAGATGACATCTATCATGCAAGTTTAGAGACAAATACCATATATCATGAGTTTGGGACCTAGATGACAAAACTGAGTAAGTTTATGGACCCAAATATTAAAAATCCTGAGTTTGGAATCCAGATGATACCTTTGTGCAAGTTGAGGGACCGCCAATGGTTTTTACTCAGCTGTAAGGATGTATTACGGAGACATCTGAAAAACCAGAAGCATGTGTTGCTCAGGTCTGTTCGTCGCCAGGGAGGAGGAGCAGCGGGGATTGCTAAGGAGTCGCAATTGCTGGCTCCATCCCGAGGTTTGAGCGACCGCCAATGATTTGTACTCAGCTGTAAGGATGTCTGGAAGCACCGAAAGGCCATGGTGTTTCAATCGTTGCCGCCTTGCCAAAGCTGCCTGCTGCAGCACGCAAGGGACGATGCCCGGCTCTGGGCGGCAAGACTTCCTAGAGACGATGCGCCGATCGTTGAGACACGGTGTAATCTACTTTCCCCCGTGCAGCCTCAGACCAGTCTCAGTGGGGTTTCATAGACATTAAATAGGCTGCCATGTAAGCAATTTTGATGATGTCGTAGTGTATTAATGAAGAGAGATGTAAAATGAGTTTCATGAGGATGAAACCCTCCCTACACAGTTACCTAGACAACTTGTGTCTTGCATGCAACCTAGAAAACAACAATAGATGAAACTATGCATTGAGAGGGTGGTGTTTCATTATAGTTTTAAATATTTTTAGATGATGTGTCACTTTGGGTAATCGTGTTCATAACATCTCCACTGAGACTGGCCTCATATGCAAAACCTGCCCCCGCCCCCCCCCCCCCTCTGACAGTAAAAAAAAAACTCAACACGTGGCTAAAGGTCGTAAAATGATTCGGCAGGGATAGATGGCCGGCCAACATTGTTGTCCTTCTGGGGAGCCATTTACACGAAGGAGGTAATGGTGCTTGCTTGGCACAGTACATTGTAATCTTGTACACAACATTTCTACTAGGGCTTCTTACCCACGCGGAGAAAAAATGTACTGACTTATTTATTTCTCTCCACACAGTGACATGATGATGAACTCATTTGGTATTTAAAAAAGCTGCAGCAGGTTGAAGCCCATCTCCATAACGGCCATTAAAAAACGTGTCCAAGTTTTAACTCAGTTTCAGCACATTTTATTATTAGGCCCGAGACGGCCCAAAAAACAATATCAGCCACAAAGCTTTAGCAGGCGGAAGCAAAGCAGAGTATTCCATGGCTGCTCCTCTGCCAGTCATGGCGACCGGCATTTCCCGCTGTTTGAAGAAACAAGAGATTATTGCTTGTCTAGAGCTAGAAAGTTTTAGCTAGAACGGCAGAAGGTCTGTGGCGCCGGCGCTGCCAGCCAAAAGAAGATAAAAACTCGTGGGTTCACAAAACCATGTCTGTAAATGCCGTTGTTTTACTGATAGACTAGTTAACCGTATCTGTCAAGTTCTTTCTTGGGTTCCACAATCCATAGAGTCGATTAGTTTACAATTTTCCCACTTGCAGAACAGAACCGGGGATGGTAGCATGCTGAAGTCAGCTGTGCTTGTTTGAATATTTATTTTCTGCATTTTGAACTTGCGTGTTCGTCTAAAAATGATTCCAATGCAATTATCAAGTGGCAAATAATAGCTATCAATCATGGGCTAAACCCACTTGCTTCCTGGTCTACTGTCTAGCTATCAATCAGGCTATTCCTTAACCCCATAGCATGCACCACAGCCACGGTATATGACTCATTCTCATTTTAACGCCCAGGTGTATACAGAGCTAAGCAAGGTGTACTGGAAAAAGTTCCAACTTGATCTAGGAACGTCATGCCTGATTGTTATTCTTGGATGTGCCACGAGTACATAGTTACAAGTTTTCTGTGGGCTGCTATACATTTTTCAGCGAACTTCAGTGTCCTGCAGCTAATTTCACGAACCGAGTAGTGTCCTTGTAACAAGATTTTACTAATTTGAGTTAATGCCAATAAGATGCCTATTTGAACTAGCAAGGTCGTCGTTGGCTTCTTCCACAGTATTCTAATGCCTCAATAGGTAGTAAATTACGAGTGTTTCTAGACTGTGATAAGTACTCCCTCCGTCTTATGTTCGTCGTTCCGAAAAAAGAACCGCCACCCAATGCAACTCACAAAAGACGTTGTTACCCCTATAAGTCAATTAATGCTGCAGCGTACGCCAGCGGCCGCAAGATTGGGGATTCGTTTTTGGCAGCCTGTGTGTGGTGTGCTCGGTGCCTTGGAGCTCGTGATGGGGAAGTGGAAGAGATAAAAGCAGTGCAGTACAGTACAGCTAGTAAAAGGCCTACGGGTGCTACGGAACGACGATCATTCTGAGACGTGTTTCGGTAGCTTTAGCGACCATCAATTGAGGACGGAGGGAGTATAGTCCAAGCCCATCTTATATGCAAGTCCCACACCATTCATGTGATGCAAATAAGAGGAGCCTTTTGCAGCTACTGCTATCGATCCATTTTCCATTTACTACTCCGGCGATCTCCCCGCTCTGCTCAAGGTATGCTCGTGACTTTGGCTATGAAAAGCTTCATGGCCTACAGTTACTCAGGAAGCTGTTCTGAGTTCCTTTTTCATATTCTCATAAACCGTATATCATATATGTACATTCTTATACATTTTAACATGTTTCTTTGGTAAGGACCTGTAGCATACACTCTCCAATAAAAAATAAGTGGTGTTTAAAGGTTGATTCAAGAAATCATTCTAAACAAACATCTGTTGTGGATTAATTCTTATATATGTTGCTTTTGCATATTTAAGAAAGATACAAGTATATTTTATCAAGGTTAAGTTTAAAAAATCATTATTTTTATAGGTTAATAAATTTTCAGAACAGTGCCCTAAGATCTAGAATATGATTTTGTCTTTTTTATATTAGGAGATGATTTTGCTTGAGAGTATACCAATGCTTGAGAATGCCATCAGAAAAGTATTGGAGACTCTTGTCGTCAAAACCATGACTATTGCTGATCTAGGATGCTCTTCGGGCCCAAACACATTGCTCTTTGTCTCCAGTTTAATTGATATCACAATTGAACAATTCAGTAGAGATGTTGAATGTGATCCTGTGGAACTTATGATATTCCTTAACGACCGACCAAGTAATGACTTTAACCAAGTTTTCCATTCACTCAAAAACTTGAAGAAAAGTACATCAGATCAAAAGACAAACACTCCACTTTTGTACCACATTTTTGGGCTGCCAAAGTCATACTACAAGAGGCTGTTACCCAGAGAAAGTGTCCATCTCTTTCACTCCTCTTCTAGCCTTCACTGGCTGTCACAGGTATTTGCATATTATTGTAAATCCTCACAAGAAATTATTTATGCGTTTGATCATGCCATGATAATTTACATGCACTTTTCTATACCTAAATTCATATTAACACAATTTGCATAGGTACCTGAGGTACTGGATGTATTGATAGACAAAGACAACATTTATATCTCAAAGACCACTACATCATTTGTAGTAAAGTGCTACAGAGAGCAGTTTAATAAGGACTTCTCTACCTTCCTCAAGCTGCGTCACCAAGAACTTGTGTATGGAGGGAAAATGGTTTTAACATTTCGTGGAAGGAAGGATGAAGATGCATACAATGGAGAACTCAACAAAATTTTTGAATTACTTGCTATATCACTACGATCTCTTGTCACAAAGGTAAATAAGAGTGACATACGTACATACATACATACGTAGTTTGACATTTGTTAAATTGTTTTATTTAACTACGATAATGATTATAACATGTAGGGTCTTGTGGAGAGAGAAAAACTAGACTCCTTCAATTCACCATTTTATGGACCCTCAATTGCTGATGTGAAAGAATTATTAGTGCAAAGCCACATGTTTGAATTGGATCACATAAAACTATTTGAGACAAACTGGGATCCATATGATGATACAGAAGGTGATGAAGTTCATGATAGTGCCTGCAGTGGCGCAAATGTCTCTAAGTTTACTAGAGCGGCACTAGAGCCTTTGATTGCAGGCCATTTTGGGGAAACCATACGTGGCGCATTGTTCACAGAGTATGCATGTTTTGTCTCGAAGCACCTCGAGAAGGAGAAGACAAAGTTTGCAATAATCGCCATGTCCTTGACGAAAGTATAGTTGGAACCCATTAATGGCATCAACATAATTGTGTACTCTTCCAGATACCATATTGTGATGTAAAGGGATGTCTTGCTTTACACATTACCTTTTTCAATTAGTGGTTTGCACTTTCCACATTGAATTAATAACACTATGCATCATGGTTCCCTAATTTTGCATCAACACTAATAATTTGTGAACTGAAATAATACAACTAATACAATCAAATTGAACATCTATCATCTTATATACCTCTTGATCAATAAGGATCACGTCACGACTTAATTGTTCTCAACTGCTGAGTCAGGTTGCATTCCACAATCTTGTTACTCTTTCCTCGATGTTCCATGGTCATTTCCTTGTCTAATTTCCTGTAAGGTTTTGAGCTCGGGCGGCGGCGTGGGTGGTGGCTAGGTTTTGGGGAAAGGGGGCTTCGGCCTGGCGGCGTCCTTTATATAGGCCCGAGGATGGCCTTGGCGTGCGGGTCCAAGGTCAGGAGCACGCACAAGTGCGCAGCCACAAGCGGTACTCGGGCTCCGACTCGGGTTCGGCTGGAGGTGGGGGATGACGGCGCGGGCCCACCAGTCGGCGACAAAGAAGAAACACACCGGCGTTGGGCCACTGCTGGCGGAGGGCGCACAGCCCAGTGCAGTGGTGCGTCTAGTAGCGCTTGTCCTGGGGTGGCGGAGCCGAGCTCCACATCCAGCCGACGACCATGACGACAGGCAGCGGATGTAGGCAGGATTCCACGGCGTCTCACCCTCGGGAGAAGACCTGAGTTCACTCTTGGCCGTCGTCGCGGCCTCTGCCGCCGCTGGCGGCAGCAGATGGAGAGGATGCTGCATCTCGGCGTTCTTGACCAAATAATTGGGCTACTCGGTTGATTGGTTTTGGTGGGTTTCTAAACCAATTGAACTGCAAACTTTCCTAGGTGAGTGGGCTGCACCCGGACACCAACAAGCCCCACTCAAGCCAAAATAATTGCTTTGGTCAGGGTTGGGCTGGTGGGTTGACTAGTTTCGGTCCAACCCGTTCTCAGGCCTCGTCAACTATCATGTCTGCTACTCTTGCATCACCCTCAAATTTTCTGATGTGTTGTCTCATGGCCTCGTCTTTCATACGGCTGGTTTCACTATGGTGGGTCCACTTTGTATAGTCTTTCCTGAACCCAGACTTGGCCAGATGTTTTTTCGTCTCACTCTTGGTATGCCGACGCGTGTTTCCGCATTTGCTGCAGGGACACCAAACGATAAACAATAGACCTTTGACATATGCAAATGTTTCATCAAAGAAAGCAATGGTGTTTATCATAACAACTTTGCCATCATCATCCGACCCCCCCTGTAACACCCCAGGTGTTTATTAATGATAAATACCTCGATTAGAGTGGTTAATCAAGGTTAATTAGCTCCTAAGCATGTTTGACTTGATCTCACACACTTTTGCACAAAAGACCTAGGTCAAAATCTCAAACCACGGTCAAACCCTAGATCTCCTTTAAGGCTGAAATGGTTTTCTTACGCGTTCTCCAAATTTCACTATAGAAGTTCAAAATCGGCCAATACGAAAGTTGTTCGTTATTTCCGGGAACACATTTTTCGTAATTGGCGGACATTCCAATTTTGAGTACAAATTGGCCAAAAATCGGTTTGACTGCGCTGTGAACAGTAATTCGAGCCGTGGAAAATCAGCAACTTCGGTCGACGTTCCCGGGCAAACGGTTGATCAAAACATATGACGCCCTTTGGTAAAGTTGTAGATCTATGGCTCCTCTACAACTTTACTGTTTGGAGAATTTCAAGTTTCATTCAAGAATTTGGAGTTTCGCGTTTTCGAAAAGGGCCAAACCGAATTAAACGGGCGCCGGCGACGCCGCGCTCCAGCGTCGCGCGTGCGTGCGCCGCGTCCTGCAGTGCCACGCGTCGGGTCGTGCGCGCTCCGGTGTACGGCTCCTCGGCATCTCCGCGGTGGGCCTCCACTCTCCACCGGCCCGTGCACGCTGAGCCGCGCCCAGGGTCGACCGACCGACCACACCGCATGCCGTGCCGCGACAGGGCCACGCGCCCGCGCGCGCGAACGCCGCGCGGCTTGCGCGCCTGCGTCGGCCCACCTGGCCGCTTGCGCGTAGGCGTGAGTAAATAGGAAAGCACCAGCTTCGCACGCCCCTTTCTTTGCTATCCTCGTCGATCTCGCAGCGCCGCACCCCCTCACCGCCGTGCCTCCCGCGCCGTCGGCCGCCATTGACGAGCCGCCGCGCACGTTCCGCGGTACCTCACTCCCGACTCAAACCGTCGCCGCCCAGACACTCCTCTCCCTCCCTTAGACCCCCAGAAACCTTCCTCCGTCGCCGCCGCCCGGAATTCACGCCGCCGTCGCCGGGACGTCGGGCTCCGGCGGGCGCCACCCCTGCGCCCCGCCGTGGGAGCTCGCCGGCGAGTCTTCCGGCCGAATTTCCTCCTCCAGGCGAAGCAGGTGGGCACCCTAGGGGCTATATGCCACCCCTCCGGCCAAGTCCGGCACTCAATGGCCGCCGGCGAACTCCTCTGCGCCGGCGAGGGCCGGATTGCAAGGGTTCCTTTAGTTCTAGGGAGTTTTCTGTTAAGAAAGGACCTCTGCGTAATTTCGCGAAATTAGTTCAAGGGTCCTTATGTAAAAGCTGCTTTAAGTTTTAACTGCAACTTAGAAAAATCATTAAAAATTGTAGAAAATTCGGAAAAATGCAAATCCAATTTTGTTGGGTTCCTGGTGAAGAAATCTACCTTTTCTAGAAAGCATGTATATGGTTTTTCTGTGTAGTTTTTTGAATGAAAATTCAAATTCAGTTTGAAGTGTTTTTAGTGTAGTTTAAAATATACACATGCTATGGACTTGAATTTTGGATATGTTGCTCTTTATGGAATGTCTAGATCTGTGGCAAAAGTTTGCATGATTTTGATGTATATATGTTCAGTTATAATTTATTTAAGCCTTATGCTAGATTAAGTTTGATGCTTTTTATAGCCTCTTTAATGAACTTTTATTTGAGCACCAGTGCACCCTAGGGCTTTGCCTTGTTGAGTAGTACCTCTGGTATGATGGATGTGATTTTAGGGAATTGTTTAATAGATGTTTTGGATTTAATCTTGTGTAGGAGCTTAAATTCAAGATCTGAAAAATAATTTGAATCTGCAAGCATGCTTTGGTCAGAAACTCATTCCTGGCATACATGACCTATAGGAGAAAGTTGAGATCAAAAAGTTTATTAAATCTTTTTATATGAATTAATGTTGATTTACTAGGCTGAAATTTGTCTTTTTCGTATAAATTAATTTATAAATGATCTTAAGCTATATTTTGGTTTGAGAGCTTAAAATAGGCATATGTTGCTGTGTGCAAAATATTAGGCTCATTTGAAGTGTTTTTGATTTAATTTGGGTTTATGGTTGAAAGGCTTGTTTTAAGTAATTAAAGAAAGAAATGGAAATTAAAAGTGCTAAATTGTGAAATCATGTTTGTTTCTGTTTTTATTAATTTAAACACACCCCCTTGCTGTTTGGTGTAGTTAAGTAACTTAAATTGCTTAGATGTGCACACAATCACCATCAAAGTAGTGTTTTGCTTATCACCACACACCCTAATAATTTCTGTGAGAAAATGATAATGTTTGGATGGATGTGTCCAACAAGAGTTGGTTTTGTGGTAATTCTCCCACCTCCACCATAATCTAATGCATGTGCATGTAAACGTGTAGATCTTCCCGACGGGACATACACGCTCACCCAGGAGGAGGAGGGAGCAGCTACTGGAGAGTTGAATCAAGTTAGTGTGCAGCAAGACCTGGACCAAAGTCCAGAAGAGCCCAAGGCTAGTGTTAGTGTTGAGTCAGAGGAAGGCAAGCCCCGGATACATCTAACCCTTTTTCTAAACTCATATCTTTACTTTTCGTATTTATGTTATGATTTGTGCATTTAAGTTTCAGGAGTTGCTTTGAAACCTAGATGCATGATCCTTAGGACTCCTATGCTCTTTTACTAGTATGTTAGAAACGCTAGTGCCATGCTTTAAGTACACGGTACAAGTCGAGTAATGACTCATTGCTCGCGAGATATAGGATGCTTATGTTGGAATCATAAGTTGGTTAAAATGACTCGCTCATGTGGTAAGAGCAATGGGTTCGGTCTCGACCGAGTAGCATTGTGCTGGTTTAAGCTATTGAACGTACCAAGTGCTTGTCGGGAATGGGACCGGTAAGCCTAGTACCTTCTGAACCGGGGCGGGATCTTTCTAGCTACCGGCTTGGGTTGCGTCTCCGGGCTAGCTACCCGTGGTATAGTGTGTGAGTCCGGACTGGTCGGGTTAGACCCTCCGGATAACCGTGTACCAGAGTTTGTAGCGTCTGATCCCAAACTGTGGGATGTTGGGAACCGCTTGGTTGGGGTAGACACTGCACTTGGTCTACCTTCTTCCGTGTATCTTGGGTTTACCTTGCAAGGATATAAATCGATCGATCGTCGGTCACTCGCCGTTATCTGAGTCGGCTTGACCACTGGCTACCCCATATTTACTTATGAAACATTTCGGATTAATATTGTTTGATGATTAATCTTGTTTGTACAACCATGCTTGCTTAGCTAGGTGCTTACCTAGAATGGTTAATATACTAGAACTTGAGCTAAAATTTGAAAGTAAGGATCAACTCTTAGTTGCTTTTGGCAAAACCAACCCACCAGCCAAAAAGCTTGCATGTCTAGCTGTGTCTTTTATTTTTGTCGGGTAAGTCTTGCTGAGTATTAGTATACTCAGCCTTGCTTTTGTTGTTGTTTTCAGGTAATCCCATCTGGCCTGGTTCTATTCCAGATGGTGGGGAACTTGAGTGGGAGAACGATGTTGATGAGTGATACTCTATGGATGGCCTCCCATGTGTATCTTCCGCTAGATTTATTTCCGCTGTTTAAACTCTGTATCACCTTTACTTTTATGTACTCAAAACTTGGTTTGTAATTTTAAGTACTTGATCTTTTATGTAATGTAATGTTGTACTCTGGTCCCGCCTTCGTGTGGGCTTAGCGCATAATTCGATCCTGTGTAAGTGATTTACCGGGCATGACCCGGCAGAGGCGACAGAATAGTTCTTTATTATCGCTTAATGGCCACGTGGACAGGCTTAGGCGATAATACGGAATTATTTTGGGCGGTTCTGTCACAGCTGGTACCAGAGCGAGTTATGCACCAGAGTAATTAAAATACCTTAACAAACTTGTTTTTGGAATAAAATTTGCCAAGATTAATAATCTTGCTAAGTGAGTAGGACGTTAAGGTCTTATCTAGTCCGAGAGGCCCTAGAGGGAATTTTTGGGTTCTTTCAGGTGGCTAGTACTCTATGGTGTATTTAGTCTAACTTCCAGCACATTTTATTCCTGTCAAAACTTACTTTCATGCACAACCATACTAGTTCATCACGTTTTGCCATACGTGGTGGTACCACAGGGAAGTCCTGTGAGGGACTAGTGGGACCTATTCCAATGGGTGCCACGTCGCGTCTGCGTCTCGTCACGTTTTGCCATACGTGATGGTGCCACGGGAAAGTCCGTGAGGGATGAGTGAGGCCTATTCCAATGGGCACTCACGTCGCGTCTGTGTCTAGCCATGTTTTGCCATACATGTGCGAACCCGCAATAGGCGGAAAGGATAACTCCATTCAAACGGAGGTGTCCGAGGTTGGACGCTGTCCATGCAGCGGCTTTACGCATGGATACCGTTTCTATAGTAAACGGTAATGAATGTGGACGCTTTTGTGAGTGCTGGCACAAAAGGTCTTGAATATCTGTGATTTTCTGCAGGTACACTAACCACGGTTGTTAGGAACGGTAATTTAAGAAACGGATAGTTTTCGACTAGCTATTATAAGGAGAGACGTATATGTATGCCTTGCCACCGGCACTAACTTCGTTTTTGAGCTTAAAAGCTTTGTGAGGAAGTTTAGGACGCTTTTTGCATCATGTAAAAGCTATCAAATTAAAACTGAACTCAAATCATGTGTTGCTTGGTCTCTATTTAATTTGTGATTCTTAAGGACCAATCATGCTAGTTTGATGCTTTGAAGTGGTGTTAAGCAAAGATTCTAACTAGATGCTGTCCAAATTTTTCTAAGGATGATCTAGAAATTTTCTAGCTAGATGCTCTTTAGGGAAATTGTTCATCACCTAGTTAAAATTGCTCTCTAAATTTCTCATGATTTTAGGATGCTTAAAACTGAAGTTAGGATCAATTTTGTTAGGCAAGGTCATGCTGAAATGCTGTTGAAATTTCTGAGTTAATCTGAAACTCGAATTTTTACACCTTGTTCCGAATAGATTTTGCTTAGACAATCTATACCAAAAATGTTCCATTGATAACCTGCTTTGTGCTGTCAAAATCTCATGGTCATAGGGTCCTTAGTTTTTGGAGATATGATCTTTTTAGTGTAGCGCTGTCTTGCTGAAAATTTCTGGGCAACAGCACTCTAAAAATCGATCAGTTAGACCCTTTTCCAATCTGAATTGGTTCGACCCTTGAATACCAAGAATGCTCCTTAGGTATCTATCTACCTCCTGTAGAAATCTCAAGGTCACTAGATTTTTAGTTTGGGAGTTATGCACAAAACATTAGGTCTCTGCCCTGCTGAATTTCAGAACTAGTGATCTCTGAAATTCAAATTTTTAGGTCATCTTCCTTTGAAATCCAGAGCAAACCTTGAATACCAAAGTTGTTTAGAATTTCATATTCTGCATGCTCGTAAAATTTCAGCATCATTGCAGTTTTGAGCTGAGAGATATGGAATTTTTAGTGACCCTCGGCCTGCTGTCCAACAGCCCTGACAGCAAAGCGATATCTGAATTTTCGGGCATGATAGCCTCAGCTTTATCTCTAAGTTGAATACCAATATTGGAAGGCATGAGATTTTACATCCCCTACCTAAAAATGATGATATTTAGGTGGTGGAAGAATGCTCCACGAATGTTTTTGAAGTTTCTATCCACAGATGAACACAATCAGTGCAAGATCCATCTATCTCCATCTTCTCTTAGGATGGTTTCTAATAGAAGCATACCCATATCCTTGCCGAGTCAAGTGGAACCCCGTTGTACTCTCCTGATTGCTTATACACCTTTTCTTCAATTTAAAGGCGATCCACCAACTTCCTATGGCTATGTAAAGGTGATCACTCCACTTTCTTTGCATCGATATCCCTACATTGATCACTTTAAATTCTCAGCCTTGACCTAAAAATCCTTATGCTTGCTCACAAACAAATAAATGAGAACATGGTTACAAGGCATCAAAAATCTGTTGGTAAGCACGTGAGCATCATCACCGCATGCATATCTTGCAACCTTAATGACATAAATCATGAGCATGGAAAATGCATTGCACAACATGTGCATTTGGGACATTGGATGAACTAACCTGCATATGTCCTGACAGTTTCCCACCTTTCTACTCTATCGCCCTTTTTGCTGGTGATGTTGTTGTTACATAAACGAAGGTGCTGCGACGGAACCTAGGGTATCATGTGTGCTGCAGCCATGTGATTACCACTAGGAGCGCGCTAGGTATCTTGGTTTGTGAGAATGCGACTCACCGCACCTATTACTTCTCAACTCTATGTTTATCCTCTCTACCTTGACTAACCTCATGGGTGAAGCAAGTCATGCTGACACTGCATCATGAGCACCATATCTCATGAGCATACGCATCACGCATTCATAAACATGTGCATCATCATGCATGCACCTCATCATATACATATCATGTGCATCTCTCACTATGCACCATGACATATACACTGTAAGTTCATATGCATAAACATCATATGCTCATCTACATGTACATCATACTATATGCACTTCATCATGAGCATCCACATGTGCACCATCCCATTGTTGCATGAGTCATTTCCCATATGCATAAGCATTGTCATCCCATGACTCACCAAGTGCATGAGTTTCAGCTCAAAATCATTACGCCCTGGTGTGGTGCATAAAGTAATTAAAATACTTCATTAAGATAAACCTTGAGCAAGGGTATGTTCTTCACTCCCATCCCAATTTTGTTTCCAAAATCTTGTCATTTGCCATTGACAATTGTACTTTCCAGGATACTCTAGGAGTTAACCTTTTTATTGATCTCCTAAAAGCAAATTCATGAACCTCTGTAAACAAATTTACCCAAATATTTGAGGTTTCCCTTCTTTATGGGAATCTTTTTGGAACCTTTCAACTTGGTCTTCTTCCTTCTAAATTTCAAAATTCACTTGGTAGTGACTCAACTAAGCTGGTTGAAGGAGTATGAGCAAGTTCTCCAAAAGTTAAGATAAGAAGAGCCTTCTACTGAGTCAGTAATCTTTGGTCCTTTAGCACGTTTCCTCCTAATCAAAGGAACCGGGATACCAGTAAATAAAGGATGGGCAAAATCCTTTGATAGGTTTTCCTTGGTACAATCCCAATTTAGGATGGTAGTTACTCCAACTCTTCTCTTTCTCCCAAAGTCACGGTCAATCCTCTCGAGGGCCAATTTGACTCCTCCATATCCATGCTTCGCCTGTTCTGTGCTGCGGCTGATCGTGGCCGTCTTGTCGTCAAGGCATCCAATGCCGGCCACCATCGTGCCACATGCCGCCACCACACCTCCTTGCCACCGGCCCCTACCCAAGTGGCGCGAGCACCACCGCCACTACATCACGGTGAACATCAATAAAAGGAGCATCTCCCCGTCGACTCTCACCACTCAGAGTTGCATCCAGTTGAGCCACCACCTTTCGTCGCCCTCCCTTCTCTCCAAATATTTCTTTGAGCGCACATCGGCCACTTTCGCCGCTTACGGCATTCCTTGTCGATTAAGCTCTTTCCTCTATCTTCCCCAGCAATGTGAAGAAGAGTCAAGCTCCTCCAGCTGTTCGTGTCAGTCCGAGCCTTTCCATGAAGCTCGTCCACTGAAGGTTTGGTGCCAACATCACAAAGAAGAAGCTCGAGAAGAAAGCCACAAGAGGGAGCCAATCTCACATCACCAACTATGGATCGTTTTCTCAAAATGTGTGATTCAGAGTGCTGGGACATAGCGATAGTGTACTTCTGTTTTGCACCTCTGCTATGCCTGTTTTTAGCTTTTCATGTATACATTCATCGACCGCTCCCTCATGAGCGACATTGATTTCCTCATCAAGCCTGTTATCTCTCCTGGAGGTTTCCTCTAATCTTGTTGTCAAATCTCGGGACGAGATTTCTTTTAAGGGGGGTAGACTGTAACACCCCAGGTGTTTATTAATGATAAATACCTCAATTAGAGTGGTTAATCAAGGTTAATTAGCTCCTAAGCATGTTTGACTTGATCTCACACACTTTTGCACAAAAGACCTTGGTCAAAATCTCAAACCACGGTCAAACCCTAGATCTCCTTTAAGGCTGAAATGGTTTTCTTACGCGTTCTCCAAATTTCACTATAGAAGTTCAAAATCGGCCAATACGAAAGTTGTTCGTTATTTCCGGGAACACATTTTTCGTAATTGGCGGACATTCCAATTTTGAGTACAAATTGGCCAAAAATCGGTTTGACTGCGCTGTGAACAGTAATTCGAGCCGTGGAAAATCAGCAACTTCGGTCGACGTTCCCGGCCAAACGGTTGATCAAAACATATGACGCCCTTTGGGAAAGTTGTAGATCTATGGCTCCTCTACAACTTTACTTTTTGGAGAATTTCAAGTTTCATTCAAGAATTTGGAGTTTCGCGTTTTCGAAAAGGGCCAAACCGAATTAAACGGGCGCCGGCGACGCCGCGCTCCAGCGTCGCGCGTGCGTGCGCCGCGTCCTGCAGTGCCACGCGTCGGGTCGTGCGCGCTCCGGTGTACGGCTCCTCGGCATCTCCGCGGTGGGCCTCCACTCTCCACCGGCCCGTGCACGCTGAGCCGCGCCCAGGGTCGACCGACCGACCACACCGCATGCCGTGCCGCGACAGGGCCACGCGCCCGCGCGCGCGAACGCCGCGCGGCTTGCGCGCCTGCGTCGGCCCACCTGGCCGCTTGCGCGTAGGCGTGAGTAAATAGGAAAGCACCAGCTTCGCACGCCCCTTTCTTTGCTATCCTCGTCGATCTCGCAGCGCCGCACCCCCTCACCGCCGTGCCTCCCGCGCCGTCGGCCGCCATTGACGAGCCGCCGCGCACGTTCCGCGGTACCTCACTCCCGACTCAAACCGTCGCCGCCCAGACACTCCTCTCCCTCCCTTAGACCCCCAGAAACCTTCCTCCGTCGCCGCCGCCCGGAATTCACGCCGTCGTCGCCGGGACGTCGGGCTCCGGCGGGCGCCACCCCTGCGCCCCGCCGTGGGAGCTCGCCGGCGAGTCTTCCGGCCGAATTTCCTCCTCCAGGCGAAGCAGGTGGGCACCCTAGGGGCTATATGCCACCCCTCCGGCCAAGTCCGGCACTCAATGGCCGCCGGCGAACTCCTCTGCGCCGGCGAGGGCCGGATTGCAAGGGTTCCTTTAGTTCTAGGGAGTTTTCTGTTAAGAAGGGACCTCTGCGTAATTTCGCGAAATTAGTTCAAGGGTCCTTATGTAAAAGCTGCTTTAAGTTTTAACTGCAACTTAGAAAAATCATTAAAAATTGTAGAAAATTCGGAAAAATGCAAATCCAATTTTGTTGGGTTCCTGGTGAAGAAATCTACCTTTTCTAGAAAGCATGTATAGGGTTTTTCTGTGTAGTTTTTTGAATGAAAATTCAAATTCAGTTTGAAGTGTTTTTAGTGTAGTTTAAAATATACACATGCTATGGACTTGAATTTTGGATATGTTGCTCTTTATGGAATGTCTAGATCTGTGGCAAAAGTTTGCATGATTTTGATGTATATATGTTCAGTTATAATTTATTTAAGCCTTATGCTAGATTAAGTTTGATGCTTTTTATAGCCTCTTTAATGAACTTTTATTTGAGCACCAGTGCACCCTAGGGCTTTGCCCTGTTGAGTAGTACCTCTGGTATGATGGATGTGATTTTAGGGAATTGTTTAATAGATGTTTTGGATTTAATCTTGTGTAGGAGCTTAAATTCAAGATCTGAAAAATAATTTGAATCTGCAAGCATGCTTTGGTCAGAAACTCATTCCTGGCATACATGACATATAGGAGAAAGTTGAGATCAAAAAGTTTATTAAATCTTTTTATATGAATTAATGTTGATTTACTAGGCTGAAATTTGTCTTTTTCGTATAAATTAATTTATAAATGATCTTAAGCTATATTTTGGTTTGAGAGCTTAAAATAGGCATATGTTGCTGTGTGCAAAATATTAGGCTCATTTGAAGTGTTTTTGATTTAATTTGGGTTTATGGTTGAAAGGCTTGTTTTAAGTAATTAAAGAAAGAAATGGAAATTAAAAGTGCTAAATTGTGAAATCATGTTTGTTTCTGTTTTTATTAATTTAAACACACCCCCTTGCTGTTTGGTGTAGTTAAGTAACTTAAATTGCTTAGATGTGCACACAATCACCATCAAAGTAGTGTTTTGCTTATCACCACACACCCTAATAATTTCTGTGAGAAAATGATAATGTTTGGATGGATGTGTCCAACAAGAGTTGGTTTTGTGGTAATTCTCCCACCTCCACCATAATCTAATGCATGTGCATGTAAACGTGTAGATCTTCCCGACGGGACATACACGCTCACCCAGGAGGAGGAGGGAGCAGCTACTGGAGAGTTGAATCAAGTTAGTGTGCAGCAAGACCTGGACCAAAGTCCAGAAGAGCCCAAGGCTAGTGTTAGTGTTGAGTCAGAGGAAGGCAAGCCCCGGATACATCTAACCCTTTTTCTAAACTCATATCTTTACTTTTCGTATTTATGTTATGATTTGTGCATTTAAGTTTCAGGAGTTGCTTTGAAACCTAGATGCATGATCCTTAGGACTCCTATGCTCTTTTACTAGTATGTTAGAAACGCTAGTGCCATGCTTTAAGTACACGGTACAAGTCGAGTAATGACTCATTGCTCGCGAGATATAGGATGCTTATGTTGGAATCATAAGTTGGTTAAAATGACTCGCTCATGTGGTAAGAGCAATGGGTTCGGTCTCGACCGAGTAGCATTGTGCTGGTTTAAGCTATTGAACGTACCAAGTGCTTGTCGGGAATGGGACCGGTAAGCCTAGTACCTTCTGAACCGGGGCGGGATCTTTCTAGCTACCGGCTTGGGTTGCGTCTCCGGGCTAGCTACCCGTGGTATAGTGTGTGAGTCCGGACTGGTCGGGTTAGACCCTCCGGATAACCGTGTACCAGAGTTTGTAGCGTCTGATCCCAAACTGTGGGATGTTGGGAACCGCTTGGTTGGGGTAGACACTGCACTTGGTCTACCTTCTTCCGTGTATCTTGGGTTTACCTTGCAAGGATATAAATCGATCGATCGTCGGTCACTCGCCGTTATCTGAGTCGGCTTGACCACTGGCTACCCCATATTTACTTATGAAACATTTCGGATTAATATTGTTTGATGATTAATCTTGTTTGTACAACCATGCTTGCTTAGCTAGGTGCTTACCTAGAATGGTTAATATACTAGAACTTGAGCTAAAATTTGAAAGTAAGGATCAACTCTTAGTTGCTTTTGGCAAAACCAACCCACCAGCCAAAAAGCTTGCATGTCTAGCTGTGTCTTTTATTTTTGTCGGGTAAGTCTTGCTGAGTATTAGTATACTCAGCCTTGCTTTTGTTGTTGTTTTCAGGTAATCCCATCTGGCCTGGTTCTATTCCAGATGGTGGGGAACTTGAGTGGGAGAACGATGTTGATGAGTGATACTCTATGGATGGCCTCCCATGTGTATCTTCCGCTAGATTTATTTCCGCTGTTTAAACTCTGTATCACCTTTACTTTTATGTACTCAAAACTTGGTTTGTAATTTTAAGTACTTGATCTTTTATGTAATGTAATGTTGTACTCTGGTCCCGCCTTCGTGTGGGCTTAGCGCATAATTCGATCCTGTGTAAGTGATTTACCGGGCATGACCCGGCAGAGGCGACAGAATAGTTCTTTATTATCGCTTAATGGCCACGTGGACAGGCTTAGGCGATAATACGGAATTATTTTGGGCGGTTCTGTCACACCCCCCACTTTGCCATCTGTTGTACATCCACTCACGGTCACCCATTCTCTATCATAACAACAATTTATATGAAATGCATTGCATCATCTGTACAATATCTTCACATTCTAAAAGGTAAAGATATGTCCTAATCCCACTCATCGATGCAGAGATGGGGTCACCTCCTATGGTCTACTCTGATCTGATACATAATTTTGGCAACACCTCCCCACTGCTCTACAAATACACGTCCCAATAGGGAGATTGTGTTTCCAGAGAACAAACGGGAGGTGCTGCCAAAACTATGCCTCGGATCAGAGTAGACCATATGAACAAACCCCATCTACGCATCTACAGGATGTCAAAAAATGTGGACAATTCGAAACAAATACGGCCGTAAATATGCAAAGTTATGCATATTCCGATCTGTATCTCTTCCGAACGGAGATGCCTAACTAGGTTGTGCAGCCTATGACATCATATGCAAAGAGAATGAAATATGCCTCACCTTGCGAAGGCGGTTGCGGCTATAGACTAGTGCGTAGGACAGCGGCGCGAACCTGGTGCTGGAGCTCGGTGGTCGATTCTTGAAATAATAATTTAAAGTGTCCACTACACCACAACCCAAAATCACCATCAGACCTCCGTTGGTAAAAGGTGAAAATAGGCTATGAACCGCCTATTGGTAAATGTTAGTGGCGTACCCTCCATCGGTAATTTAATGTGTGCCAATAAACGGTTCGTCGGTAATTATTTTTATGTTAGCCAACAGAGAGTCCGTCGGTGTTATGCTCATATGGATTGAACCGTTCATCGGTAAATCACTAAAGCCCACCGCGGGAAATGACAAAGGACCACGCGCGAAAAAACCAACATGGCCCAGCAACCAACTAACCCTAGCATCTCAAATCCATCTCCTACCGGCCGCCCCCCGCCCCACCTACGCGCGCACGCCAGGCCGCTGCGCGCCCGGCCGCCGCGTCCAATTCCTCCGACGCGCTCTTCTCCCGCCGTCGCCCTCTAGCGCGTGCCCCAAAATTCGCTCCGCTTCATTCTCAGCCGCGCCTCCCCTTCGGGTCGAGCGGCCTCCCCTTCGTTCAGTCTGCGCCGCCGCCGCATCCAGCCACCTCTCCCCTTTAGTTCGAGCCACCACATCCACCCACCATCCACTGCTGTCCCCATCCACTGCCGTGACCTCAACTGCTCCACTGCTAAATTGGATTGTCAGTTGAGTTATTTTGCATGTCTTCCCTTTCTTTACAAGATTTCTATGCCCTTTTGTTGAATGTGCAATGTATTTGAAAGCTTAGCTCATTTTGTAAACCAATTACCTTGGTTCATGACTAAATAAACAAAGGTGGTTTAGACTTGTTGTATGATGATGAAAGATATCTGCTGGATGTGTGGTAGTTTTTACTTTTTTCGTTCTTGTCTTTTGTATAGAGAGTGTACTAATAAGGCAGTTGCTAGTTTGCAATTGTTAAGTCTGTTTATATTCAGAATCACTGAGTCATCATGAGAATGCTTTATCATTGTTTTATAATTCCTGTTCTATATTCTAGAAAATAATGCTAACTAATTTATTTGCACAAATATTATCTATGAGAAAAAATTCTTTCTTTTCTGCTGTACTATTGATCTAATTTTTTTGGATCTATAACCTGCAGCAAATTGCGGCTTCGATTCTTGGACTCCCTAACTAATAGTGAGTTTTGCATCATGGAATTTGAAGGTGCAGCTTCTTATTTTACTATGTGTTTTTCATCCAAGACTTGTTCAGTAGTGCTTTCATTAATTGAAATCATTATGAAGCATTGTATTTCAATAAGATGCATTAAGCACAGAATTGTAGTTTAAATGACAGAAAAATGGGATGTTATGGTTCAAATAAACTACTCATATGTGATGAGGTATTTCTGTCAACATACTTGAGTAGCTCATATGAGTTTGCATGTTATTTCTCCATTGTAGGAATGTCAGCTTGCCTCGTCATAAGTCCTAGCAGCTAGTTCACATATTTTCTGGGCATCTACTCAAGTCACAACATTTGGCCTTCATTCTTCTTCCAGAATTTATTGGGTGGCTCATGCGTAACGGTAAGATATTTAGTACCTATTCCTGACTGCCATATTGCCTTGTTTTAAGTTTCTGATTGTTGTGGTACGGTTCAGTTATTTGTTACGCTATCTTTTAGTGTCACAAGATATAATCTGAAGGCTGTTTGATCTCTCCATAAAGGCGCATGGATAAAACCTAGATCAATAGTGAGGCTAGGTACAACACAACTATTCCACAAATGCTAAAATTGTTGATCTGTTAAAATGGGATTTAACTTAATAAATTGCATGTAGGCACACAAGGCATATTTACAAGGGGTGAACAGTTTTCTTGCTTGTGCATTTAGAAATTCAGCGATAAGAAACAAGATATTATGCCCTTGTAGAAAGTGTGTTAACTCATTTTGGAGAGAGGCAAGTGATGTACGGGAGCACTTGATATGTGATGGGTTTCTCAAAGGGTACATAGTGTGGAACTTACATGGAGAAGAAAGCTCCTCTCATGTGAATGTGAATCCTGGGAATAGTGATGGTGACAATGAGTCTAATGAAGAAGATGAACTGTCTGAATTGCTTAGAGATTTAGCTTGTGGTTTAGATGGTGACAATGAGTCTAACGAAGGCGAGAAAGGATTAATGTTCAAAGCAACTCACAGCATGGTTCTAATTGAAAAAACCAAGTGGTAAAGTACTCTAATGCTTGCATTAGGCATTTAATCAAATTTTGGATCATGTCTTAGTTGTTGCTGCTATATATATGTTGTCGTAACATGTTCTCCCATGTTCCCATATTTTTTTATGTAGAGCCCAAGGTCTGAAGAAGTTGAGGACCCTCGTATTATTGGTCAGGATGAAGAAGATGTTGCTGCAGAAAATGAAGAAAATGAAGATTATGACCACTATGATGATGAGAACTTGCTTGACCAAAGGATAGCCGCACCCCAGGTAGCAACCACCATGAACATTAGAACTACACCAAGTGTTGATGATGCCCCTCACTATGCACATGATGCACTGGTAATCTTATCCACTTGCAACATTTCTATGTGACTTGTTATAACATCTGATCCATCCAACATTTACTAAAATCCCAGAAATGCATCATCTACTTCAGGTTGGAAAAGATGTGGTATTATATGCCATCCTGTGATCTGAGCAACCTGTAGCTAAAGGAACTATTGTTTCAACTAATCCAAACAACATGGTAGGAGGTCAGCCTCTTGGAAAGCAATATTGTGAGGTTGTTGTGAATCTTGTGATGAAAAGGGATGCAATTCTACATCGCCCTTATGACTATATGGAGTCGATGGCTGGTGCTTACATGATGTCGATTGCATGGCCATATAAGAGGGTAACAAGATACTTGACTTGGTTTCTTCATTTGCTTGCTCTCTTAAGAGTTACACACATTTTCTAATTAATGACACTTATGACAGATAAAGGTTATTGACCGCATATCAATACCTTGTCAGGGTGCTGCAGCTAAAGTTTACAAAACTTTTCCTCTTACATTTTGTGCTTTCAGAGCCATGTCTTAGTTCCTGCAGGTTGAAAGCCCATTTTCATTGAAAATTAAACTTTGAAGCCAAATTATAGATTGTCTCTTTGCTGCATCATTCAACTTTGTTGCAAAATAAATGGACCAGCCAATGTTGTTTTTCAGACACCAATACATTGTGTGCACTCAAAACCATTGTTATGATCTCATGGACAGACTGTACTATTACACCAAGTTGGTGCTTCTAGTTACTGAGTACATGGTACTTCATTTTGCAGGACATGCTAGGCCATGCTAGCTCTTTGCTGCTGTTGGTACATGTTTTGCTGTCTTCCTGGAAGTAGTAAGTTTGGGGAAAGCAAGCCATTCAAACATCATGGTATCTTTTGTGCAATAGACCTAATGTTGTCCAGCCAAACAATAGTAGATTGTCGTTAACTCTAACTTATATTCCTAGACTGATGGGTTATGTATGGACATGATCAGCTAGCTATCCATGTTTCATTTTGGTCAGATTGATCACTACCTGATCATGCCCCTTCAAGGGTAGAGTTAGTTTGTTGTTTATGTATTCATGGATGTGATGTGGTGTAATTGAAACACTCCGAGTGACTACTATGTAACTCCTGTCATTAATTCTCAATGTTTGGACTTGAATCAATATGGTTTGTGGCTGAGTTGAATCCTATCTGTATGTGGATGGATGAATGCAGTATTGATTTATTTTAATTTTTTTAACCATTTACAATGTTGTCATTGGATGGTCTGTTGGTAAAATTCACTGTTAACGTCAAATGGTGCGTGGGTAAATGTTTCATACAGAGCGTCCATTGCTATTTTGTAGTCCATCGGTATATGTCTGTTGGTGTTGGACGGTCCGTCGTTATAAGCCTGGTCCATTGGTATAACTCTATACCGACGGGTCTTACTCCGACAGCAAGTGTCCATTGGTATACTTTATACCAATGGGCTGTCCATTATTATAGCTACTTATAACGACATGCCGTCAGTTGCTGTTGTCAGGTTGTGGTGTAGTGGTCAGTTCTAAATTTCAGCAGCTCCTCCCCTACACAATGAGGTTTTCAAAACCTGCAAGAAAACAACAGCTCGATGGCCGACTACCACATTCAAAATTTTTTGAACCAGTAATTTGTCTCAGATATCAGGTATCTCATTTGACCTTGAATTTGATCATATGCAGCATCACAGATACAAGGAAAAGGAGTTCATCACATATACAACACAAGATCAAACTTGGGCAAAAATTGATATCATCATAGGCATATGTAAGGTTGAATTCAAAATGTAACTAAATTTGATATCTAACTCACATAAGAAGTAAAATGCAATTTAAAATATAATTAATTTGAAATCTAACTAACATGAGGACTAAATATGAATTTCAAATTCAACTAAATTTGATTCTAACTAATATTGCTAATAACTACCTAAATCAATTATCTAACTACCTAACTAATTTTCCTAGTTGGCAAGGGAGGTCACTAACTCACTAACTACCAAACTACTTACCAGGGGATGGAGGTCAGGACAGTGGTGGTGTCTTGGTATGCACCCTGTGCGGCTCGGCTGCTGCGCCGCCAGCAGTCGGTTGTGGAGGTGGTCGCGGGCACCGATGGCGTCATGCGAGGAGGCGGGCATGACAGCCAAGTGAGGAGGCGGGCATAAAAACCAAGTGAGGAGGCGGGCGCGATGGTTGGGGAGGAGGCTGGCGTAGCCGTGCTGATGGCGGGGAAGATGGCGGCTGGGGAGCAGGCGGTCGTGGCCGCACCGGTGGTAGGGAAGACGACTGTCGGGGAAGAGGCAGGCACAGCGACTGGGGAGGAGGTGGGAGCGGGCATCAGTGTCGGTGGGGACCGAGGCCGACGGCGGCAGCGTGTGCAGGGGCGTGGGTGCGCGTTTGCATGTGTGCGCGTTTGTGAGTGTTGTCCGTGTGACCTAGGGCACGTGGGTGGCATAAGGCAACCGCCAGCAGTAATCTCTGTGCTGGCGGTGCCTTATGTTGACCGCCAGCACTGTGTACATTTATGTTGGCGGTCAGCTTAAGCCACCCGCCAGCACTAAATCTCTCCTGGCGGGCTCTTAAGCCAACCGCCAGCACACTTGTCGGAATAACTCCGGTCGGAACGGGGTTTGACTCAACCACTCAGTCACTCAAACACTCGCTCCCAACCCTAGCCGCCGCCGCAACCGACCCTGCCCCGCCACCGCCGCTCGTGAGCTTCGCCCGCGCGCTGCCACCTCAGCCCCGCCAACTCGCACGCCTGCAACACCCGTGCGTCGCGGCCGCCGTCGCAGCTAGCTTGCGGCGGAGAAGGAGCTCGAAGAGGCAAACTGTCGACCCACTCTTCAACCTCCAGTTCCTCGACCGACTTTGAGCAGGTTCACCGCCGCATGGCGAGCAGCTCCATGGCGCCGAACCTTAGCCAATTCGTGCCTCTCCCCCTGCTGACCTGCACGGCGTGCCGGCTCCGGTTTGTTTGGTTCAAGACGAAGGCAAATGGCGTCATCTACAAGTGCCCGAACAACCACGTGATTTGTTTTTCATCTCATGCCCTAATTCATTGGATTAGTACTGATTCGGTTGATATAATATAAGTGATTATTAGTTGATTATTAGTTGATATAATATTAGTAGGATTTGTTGATTATTATTGATTCGGTTGATGTAATATTGGTAGGATTTGTTGATTATTATTGATTCGGTTGATATAATATTAGTAGGATTTGTTGATTATTAGTGATTCGGTTGATATAAAATTATCCACATTTGTTGATTATTAATGATTTGGTTGATATTATTTTATGTCTATAGAATTATCCAAGTTATTGATGGAAGCCTCATTTGTTGTTTATTCTTTTAGGAGGACCCTAAATCATGTCAGGAAGTTTATTGGAAAAATCAATACCTCCACCATTTGAAAAAATTTCACCCTCATTTGGTGCCGCCAAACTATCAGACGTTCAGCAGTTTCGTTGGTGCACCGCTAGAAGCGGCACCAGGAGCAGCAGCATAACCGTCTAGTGTTATGTATCCGCCGGGGCAGGTGCAGGAGCCACAACTGGCACCACAAGCAATTTCTGAAATTCTGGATCAATGGAATCAGATGAAGTGTGTCATTTCTGATATGATGGTGGGGATGAGTGATTTGAAGATAGCGAGTAATGAAACGAGGCTTGAACTTGCAGACCATAGAGGTCAACTTAATGGCATTATGGCGGAAATTGGCTATCGGAAAAAGCACAAGAAAAATCAAGGATTCTGCATGCAGGGCACCATCCTCACTGTTGTGGTCTTGATAATAGGTTTAGTGCTTGGTAGCTATATCACAGCCGGACTGTCTAAGAAATTTGAGTGAGGCAAAGTTGTGTTGATTTGTGAGTGAGGCCCCTATTGTAGTGTACTTTAATTTGTGTTGGTTTTAAGTGTGCTTTGAAACATTTGTCATCATGCATGTTGTTTGTGTGAAATAAACTTTTCTAAAGTGCTGTTTGTGTTGATATTTCAGTTTGAATTTTACTTGTTGTTGTTGTCCATGTTGAAATATTGGTGACTTGTATCAATTTCAAGCTATTTTCAGCTTCACTGTATTGGTGGGTGCATATGAAAGCCGACAGTAGTAAAGATCCCTGCTGGCGGTCGATATAAGCCACCCGCCAGCAGAAATGCCGTGTGTTGCCTTTTTTGCCGAGAGCCTACTCCTGGGGCTCATGGCCGTGAGCCCTGGCTATGCTCACGACAAATAATGGTGTTTGCCATGGGCCTGATGTTTGGCTCCCGGCAAATATGCCGGCTCAAGGGATATTCACGATTTCTAGTAGTGTTTTGAGGTTGCCTCTTCATGAACTCTTGACGTAGAACACGCTACGTGCATCTGCCAATCGTGGTACCAGTCCTAAATAAACGCATAAGGACAGAGGTGCAGTTCTTGTACGTGAGTAGTTGTATTGTTTCTCTCAACCTGTTATGCTGAGATCACAAAGTATCTAACAACCGATCGATATATCCATCCCGTTAGCTATATGTTTGGAAAAAGAAAAGCTGCTCATTATTATTCATTGGGAAATTAATTAACCAAAAGGAAAACCTTACAAGGCAATGCGTGCAAGACTGGTAGCATCACAGTACACATTACCTCCGGCCGCACACGTCCACGGCTGCACCAGCCTTTAATTTATTGTCACCACGTACGCACACTTGTCATGCCTGGATGAAATTGAAATGAAACAACGCAGAGTGGGAATCACCGCATGATGACCTGTATTAGTCCTCAGCAAACTCAGCTCGATCAGATGGAAACGCTGTTGGGAATGCCCCTGGCGGTGATTCCAGTGATGTCCTTGCCGGAGGTGTTGGGGAAGAGCAGCGTGTACGGGAATTTGGCCGGGCCCTTGCGGTTATGGAGCTGGTCGTTGCGGTTCTTGGCATCCAGGTCCTCCTCGATCTTCTTCAAACTGTCGGCGAAGGCCTCGAACGCAGCCTTGGCATCTTTATCCGACGTCCATTCTGGATTGTCCCGCTGTCCGAGGTACACCTCGTCGGAGTATTGGTTGGATAGGAGCTCCACCAGCGAAATGCCGAGGAGGGCCTGGGGCATGCGGGTGATGGATTTCAAGAACAACTCCTCCGGCCGGTTGCCTTGCAGCTCCTTCTTGTCCGGCATGGGGTTGCGGCTGATGGACGGTCGGTTCGGGTACCATGCACAGTAGGGGAACTGCCCGAAGTTGACGGCCGCGTGCAGTGCCGATGCGATCCAGATGATGGTGGAGCAGGTCCTTGTGAGCTCGGCCACCGTCTGCATCTTGGGCCACCAGGGCTCGTCCTTGAGATCGCCATGCCCGACCTCGCGCACCTCCTTCCACCATTCCTGCAGCTCTTCGTCGGACTTTACAACATCGTCGTTAGTGTAGTAGATGGCAAGGTACTTCTCCACCCACTGCTCAATGGCGTTCCAGATAGCCAGACCGTCAGAAGCGTAAGGGTAGTCCTCGATCAGAGGCCGCACCTTCTTCTTGTGCGGGCTCGACTCATCCTCAACTTCGACGGCCATGCCTCTGCATCGCACGTTTTCTATTAATATATATATATATATATATATATATATATATATATATATATATATATTGGTCGTTAGACAACAAGATAGACTTTCCTGTATCTATATATATCTTGGCATGGCACACGATTTAATTGGACTTGCTCATGTCTTACCTCTTAATGAGATCGTTGGGGGGGCTTGCTCTGTGAAGTTCCAGCTCCCGTACACTTTGGAGGTGATCTCGAACGAGTACTTGCCCGCGAAGACAGTCAGCTCAAAGATGCCATCGGCTTGGACGAGGGACTGGCGCGCGAGGGCATTGATTTGCATGGTGTCGCGGTAGTGCGGGTGCAGCAGCTTGTGCACAGGGTGCGTCACGCTGAGCTGCCGGTGGGTGGCGATGACGAACGGCTCCATCACGGCGTGCGTGTGGAGCCAGTGGCTGACGCCCTGGTGCCAGCAGTAGTCGTTCACGGTGACGTAGGCCTTGGCCAGCTGCCACATCCAGGTGTCGGCATCGGTCGCCGACATGGGCTTGGGCGTGTACACCGTGCTCTTGGCGGTGGTGATGCCGTCGATGAGGATGGGCTCGCTCAGCTCGATAGCCACCGGCGTGAGCGTGCCGTTGCTGCGGAGGAACAAGAGCGTCCTGGTGGCGTAGATGAAGTTGCCTTCGATCTTGTTGACGTCGATCAGGAACGGCATGTAGTGGTCGTGGTGGTCCAGGATGTAGAGCCGGTTGATCTGCAGCGCCTCCTGCACGGTGAGGCCCTCGAGGTTGCTCTGGATGTGCTCCTCCGCGATGGTGCTCGTGTGGTCGCCGTACTTGCTGGGGTCCAGGGTGCTCTTGGGAGGGAACTCCTGATGTTTTATTGTCGATCGCGCGACCGATTAAAAGTGGTCATTAATTGTCAAGACTGTAATTAAGTCGATCGCTCATCACTTTAATTTCACTCACCGTGAGACGCTTGATCATCATGGGGTTCACGCCGGCGAGCATCTCCCTTGCGAACTCATCGTCACTCATCCATGCTTTCTCGTCCTCTATAACAGTCGGTCGACATATATATATATATATATATATATATATATATATATATATATATATATATATATATATATATATATATATATATATATATATATATATATATATATATGAGTGAACTGGAAGAACTCAGTCAGAAGCGGGAGTGCGCGAGCTGAGCTAACCTTTGATGATCTGTGGCCTGGGGTACTGGTAGGTGAGACGTGTGGCGGGGGTAGAGGCACATAGGCCGTGGTGATCCCCGTCGTTGTTGAGGTGGGAGGCGGTCGAAGACATCTGCATCTCCTTCTGCCTCTGCTCCTGCATCTGCTTGAGCAGCTCCTCCAGGGCGGGGTTAACTGGTGCCTGCTGCTTGGCTGCTCGCCTTGAAGATCTGGTTTCGGTAGTGAAGATCCTGAGGATCTCCTCGAAAGAGTGGAACTCATCAGCCCTTCCGAGGCGCAACCACCTCTTGATTACCTCGCAGATTCCATGCGCCACAGACAGGATTGTTTTCGTTTTAAATTTGCCCGACTTGGGGTCGCTGAAGCGCTCGTCGCGCGGCACATAGACGTCCCCCTTGACCCAGCTCTCGCAGCTGGTGTCTGCATGCTCAATGCAAGCGATCCAAAGGTAGTGGAATTAGGAACGTATATATGGCACGTACGGTGGCTTTCCGCGAGATCGATCGATGGACACGTACGCACCTTTGGCCATGGGCTTCCGGCCGGTGCGACAGCGGCGCGGGTAGGGGTGGTCCTTGGAGCCTCCGAGGGTGGGGCGCTTGAGCTCTGACCCACCGTCGGGGTTGCCAAGGTCATTGTAGACGTCGTAGCGGTAGACACGGTGGTGCTCCTCGTATGGTCCGTGCTGGTCGTCGCCCCTCAGGTTCCGGAGCTCGTCGTCGCGGAAAGGCTTGAGCGGCGCCGGCATCTGGCTGGGCAGGTACGTCTATATATATAGAGAGAGGGGGAGAAAGCAAGTATATATATGCATCCATATGTATGATATACACATACAGTACTAAAATATAAATATATATGAATATAGACACACACTCACGCGGTTGGCAAAGAAGACGCGGTCGTAGTTGTACTTGGAGTGCGGGTACACCCATGAGTTACAGAGGAATACGATGTCCCCCCATTTGGGGATGTGGATGTTGATGTTCTTGAGGTAGAAGCGTGCCCTCCAGTAGTTGTTCTTGACGATGATGGCGCCAGGGACGCCCTGCACCGCCACATCCCATTCCATGGCGAAGTCCGCGGTCTTCTGCAGGTCCACGGTCGTCTCTTTGCCCACTATCCCGCGATTCGGATTGTCTGCAATTAACGTGAACAAAACAGCCATTGCAAGACCAAGATTAATTCTGTCAATCCAGTCTGGATTGGGCCGTGTGCAGTGGCAAGGCCGGGCGGGTACTCACTCTTATCGACCACGCTGGAGCTGATGAGCTGCAAGGTGGGGTCGCGGCCGCCAAAGAAGGAGTTGGTGTAGCCGACCTTGACCTTGTCGCCGCCGTTGTCGCTATTGATCTGGTCATCGTCCTCGAACATGAGCACCTGAAGGTTCCCCTTGAGGTGCGCATGCTTGTTGTCGTCGGTGATCTCCTGCACCCCCGACATCTTCTTCCCTCTCAGTCCCACCCGCAATGCAAGCTACGAACTTGTGCGTTAGCTGGGTGCTGTGGGGTTGCTCGCTGCGGTGTGAGAGATCGCTTGGGCGAGCGCGATATTTATAGAGCGGGATCAGAGGGAGCGAGACGATCGAGCTGTGGTTTTTGAATGTGCTTTGTGTCAATAGAGTTGACATAAGTGACCAATTGCTAGCTGTCACACTCTTGTCATGATACACTGTTGGAATTTGGTCCATGTGGCCCATTTAGTAAATTCTAAAGCATGCACAATAATAGTCCCGTATTGCCAAGACAAGGAGAGGTTGCCTTGCTTAAATATGGGAGTCTCCTATCATAGCAAAATAGATGCATGTGAGAGAAAAGGAGACTGTTGATACACGCACGCGCAGCCCGCGCATTTTCGCGTAAATTATCGCGTTACTTGCGACGCGTACCTGTACAACTGGCTGTTACAGGTGCATTTTTATTTTTGTGCTATGTCAATGACGTTTCAGTTTCGACTGCTTAATGGTGACAGATTTACTGCAATCAAATAGGCAGTTTCAGCCTGCTTGATAAAGGTGGCAATTTCTGCTTCAATCAATCGAGCAGTTATCAGTCTGATTGATGAGAGGAATATGAAACGTTGCCTGGAGCCTATAAACACCAGAAGACGTCTTGGTGGCTGGGACACAGAGTAGACATACACTTCATCTCCCACGCGTTCGCTGTTCTGACCGCTAGCTGCTGCGCTTCGTCGACCTTCGACCTCGGCGTGCACCGGGCTTGGAGGAAGCGGGATCTCCGAAACCACTACCGCAACATTCCTGCACGGGGCGGTAATCAGGTTTTTGGGCAGCGTCACACGCGACCGCTTGGTGGATCTGCAACTACTTCTTCGACGCGTTCGTCAACTCACTGCGCAAGAACTGTGAGTAATTTCTTAATATGTGGCTTGTTCATTTGTGCTGTGTGATTGTATCGTTTTTAGTCAATATGCTTTTCCTCAAGATTAAATCTGGATTATTCATAATTGGGCTGTTTTTTCCAACAATCCAAAAACCTGATTACGCCTATTTTTACGATCTAGCAATGGCAAAAGCATCTGATGCCATGAAACCTGAGAGGTTTGGAGGTGAAAACATCCGTAGATGGCAGACAAGGGCCAAGTTTTGGCTCATGTCGTTGGGATTATGGTGGGTGATACACCCGATGTTTCCTTTTCCAGAGGAACAGGAAGCCCAGTTTGAGAATGCGAATAACACCGCATTGGGCTGCCCACTCACCATCCTGGCAGATCAACTCTATGATGTGTATATGAATTACACGTCGGCCACTGCTGTGTGGGATGCTTTGGAGCAAAAATATGCGGAAGCCGAAGCTAGTTGCTAGTTGTATGTGTGTGAAAAGTTCTTTGATTTCAGCATGGATAATGCTAAATCAATTGTGACTCAAGCACACGACCTCCAGCTTCTGGTTGGCGATATTGCACATTTGGGATGTGCTTTGCCTCCAAAGTTTGTTGCGGCTGCGATAGTTGCAAAACTTCCTGCAGAGTGGCGTGATTTTGCTACTTCTACAAAGCACAAAAGAGAGGAGATTTCTATGGAGGATCTCATTGCAGCTCTCGATGTCGAAGAGAAGGCAAGGGCAAAAGATGCGCAGACCAAGAACGTGCAGAACAGTGCCAATTTTGTTCAAAAGAACAAACAATATAACAAGAAAAAGGGTCTCAAGCAGAACAAAACTACTAGCTTCAAAAAGAAGAAAACAGAGAAGAAGGATATGAAGAACCTTACCTGTTTCATGTGCGGTAATCCTGGTCACTTTGCCAAGGATTCTAAAGACCGCAAGGACAGGACCACTGAACTTAGACAAAAGTTCACTCATGTGACCATAGGCGAGGCCTCTACTTCAGAAGGGTATGGTAATCCTTTTGTTGTCTATTCTGCATTTCATTCTATTGACTGGTGGGTCGATACTGGTGCAAATGTTCACGTGTGTTCTGATATTTCTTTGTTTTCTTCGTATCAGGCAGCAGGGGCTTCCAGCGTCCTGATGGGGAACGGATCGCGTGCTTCTATTCTTGGTGTTGGTACGGTGAATCTGAAGTTAACTTCAGGGAAAACCCTCCAATTGAAGAATGTCCAGTACGCGCCTGCCATAAACAAGAACCTGTTGAGCGGGTCTCTCCTGTGTAGGAGTGGTTATAAGCTAGTTTTCGAGTCGAATAAATTAGTTGTGTCCAGGTTTGGGACTTTTATAGGAAAAGGCTATGATAGCGGAGGCTTGTTCCGCCTAAGTACTGTTGATTCTTGTTATGAGATGAATATTAATATTGTTCTGAACAAAAATCTTGCTGATGTATGGCATTCGAGATTCTGTCATGTTGGTTTTGATAAAATTGCTAGAATGTCCAGATCTGAGTTAATTCCTAAGTGCGACATAGTCAAAAATTCTAAGTGCCAAACTTGTGTGCAAGCAAAACAATCTCGAAAACCTTTCAAAGCATTAGAGTTTGAGAAGGTTTTGGCACCTCTAGATTTAATTCACACTGATTTATGTGAGATGAATGGTGTTTTGACTAAAGAAGGAAAAAGATATTGTCTTACTTTTATTGACGATGCAACACGTTACTGCCAAGTCTACTTGCTGAAAACTAAAGATGAAGCGCTCAACATAGGGTATTGTAAATAAAGTTTAATGTTGCATTAATGTCAACATAGGGTATTTTATTTCTGAAATATCCTTTATATTTGTTTTGTTAATTAAAATGAACCTAGCTCATAGTCTTGCTCTCTCATATATGCAAAACGTTCGTTAGACGTTCTTTTCTCAGCTCAATCTAAGTGTGATCTTTCCGGTCCTTGCTCAATCTTCCGCGACCATCTCTTTAAAGCAAACCAAGCCTTTCTTCCTCTAAGCACGGTTTGTGTGCTTTAGTGATCCATCTAATCAAGCCTATCCTTTAGTGCGTTCTTTTAAAGCTTTCTATTGATTGGTGCTTTGTTCTTAGTATATGCTTGTTTGTTTGCTTTGTGTATGTTTGTGCCCGATGATTGATGCGCTTAGAGTGAACGCCGTTCGAGAAGTTTGGAAGAGCAAGAGGTTGAAGATATTCTGAGCAACGACATTACTTTGGTTAAAGGCAAGTGTGTCCTTGATCTTTGTCCCAATAACTATGATTAATTGTTGGGGGGTATCCGAAAATCCGAAAGAGTTCCCCGAACACGAGCACGGAAGAAGAGGTGCGATGAACACGTTCAAATTAAGCAGTAAGGAAGAAGGAGACTTAAGCTCTCCCACCGATGGCTCAAATTCCCAAAATTCTGAATCCATTTACACGTGCCCTCGCGCCCCCTTTTATAGGGAGATGAAGGGACTTTTACATTCCTAAAACGCCCTCGAGCTCAAAGAATATTCCTAATGTGAACACACACAAGAATGTCTTTTTCATCTCACATATTTACAAGCCTGCCACTAGTTCACACTCTAAACCCGGACTTTTTGGGACGACAACTTTGACTTTGCTTCTTCTCTGGTTCGTGAATTTCTCCGCGCATGACTTCCGAACCAGACTCCCGACAGATTCCCGAATTAGCTGTCCTCCGAAGTTCGTGACTTTACCAGTTTGAGGTTCCAGGCTTTCGCGTGTTCATGACTCCGAGTCTTCGCCGATTCAAGATCCCCGAAAATTGTGTGTTCGCGAACCTGAGGCTTCGCAGGTCCAAGATTCCCGAAAATCGCGAATGCCCTGTTCCTGAAAAACATATCTCAAGAACTTCGTTAAACTCGATGTTTCGAGGGTGACGGGTTTTCCTGAATTCCCCAACACTAGCCCCTCGGGGCAGCGGGTTGACTCCGACGATCCGGTTCCACGAACATTTCGGAAATTTAGTAAAAAACGTCACCCTCGGAACGTCGGAGGGGGCACGCGTCACCCAGAAACCTTATAACGGTCTAATCGAGGCCGGTTTCGCGGAACTGCCCCCCCTTACCCCTATAAATAGGAGGCTTCCGCTGTTAAATTTTTTCACCGCTCTCTTGCTTTTATCGCGAACTGTAATTCTTCCACTTCGCGAAAGCTCGTCTTGTTCTCAAGAATTCGCGACCTTCCAGCTTTCTTCGGACTTATCTAAGGTATTGTTCCTTTCGCTCTTTAGTTTTCATTTGTTCTTTTCATTAAGTTTCTTATTTTGCAAACTTTTTTCGTGAAAGTTGTATTTATTTTTTTCTTTCCCTGTAAAAACTTCCGAATAGGTGGCTCGAGTCAAAAGCACCGCGAGACCTATGACGACTGAGGAACTTGTCGCGGCTGGTCTCCCAGTCGAACCAATCGTCGAGGGTCCTACGAATGTTCCTCCTCCCGAAGATGAAGGCTCTCCCGCTGCCAGTGGTTCCAGGAGCCATGAGGATGGCGAAGTTAGGACAGATGAGGAAGATATTGGAGATGTGGATGCCGGCGTCGGAGATTTGGTCAGGACAAGGCCGGCGGGACCTCTGCCTTCCTCTCTCGTTTTCGGAGAATCGAAGGTCACGGCCAATATGATTCGGGAATATGAAGCGGCTGGGTTCTTTCCTTCGGGCACTGGGCGAGCTCCACTGGACGAACAAATTCCTGTTCCCGAGGATGGAGAAGTTGTCGTGTTTCGGGACTTCTTCACATGTGGCCTTAGGTTTCCCTGCGATCCGATTTTGCCTGCTATCTTGGATGCTTTTTCGGTGAAGATTCATCAGCTCTCACCGACATCCTTCCTTGAGGTGTCAAAGTTCATTTGGATCATGAAGACTTTTGGTCGTGCTCTCAGCGTCGATGCTTTCGCCAGATTCTTCGAACTGGTTATTGTTCCCGACATCATCAAGGTCGACGACGGGCAATTTTACGAAGCCCAGCACGCATGCTGTACTTTCAATACCCGATGACAGAACACTCGAAAGGGGATTACGCGAATTCAAATTGCTCCCTGCTGCAAGACCAACTTGGCTGATGACTGGAACTCGTACTGGTTCTATGTCAAGGTTGACATGTCCGAAGTTC
The DNA here is from genome assembly GCA_036936925.1 of Cenchrus fungigraminus. Taxonomy (NCBI): domain Eukaryota; kingdom Viridiplantae; phylum Streptophyta; class Magnoliopsida; order Poales; family Poaceae; genus Cenchrus; species Cenchrus fungigraminus. The sequence goes on along the minus strand of CM072768.1, from coordinate 14,477,983 downwards.
CAGGCTACGAAGGACCGGCTTGCCCCCTGTCTTGTTCTATCGCACCCCTGACCGCAGTGAATGTTGCCGATTTCAACCATCGGGCGGTAGGCATTCGAAATTGCGAGAATGCTTTTCACCTTGCCAGCACCATACTCGGAGGCCGCGACATTATCGAGGAGTTTGTTGCTGCCAAAGTTTGGCCGATTTCTTGTGGCTGGGCCCCCACAGAAATCGTGTATTTCAACGTCAACTGGGCAAGTCAAGAAGTGCCTTTCCCGAAGTTCGGCGTTAAACTGCGAGAAGGCCAAAGTGCTGATGCTTTTATGGTCGAAGTTGAGAAGAAAGTGAATCTTATGATAGGCGAGTACACGATGAATGAATACAAGGCATACAAGTTTCTAGTGAAACACAAGAGGAGAATTAATCGCATGTTCACTGAAGTCTGCGGAGACAAGTCCTTTAATTCTCGACGCCCGGGTCGCAAATTGAAGGTCCCCGCAGTTGTTGTCGCCAGTTGTTCGGCTGCTCCTATAAATTCCCCACGAAGAAAATCTTCGAAATGAGGCCCATCAACTGTCGACGAAAGCGCTTCCTCTGGCGTTCAACCTTCTAAGACAAGATCTTTAGAATCGTCGAAACGCAAGCACAAGACCTCGGAACAAATTTCTGACGCCGAACTTCAAGCAGCCTCTGGCCTCGCTCAAATGAGTCGCAAAAAATCTAAGAAGGCTGTCAAGAAGGTTGTCTCCTCGGGTGTTCAACGAGTTCCCTCCGCGTTTGACGACATCTTCGTGGAACCTGAGCCGAAAGGTCCCTTCTTTTGGCCCTTGTTGAGATTTGACTTTCATGAACATTGTCCATCAGGTTCTGAGAGTGAGTTCGTGGATATTGATTCCTTTTCAGATGCCGCACCCGAAGTTCGGAAAGAGGTTACTCCCGCCGTCGCCGTCGAACCCTCTGCTGCTGCCCCCGAAGCTGCTATTTCCCAGCCTGCTGATCCGGTGGCAGAGGCATCCGCTGAATTCGTCAAAGAACTTGAGCTTACAATTCGCAAAGATGAAGATCCTGCCACCAACGTTCCCTTGATTGAAGTTCGTGAATCTTTGCCCGAAGGTCAAGATCCTTCTCCCTCCATTGCCGCGTTCAACAAAAGCTTCGGTACGTCACTTCGCGGTGAACTGCTAAGCGTTGGTCGCGAAGTGATTAAAAATAGAGATGGCACCCCCCGGATTTTAATGCTTTGGGAATCCCCTGCACTTATTGATGAAACAGGGGAGGAAGGTTCGGACGATTCGCTTGAAGGAATTGCCTGCATCTCCAAGAGGGCGGCTGACTCTTCCCAAAAGAATGTTTCTGCCTCTGCGGGAAAATCTTCCTCGAGTTCGGGGAAGAGAGTCATCATGAAAAACTACAACAGACAAGGTTCGCTCCTTTCTACGATAAGTTTTGATTTTCGCAGTTTTACGATTTTTTGTTCGTGACTTTATCTATGAATTTTTCAGAGTTCAAAGATCTTCTTCGCTCATATCCCTCATCCAAGCTTTTGAGAACTCAAGACACTTATGCAGTTAAGTCTTCATTGATTGGGAGAATTGCCGCTGAGCGGCTTGTCGAGCAAGAGAAAGTCAATGCACAACTTTCTCAAGAATCTAAAGAGATTAAGCGTAACTTCGCTATTGCTCAATCTGCGAATCTGGATCTCGAGAAGAAGGTGGCCGAACTAGCGGAGGCCCTGAAGGTTTGTCAGGATGAGAAGAAAGTCGCTGGTGAAGCCCTTGAGCAATCAAAGAAGGAGTTGGAAAAACTGCAAAAGACTCATGAAGACGATCTGAGCCTGATCGAGAACCTTCGCAAGAACCATGACAAATCCTCGAAAATTGTCGAGGATTTACGCGCTAACAATGCCGATTTGGCCAGATCCCTGAGCAGCAAGGACCAACGAATTCAAGATCTTGAGAAGGCCTTGACCGAAGAGAGAGAGTCTTCTGGGAGAAGGATTTCTGAGATTGTCAACAGGCTGAAAGCTTTATTCGTGGAATATGAGAAATCCTTGAATGAGTTTGGCGTTCGTCCAGCTCCACTCCCTTCTAACTTAGGGATTCCAGAATTCATGGATTGGATCGACACAGAATTTAAGGCGCTCCCCGAAGTCATTTCTGGCGCTAACGACTTCGCAGCAGTCTTCTCTGTTGAAAGCATTCTGAAGCTCCTGCACGATTTCGACTGCGCGGATCTTGCTAAGTTTCGGGAAAAGCTCTCGCAGTTTCCCGACGCCCTGAGTACCTCAAGAATTCGGCCAAACGAGGATGTTCAAGTCATCAAGTCCAAATTCGCGAGGGAATTTTGGGTAGCCAGCGGGAAAGAGGCTGTCAAGAGAATTGCATGCGCTAAGCTTGCTCAGGTTGGTCTTCGTACGATTTTTGTTCTTTGCTTTTTCGTGACACTTCTGTTTCTCTACTTTCCTTACATTTGCTTCACTACCTCTCTTAGCTGATCGAGGAAGAAAGTCGTGGAAAGGGCGCTGCGTCTCCTGAATCGTCTGCTGAAGATGAAGACTCTAGCGATTCGGGAGACGAAAGTTCGAGCAGCAGCAGCGACGATGGCGGTGATGGCGACCAAACTTCTGGGCACAAAGGGAATTCTCCGAAGGTTGACATCACGGACTAGATATTTCTCCGAATTATTCGCGCCTTCGAGGCTGCGTCTGTATATTTGTACATTCACTTAGTTTGTCTGAACGACTATTTTTGTAAACTTTAACCTGCGCAGGTCCTGCAAGCTGGGCCTGCGCAGGACGTGATGCCACTACGCATTCATCGTGATAAAATGTTTGTTAGTGGCGAAGCATGGCGTTTGTTCCGAAGGGCTCATCCCGAACAAGACTTTTCCGATTTTTGGCTCGAAACTTCGCTTAAATTTTCTATGGGATGCTTCTACCTTGCTTCCTGCTTCCTAGTTAATAAGAAGGAAGGTTCTACATCTACGAATTCGAGTTTCGCGAAGATTCCGAAGACGGAGCCCCTTAGCCCAACTACCGGCGAGTTCAACTTTGCTTACGCTAGTGACATTGCGGAAGATGATAGCTGCGAACCCGGATATGTTGTCGAACTTTCGTTCTAGACTTTGTACTAATTGATGTAATTATCGATGAACTGTTTCAAAATTTTTATGCAAATAAGGCAATGAGGACGTTTTCCTTTGAAAAAACGTCACCCTCCCCCACCTTGCCGTTTTGCATGAAAATTTATAGATAGATTGCCGAAGCTCTACTGCTTTTCGAATACTCTGATCAAACGCGCTTTTGTAGCAATTTTCGTAAAAAATTTTTTTTTAAAGCTTCGAGTGTTGTTAGGCAAGTCGACAAAATTTGTTCTCGAATTTTGTGGACTTGAGCCTGTTGGCACACTTGCCCTGGTTGATATTGCAACCCTCGGTTGCTTCAACCATGATTTTCTTCAAATTTCTACACGAGCCCCTTGCCCTTTTGCCAGAACGATTTTTTCGTAAAAAACTTTTCGGTAGTTTTCATTAAGTAAACATAATTTTGGAACAATGCCACACACATTCACTTAACCGAAATCGTCATTACTTATCATGATGGAAACTCCGGCTGCAACTCATCGTTGCCTTGAGCCTTTTCGGTGGGAATCCCTTCGTGGATGGGATTTTAGGCCACAACTTATTGTTGTCTCGGGCCTTTTTGGTGGGAATCCCTCTGTGGATGGGATTTTAGGCCACAACTTATTGTTGTCTCGGGCCTTTTTGGTGGGAATCCCTTCGTGGATGGGATTTTAGGCCACAACTTATTGTTGTTTCGGGCCTTTTTTCACAACCTTGTCTTCTTTTCCGGGTGGAATACTGGCTATCAAGAAGCCTTTTTCACAAACTTTCCCTTTTCACGATGGAATTCTGGCTATGAAGAAGCCTTTCTCACGAACCTTTTCCTTTTTTCACGATGGAATTCTGGCTATCACGAAGCCTTTCTCATGAACTTTTTTCTTTTTTCACGATGGAATTCTGGCTATCACGAAGCCTTTCTCACGAACTTTTCTCTTTTTTCACGATGGAATTCTGGCTATCACGAAGCCTTTCTCATGAACTTTTTTCTTTTTTCACGATGGAATTCTGGCTATCACGAAGCCTTTCTCACGAACTTTTCTCTTTTTTCACGATGGAATTCTGGAAATATGCAATTTGGGGGAAGACTAATTTTATACATATATCACAAAGAGTATTTACATAGGATCCGCCTCGTTAAAAACCTTGCCTCTTGATTTAGAGCCCCCTTTGCAAGGAAAAGAGTACGGTCCTCCTTATTCTAATGCAACTAGGAAAGTAAAGGCTATATTACATCTAGCTAGAACTTGTTTTTTCCCGAAGTCACTTATAGACACGTGATTCGAATTTTTTGATTTTCAGAATGTAAATTTGCGAAAATGGAAAAAATACTCTATACTACATCTAGCTACAACTGGAACTTTCAAGGGTAATACCTTTTCAGGCTGTCAGCATTCCACGAATATGGCAACTCTTCGCCAGTTTGCTCCATTAAGCGAAAAGCCCCTGGCATGTCTGTTTCCTTTGCAATGTAAGGCCCTTCCCAAGACTCATGAAGTTTTCCTAGGTTCTCCCAGTTTTTCTTCCTCTTCAATATAAGATCGCCAGTTTTGATGTCCTTTCGGACCACTTTCTTGTCTTTCCGAGCCCTAGTCTCTTTTTGGTACTTCTCGATGTTTTCAGCAGCTTCAAGGATTGTTAGCTCGATCATGTCCTTTTCCACTTTCTTATCAATTTCCTCAATCTCTTTTGCTTTCAGGACTCGCATGCTTTCATTTTTGATTTCCTCCGGTGTCATTGCCTCAGTGCCGAAAAGTAGGCGAAATGGCGTGAAACCCGTTGCTCTTGACACTATGGTGTTGTGAGACCAGATCACTTTCGGCAACTCATCCACCCATTTACCTTTCTTTTGGTCGAACAAGCATTTTTTGATTCCCGAAAAGATCAGGCCATTTGCCCTTTCAACTGCTCCGTTGGACTATGGGTGGTACACTGACGAAAATTTCGCATGAGTACCCAAGGTCTTGCAATACTCTTTGAAAGTGTAACAATCAAACAGTTTGCCATTGTCAACAGTTAGTTCTCTAGGAACCCCAAACCTGCAGACTATGTTCTGCCAAAAGAACTTCTGAATTGTTGTTGCTTTGATATTCGCAAGTGGTTTTGCTTCCACCCACTTTGTGAAATAATCGACTGCAACAGCTGCGAATCGGCAATTCCCCTGAGCCGTTGGCAATGGGCCCACTAGATCCATTCCCCACCTTTGCAGTGGCTATGACGGTGGAATTAAGTGAACTGGCATTGAAGGCAAATTTTGTTGATTCGCTATTTTCTGGCATGCTTCACATTGCCGAACTAATGCCTTGGTGTCAATGTTTATGGTGGGCCAATAGAATCCCTGCTTTATTGCCTTTCCAGCCAAAGCCCTGGTGCCTATGTGCGCACCACAAAATCCACTGTGAATTTCCTTTAGAAGCTCTAGGCCTTTTTCGGAAGTGATGCACCGCAGCCAAGGCTCAGTGACTCCTGATTTTTATAGTTCTCCGTTTACCACTGTATAGCCCCGTGCCCTTTGTTTCAATCTTTTTTCTTCCAATTCATCTTGTGGCTCATAGTGGCCTCTCAGATAAGCCATGATTTCTGCTCTCCAATCAGGAGTGTCCACTACATTCACGATTTTCGGCCTTGAATCTTTGATGGATGGTTCCCTGATGATTTCGAAAATCACATCGGGGGGCAGCTCTTGATTTCTGGCAGCTGCTTTCGCCAGTTTGTCTGCCTCATTGTTGTCATCTCTTGGGATATGCTGGACTGAGTAACCTTTGAAGTGCTTTTCCATTTCCCTGACTTTTTCCAGATACTTCATGAGAACAGGATTTCTTGCTTCACTTTCTTTCTCGATGTGTTCTTGAATTACTTTCGAATCCGTTCTGATTATGAAGTTCTGCTGCCCCAAGGCTTTCATTTTCCTTAGTGCCAACAGAAGAGCTTCGTATTCTGTTGTGTTGTTCGTGGAATGCTCATTGTTCGCGAATACGAGCCGAGTTGCGTATCTTATCACTACGCCCGTTGGGGACGTTACGACAGCCGAAGTTCCAACCCCCTTGTAGCACCAAGCCCCATCACACTGTACTATCCAGGGTTCAGGTACATTTTCCTCGAAGTTCTGAGTAGGCGAAGTCCAATCCACGACAAAATCTGCCAGAACTTGCGACTTTATTGCACTTCTTCTCTCGAAGTCTACCACATATTCAGAGAGTTCAGCGCCCCACTTGATTATTCGGGTGGATGCTTCTCTATTTGCGAACAAATCGTTTAACGGCTGGTTGGTGATGACTCTTATCCTGTGACCCTCGAAATAGTGCCTTAGCTTCCTTGCTGCCATGATGACTGCATATGCGATTTTTTCCAGTTCGGAATAGAAGATCTTGGAGGCAGACAAAGCTTCAGAAGCAAAGTATACAGGAATTTGTTTGAACTTTCCTTCTTCCTCCTTTTCTTGCACTAGCACCGCACTTACTGCCGAACTTCATGCAGACACATATAGCAGAAGTGGCGATTTCGGTTCGGGAGGACAGAGCTTGGTCATATTGGACAAGTAATCTTTTAATTCTTGGAAGGCTCGCTTCTGAGGTTCAGACCACTGGAAGTTCTTGGCACTTCTGAGGACTTGGAAGAATGGTAAGCTTCTTTCTGCGGCTTTGGGAATGAATCTGTTAAGGGCAGCCACTCTCCCTGTCAGCTTCTGCACATCTTTCACTGAAACTGGATCTTGCATTTCCACTAAAGCCCTGATTTTGTCGGGATTCGCCTCTATGCCTTTTGTTGAAACTAGACATCCGAGAACTTTCCCCTTGTGAATGCCGAATACACATTTTTCCGGATTCAGCTTCAGATTTGCTGCTCTCATATTCGCGAATGTTTCCGCCAGGTCACTGATGTGGTCTTTCCTCTGAACACTTTTGACGACTATATCGTCCACATACGCCAAGATGTTCCTCCGTATCTGGGGGTGAAGTACTATTGCTATCATTCTTGAGAATGTACATCCTGCGTTCTTTAGCCCCTCTGGCATTCTCACGAAACAAAATGTTCCGAAGGGAGTGATGAAACTTGTTTTTTCTTCGTCCTCTTTGCGGACCCTGATCTGATGATACCCAGAGAACATGTCCAGGAGCGAGAGCATTTCACTGTTGGCTGCATCATCTACGATTTTGTCTACCCTTTCCAAGGGAAAATCGTCTTTCTTGCATGCCTTGTTCAAATCTGTGAAGTCCACACACATTCTCCACTTTCCATTTTTCTTCTTGACTGGTACAATGTTGGCTAGCCAGACTAGATACTTTACTTCTCTGATTACTTGTGCGTCTTGCAATCTCTGAACTTCAGCTTCCACTGCTTTCACCTTTTCCTCGGACATTTTCCGAAGTTTCTGTTTCTTGGGAGGTATTTTTTCGTCTGTTTCCAGGGCATGTTCAATGATGTCCCTGTCAACACCTTGCAGGTCCTTAGCTGACCATGCGAAAACATCCTTGTTTTTGTTCAGAAATCGTACAAGGTCCCTGTCCTCTCCGGCACTGAGGTTAGCCCCTATTGTGACTGCTCTATCGGGCATGTCATCCAGATACACTTTCTTGGTTTCACCATCTGCGGCTATTTCAATTTTTTCTTTATCCCGCTTGGCCTCTTCGTAAGTTTCCTTCTTCTCGTCAGCTGTTTTCAGCTGGTACACGTTCGTCTGGCCGGGCGTGTGGCCTTTTTCTATGTTTCTGGCCTCTTGTTGATTGCCGAATACTGTAATGACCCCCTTGGGTGCGGGCATCTTCATGCATAAGAACTGCTGCCTTATGACTGCGTCGAACTTGTTCATGAAACCTCTGCCGAAAATCGCGAGATACGGATGATAGATGTCAACCACATCGAAGGTGAGACTCTCTGTTCTGGCATTTTCGAGATCTCCGAAGGAAACAGGGAGTGATATCTTTCCAACCGGCTTGATTGGCTTTCCTCCAAACCCTTGCAATGGGTACTCTGGCAGGTCCAACATGTGTTGGCTCAGATTCATCTTTTCGAAAGTCTTCAAGAACAAGATATCTGCTAAACTTCCATTGTCAACTAGGACTTTTCCTATGACCCACCCAGCTATGTTTACCTCAATGACCATAGCATCATTATGAATCGCAGATTTCAGCCTGAAATCTTCTTCTGTGAAGGTGATTGGCACCTTTGCCCACTCCGGACGTGCAGCTGGACCGTCATTGATGATGGTGTTTACAGACCTGAAGTAATTGCTTCTTTGCTTCTTGGTCTCGAATTCCATAGCTGACCCTCCTGTGATTGGCATGATAGTCCCGAAAGATGGCAATGCTTTGGAGTTCTGAGGTCCTGCACTTGACTGAGGCCTTGACGAACTTTCTGGAGGTGGTGACAAGATTTCCCGAATCGGTTGTGGTTGTTGGATTGACTGGATTGCCTGTGACTGAGGAAAAAATTGCTGCGATGGTTGCCACGATGACTGTGGTTGTGAGAATTGCTGAACTGGGACTGAACTTGGTTGTGAGTTCGCGAATTGCGGCTGCCAAAAATTCGGGCGAAATTGGCTTGGCATTGAGGATGCAATGCTCATTAGCGCTTTTTCTTGCTGAATTCTTGCCATGTTTTTCTTTGTTTCTGGGCACCCTTCGGTGCTGTGGCCCCTCCCATGATACTGGCAATAGAAGTAAGGGTCTTTCGGGTTATGGTTCGTGGGTCTCGGGGGTCCTCTTCCTCTTCCCCTTCCTCTGGGCGCGAACCCTCCTCTGGTGCTTGGCCTGCTGTTTTGGTCAGGTTGTGGATTTTCGACATTGTTGACATTTCGCGGATGCTGGGATTGTGCTCTCCATGTCATCTCTCTGCTTCCCTGCCTTGCTTCGTTTCGTTCGGCTACTCTCTTGCGATGGTCATCATCAGACAAGATGTATTCCTCCAATTCACGAAAAAGTTCCTCAACCGTCTTGGGTTTCTTTCTAGTGAGATGTGAAGCTGTTGGCCCTGGAGTGAGGCCCTTGATTAACGCATTGATCGTTGTTCTTTCATCAGCTTCTGGAATTTGGGATGTCTGCTGCATGAACCTTCTCACGAAGTTCCGCAGTGGCTCTCTGTCTTTCTGCTTGCAGTTGTACAAATCTGATGCTTCAGCTGTTGTGTCATGGAACATCTGGAATGCTTGCATGAACTTTGTCTTGAGATCTGCCCAGCTGTAGACTGAATGCGGCGGTAGCAAGGAGTACCAATTCAGTACTGGTCCTTCGCAAGCAATGATGAAGGATTTGGCCAGTGCAACATCATCCCCTCCTGCTGAATTCACAGCTGATTCATACCTCATGAGGAATTGCCTGGAGTTTCCGAAGCCGTTATATTTCGGGAGAGAGACCGGCTTGAACTTCGGCGGCCAAGGTGCTGTTTGCAGCCCAATGGACAGCGGCGACTCAGAATCTACGAAGTGTGAGATTCCGTTTCCGTGAAGAAGTTTTCTTTCGGGGATTCTCTTGCTGGCCCAGATTTCTGATGTGGTGATTCCTGCCACAGGGAACTGTTTTCTTGCTCTTTCATCTCATCGATTTCTCTCTGTATTATTTCAATTTGTTCTTTTGCTTTGTTCAGTTGTTCTAACTTTTCGGAGATCTTTCTTTTTGCTTGCAACTGACTCGCGAATTTTTCCTTGTCTTTTTGCAGCTGCTGTATTTTTTGCTGAACTCTTTCTAGTTCTCTGTCTATGGTGTCATCATCATCATCGACATTCTCAAATGCTTGTTGTTCAGCAGGTTGTTCTTGAGTGTGAGCTGTCTTCTCAGCTCTTGCCTTCATCAGAGCTTCGAGCTTTGCTCTCCGCTCTTGATCTGTGGTGTTAGAAGGTTCAGGAGCGAAGGGGATTTCATTCCCTTGAGGAGGACGGTGGTCATCTCGATTTGTCTCTGCTGGAACGTTCTTCTTGGATTTCTTCTGTGGTGGCATCGTGAGCTTTTCTTCGGCTGAAACACGGTGGGCGCCAATGTTGGGGGGTATCCGAAAATCCGGAAGAGTTCCCCGAACACGAGCACGGAAGAAGAGGTGCGATGAACACGTTCAAATAAAGCAGTAAGGAAGAAGGAGACTTAAGCTCTCCCACCGATGGCTCAAATTCCCAAAATTCTGAATCCATTTACACGTGCCCTCGCGCCCCCTTTTATAGGGAGATGAAGGGACTTTTACATTCCTAAAACGCCCTCGAGCTCAAAGAATATTCCTAATGTGAACACACACAAGAATGTCTTTTTTATCTCACATATTTACAAGCCTGCCACTAGTTCACACTCTAAACCCGGACTTTTTGGGACGACAACTTTGACTTTGCTTCTTCTCTGGTTCGTGAATTTCTCCGCGCATGACTTCCGAACCAGACTCCCGACAGATTCCCGAATTAGCTGTCCTCCGAAGTTCGTGACTTTGCCAGTTCGAGGTTCCAGGCTTTCGCGTGTTCATGACTCCGAGTCTTCACCGATTCAAGATCCCCGAAAATTGTGTGTTCGCGAACCTGAGGCTTCGCAGGTCCAAGATTCCCGAAAATCGTGAATGCCCTGTTCCTGAAAAACATATCTCAAGAACTTCGTTAAACTCGATGTTTCGAGGGTGACGGGTTTTCCTGAATTCCCCAACATTAATCACTTTGCATTGCAATATTGATGGGTCCTATTAAGGTTTGTCTAGTCTTTATCATCATTCCTTGTTAACCTGGGTTTAGATTTATGTTGGGTAGCTATGCTTAGTTGCTATACCTGGGTTATGGTGGTTTTAATGAACAATAATGATGAATCATGCTATACCTTTATGTTATATCTTTGTTTGCTTAATACAAGACCATATGCTTAATCGGAACATGGAGAACCACCCGGGAAAACCGTACAACCACAAGGCACATGGCTCTGCCTTGGCTGAATAACTAGAGACTTTAGTGTTGTAGCAACCTTACCTGAAAGGGACAAATGGGGAGGCGTTGACGGAGTATAGACTCGCTCTAGTAGGGAGTTGGGCTTTGCTAAGACACGGTACCTACTAGGGGACTTTATGCCCCGCTTCGTCCTGAAACCTAGTGGGTTGTTGCGCATTGGAGGATCTTCGTAAAGGCCTCGTAGCGTCCCTATGCAATCACACCTTGGTAGTGTGGTATGATGCTTGGCCGGCATCGCATGGTTGGGTCTAAAGTTCTTCGGGACTTTTACGCGACTTGTGGGTAAAGATGTGCAACCTCTGCAGATTGTAAAACTAATCGATTAGCCGTGCTCACGGTCAAGAGCGGCCTGGACTCTCACATGATAACTGAACTTGAAAATGAACTTAAATCGTTCTCTCTGGTTATGCTTGCCATGTGCTTATGGCATTTCTCTTAACCTTATGCTTAATTGTGGGTTGGTATAAACTTATACTTTATTAGTAATCAGGTGCTAATAAAACTTGATCAACTAAAATGCTAAATGCTTGTAGCCCAGTCCACTATAAAGCCTTTGCATTTATGTCTTCCCCCACACTTGCTGAGTACGACAAGTGCTCACCCTTGCTATAAATAATGTTGCTCAGAAGGAGGAGGCTACTTTGGAGTCTTGTGAAGATGTTGCTGGTGCTAGGCGTACGCAACCCCCAGTCGACTGCCTGTGATGTTTGGAGCCTTCGTTTCCAAGATTAAGCGTAAATCTCTGATAATCTTTCTTTTTCTTACGTGATACTGTTTCTGTATTCACTTATATGTCACTATATGCATGAAACTTGATCCTGGCATGCATATAGGTTTGCACTTGGTTTTCTTTGGAAAATCCGGGTGTGACAGAGTGGTATCAGAGCTGTATCGACTGTAGGACGTAAGCCTAGATAGCAATGGTCGTTTCTTAAGGTTTCCCTGCTTTTGACCCAACACTTTTTCTCATCTGACTCATCTCTCCCTCTCATCTCTTCTCGGAGGTGACACGGCCTTCCGGCGCCCAGTCCCGGCGCGGCGTCCTAGGTGGGGGCGGGGCCAGGCGGCATGCACGGCCCGGAGGGCTAGGGCGGCGGTGGACGAGCTCAACGCCATGGGCGGCAGCGGCGGCCAAATTAACTGCTTATTGTTAAACAATAACTCAATAAGTATGAAGTATACAAACACAAGTAATTAATCTTCACACGTTCATCTATAGAGGTGACCACTCTGCCGGATACAGCTTGCTGTGTTGTGTATACCAATCTCAATTCTCATCTAAACATTTATAGTGATAGTTGACCAGGCAGCACGGGAGATTAATTAGTAAATTATTGCTGAAGATAAGTTACACTTGGTGTTTTTTGTTTCAAAAAATATACTAGTCCATTATTATTTCAAAAAATATCCCAATTCTCATCTAGCTGTCGTGATCTGTACGTGGACAATGGCATACAATGCGTTTGGATGAACACGCAAGTTTGTTTAGTTTATGTTTATTTAGGCTAGTCGAGTGAACAACGATGAAGAAACATTCCGGCCACTGCCATTGTTGGCCCTTCCAGAGAGGCATTTGAATACTTTCCAATAATTAATACTTCATTATCTGACGCTCTGCTTATGTCGTCCATGCTTACATCGAACCCATGATGTATGCCTGTATGATAGTCCAGAACTTCGAAGCTGACCACGTGTTTAATTCAGGGATGGGATGATCTGGTTCCTTTTTAATGGGTTTGTCCTATTTTTTTAGATTCGTATGTAATAAAACTTTAGGTGAAGTATATAATTGATTTATTTTGCTGAAACAAGAGATGAAGGGCTAATTGAACTCACAGCAAAAGATGAGGGGTCAACATGATTATTTGGCATACCACAACTTTTTCAAGCAATTAATTCTTCATTTTCTGGTGCTTTGCTTATGTCGTTCATGACACCTATGCTGAGTATGTGTTTAATTTAGAAACAAGATGGGATGGGATGATCCTCTCCATTTTTATGTTATGTTTTGAACCTGCTGTGAAAATCATAAATTATCACCACCAACTGGTGCTGAAAATGATTATCAGCGCTTTTTCTCTCTTATTAAGAAATTTCTAAAAACATACATAATGGTGGTCAAAAAAGTTTTACCCGAGTGCCTACCACACCAATATCAATCGGATATCACAAGAGAATATCTTTCAAGAATGGGGCAGATAGATTGACAGGGAAACAAATAGATAAGTAAGAACCCAAGAGACCCAGATCAAGCGTCAGGGCCACAAGCAGCTTTCTAATTACACCAATTTGTCCCGTATTTGTAAGATATAAGATCGAACCGCATTAATTATATGAATATTATTGGCAACCATTTGTGCTTGCTAATTAATGAGCCACTTCAATATTCAACATCTTCGTCATTCATGAATGGCCTTGCCGTGTAATGATGAAATTTGTGTGCATCAACTTCATTGTTCTGTGCCTAATAAGTTGCATGATGTCTCGTGCTATCAGACTGTTTTGGACACTGGATGTGGTCAAACGCATGCTACTTGGCGTGAAACATGTATGCTGCTTTGACAAATGTGTTACACAACAAGAAATTTGTAAAAACATACATAATGGTGGTCAAAAAAGTTTTACCCGAGTGCCTACCACACCAATATCAATCGGATATCACAAGAGAATATCTTTCAAGAATGGGGCAGATAGATTGACAGGGAAACAAATAGATAAGTAAGAACCCAAGAGACCCAGATCAAGCGTTAGGGCCACAAGCAGCTTTCTAATTACACCAATTTGTCCCGTATTTGTAAGATATAAGATCGAACCGCATTAATTATATGAATATTATTGGCAACCATTTGTGCTTGCTAATTAATGAGCCACTTCAATATTCAACATCTTCGTCATTCATGAATGGCCTTGCCGTGTAATGATGAAATTTGTGTGCATCAACTTCATTGTTCTGTGCCTAATAAGTTGCATAATGTCTCATGCTATCAGACTGTTTTGGACACTGGATGTGGTCAAACGCATGCTACTTGGCGTGAAACATGTATGCTGCTTTGACAAATGTGTTACACAACAAGAAATTTGTAAAAACATACATAATGGTGGTCAAAAAAGTTTTACCCGAGTGCCTACCACACCAATATCAATCGGATATCACAAGAGAATATCTTTCAAGAATGGGGCAGATAGATTGACAGGGAAACAAATAGATAAGTAAGAACCCAAGAGACCCAGATCAAGCGTCAGGGCCACAAGCAGCTTTCTAATTACACCAATTTGTCCCGTATTTGTAAGATATAAGATCGAACCGAATTAATTATATGAATATTATTGGCAACCATTTGTGCTTGCTAATTAATGAGCCACTTCAATATTCAACATCTTCGTCATTCATGAATGGCCTTGCCGTGTAATGATGAAATTTGTGTGCATCAACTTCATTGTTCTCTGCCTAATAAGTTGCATGATGTCTCGTGCTATCAAACTGTTTTGGACACTGGATGTGGTCAAACGCATGCTACTTGGCGTGAAAAATGTATGCTGCTTTGACAAATGTGTTACACAACAAGAAATTTGTAAAAACATACATAATGGTGGTCAAAAAAGTTTTACCCGAGTGCCTACCACACCAATATCAATCGGATATCACAAGAGAATATCTTTCAAGAATGGGGCAGATAGATTGACAGGGAAACAAATAGATAAGTAAGAACCCAAGAGACCCAGATCAAGCGTCAGGGCCACAAGCAGCTTTCTAATTACACCAATTTGTCCCGTATTTGTAAGATATAAGATCGAACCGCATTAATTATATGAATATTATTGGCAACCATTTGTGCTTGCTAATTAATGAGCCACTTCAATATTCAACATCTTCGTCATTCATGAATGGCCTTGCCGTGTAATGATGAAATTTGTGTGCATCAACTTCATTGTTCTGTGCCTAATAAGTTGCATGATGTCTCGTGCTATCAGACTGTTTTGGACACTGGATGTGGTCAAACGCATGCTACTTGGCGTGAAACATGTATGCTGCTTTGACAAATGTGTTACACAACAAGAAATTTGTAAAAACATACATAATGGTGGTCAAAAAAGTTTTACCCGAGTGCCTACCACACCAATATCAATCGGATATCACAAGAGAATATCTTTCAAGAATGGGGCAGATAGATTGACAGGGAAACAAATAGATAAGTAAGAACCCAAGAGACCCAGATCAAGCGTCAGGGCCACAAGCAGCTTTCTAATTACACCAATTTGTCCCGTATTTGTAAGATATAAGATCGAACCGCCGGCGTTACATCCGGGGTTATCTCTTCATTCTCAATCTTCTTGAATGTGCTGCCAATTTGTTTTTCTATATAAGTTGTTTCCTCTTTCACACGGTATACCAGACTACGAGTAACTTGTTCTGCTCAAATTTTCCTTCATATTTCTGGACAACTTTTTTCTACATAACTTTGTTGTACAATATGTATTGCATTTTTTTGATGAAACATTTGTGTATCAATTTATGTATACAAATTATGTATAGGTAGATTGGGGTTTAGGGGAAGGGGTTGAAGAAAAGACGAGCTGGCACGGGCACGGTGAACTGAGCGCGAATAGAGAATAGCGGGATGGGATGATCAAAAAAACGGGATCATCGAAAGGGATATTCTAATTGTTGTCGGAAATCGTTGGTTGCAAACCGGCGGCACAATGGTGTTCCCCTGCACATTTGAAGGATAGCAACTAGCTAACACTACGTGTAGTATTTTGTTACAATTGTCTATAGGTTGTAAAACTTGTTTTCCAGTAAGTGTTACACACTAGATCAACCATAGTTGCACATCTTAATAGCAAAATCTACTCCATCCGTGCCAAAAAATATGTCATTTTAGGATTCAAAATGTGTCCCACAAAGCATGTCATTATACTGAATTCACGCATACACATGTGGGCATGCAATAGTCAATTAATTATGTAAATGTGACTAATAAATAGAGGCAGCTGAGGTCGTTTAAATTTCTAAAAGTTACAGTTTTTGGACCGAGGTAGTCGTTTAAATTTGATGTACAAGTAGTGACAGCCCTAGATTAAGGTTTTAAGTTTTCTAATTCACCACCATTTTAGTAGGCTACCAACACTAGGCCACAAACGAGGGTGGTTAAAAGGGGTCTTTGCTGGCGGGTGGAGGGCCTGCCAGCGATCATGTGCCAACACAAATCATCTCCGTGCTGGCACGTGTGTGCCCGCCAGCATAGAAACCTCAGTGCTGGCGGGTGCTTAAGTGGCCCGCTAGCATTGAGGTTTTTTCCAGCGCCAAAAAAGCTCGAAATAAATAGCCAAAAAAATAAGTTGCACATTTTTTTTGTAAAGTCGCACTGCTACGTGGCTGTCGGGTTTGAAACCCGTGTCCTATACTCCCACGCGAACCCTCCTCTACCACTACACCATAAACTCATATGTGTCCATATTATTATACTCATATTATACTACACACAGTGTAAATCATTTTGAAATTAAAAACGTGTCAACTACAAAGTTTCATAACGTTCTGAGATCTATAACTTTCATGTTGAGAGGTTCTCCATTCGAGGACATTTACAAAATTTGAATTTTAAATTTGAGAGATTCAAATTTTAATTCATTGAAAATTTGATTTCAAATAAAAAAGTTGCAATCTGTAGTTCATAACTTCTCAGGATCTACAACTTTCATGTTGAAACTTTCTTCATTTGAGGTCATTTGAAAAATTCAAATTCTCAAGTGACTTTGTCCATCTCTGGTGGCGGACCATTTGTGCTGGTGGTTGACTTATGTCGCCCGTCAGCATGGCATGTGACTTATGTTGCTCGCTAGTAGTATGACTTCACTGCTGGCGGGTGCAGAGCCGGTGCCCCTGTGGAACCCGCCAGCACGCTATTTTCCATGTGTTAGTACAAATCATTTCTGGCATAGTGGCGCATATATTGGTTTCAATTATCAGTGGGTAGATTGGGCAAATATATCAGTTTATAATTCGCTCGACAGTTGTTCCAACAACATTTAATTTGTACGTATGTCCAAACCTTTACTTTTATTATTGTCAGGATGTTAGTAAACGGTGGGTAGTACGTACCACCGGAAACAGTCTTATTACACACGTGCGGGAACATGGATGGGAGCCATTGCTCAAAAAAGTGAAAAAATTTTGTGAAAAGAATGAGATTGAAGTGCCGGATATGAATAAGGAAATAAATGTTAGAGGGCCATCTAGACGAAGAAATCAAAAGGTAACAAACATCACTACGGGAGAACCGAAATTCCCCGAGTGCCAAACATCGGGCACTCGGGGAAGCCAATCATCCCCGAGTGTTGCACTCGCGGAAGAAATGCACTCGGGGAAGAGAGGCTTTCCCGAGTGCCGCAAAACCCATGGCACTCGGGGAAGGGTGACACTCGGGAAAAGCCTTCTTCCCCGAGTGCAAGAGGGGCACTCACAAAAGGAAATTCGCATTTGACAGTGCCCTTGGACGGAACCGTTTGCCAAAAAATAAAAAATATCTTCCCCGAGTGTCGTGCTCTAGCACTTGGGGAAGGTGGCCTCTTCCCGAGTGTCTTTTCTTGGCACTCGGGGAAGGATATCTTCCCCTAGTGTCACGTGGAAGCACTCTGGGAAATATTTTTATTTTTTTAGTTTTTTTGCTCCATTTTTTGGTGATGCCTTGCCACATTATTTAAAACTCTTTGATCAAGTTTGGTTCAATTTTGAATTTTTTGGGTATATTTCGTTAGTTTTTTCATTTTCTCGAATTTTTGGGGACAGTTCCAATTTGAACTACACGTACATGAAATCATATAATCTGGCGATTCAAAAAATGATATTCATGATATTTGGTGTATATTGACGCCGTATCCAGTAACTCACATGAAATGTCGAGCATCTTGTTTCCATGACACGATGAACAACTTACGGGAAAAGTGTTTCTAAATTACAGAAAATCCGGGCGAAGTCCGAAAATCACGAAACTTGACGGGGCATCGTGTTATCACATGTAGACGTTGTGTGCAACAGTTTAGAAGATTTCGAGCAAGT
The DNA here is from genome assembly GCA_036936925.1 of Cenchrus fungigraminus. NCBI lineage: Eukaryota > Viridiplantae > Streptophyta > Magnoliopsida > Poales > Poaceae > Cenchrus > Cenchrus fungigraminus. The sequence continues at coordinate 14,459,918 of CM072768.1, read as the reverse complement.
TGCGATGTGTAATGCCTAAAACCTAGACATCTCCACATGTGATTCATGTGATAACACACTCGGAGATGTGTGGGTTGTAGGCATCAGACATCACAACTTGCTCAAAATCTTCTCTATTCTTGCACACAACCTATACATATGATAACACAACTCCCCGACAAGTTTTGTGATTTTCGGACTTCGTCCGGATTTTTTGTAATTTTGAAACACTTTTCCCGTAAGTTGTTCATCATGTTACCACAACAAGATGCTCGATATTTCATGTGAGTTGGTGGATAAGGCCTCAATATACACCAAATATCATGAATATCAATTTTTGAATCACCAAATTATATTATTTAATGCACCTATAGCTCAATTCTGAAGTGTGCCAAAAAAAATCGAGAAAACGAAAAAACTAACGAAAAATAACAAAAAAATCAAAATTAGGCCTAATTTGAGCAAGGAGTTTCAAATAATGTTTGAAGGCCTCATAAAAAAATGGAGGGAAAAAAACAAAAAAAAAATTAGTTCCCCTAGCCTCGTGCCTTTGTTGGCACTCGGGGAAGAGATGCTTCCCCGAGTGCCGGAGCTGTGGCACTCGGGGAAGGGGCCTCTTCCCCGAGTGTCAGAGTGGTGGCTCTTTGAGATCCTCAGCCCGGCCGCCGCGCCCAGGTCATCGCCTACCAGGCGCTCTGCCTTTTCGCCTCTACTGCCTCTGTACTTAGCATCTCTCTCATCTCCTTACTACTCTTTTGGTTTGTTCACATAAAGACATAATGATTTAGTGCACATCATGACCCCTTCTTTGAGATCTCTAGCAGTTCTTTCAACCTAGTTAAGATTTGGTAAATAGACATTCACATTTGAGATCTCTAATAGTATAGCATCTTATATCTAGGAAAAGAGTCTTTCAAACATTAAAACTTGAGGCTTGCAAACATATGTACTATAGGGTACCAAATTTGGAACAAATAGCAAGGGACGGTAGGCTAAGTATAGGTGGCTGCCTCTGTCCTCACAAAGTGATGATAGGGAGAGCGGCATTGTATTTATGCTTGCCACCGGATCCAACGACCGTCCAGTTCTAGGCGGCAGCAATTAATGGCCATGAAGAGGGAGCTGCTGGATCTTGGATCACAATGCAAGAAGAAGAATGTAAATATAGTAGCATTGGCAAATATAGTAATCTCAGCACACACCATATATACAATTAAGTTACTACTAGCTAGTCCGGTCCTTGTGTCTGGACGTGCGTGGTCCTTTGCATATATTGCTTCCTTGGTACACGGCCAGTTTTATTCTCAGACTGCAGATCTAGGCACATGGCACTGCCTAGCTCACTTTTAGTAATCAACAATTAATTAACATGCTAATAACCTTAATGGCAGCAATGCAAGCTAGTAGCTAGCAGAGATCAATTTATGGATGTGGTCCATGCATGCACCATGCAGCGCTGCTCTGCTGCCTGCCTAGCCTGCTGGTGGTAGATTAGATCTCATCACGTGAGTGCTTACACATGCATAAGAGATCAATGGGATTCTTGTCACATCTGTCCTTGGCCGGCCGTTCGCCACCCGTAGCCGCCAGCGTCACGCAAACCACCATCAGGAGCTACTGTCACCGCAATGGGCACCCCCGCTGCCTAGGACCATCGGACACAGAAGAGCGCGCGTGTCACCACCATCACCGCAACATGCACCGAGACAGAATGGTCGAGCACGCCTCCTAGGTGACGACCGATGTGAGGCCGCCACCTCACATAGGCGTCGGATCCGGCCGGCGCCATGTCAGATCCAAGGCTCTGCAAGCTTTAGCGTCACGGAGAACCTTCACACCGGCGAGCCACCCATGGCGACCTTTGGTGGATGGGTCCGTCTAGATCCGCCGGAGGGATAGGGAGAGGCCCTGCCGCCACCCTCCTTGCGAGCCGCACAGGCTTTCAGCAGCCCACTCAGACGGCGGGAGGAGTATTCCGCGCGGGGTGGCGGTGGCTAGGGTGTGGAGGTTCCAGAGTGTCCTGTCGTGGGGGCGACACGAATGCGAGGGACTGTAGGTGTATTCAGTGGCATTTTGGAATGCCTCGAAAAATAGAAAAACACCTCAAAAGATATTTGGTGGCATTTGTAAAAACGCTAAGACTGTCTCCAACAGGTTACTCATCCCCACCGCCACCCTCAAAATGAAGGAGAAAACTACATTGTAGTTGCTCCAGCAATTCACTCATGCCCATCCCCATAATGAGCTACCTCCCCTTTCAACACTCAGTCTCAGGAATCTCTCTCCTCTCCCCCATCCCAACTGCCTGCGTCGATCCTCTCCCACCCTATTCTTTCTCTCCACCCGCAGGTCACAGCGAGCGGCAGGATGCCAGCGTGGTGGAAGGGCAAGGGAAGGAGCAGCAAGTCCAAGTCCACAGCGGTGGCGGGGGCCGCCGGCGTGATTCTGGCGGCCGCCAGGCCGGGGAGGATAAGGGGAAGAAGCATGTGAGTAGTTTCAACGAGGCGCTCCTCACCATGGGGATCGGAGGGAAGCACTAGCTGACGCTGGCTGGGGCGGTGGTCAGGCTCCCGCTCCCGCAGCCGGTGTCCCTGCCTGTGCCGCCGCCATCTGCGCCGGCCTCGTGTCGTCTCCCGAGTGCCAGTCATCGCCGCTTCCGCCCTGCGCCGGTCATCACCGCCACACTCGCTCGCCACGCCAAGGCACCGCCGGGAGCGTCAGATCCGGACACCAAGCCACTGGATCTGCCGACGGAGACCGCCTCCTTCACATCCTAGCCCGACTGCCAGAGAGCTCCAATCTGACTCGGGCGTGAGCAGAGGCGGGCGGAGCAACGGCTTGAGGCGAGGAGGAGCAGCGGCTTGCGGGTGGAGAAGCGGCTCGAGGAGGACCGGCGGTGCGGGAACCAACTGCGATGCCCCGATGCGCGAAGGGTTGCGCATGCTTGCTGCTAGACGCCGTTTTTTTGGGAGCCGTTGCCCTTCTCTCTCTTTCCAACATAAGGGGTATATGAAGATGAAGGTGGGTGTGCTTGCTGTGGATAGTCTAAGGAATCAAAATCTGGGAAGGGAAAAAGTCATCCCCTCCCGGCGTTTTTGCAAAAATGCCTCGTAAAGTGTACTAACATGAGGCGTTTTAGGATTGCCTCTAGTTTTGTCTATGACATTCTACAAAACACCTTATATTAAAGCATTTCACATTAGTTACCTGGTAACGTGGTCAGGGATGAAAGTTAGAATTGCACTTTTTATGGGACGGAGGGAGTACTAGTTTAAGTTTGAATCAAAGGTAGCTGAAGCCATATGCCACATTTATTCCACAAACATTTTTGTTCTGTATTGATTTATTTCGATCCACAGAGATATTCCAACAGCATTTTTACACACTTTATTTTCCACGATGTAATTAAAAGGTGGGACAACCATAATAATGCATTATTATTACACGCACGGAATGCAGGGCAAGGATGGGAGCCCTAGCAGTTGATGGACGCAAGCAACGACGACTGACAGTGACATTCTTGGCAGCATATGGTAGCAACAATCTCATGGCCATGGGCATTTCGTCAGGCAGTAGCATTTAGAGGGGAAGCCGCTGCACCCTCCATCGATGTTGTCGGAGCTTTCGTTCATACATGTTTCAGCGCAACCAAGGTTACTGAAGCACCACCCAACATAGTCGCCGCTCAGGTGCCGGCAATAAGAAACGCTTTCGACGGTGGCCATCTTTGCATGCATCAGCACATCGGACGGCCGAGCGGCGGCGCATGCATCTAGAAGAGTACTATGTAGGTGTCGTTATTTTATGGGTAGCCATACTAATTAAGGAATGTATAATCTAAAAAAGCTTGTGCATATACATGTGTATGTACCGGTAGTAGTCACGATGACGAGCAGGAGCACGATGGCCGCCGTATAGAGGTTCTTGCTCCTTGGTGAAGGCGCTGCCATTGGGTAATTGCTTGCTAGCGTACGTTTTGGTGGAGGTTGTTGGAACTTCGAAGAAGAACGAGCGAGGGAGCTGATGGATCATGGAGAAGTTCTAAAATTTCTACACATATATAGAGAATTAGAGAGAGAGAGATGACATGGTGAATGAACGATGCATGTTTTTTACGAGAAAGCAGCCAAGTCTAAGTATAGAATTAATGGCGTTACGTTCGGGGTTATCTCTTCGTTCTCCTAATCTTGTTGAACCTGCGGCCAACTTGCACCAAAAAAAACAACACGTTAGTAAATATATGGCGCCATCAGGACCGAATGAAGAATCTCTATGAAGCCGGCGCGCGCTGTCGTCCTCCTGCTCGTCATCATGACCACCGGTGGTCACAAGCATGAAACATATATATGACATTATGCAGGCCGAACATTGTACTTTTTTTTTCCGGAAAGGCAACATTGTACTTCGACGGCCACGACAGATGCAGTCGCGTGTTGCAGGCCGAACATTGTTCCTGCGCAAGTATGAGCTGCGGGAAAACAAATGTCCTTTTGCACTCTTCAGAATTCAGCAGCACTCTTCCTCTTTGTTGATGAGCACTGTACGTCAGTGCGTGCAAGCTGTAAGGAGTAAAATCCAGTGGCGGTCACTAAGCTTGTACAGTTGTGCTATATAGGTCCCAAACTTAGGATTTTGATATTAGGATCCCTAAACTTGCACCATTGTGTGATCTAGATCCCAAACTCATGATATATCGTATTTGTATCCCTAAACTTGCATGGTAAATGTCATCTAGGTCCCAAAGTTCAGCATTTATATAGAACAAAAGGTCAATTTTCACCCTATTATTTTTTAGAAAAAGTAATAAAAATAGTAACTTGAACATATAATATCCAATTAACTTCAAATAAAACACCCAGTGACACTTTTATAAGAAATTTGGTACATGTTTTATATTTTTGTGGTTTAAAAATTTAGTTATGACTTTTAGATTAACATGTTTTTCTTTAAAGTTTCATAAAATAGGTGTAAATCAAACTTTTTTCAATAAAAATTTTTGAGTTCGGGACCTAGATGACATCTATCATGCAAGTTTAGAGACAAATACCATATATCATGAGTTTGGGACCTAGATGACAAAACTGAGTAAGTTTATGGACCCAAATATTAAAAATCCTGAGTTTGGAATCCAGATGATACCTTTGTGCAAGTTGAGGGACCGCCAATGGTTTTTACTCAGCTGTAAGGATGTATTACGGAGACATCTGAAAAACCAGAAGCATGTGTTGCTCAGGTCTGTTCGTCGCCAGGGAGGAGGAGCAGTGGGGATTGCTAAGGAGTCGCAATTGCTGGCTCCATCCCGAGGTTTGAGCGACCGCCAATGATTTGTACTCAGCTGTAAGGATGTCTGGAAGCACCGAAAGGCCATGGTGTTTCAATCGTTGCCGCCTTGCCAAAGCCGCCTGCTGCAGCACGCAAGGGACGATGCCCGGCTCTGGGCGGCAAGACTCCCTAGAGACGATGCGCCGATCGTTGAGACACGGTGTAATCTACTTTCCCCCGTGCAGCCTCAGACCAGTCTCAGTGGGGTTTCATAGACATTAAATAGGTTGTCATGTAAGCAATTTTGATGATGTCGTAGTGTATTAATGAAGAGAGATGTAAAATGAGTTTCATGAGGATGAAACCCTCCCTACACAGTTACCTAGACAACTTGTGTCTTGCATGCAACCTAGAAAACAACAATAGATGAAACTATGCATTGAGAGGGTGGTGTTTCATTATAGTTTTAAATATTTTTAGATGATGTGTCACTTTGGGTAATCGTGTTCATAACATCTCCACTGAGACTGGCCTCATATGCAAAACCTGCCCCCGCCCCCCCCCCCCCTCTGACAGTAAAAAAAAAACTCAACACGTGGCTAAAGGTCGTAAAATGATTCGGCAGGGATAGATGGCCGGCCAACATTGTTGTCCTTCTGGGGAGCCATTTACACGAAGGAGGTAATGGTGCTTGCTTGGCACAGTACATTGTAATCTTGTACACAACATTTCTACTAGGGCTTCTTACCCACGCGGAGAAAAAATGTACTGACTTATTTATTTCTCTCCACACAGTGACATGATGATGAACTCATTTGGTATTTAAAAAAGCTGCAGCAGGTTGAAGCCCATCTCCATAACGGCCATTAAAAAACGTGTCCAAGTTTTAACTCAGTTTCAGCACATTTTATTATTAGGCCCGAGACGGCCCAAAAAACAATATCAGCCACAAAGCTTTAGCAGGCGGAAGCAAAGCAGAGTATTCCATGGCTGCTCCTCTGCCAGTCATGGCGACCGGCATTTCCCGCTGTTTGAAGAAACAAGAGATTATTGCTTGTCTAGAGCTAGAAAGTTTTAGCTAGAACGGCAGAAGGTCTGTGGCGCCGGCGCCGCCAGCCAAAAGAAGATAAAAACTCGTGGGTTCACAAAACCATGTCTGTAAATGCCGTTGTTTTACTGATAGACTAGTTAACCGTATCTGTCAAGTTCTTTCTTGGGTTCCACAATCCATAGAGTCGATTAGTTTACAATTTTCCCACTTGCAGAACAGAACCGGGGATGGTAGCATGCTGAAGTCAGCTGTGCTTGTTTGAATATTTATTTTCTGCATTTTGAACTTGCGTGTTCGTCTAAAAATGATTCCAATGCAATTATCAAGTGGCAAATAATAGCTATCAATCATGGGCTAAACCCACTTGCTTCCTGGTCTACTGTCTAGCTATCAATCAGGCTATTCCTTAACCCCATAGCATGCACCACAGCCACGGTATATGACTCATTCTCATTTTAACGCCCAGGTGTATACAGAGCTAAGCAAGGTGTACTGGAAAAAGTTCCAACTTGATCTAGGAACGTCATGCCTGATTGTTATTCTTGGATGTGCCACGAGTACATAGTTACATGTTTTCTGTGGGCTGCTATACATTTTTCAGCGAACTTCAGTGTCCTGCAGCTAATTTCATGAACCGAGTAGTGTCCTTGTAACAAGATTTTACTAATTTGAGTTAATGCCAATAAGATGCCTATTTGAACTAGCAAGGTCGTCGTTGGCTTCTTCCACAGTATTCTAATGCCTCAATAGGTAGTAAATTACGAGTGTTTCTAGACTGTGATAAGTACTCCCTCCGTCCCGTTATGATCGTCGTTCCAAAAAAGAACCGTCACCCAATGCAACTCACACAAGACGCTGTTACCCCTATAAGCCAATTAATGCTGCAGCGTACGCCAGCGTCCGCGAGGTTGGGGATTCGTTTTTGGCAGCCTGTGTGTGGTGTGCTCGGTGCCTTGGAGCTCGCGATGGGGAAGTGGAAGACATAAAGCAGTGCGGTACAGCTAGTAAAAGGCCTACGGGTGCTACGGAACGACGATCATTGTGAGACGCGTTTCTGTAGCTGTAGCGACCGTCAATTGGGGACAGAGGGAGTATAGTCCAAGCCCATCTTATATGCAAGTCCCACACCATTCATGTGATGCAAATAAGAGGAGCCTTTTGCAGCTACTGCTATCGATCCATTTTCCATTTACTACTCCGGCGATCTCCCCGCTCTGCTCAAGGTATGCTCGTGACTTTGGCTATGAAAAGGTTCATGGCCTACAGTTACTCAGGAAGCTGTTCTGAGTTCCTTTTTCATATTCTCATAAACCTAGTCTGATAGCTGAAGCTTGATGCTGGACAGACAATTTCTATTGCCCTGTTGGACCACACTGATTCAAGAGATCCTGTTGGGAGCAAAACAATTTGCATTGAGACATACTCCATCCGTCCCACAAAAAGTGCAATTCTAGTTTTTTTAAGACAGATTAGTAGTGGCGCAAAAAGACTCTGATGCCCCTATTTTTTATCCATATGCAGTATGTTTTGACATACAGATCAGATCTGATTACTGAATTAGACAAGTAATTAGATCTATTTTTTAGGATTGCACTCTTTGTGGGATTTTTTTCAAATTATGGGATTGCATTCTTTATGGGACGGAGGGAGTACTGATTTAGTAGTGTAGGTTACAGAAGTGTGCTAACAATTTAGTGAATACAATGAAGATTATGACAGATCAACCGGGAAAAAGTTGACCATGACGGCATGTCCCCTCCCATAGCTATAAACATATATTGAGAAACAGTACTTAAACTATAAGAGAAATACATTGCAAATCTCTTAGGCTATAACTTCCATTATAAATATCATGGTGATCATATATAGTTTAGTCATCTTTATGGAACCCAACTGGTCAATATGATTGTGACATATATCCAGCACCAGCTATGCATGAATTATTTGAAACAATATTGTAGATAATTTTCCGTGTGGAATTCATTGCAACAGCTGGGATACCATATCCATATTCGTCAAAATGCTCAATATAGAACAGGATTTCCATACACTCGAAGGGGAAGGAGAATATAGCTACACAAAGAATTCGAGGCGTCAGGTGATTATTCTATCCTGCATCTTCTAGGAGAACTATTATTATGCAACATACATGATCCATTTCTTGAGTTGTATATAAAACATTACTATAAACAATTTGCTATCTATTTGTATTTTAATTTGACGTGCAAAAATAATCTTGCAATTGCTATTAGTTGGACCTAGTAATCCATTGTTGATTTGTGCTAATGTTCCAACCGTATATCATCTATGTACATTCTTATACATTTTAACATGTTTCTTTGGTAAGGACCTGTAGCATACACTCTCCAATAAAAAATAAGTGGTGTTTAAAGGTTGATTCAAGAAATCATTCTAAACAAACATCTGTTGTGGATTAATTCTTATATATGTTGCTTTTGCATATTTAATAAAGATACAAGTATATTTTATCAAGGTTAAGTTTAAAAAATCATTATTTTTATAGGTTAATAAATTTTCAGAACAGTTAAAACTGCTAGTAAAAGTTGAATTTTCTGGACTATATCAGTGCCCTAAGATCTAGAATATGATTTTGTCTTTTTTATATTAGGAGACGATTTTGCTTGAGAGTATACCAATGCTTGAGAATGCCATCAGAAAAGTATTGGAGACTCTTGTCGTCAAAACCATGACCATTGCTGATCTAGGATGCTCTTCAGGCCCAAACACATTGCTCTTTGTCTCCAGTTTAATTGATATCACAATTGAACAATTCAGTAAAGATGTTGAATGTGATCCTGTGGAACTTATGATATTCCTTAACGACCGACCAAGTAATGACTTTAACCAAGTTTTCCGTTCACTCAAAAACTTGAAGAAAAGTACATCAGATCAATAGACAAACACTCCACTTTTGTACCACATTTCTGGGCTGCCAAAGTCATACTACAAGAGGCTGTTACCCAGAGAAAGTGTCCATCTCTTTCACTCCTCTTCTAGCCTTCACTGGCTGTCACAGGTATTTGCATATTATTGTAAATCCTCACAAGAAATTATTTATGCGTTTGATCATGCCATGATAATTTACATGCACTTTTCTATACCTAAATTCATATTAACACAATTTGCATAGGTACCTGAGGTACTGGAAGGAAATGGAGATGTATTGATAGACAAAGACAACATTTATATCTCAAAGACCACTACATCATTTGTAGTAAAGTGCTACAGAGAGCAGTTTAATAAGGACTTCTCTACCTTCCTAAAGCTGCGTCACCAAGAACTTGTGTATGGAGGGAAAATGGTTTTAACATTTAGTGGAAGGAAGGATGAAGATGCATACAATGGAGAACTCAACAAATTTTTTGATTTACTTGCTATATCACTATGATATGATCTCTTGTCACAAAGGTAAATAAGAGTGGCATACGTACATACATACATAAATAGTTTGACATTTGTTAAATTGTTTTATTTAACTACGATAATGATTATAACATGTAGGGTCTTGTGGAGAGAGAAAAACTAGACTCCTTCAATTTACCATTTTATGGACCCTCAATTTCTGAAGTGAAAGAATTATTAGTGCAAAGCCACATGTTTGAATTGGATCACATAAAACTATTTGAGACAAACTGGGATCCATATGATGATACAGAAGGTGATGATGTTCATGATAGTGCCTGCAGTGGCGCAAATGTCTCTAAGTTTACTAGAGCAGCACTAGAGCCTTTGATTGCAGGCCATTTTGGGGAAACCATACTTGACACATTGTTCACAGGGTATGCATGTTTTGTCTCCAAGCACCTCGAGAAGGAGAAGACAAATTTTGCCATTATCACCATGTCCTTGACGAAAGTATAGTTGGAACCCATTAATGGCATCAACATAATTGTGTACTCTTCCAGATACCATATTGTGATGTAAAGGGATGTCTTGCTTTACATATTTTATTTTCATTAGTGGGCCTACGGATTAGTTGTCGCCAGAGTGTCTGTATCTCGTTTCCGTGTGCATCCTGGTTGTATATACTAGTCCATTAGCCTCTGCATCCGCACGGGCTAGTACTTTATTATAAAGTGGCATCTGCTAGTTCATCATGTATACATGAATAATTATTAACAAAGAGTTGTACAAATCATTACCTGTAATGGTTGCACCAGAGTGTATTATTTGTCTTATGTGTTTCAAGATTTGCACCACTTTACTTGAACCAAGTAACGGTTGATGCACGTATATATGGTGAATTATTTTGAGGGGGGCACTATAGATAAAAGATAGTTTTTAGTCCAACAAAAGTTCTATAGCATGCATGCAAACTTTGAAAGTTTTGTAGTTGTTTTCTACGAATGAAAACAAAATTACTCGACCAGGAGCACAATATCACGAATTTTGTCCTTGTTTCTTCTATTGGTCCAATGTGTGCTGCGACACATATAGCAGCTATGAAACATTAATATAAATTAATTTTAGATGGTTGTAGAATGAGTGAAAGTCTAAAACTTATAAAGTTAGTAATGTTATACTCGATAGATACTGTCCACATTTGTTATTACTGAAAGTATATCTGTGCTCATAAACATAAAACTATACTTTGCAATGTCTTCAGTATCTTTGAACTGTTTGGAGTAGTTGTAGGCAGGAAGTTGACTACCTATCTTATTCCACTAGCCCATACTCCTGTTCTACTGCATGACTCTGACATTTGTAGTTATGTACACAATACCTTTTTCAATTAGTGGTTTGCACTTTCCACATTGAATTAATAACACTATGCATCATGGTTCCCTAATTTTGCATCAACACTAATAATTTGTAAACTGAAATAATACAACGAATACAATCAAATTGAACATCTATCATCTTATATACCTCTTGATCAATAAGGATCATATCACGACTGAATTGTTCTCAAGTGCCAAGTCAAGTTACATTCCACAATCTTGTTACTCTTGCCTCGATGTTCCATGATCATTTCCTTGTCTAATTTCATGTAAGGTTTTGTTCACCATTTGCAACTTGTTCAACTGCATTAGCAAAAGATTCTGGTGAATCTAATTGAGTTATTTTCTATACAAAAGACATGACATAAAAATATGGAATTTTCTATACACATGTTGTGGTACCCAAACAACAATCAAGTAAAATATATTTCAATAGGAAGATTCAGACCAATCTTGAGAAGCAAGTCATCTATATGTACGTAGTGTGCAACACCTCAAGCACTAAACAAATAATTTAGTAGTCATAACATGTGCCATGAAAAATTGATCTAATTGTAGAAGGGACATTAAACAAATTCCAAACAATGTCTCAACATTGATTGATCTCTATTCTAACCAATGGGTATAAAAGGTTCTATGCAACGATAGAAGAATACGCAGAGGAAAGTTATCAAACATTTCTAGTGAATAGTAGCAGGGGACTAGTTTCGTTGATGAAAGTAGCAACACGCTGTAGTTGATGGCAACGTTACACAGGAGGCTCTCTCTTTTTATATACGCACATAGTCCGTATAGTACAGAGTATATAAGGATAGATTGTTTTCGTGATTTAAATATGGGAGGAAGATTCCATGCAACAGATCAACTCCATTATATGCGGTATGCATGCATCTGTACATGCACGTATGGATCTTGCTAGTTTGTTAATTATATTGCCTATTTACTTCCCTTTTAGGATATATTTTTTTATGATTTAAAAATGGGAAGGTGATAAAGGGCAATAGACAATTAGGTTGCATGCGGCAGGCACGACATGATAGTTTTACATTTTTTTATTTAGAGTAAAGAGATTTACTATGTAAGATATAACCGGGAGATGGTTTATGTTTAATTTCTCTAAAAGTGGTATATGTGGGTATTTGAGACAGATGTAGTGGGGTTATTTCTGTTAACTTGTCATAATGGCATAGGCGGGTAATTTTAGAAATAATGTACATCCAATGACTAATAAAGTTAATGAAAAATTTTAGGTTGTTCACGTTGGATTCCTAGGTGGCTTCATGTGGACACACTTCTCTTTTTTTAAAGTGTCCACCTAGTGTCACATCCGGTTTTAAAGGAAAAACCATATGCATAAATTATATGTGCGCTACGATCAAAGTTACACACATGTAGACTCAGTGAATACCAAAACATAGTGCCAAAGCATAGAAAGGATTACTACAGTTATTACATGACCGAAAGGCCTATAAATGAACCAAAAGCGAGTACTAGCAGCAGAATAAAACATCACCACAGGCAGCTAACTGGTGGCACGCTCTTTAGAACTCATCGGAAATCACTGGGGAAATCCTCAAATATCTTCAACTCTGAGCAGCAATCCCGGTTGTGTAGATGCAACAAATAAACAAGCATGAGCACATGTCGTACTCAGCAAGGGGAGGATAACATAATAAACAAGCAAGGCAGTATAAGTGGTAGGTTGATGGGTTTAAGCAGTTAGCAATTTTAGTTGGTCAAATTTTATTAATCATCTATTTACCAGCACGTATAAGTGTATATCATTCCACAATTAAAGTGTAGCATCATCATCGTAAAGTAAATACCAAATAAAATTGATATTTTGATAGATTAATTATGTGAGGGCCCAAGCCACTCATGACTGTTAGCACGACTAATCGATTAGATTTAAACACTCTACAGAGGTTGTACATCTTTACCCACAAGTCGCGTAAAAATTCAAAAGAACTTTGGACCCGACCACGGGATACTGATCAGGCATCATACAACACTGCTGATGTGTGATTGCATAGGGATGTTATGAGGCCTTTAGAGATTCCCTAATGTGAAGCAACCCACTAGGTTTCAGGTCGAAGCAGGGCATAAAGCTCCCTAGCAGGTACCATGTCTTAGCAAAGCCTAACTCCCTGCCAAAGCAGGTCTATACCTCGTTTACGCCTCCCTATTTGCCCATTTTAGCTAAGATCACTACAACATCAAGGTTTCTAATTATTCAGCCAAGCCAGAGCCATATAGCCTTGTGGTTGCACTGCTATCCTGGGTGGTTCTGCATGTTCCAATTAAGCATGTGGTCTTGTAATTAAATTATCATGTAGGAACATAGAGTATAAAGAGTATCCATGTTGTACATTACCAACCCAGTTGAGCAAACTAAGCAGCAACTACCATCAAAATTAATTAAGCAACCGGTTACAAGGCAATGGTTAAAAGAAACCAAGCATCATCCTTAATAGGAACCCATCAAAATTAATGCAAAGCAATAACATAAATACAGTGATTAAATGCATGTTTATATAGGATAAAGCAGGTAAACCAAGGACACTTGCCTCCAACAAGCTTCGGAAACTGCTCAGAGCCTTCAAAGTATTCTCCTTTAGGAAATCCATCGAACTGCTCGTTCTCTACGCATCACACATTCACATGCAAAGAAACCACACAATAAAATAAGAAATAGTACACCAATCATTACAAACAGAAACAAAATCTGCACTAAACTAATCTACTCGTCGATACAAACACGTGGATATAAAACACACTAAAAGCAGGCAGTGGCGAATCTAGGAAACACTTATAGGGGGTGCTGAACATATAAGCGCGAACAAGTAGCATGCATAATATAAGTTTCATAAGCACAGACAAGCAGCAAGCATAGCAGTTTTATAAAGAAACGTTGATGATAACTTAAAATAAATCACATGAAACAGTAAAATGTCAAATTTGAATTATTCCACGAAGTACATTTGACGCCCATTGTGATTCACCTTATTCTTCTTGAGGAGCAAATTACACACACAATAAACGAATTATTTACAAGGGAAAGACCAAATTTAATATTCTAAGGTCTCCAATTAACAAGAGAAGAAAACGTACCACTATCTTTTTTTTGGCACTAGCATGCGACATTTTTTCATCTCTTCAAACCGTTTTATGATCTTTTCATTACTGATGCTTCTAAATATCTCCTTCTTAGTGTATCATATCATCAAATCATTTAGCCACTCATTATCCATTTTATTACGCAAATCTGTCTTTATGATAGACATAGCTGAAAAGACCCTCTCAACTGAAGCCGTAGCCACCGGAAGGATCAATGTTAGTTCAATAAGTCTGTAAACCAATGGATATGTGTTGTGCATTCCAAGTCTGACCATAATTTCAGAAACCTGTGACAACTCTGTACATCCAAGAAAGTGCTGATTTCTTCTAACACGTCCAATAAAATTTCTAAGTTGATTTCGCACCAAAGCAATGTCACCAATATAGAAATCTTCAGCATAAATTTCAGCAAGTCTGACAAGCTTATCCAAATCAAAACTAGCGAAGCAATTCCTTGGATTAAAAGCAGCCATGCACACTAATAATTCTGAACTAAATTCACCAAACCGGTGGTTCATCTCCGACAAAAGGGCATCAACAGCAGCAAGAAAAATCTCAACATGGTAGAAATGCATGTTTGTTACCTTTTGCTTTCGACGTCTAGATGTCCCTCTAGCATCTATTTCCTTATCCATATCTGGCACTTCAATCTCATGCTTATTGCAAAATTGTTTTACTCTCTAGAGTAATGGTTCCCATCCATTTTCTCTCATATCTTGCAAGCTGTCTTTCACTCCAATGATCAAATGCATTGCTTCAACAATGTCTTGATCCTTTCTTTGCAAAGCTCGAGACAAACTATCAGTCATGCTCAACAATTCTATCATCAAATGCAAGATGAATACAGAATCGAAACTCTCCATTTTACCAATCAAACCAAAAGCTCCACCATTAGATGTTGGTTTAACACAATCTTTCTTTACTATCTCAAGGACATCTATGATAGCCTCCCACATCACCAAAATCCGAAGCAAAGTTTTAAGATGTGAGCCCCATCTAGTATCTCCAGGTCTAGCTAGGCTACATTGTTAGTTTAAACCTTTTCCAGTTAGAATTTCACCACTCTCAATTTTTTCCAACAACAAATCATGATGCTTTGCAAGTTAGACATCCTTTCTCATACAAGATGCACCCATATTATTAACTATTACAGGAATATAGTTAAAGAAATCTGCAATGGCTGGAGTAGAAGTTGAAACGGTAACAACCACTAATTGCAACTGGTGGGCAAAACAATGTACATAGAAAGCATAGGGATTTTCGTCTCGGATCAATTTTTTAACACCATTAAATTCCCCTCTCATGTTGGAAGCTCCGTCATAACCTTGCCCACGAATCATGGAGATATTTAACTTGTGGCTAGAAAGCATACCAAACACAGCTTCCTTCAAAGCACTAGCGGTACATCGCTCAATATGTTGAAGTCCAAGAAACCTTTCCAACACCTTTCGTTCATCATTCACAAATCTGCACATAAATAAAAAATATGTTAGTACATGATCTGAAATTATAAAGTTAAAATAAGAAAATAAAAGATGCTACTACTAACCTCAAAATCACAGCCATCTGCTCCTTTACAGATACATCTCGAGACTCATCTATAAGCATAGAAAATTTCCTACCCTCAATCTCATCCATAATCATTGCCATCACTTCCTTTGCACAAGCTTTTTTAAGTTCCTTTTGTATTTCAGGACATAACATTTGACAATTCTTATTTCCTTTTTCAAATGCATCATTCACTAGCTCAACCTTGCCTTGTACCAGTCAACCAGCTCTCTAAATTAAGTTACCCTTGTTGAGAGAAGTAGAGGACTCGTCATGTCCACGGAAAGCATCACCTTTCATTATAAGAAATCTTACAACATCTAAAGAAGATGTCAAGCGAATCTCATATCGCTCCCCTTCCTCTTCAGTAACCTCATTGTATTTTCTTACAACATCTTTTCTTTGGTTCATAAAGTCATCACACTTTAGCCTAGCATTTGTATGAGTCTTACAACTACTGTGTTTCCTAAAAATATCCTTAGCTTTTTTCCAATTAACAAAGCCTTGCTTTGGAAACACACTACTCCCAAACTTTTCAGACTTTCCAGGATCAAAGAAAAGATAGCAATATAAGTAATAAGCAGCATCTTTTGAAATGTTGTACTCTACCCAATCAAATTCATCAAAACAAGATTTCTGAAATGATCTCCATTCACCACTTTGCCATTTACGAGGAAAAGCATAATCTTTAGGTTGGGTTGGACCACCCGAAGCATATGCTCTCATTACCGGATCTCTAATTCCAGAGTGGTAGTTTTCAATTGGATCATGATTTCCCTGATCACCAATAATATCAGAGTGCATAAACTCCACCATAGCTTTTTTCAATTGACTGGTGCCTGCATTGACATTAGTTTCTGGATTTGGAATCCCACTTGTGCTTCCACTACCACTAGAATAATATGAGAGCAGTGTTCTTTTTGACATTTTGAGTTCTTCACAAATAACCTACCAATCTGCCGTAGACAATAAAATCTGCATATATGATACATATGATCAAATGGGGCTAATTAATTGAGACTAGCATCTATCAAGAATTCATAATTAACAAATCAACATAAGTACTAAAGTACATAACAATTTGTGTTTTTGTTACCTAGATCCAGAGATTGAGGCGTCGTCGGCCCATCGCTCGTCGCCACCGTCGTATTCTCCCTTCGCCGCTCTGGGCTCTAGCTCGCGCTCGCGTGGGGCTTGGCTGCGTCGCGAACGGTCGCTCGTGCCGGGTGCCTGCGGCCGGTCGCTCCCCGCCTTCGGTGTCCTGGCGCCGTCGCGTGGTGGCGTCTGCGCGCTGCAACACCCTGAAATTTTCCGATTTCAGGATGTTATTAGGAAGAATATTTAAGCAACATTTTTCTCATAATTTAAAAATTTTCCCAACATTTGTTTTGTTACAGGAAATTTAGTGTAGGAAAATAATTGATGTCTTTCAGAATTAAATAAAATAGTTCTCTGAGTGTTGCATTCATTTCGTTTGCATGATTTTTGATTCTTGTGTGTGGTTTTCAAAAAAATCATAAAAAGATCAAACTCAAATTTCTCTCAATCTTTATGGTCCAACTCATTATCTCTCTATATCTTTTTTTCCTATCCCAATTCAGACTCTCTTCTCTGTTAGATTAGTAGTCACGCGCGGCCCACCTTTAATTCTCGTTGGCATGTTTCTCTCAGTTGGCCCAGCAGTTAGCTTAATCCATTTCGCGGGCCTAGCTTCCTCTCCCTATCTTTCATAGTCGCTGACAGTCGGGCCCACCAATCAGTTCCATTCTCCACCTCCCGTTGGCACCGTGTCACACTCGTGCTCCTACACCCACCCAGCTCCGTGCGCTATGCTTCGCACCCGAGCCGTGCACTCTCATGTGCCTGCACAGTGCGTCGCCCGCTTGGCCCTCGTGTTCGCACTTCTCTTGCCGTCTACCCCGCGCTGCACGCTGGCTCAGCTTTACGCACCTGTGCACTGCATCGGCGCTCATCCGTGCCCGAGCCGCTCAGCTCTCGTGCCGCTCCGCCTGTCTGTAGCCCGTCCTGCGGTACCACCACACTTGCTAAGCTCCCCTGTGCCCGCTCGCATCCTATCTGCGTGTCGTGACGACCTGGGCCCATGCGCCTGACCATTCCCAACCTTCGGCCGCATCTGACTGTGCCACCCGAACCAATCCGCGTGCCGTTGTCATCTCGTTGTGCGCGCCTATGCCTGCACGTCGCGCCGGCCGCTAGCACCGCCCATGCGACAACGTCGCCCCGCGTGCCCCGTGTGCGCTCGTGTGCTGCTCCTAAACCGCACGGCTGCTCCACTCCTGTGCGTGGCACCTACCGCTCGTCGCCGGAACACCGCCGACCACTGAGTTGGCTGCCGCACATCCGCCCGCGTCGTGTCACCTGCGCGTCGCCGCACCCTGTGCCACACCTGTCCCGTGCACCCGAGCAGCTAGCTACTTCGTGGGCCGCGACGCTCGCCCTCCCACATGTGCATGCATGTCCGCACCGCGCTTGCTCCCCTCGCGCCGGCTCGCCTCCCCGCTGCGTGCTTGCGCAACGCGCCGCCCGCCTGGCTCTCACGCACGTAGACGCAACGTCCCTCTCCTCTTTCAGTAGTAACACAATCCACCTCCATCACGTCACTAAGGTGCTGCTCATTCTACTCCACAGGTAAATGTTCCACCTCCATCGGCCAATTAATAGCCTAGCCTCTCACCTCTCACGCATGCATGCACGATCGCCTCATTTACTTCACCTGTCACGCATGCATGCACCATCCGTCACTCATCAGTAACGGTTTGTTGCTATAAGGCCATCTTTTGCTAGACTGTCTCCTACCTCCAGTTGGCGCCGCACCGCGCTAACCCGCGTGCCTCGCACCGCTCGGCCGCCCGGCGCCTGTGCTCGCACCTGAACGCCGCTCGCTGCCCCACGCTCGAGTTGCACGCTACCCGCGACGCTCGCACTCCCGAACTCTACGCACCGCATCTGCGCCGCTGCCGCGCTTTGCGTCACGTCCCGTCGCGCGTCTAGTTTTCCGGCACGTCGCCGCGCCGCTCCGCTGCTCTACCGCTCGTGCCTGCATCCCCGGCCTGCCTGTGTGCTCGGCCACCTGCCCATGCCACTTGCTCTCCCCCCTTTGTTTTCCCTTCACCTCCATCAGTAACGGCTGCAACCATGCAATGACAATCAATGGCTGGACTCCTTAATCCTCCCAGGCAGCGTCTTGCTCACCTTTTGCGCATGCATCACTCCTCTCACCCGAAACCGTCATCTCTTGAGTCGTTGACTAATCCACCAGTAACTACACGTCATCATGGACGTTAATGGCCACCAGCCATCACTCCCTCTCCAGTAACGGCCGGTCACAATGGCCATCGATGGTGCCATTCATCCCCTCTGACCCCAGCTCCTCTCATCTTTCCACCTTATAAAGGGCAACCAAGCCCTGCGCCCCTGCTGCTCCCTCGCCATGCGCACCCCTTCAGTCTGCAACACCGCGCGGCTGCCCGAGCCCAAACGGAGCTCCGGCCACCGGTCGCCCCTTCGTTTTGCCGGCCAGGAACCATCCTAGAGCAAGCCAACACCATCACAGGAACCCGAGCCGGCTGCCAACGTCCATCGCCCTGGCCGAGATCGGCCACCCCGTCGTTCGTCACCACCATACCCGGACGACCCCACCGCAAGTATCGTCAAGTCGAACTGCATCTCTTCCGCCAGTTCCTGTCACTGTTTTCCCTGCCGGAGGAGCATGCCCATGTGGAGACCGCCGGCCATGCCGCAGCCATCGTCTGTCGCCTACAAGTTTTCTGGCCGCTGCACTGTCATCTTCGTTGCCGGTTCACCGTCCCTGTTGACCCCCTGGTCCCTGGACTAAATCCGCATTGCTCTCAACACCATTGCGCCGAGCTGGAACTCTGCCGCTGGCTTTACCTGAGCAACACAAAGCTTCCAGGAAGTCTGCGAGATCATCAAGGCGCAGCTCCGCCGCTGGTCCTCATTGCTCATCGCCCACCGGACGGCATCGGCTTCAACTCCGCGGCCGTCTCCGTGGTCTGCAGCCACTGGTGAGCCCAACATCAAGCTCCGTGTACGCTTCAACCAAATTTTCAGTGTCGGGTCACCTTTTTGCTCTCTCTCCATGCCTATAGATAAACTCAGTCGTTCCGTCTCTGCACTTCTGCAGCTGTGCAGCATCGAAGTGTCTTCCAAGTCACAATCCACCTTGTCTGGTGCGGATGTTTGCTAAAATCACTTAATGCCTGTTGGGGGGTGTCCGAAAAATTCGGATGGGTTCCCCGAACACGAGAGAGAGAGAGAGCTGTTATCACGTTTAAATGCAGCAACTGGGCGAAAGGAGACTAAGAATCTCCCACTAGCGGCAGAAGTTCCCAAAATTATGGATCCCCTTACACGTGCCCTCACGCCCCCTTTTATAGGGAGACGAAGGGACTTTTACATTCCAAAAACACCCTCGAGCTCGAAGAATATTCCTAATGTGAACGCATACAAGAATGTCTTTTTCACCTCTGTTGACGGATAAAAGACGTATCCCTCTACGATCCGCAAGCGTACGGACCCCACACCTTTTTCACCACGGGATTCCCAAGGTTCTTGTCAATCCGCGGAGCAAGGGGATTACAAGCGTTCAATCTACTTCTACGCACTAGCTACTAAAATCCTAACTACTATTAAACTAGAAAACAACTAAACTACACTAGAGAGAACGATTAAGATATCAAGATAAAAGACACTCGCCCATGGGTCTACGATCATGCAACCAATTAAAGACATTAAACCAATCTAATCTATCGAGGGTTGTGACCACGGTTTCGCCCTTTCCCTCCTCTCGTACTGTCACTACGCGAAGGTATTCATGACTAGACCTATGATGGACACGGCGTATTGAATGGATCCAAGGAAGCATTGGAGCTCTTACTCCCTTTAAGGCATGGTAGCTAACCTTAAGCATTAAAGTATATTCAACACAAGATGATAGATAGATAATCCGACAAAGTATGATTACATCTTAAGATCGATTACAACCCATGGACGAATAAGGAGATTACCCCATCAAGGTGCTGGACATAGCACTGTTGATCATGGTTTCCCTTCCGACGGTGTCTTCCTTCTTCTCCACGTGAGGGTGCTTCCTTCGAGGTGGTTGATCTCCCCCGGAGATCTTCCTCCTCTCTCTCTAGCTTGTGGATGGCCTCCTGGTGCGAATGGCTCTCTCTCTCTCTGTCGATTGGCGGCGCCTCCAGGCTTTTAGGGTTAAAGATCCTTCGGGTGCAAGGAAAGGGGGGTCGAACCGGCCACCGAAGTGGGCTGGGCCGGCCGGCCTGGGCCGACCGGCCTGGGCCCACCTCGGCCCGGTTCGGTCGCCCCTTCGCTCCCGTGGATCCTCATGTAATTATGCACTTTGCCCCCTCCACTTGCATGATTTGGACGATGTCATCCTCGCGTCCAAGATGGAGGTTCTCCGCGCATGAAGTTCGGTCTTTTACGCTTCAATCCCCGGGGGTGTTCCTTTGTAACACTTCGGTCCTTGCCACCATTGGAAGTGATTTCATCAAGCTCATGAACACGAACAAGACTCCGTAAATGCTCCTTTGAACTTGTTGCGAATCCGTCCTTTATGTCCATGTTTTCCTACATAAACACAACACTTCCAAATGCATGCACATAGATGAACTCGTTATATGATTAGTGTGCCTAGTGGCGGGTTAGTTCCATAATCAAAACCAAACCAAAGTGTAATGAACATGCTAGGTGTACCAAAATACACCGTCAACATCTCCCCCACGCTTAGCTCTTGCTCGTCCTCGAGCAAGTACTCGTAAAAGAACTTCGTCCAAGGTGTTGTAATCATGTACCACTTATCCTTCTCCACAAGTTAGTCAATCCTTTCATCTTTAATACATAAACACAAAGTAATGATCATCAAACACAAACATGGGCGTTTAGAATTTTTACCACGTCAAGATTTACCCCACAACTCAAACTCTTCACTCGAAGTCTTCAAATTCAGCCATACTTACTTCTTTGCTTCCATCGGAGGGTTTTTATGATTTTAAAAACAAAATTCCTGCAACAAGTATTAGACAAAAACCTTTCTCCAAGCTCTCTCAAGTCACTCATATGAGGTGGCTATCCTAAACCAATTTTATAAAACTCTCACCTCCCATAAGTCTCTCATACAACATGTAAAGTGGAGCTATAGGTAGGGCTAGTGCAACCAACACAAGTATCGTCAAACTAAGAACTTCCTCTAATGGTTGTTTACCTTTCAAAGCCAATGATCATGAGAATTAACCATATGTAGGGATATCAAGGATGAGAAGATTTAGAATGGTGGACATGTGCAAGGGCAAAAGAAAATTGTGACTACAAGGCACCAATGACGTCCTCGTTGTCGGATTGCACATGGTTGGAAAAGAATGAAAGTTTCGTCTCTCAACAACGTGACATCCTTCCTTACACTTTATTTTTTCTTTTCTTTCACTTGATTCATCCCTCTCATATCTTTATTGCTACCTCCTCTTTTCTCTTTTTCTTTTTCTTTCATTCGTTCTTTCATTCTCATATTTTTTTCTTTCTTTCTTTCTTTCTTTCTTTCTTTTCCATACTCATACTTTTCTCTTTATTTTTCCCTCTCTTGACAACTTTTCAAAGCTCTCAACTCCTCTCTTTCTTGCATGCATACAATCTGAAATTTTAAATAAATCATGCTAGAGATGAGACGAAACTTTTGAAAGTAGGTTGTGTTCAAGGAATGCGATGTGCAAAAGAGATGTATAGGGTTGGGTATGGAATTCGGCGATGTACGGGACTTCCAATGTGAAAGTCACGTTACCGAATGTATGACGAGGCTAGCAACAAAAGATAAGCACAAGAACACGATCATTGCTCGAAATTAAAACTCCCAAGAGAGAAGGATCCTAGCCTAACTCATCGTGCTAATCACACTTATGGTGGAGCAAAAAAAAATAAATTGGCTTTGTATAGGATTTTTTCCTTACTCTCAACTTGGAAAAAGAGGTTTTGTTAACCTTTATTACAAGGGTTTTTAGATAATTTTCAGAACTGAAATCCTCCAACTTTTAGCATTGAACATAGCACAACTAACATGTGAAGCTCAAGATCGAAGTGTGGTATGGGTACTTTAAATAGTAGCAATTCCACTAAGCACCACGGCAAACGTTTTTCAAACCACACACTTGTGTTCATATATCAAGAATCAAAGATAAACAAACAAGTGAATAAAGATAAGCATCACACGAGACACAAAATATATAAAGACTCTTTTTATTTGATTTTCTTTGACTCAACACTAATTTACGACACTTTCAAACTTGCAAAAATTTAAAAACACACTCGAAAACTAATACTCATTAAACTCTAAGACTCTCACTCGAAGATTAAACCAAACCTAAACTTTGAAACTCAAAAGCTAAGGCTAGCTAGCTAGCTCTCCCCCACGCTAAAAACATACGACGTCCTCGTCGTATCTTACAAAATTCCTAAGGGGAAAACTAGACCTAGTGGTACTTCCCGCAAGAATTGCACCACTTGCCTCTCATGTTCCCGACCATGCCAAAGAGTTTGCGCACGTTGCGGTTAAGGAACTTGTAGTCGTCTTCAACTACGCGCTCCAAATCCTCCAAACGCTGCTTCATCGCCTCCATGGCTTGGAGACATTCGTCGACCGACGCGTAGAGATCCCCAATGGAGTGACGGCAAGCCGCACAACACATCGGATACAATCCAAATGGGTCATCATTGCCATCATCTCCACCGTCGTCGCCGCCATCGTCGCCACCACCATTGTCGTCGCCGCCGTCGTTGGGGCCTTCGGGAGTCCTCTCCTTGGGCTGCTCATCCCAAATGTAGAGGTCGTTATCATCTCTTCCGACGGCCGCCCACGAGCTCGGGCTACGATCGTCGGAGTAGTCGCTACCCCCATAATCCTTAGGCTCGGGCGACACCTCCTTGTAGTCTTTCCGCTTCATGCCTTGGATGCGCGCCGACCTTCGAACGGGCGTAGGGACCTTCTCTCCTTCGACGGGGTTGCGAGATGCGATAGCTCCGGTCGGGACACGCCCTCCGCAACGGATGCGGGCGGTCCTCTTGATCTCGACGGGTAGCTTGAGCTCGCATCGCTTCGCCTCCTCCATCGATGGCTCCTTGGCTTCTTGCTTCAACTCTAAGCTTCTCGGGGACACAATGGCTGCTGCAAGGGTACAAAATATTGCTTGAAGGGGTTGATTCCCGAGCTCCCAATTCGGCCAAATAAATAGTCCGGAGAGGAAAGCCCTAGAAACCTCATTTTCCTTTTTCAAACTTCCCTTAAAATTTTCTGACCAAAGAAGGAAGTCGAAAAGGAGCAATTCGGGCAAAAATCGGAGACGACCGCCGCCGGGACCCAGCTGGGCCGGTCGGCCTGGGCCGGCCGGCCCACCCTGTCTCGGGGGCCGGGCCAGTCCGATTTTTCGTGCACCGCCCTTTTTCGCCTCCTTAGCCCATGGGAAAAAGTTGGCCCAGTAAATCTTCACGAGAAACTCCAGATAATTAAAAGAAAAACTATTTACAGAAATTCAGGCCTTGTTTTTCGTCCTAGGCGGGACGTTCGGGCTCTTCTTCCATGGTGAAGACGTCAACATGGTGATGGGGCACAACGTCGGGTTCGTAGTAAACCTTAAGCCGTTGACCATTCACCGTAAATTGATCGCCTTTTATATCCATAATGGTTACCGCTCCGTTGGAGAGCACCGAATGCACAACATAAGGTCCGTCCCACTTGCTTTGCAATTTCCCCTTCCCGAAGGTTTTAAACCTCGAATTGTAGAGGAGGACCTTATCTCCTTCTTTAAATTCTTTCTTTTTCAATCTTTTATCATACCACCTTTTGATTCTCTCTTTGTATATGCTTGCATTTTCATATGCTTTCAACCTCATCTCCTCTAGCTCGCTTATTTGAATTCTTCATTTCACCACCGCGGCATCGAGATCGAGGTTCATCTCTTTAATCACCCAATAGGCTTTATGTTCCAACTCAACCGGAAGGTGGCAAGCCTTTCCATAGACGAATTGATAAGGGGTCATACCTATCGGTGTCTTGAACGCCGTTCGATTAGCCCATAAAGCTCCGTCTAATTTCTTTGACCAATCCTTGCCTCCCTTCTCTATGGTTTTGTTGAGGATGCTTTTTAATTGCCTATTTGACGTTTCCGCTTGCCCGTTGGTTTGTGGGTGATAGGCCGTAGAGACCCTATGCTCAATTCCCAACTTGGACAAGCACTTTTTGAAATTCTTCCCGGTGAAGTGAGTTCCTCCATCACTTATCAAGATTCTCGGTGTACCGAAACGAGGAAAAATCACGTTCTTGATCATAGTAATGGACTCCTCGGTGGAAGCTTTTCGACATGGTATAGCCTCTACCCACTTGGATACTTAATCAACCATGACTAGGATATACTCAAATCCAAATGAGTTTTTAAAAGGCCCCATGAAGTCTATACCCCATACATCGAATATGTCGATTTGTAGGTTGTATTTCAAAGGCATAGAATTTCTCTAAGAGATGTTTCCGGTTCTTTGGCATTCGGGGCATGATGCAACATATCTTTTAGTATCTTCATGCATCTCCGGCCAAAAGAATCCGCTCGACCATACTTTTGCTTGGGTTCGAAAATGGCTATAGTGCCCACCGTACTCCGTCGAGTGGCACTTCCTTAGAATTTCTACCCTCTCTTCTCTTGGCACACATCTTCTCATGACTCCATCATTGCCAAGTTTGAAGAGGTATGGTGCATCCCAAAAGTATTTCCTACTTTCGGAGATTATCTTCTTTTGAGAGTTTTTATCTAGATGATCGAGAGGCATCTTTCGAATCGCTCGAATGATATCGATCATCCAAGTATCTTTATCAAGCACTCTATAGAGGTGGTCATCTCTCATCTTATCTTCTATGGGCTCTTTATCATCTTGTCCACGATTCATCCTAGACAAATGATCGGCCACAACATTCTCCACCCCCTTTTTATCACGAATTTCAACATCAAATTCTTGGAGAAGAAGGATCCAACGAATCAAACGTGGTTTAGCTTCCTTCTTAGCCAAGAGATACTTGATGGCTGCGTGATCGGTGTAAACAATGACCTTCGAGTTCACGATGTAAGATCTGAATTTTTCGAAAGCGAATACCACCGCTAGCAACTCCTTTTCCGTAGTGGCATAATTTAATTGCGCCCCACTAAGAGTTTTGCTAGCATAGTAAACGGCGTGAACTCGGCCTTCCTTTCTTTGACCCAAAACCGCGCCTACGGCGTAGTCACTTGCGTCACACAGGATCTCGAAAGGTTGGCTCCAATCCGGAGGTTGAATGATGGGAGCACTCACCAACGCACTTTTCAAGATCCGGAATGCCGCTAGGCAGTACTCATCAAAGTCGAAAGCCACATCCTTTTGAAGAAGATGCGTTAAAGGCTTAGTGATCTTTGAGAAGTCCTTAATAAATCTTCTATAGAATCCGGCATGGCCTAGAAAGCTCCTTAAGGACTTAACATCCGTAGGAGGTGGGAGTTGCTCAACCGTCTCTACCTTAGCCTTGTCCACTTCAATGCCTCTCTCGGATATAACATGTCCGAGCACTATGCCTTGCTTAACCATGAAGTGGCACTTTTCCCAACTTAATACCAAGTCTACCTCCGCACACCTCGTGAGGACCTTTTCCAAGTTTGCCAAGCAATCCATGAATGTCTTCCCATAAACGGAAAAATCATCCATGAACACCTCGACAATTTCTTCGATGAATTCCGAAAATACGGCCATCATGCAACGTTGAAAAGACGCCGGAGCGTTGCATAGACCGAAGGGCATCCTTCTATATGAAAACGTTCCGTAAGGGCATGTAAACGTTGTTTTGTGTTGATCGTCCGGGTGAATGGGAATTTGCATGAACCCCGAGTACCCATCAAGAAAGCAAAAATAAGCGTGGTTTGCTAATCTCTCGAGCATCTCGTCGATGAACGGTAGGGGGAAGTGATCTTTCTTCGTCGCTTTGTTAAGCTTACGATAATCAATACACATCCGCCACCCGGTCACGGTTCTTTGCGGTATCAATTCGTTCTTCTCATTCTTCACCACGGTCAAACCTCCTTTCTTTGGTACACAATGTACCGGGCTCACCCATTCGCTATGCGGAACCGGGTAGATGATTCCGGCATCAAGTAACTTGATGACCTCTTTCTTTACTACCTCTCGCATGGCATGAGTTAGCCTCCTTTGGTGGTCCACTACGGGCTTACATTGGTCTTCCATTGGTATACGATGAGTGCAAAAGGCTGGGCTAATACCTTTGAGATCATTAATCGAATATCCAATCATCTTCCTATGTTTTTTAATAAAATCAGCAACTTCTCATTTTCTTCGGGACTCAACTCGTCGCTCACGATGACTGGATAGGTCTTGTCTGGGCCCAAAAATTCGTACTTTAATCCTTTGGGCAAAGGTTTAAGGTCTACCTCGGGCGCTTGTGGCTCCTCGGGTTTTATTTCTCCTATGTCTTCAAATTTTCCTTCCTCCACGCTTCCATCATGTGGCTCCAAGCCTTTCGTTGCTTCTTCTAGTTCTTCATCTTGTCCACTAATTTGATTCTCCATTGCTGTTTGCAGCGGGTCTCTAAGGGTTTCAACAAAACAAAGACTATCTATCTCTTCTACTTCTTCATCTTCGGGAGGAAAGGGTGTAAGGTGTTTAGAAGCACGAAGAAAGTTATATGTGTACTTTGTTCCATTAAGGTTCATTGTTACTTTGCCTTCTCCGGCATCTAACACGGCATCAACCAACTTAAGAAAGGGCCTACCTAGGATTATGTAATCATGATTACTATGGTAAGCATCAATAACAAAGAAATCGGTTGGTATACAATTTCTAGAGATTTTTACTTTCATGTTGCAAGCAATACCTAGAGGTTTAATAGTTCTACCATCTCCCATAATTAATTTCGTTGATGTTGGAGCTAAGTCTAGGTTGTGGTCTTGAACTTTATCGTAAATTTTAGAAGATAGGACACTTACTTGGGCTCCGATGTCGCATAAAGCTTTGCATTGAACTCCATTGATCTCGCAACTCAAGTGTGGTGTCAGCTTCTCTTCTTCTTCGGATCCTATCGCGTAGATTTCGGCGAGGCGAGCGTATGGTGATGCTTCGGGCTTGATCCCCATGATTCTCTTCACCTCGGCTATGTGTTCCGGATCCACTATGTCATCTCCAAAGAGCTTATGAAAGATCTCACCGGTGGTTTCAAGGTCGTATGAATTTTCCGCTTTCTTCTCCGGTGGGAAATCCACTTCCAATGCTCTCGCCATTCCCTTTTGATTAGGGAACGGTCTTCTCTTGTCGAATACTTCTCCGTAATCGATAGGAACCCAATCCATTGGTTCGAACTCCCTTAGTGGCTTCGCGCTTGACATGCTTCTCTTGTTCGTCTCATTTGGTACGGCGAAGTCGATGCTCCAGGTAGTTCTTGACTTGATGTGTTCCTCTTCAAGCTTTTCCGTGATTGGTTCCTCTTTTGTGACTTCCGGGGTTGCCTCTTTTGAAAATTCAGCACACTTCTTCTTCCTCGAATTATATTCCGGCTCTTCCGCAAGTCTTGTTTCCCAATCTCTTCGCATGGCAGCCGCTTTACTAACTTTTTGTAGAAGTTGAGCGGCTTCTGTGAGTGTTTTCTCCATGAGATCCCTGCCTGCACACATTTCGACATGTTGCATGCAACTAGGGGTTAGGGAAAAGAAAAATGTATGCAAGAGTACGTCACCGGAGAAGCCGAGTCTTGGTCCTTGTTCGATCAACCCATTAAACCTATCCCAGGCTTGGTCTATCCCTTCCTCCTCTCCTTGCATGAAATTGATCACTTGCCTCCTTAGATGTTGAACCTTGCTAATTGGAAAGAACTTCTCACAAAACTTCTTTGTCAACTTGTTCCAATTGCCTTCAACTTCGAAGGACGCAAACGAATACCATGTCTTTGCATTGCCGGCAAGTGAGTAGGGAAAGAGAATCCATTTGAACCATTCATCCGGAACTCCTTCTTGACGCACCGTGTTGCATATCGTTGTGAAATGCCTTATGTGTCTATATGGGTTCTCCGTAACCATCCCTTCAAACGGGTTTGCCGCCACCATATCGATGATCTTGGATTTAATCTCATACTTGGTCGCTTCGAGCTTCGAATCTGACACTTTTACTTTTATGTCTTCACATCGAGGGCTAGCGTAATCCCTTAATGATTTCTCCGGTTCTTCCACGGGTTGATTAACGAACGCCATCTAGACAATAAGATAAAAACAAAAACAAAAACAAAACAAAGGTTTTTCTAGATAATATATGTTAGATAAAGCAAATAAAAGATAAACTAAAGTATAAAACTAAGTCAAATGCAAATCAAATGATGTAAACTAGCTTGTTCCCCGGCAACGGCGCCAGAAAAAGGGGCTTGTTGACGGATAAAAGACGTATCTGTTAACACCAAAAATTGGTACAGGAAGGAGGCTGATTTGTTGACCAAACTTGGTAACAAATTCCGTTCGGCAGGGAAAGACTTCTTCAGAAGATTCGGCAGAAATGCCTGCGGTCGGCAGTTTGTTTCCGTTCGGCAAAAGGACTGTTTGCGCTGGATTCACGGGATCGCGTGGTGACGTGGCCCGAACGGAAGGAAGGGACGAATGGATGGATAAGCATTCGCACTTGGGCAGTAAATTAGGTATCAAATATTGTGCTCGTAGTCCACCAGGAGTCGTGTTAGGACGGGGTATAAATATGAACCCTGGATGTATGTAATGGTAATCGAACATTCTCACAACAAACCGGCTTTACGCCAAACTTTCGAGTCCTCTAGTCGTGTCGTCGAGTTCTTCGAGAGGGTTCATCGATCCGTCGACCTCCGTAAGTACCGGCAACCTTGTATCATGTCTAGTATCATGCGGTGGATTTAGATCGTGATGCAAGTAGTCTTGTTACCATGCTTAGTATCATGCGGTGGATTTAAGCTTGGTTCAAGAGGGTTTCTTGTTAGATCACGAGCCATGCGGTGGGCTAAGATCTAGCTTGGAGCTAGTTATCGGCTCTATTAGATTTGGCAAGATCTAATAGATTCATTAAGTTACCACGTGTTGCTTTGAGTTTTTACTTTATGTTTAAATTCATGTAACACTCTTTTGCCCAATTTAGATTGATTTGAATCGGCTTTACCTTGTTTGGTGATCCTCACGTTACATGTTCATATCTTTGGCTCAATACGGCACGTGGATCACGTGTTCTCTAATAGCCGAAATCGAATAAATCTAAGTTGTCACGTGTTGCGGGTTCAAGCTTGTTAATCTTGTGTAAATCTTGACAGAACCGGGTATCATGCGGTAGATGCAGGTTTTTGGGTTGTTTTAGAGCTAATCATCCGGTGGATTAGATCTCGATTTCAATCTGATAGGTTTATCATCTTTAGCAATGTTTGTTCCTTCTCCACGGATCCCGATTCGGTTGTACAACTGTATTCGGTTGTGCTTCCATGAGTAAAACGTGCTTATAAGTTCTGTTTTAAATAATGTATGCTTTTAGCCTTCCATATTTAGATTGTATCATACGGTGGATTGATCTCTTTGTGGTTGGTGGTGTGATTTAAAACAAGTTGTATCATGCGGTGGATTAACTTGTTTGATCTCATACTTGACGGGTTTTAAAGTACCTAGACATGCGGTAGACTAGTGCTTTTGGCCTATGCATGCTTATTTACTTCATATTTACGAGTATGCTTTACTTTATTTATTTTATTTGTTGTTTATCATCAAAAATCGGTCACGATCATGTATGAGCAATGTTATCTAAACAAAGACCGATCTTTTGTCATGCTTACGTCATCCATTCGGCTATGTTCTGTTTTATGTTTTAAAGCTCCCGAATGATTTTCA
The DNA here is from genome assembly GCA_036936925.1 of Cenchrus fungigraminus. Lineage (NCBI taxonomy): Eukaryota > Viridiplantae > Streptophyta > Magnoliopsida > Poales > Poaceae > Cenchrus > Cenchrus fungigraminus. Next base: position 14,429,271 of record CM072768.1, on the reverse strand, counting down.
ATCTGTTGACAGATAGCTTCTCATAGCTATATGTCATCTTACATGGCTTTCTAGCCGCAAATATGGAACTGCCTGGTACCACCCGGCAAGTTCCAAGCTTTGGCATTTAACTGCTTTATCCTTTGTTAATTTCAGGAAAATTGACTGGCACGCTTTGGAATGTGCTCGTGTGTTAAGCCAGCTTTGTTCGGCTTGCTGTGTGCTTGGCGCAGGGTGCGGATTTTGCATCAACACACTTTTTGGCACGCCCAGTGGGACCAATCTAGTTGAATCAAGATGCCTGAAATTGGCGACGTCATGGATGTCACCATTGATGAGCTGTCTCCAGAACAACAAGCACAGCTGAAGGATGCCATTGATCAATTCCAGCAGAAGTGCCTGATGTCATTTAGCAAGAACAGAAGTGGTGTCCCGTACCTTAAGTCTGACATGCCCAGGGTTCTGTTGCCAGGGGAACCTGATACCACATCTTTTCAAGAGAAACAAGAGGCTCTGAACGCTTTTCGGGAGGCTATAGAAACTGTGATGACCAAGCATCATACTGCTTTCCTGCATATGTTCAAGCAGATGATGATCGGCGTATTTGGTCCACGCATGGAGAAGATGCTTGGTCGAGTATCCCCTTATACATCTTCAGCAGAGGTTGGAGAGACCAGTTCTGCTCAACCGCCTCGAGATGCAGGAGCTCAACCACCACTGCAAAGCCAGCTGATCCAGCCTCCTCCACAAAGCATTGGGAGTCAACCGGTCCAACCTCCTCTACAAAGCATGGGGAGTCAGCCAGTCCAGCCACCTCTACAGAACAATAGAGGTCAACCGGTTCAGCAGCCAAACCCGTATCAGCCTACATATGGGGACCTGGCGTTCGGTTCGTCTGGGATGCCGCCTAACTCTACTTACAAGATAGCCCCGGCCAGTAACAGGTTGCAGAAAAATATGTATGGTGGGGGATATCATGAGGTTATGGATTATGGCGCTATAGATGCTCTCCCAAATCCTGGGTATGGTACAGCTGCAGGAATGCAAGATGATGATATTCTGGTACAGAAAATGGCCGATGTGATGCAAAATCAATTCGGCCTTAAACCTAAAATGCAAGGGCCAGCTTATACACCTCCTTTCCCAGAGTGGTACTATAGGGTGATCTTACCGCCAAGGGTAAAGCCTCCTACGGAATTCACAAAGTTCTCTGGGCAGGATGATACAAGCACTGTAGAGCATATTGCCCGATATTTAATGCAGCTTGGTGAAGCTTCAGCTGATGAGGCATTCAGGGTCAGATATTTTCCTTTATCATTGACAGGCCCGGCATTTCAATGGTTTACTTCTTTGCCCCCTCAATCAGTCAACACCTGGAAAGACTTAGAGCAGAAGTTCCATGCTCATTACTTTAGTGGTAGCACTGAGAAGAAGCTTATTGATCTGGCTACCTTGAAACAGAGACATAATGAAACACCTCTGGAATTTCTCAGAAGATTTAGAGAGGTCAAGGGCATGTGCTTCTCTTTGACCCTGCCGGATGATCAACTGGCTGATATGGCTGTTGCAGGGATGTTACCAGCTATTCGGGAGAAGCTGTTTGGCATGGAATTTGACAATCTTGGTCAGTTGTCCCAGAGACTGTCATTGATGAGCAATCAGGCTTACGGGTTCAAGAAAGATTCCAGATTTGCCAAGCACCATGACATAGCTGATATCTACAACCAGTTCCTCGAGAAGGCTGATCAGGTGGAGGAATTTGATGATGACGAGGAAGTAGCAGCGGCTGAGATTATGTGGGGCAAGGAGCCTTTGACTGTGAACCAGCGGTGGATAAAGCAAACCAAGGGCACGTATGACTTTGATGTCACCAAAGCTGACAAGCTCTTTGAGTTCTTGGTGAAGGAAGGCCGAATCAAGTTGCCTGAAGGGCATTCTATGCTTCGGCCCGATGGAGTTAAAGAGAAACGTTACTGTGGTTTTCATGATAGAAACTCTCACTCCATTAATGATTGCAGGGTCTTCAGGATGAGGATCCAAAAGGCTATCCAGGAAGGGCATTTGAAATTTTATAACAAGATGAAACTGGATGGTCACCCTTTCCCTCAAAACATGGTTGGCTTTTCTGTCAACATGGTAACTGCCGAAGAGAAGGGGAAAGTGAAGGTCCTGACTTCGGCTAGAGCAAAACAGGATGGATCAGTGGATCCTACACGACAAGTGACGGTGGAGCAAGTCCACAGAGAAGCTCCCCGCATCCTCAAGAGCCAGGTTGAAGTTGGGGAATCATCCAGGTCCAAGCCCAGGGTTACCACACGCATTCTCCTTAACAAATGGCGGCGTCAGCAGGAAAAGGAACGCTACCAGAAGCAAAAATATGAAGAGGAGAGGCGCAGGTTTGAAGAAGAGGCGCGCAGAAGAGAACTAGAAGAGCACGCGCGGGAACAGGAGCGTGCACATTGGGGGTGCGCATTCTTTAGACACTGCTGGAACGAAGGCTTGAAGCTCCCCACACTGAGAAATTGCTCTGAGTGCAGTGATAAATATTCTGAATACAGGCAGGAAACTGTCAATCACCGATCCGTCCATGAAAGAATTGGAAGGATGCATCCTAGTGACGGTCGGCGTCTAAAAATAAATGAGGTCATTGATCACCCAAGGAAAAGACAAGCTGACCAAAGGTGGGTTGATCAAGAAGAAGAGGAGCGCGAGTACATCTGGCAAAAAGGACAGTGGTGCCCGCCTGGCTTGAGGAAAAGCCAAAAGAGAAGAGTTCAACGCTTGAGGAACCAAGAATTGAAGCAGGCGGGGATCAAGAGGAAACAAGTGTGGCGCCCAAAAGACAAGCCTGAAGGATCGGGTCGTTCGGCTCCAGCATGCATGGTATACTTTATGCCGAATGAGTTCATGGCACCCGCTAACCAAGTTGTGCAGGAGGAGGTGTCTCCAGATGTCAATGAGGGTGAGCAACTTGGGGGATTAATGGCACAACTGGTATTGGCTAAGCAGGCTACCTTTGACAAGCCGGCCAGGAATCGACACATGAGGCCGCTGTATTTGAAGGGATACGTCAATGGCAAGCCATTGACCAAGATGTTTGTTGATGGCGGGGCTGCGGTCAACGTGATGCCAAACACTACCTTCAGGAAGCTTGGCATGGGCCCCGGGGACTTAACGCCAACAAGCATAATTCTGAATGATTTTGCTGGAAATCCTTCAGATACCAAGGGCTGCGTGCACGTGGACTTGATGATTGGGTCCAAAACATTGCTCACAACCTTCTTTGTCATTGAGGGCAAAGGAGCTTACAGCTTGCTGCTTGGACGGGACTGGATCCATGCCAACTGCTGCATCCCATCTACCATGCATCAAAAGCTTGTTCAGTGGGTGGATGATGACATTGAAGTGGTCCAAGCAGATGATTCAGTGAGCGTAGCTAATGTCGAACCAGCCTTCTGGGAGTATCAAGGCATTGATTGCTTCTCAGGAAAAGACTGGGGGGAAGGTCCTGTTGAACCAGTCAGCGGTGATCAACAGCCGATTCAAGCAGTCGGCTTTTATAGTAATTTTTAAATGGATAATCCAGTGGATGGAACTGATGGAAAGTTGGGATGTGGATTTATGTCGGCTGATAAATTAGAAGAAATTGATATTGGAGATGGTGACAAGCCAAGGCCGACATTCATCAGTGCTAACTTAGAGTCAAGTTTCAGAAAAGAACTAATCAAGTTGTTAAAGGAATATAAAGATTGCTTCGCTTGGGATTATTCGGAGATGCCTGGTTTGGATCGTTCTATTGTTGAGCATCGGTTGCCCATCAAGCCTGGTTTTAAACCATATAAGCAGCCTCCCCGAAAAATCTACAAGGATGAAGTATTGGCCGACGTGAAAAAGGAAATTGAGAGATTACTTGATGCAAATTTCATTCGGCCGTGCAGATATGCGGAGTGGATCTCAAACATCGTCCCTGTTTACAAGAAAAATGGGAAGATGAGGGTTTGCATAGACTTCAGAGATTTGAACAGGGCCACTCCTATGGATGGATACCCAATGCCTGTTGCTGATCTATTGGTTGATGCTGCTACTGGACATAAATTTATCAGTTTTATTAATGGTAATGCAGGGTAGAATCAAATATTTATGGCAGTAGAAGACATATCGAAGACAGCCTTCAGATGTCCTGGTCATATAGGCCTGTTTGAGTGGATTGTCATGACATTTGGGTTGAAAAATGCCGGTGCAACTTATCAGCGAGCCATGAATTATATCTTTCACGAGTTGATTGGCAAGATTGTTGAAATTTATATTGATGATGTCGTGATCAAATCTTTGAATCATGACTCACACTTGGAGGATGTAAAGAGGACTCTGGAGTGCACCCGAAAGCATGGGTTGAAGATGAATCCAAACAAGTGTGCCTTTGGAGTGTCAGCTGGAGAATTCTTGGGATTTCTGGTACACGAAGGAGGGATTGAAGTTGGCAAGAAAAGCATGAAAGCTATCGACGAAGTTGTTCCTCCAACCAATCTCAAGGAGTTGCAATCACTGCTTGGCAAGATCAATTTTGTGAGGAGATTCATTTCAAATTTGTCACAAAAGGTCTTGCCTTTTTCTCCGTTGTTGAAGCTCAAGAAGGACCAAAAATTTGTATGGGGTGACGAACAACAAAAGGCTTTTGATGAGATCAAGCGATACATGAAGGAACCACCGGTGTTGGTGCCTCCACAGTTGAACAAGCCTTTTAAGTTGTACGTGGCGGCCGATTCCCAAACCATTGGATCGGCCCTTATACAAGAATTTGAAGGAAAAGAGCGGGTAGTAGCGTACCTTAGCCGAAAATTACTTGATCCTGAGACCAGGTATTCGGCTGCGGAGAGGCTGTGCTTATGTGTTTACTACTCGTGTACAAAGTTTCGGCATTACTTGTTGAATGCCGAATGCGTTGTATATTCCAAATTTGATGTGATAAAACATATGTTATCTATGCCAATTTTGAATGGAAGGATTGGCAAGTGGATTTTGGCCTTATCTGAGTTTGAGCTGAAGTTCGAATCGGCAAAAGCTATAAAGGGTCAGATTATTGCTGATTTTATTACTAAGCATCGTGATCCATCAATTGATTTGCTTGAAATTACTCCTTGGGCTTTGTTCTTTGATGGATCCTCATGTGGCAAAGGTGGAGGAGTAGGGATTTTATTAATTTCACCCAGAGGTGAGATTTTTGAGTTTGCTATCCCTATTCAACCTACTGTCACAAACAATCAAGCAGAGTACGAGGCGTTACTTAGAGGGCTTCAATACCTGAGAGAAGCCGGGGCTGTTTCAGTTGAAATTTATGGAGATTCAGAGCTGGTTATAAAACAATTGAACGGCCAATATGAATGTAAAAGTGATGCCCTGAGGAATTACTACGAAGAATGCAGGGAAATCTTAAAGAGTTTACGGTTAGTAATTCTGCAGCATATTCCTAGAGAACACAATGAAGAGGCAAACAGGTTGGCTCAAAGTGCTTCAGGTTATAGAGAGAATCAAGAAGCGTTTGCCATGGAGGTGTGTGCTTTCGGAAGTGATCTTGCAGAGGATGATTGGAGAAAAGAAATTATTGACTACCTTGAAGATCCATCCCGAAAGGTTTCTAGGAAGCTCAGGTATAAAGCTATAAAATTTGTTCTTCTGGATGGACACTTATTTTACAAATCGTTAGATGGGGTGTTGCTGCAATGCTTGGGTCCAGAAGAAGCAAAGAAAATGATGAGCGAGGTGCATGATGGGCTGTGTGGAGTGCATCAATCAGCCTATCGTATGAAATGGGTTATCAGGCACACTGGATGTTATTGGCCAACGATATTAGAGGATTGCTTTGAGTATTACAAGGGATGTCAAGATTGTCAGAAGTTTGGAAATATTCAAAGAGTTCCAGCGTCAGCATTGAATCCAATTATCAAGCCATGGCCATTCAGAGGATGGGGTATAGATTTGATTGGCTAGATAAATCCTCCATCTAGCAAGGGGCATAAATTCGTGCTTTTGGCAACAGATTACTTCACCAAATGGGTTGAGGCAATTCCACTGAAGAAAGTAACATCAGAAAACATGATTGAGTTTGTTAAAGAACACATCATTTACAGGTTTGGAATTCCTCAAACAATTACAACTGATCAAGGAGCTCAGTTTGTGTCTTTGGAGTTCAGGGAGTTTGCCGAAAGCATGGGGATCAAATTGTTTAATTCTTCTCCTTATTATGCCCAAGCTAATGGTCAAGCAGAGGCTTCTAACAAGATCATGATCAAGCTTATACAAAAGAAGATTGACCAGAAGCCAAGGTGGTGGCATTCGGTACTCAACGAGGCTTTATGGGCTTACCGAATGGCTCCTCATGGAGCTACAAAAACTTCTCCTTATGAGTTAGTTTATGGGCATCATGCTGTTTTGCCCTGGGAAATACAGTCAGATTCTAGGAGAGTGGTTTTGCAAAAGGATTTAAGGTCCAAAGATTACAGTGGCTTAATGATGGATGAGTTAGAAGATTTGCATATGATTCGTCTTAGAGCCCTGGAAAACATTGAAAAGAACAAGATGCGAGTTGCTAAATATTACAACAAAAAAGTAAAGGTTAAGCAATTTGCAGAAGGAGATTTGGTTTGGAAGGCGTTACTGCCGATAGGGACTAAGTACAGTGCGTTCGGCAAATGGTCCCCGAATTGGGAAGACCCTTTTCGGGTAGTCAGATGTATACCTGGCAATGCTTACATATTAAAAACTTTGCTAGGAGAAGAATTTACTACGGCTATAAATGGTAGATATTTGAAGAAATATTATCCTAGTATTGAAGTTGATCGTTGATCACAAGCACCAGGATTACAAGCATTTGATACACAGGGATAGCCGGTGTTCAAAAGGGAAGCCGTCTTTAGAACAAAAAATCCTAAACAGGGGAAATGGCCAATACTAAGATGTATTGCCCTTAGCACAAAAAATACATAACATTACAGATGTTTCTTGCAGGCTTTTATTTGACAATCCAGCTACTCAAGATTACAAGGGGGTGGGAAGCAGAAGGCCTGGAGAAAGAAGCGAAAGTATGCTTCATTCATTTTTCTTGTTTTGCTTCCTTAGCTCCTCCCTCTTCAACTGTTCCAGGACCACCGTGACGGCAACCTGGAAGCTTCGAGGATTGCCATCACTTGCAGCTTCCATTAGGCTGTCCCAAGCAGCCTTCAAGTTACTGTACCTGTCAGAGAAGTCTGAAAAGGGGAACAGTTGTCAAGTGAAAGTGAGATTGAGTACGGGAGTCAAATGAAGCTGATGATCTTACCCCCAATCAACGCCTCCAAGCTCATGCGGCGTTCGCGTTCGGCATGGCAGCGGGCGGTGATGTCTCGCAGATCGTGCTCCAGATGCCGAATGCGGCGGCGCAACTGGTGATTGACCCTCTGTCCTGGCGTGGCGTCCTCTTCTTCAAGGGAGGAGTCAGAGGAGATGTACTCAGGCGTTTCTTCAGTCCCAAGGATTTCTTCAGGAAGCAGATCAAGGCTGGAGAAAACAAGAAGGGGTAAACATGAGATTGCAAATGAGAGCAAGAAACAAATTAAAAGAAAACTCACTCTCGAATGGTACGCTTCTTTGGTGGAATGCTGTCCTCCTTGATGGGTTGCTTTCCCTTGTCCGCCATGGCTTTGGGGTTTTCTCCTCTGAGCAGGGGGGAGAAGATGTGAAGTGATGGAAGAGTATGCGAGTGGATTTGCAGGGCACCCAGGGGGGCTATTTTATTGACTGTGAGAGCGCATTGGGAGTGATGACTGGTTGGCGTACGTTATTGGAATACCAAGCGGTAGGGTTTTCTTCCTGAATGCGAAGGGTTTTTTTTGAACAGTGTTTATGGTTCCCGAACTGAGGATTTTCTGCGGATTTTGCGCCAAGGGGCAATTGTTTTCACGTATTCGGCTCAAGTAAAGGTCCCGAATTCGTTTGAAAACAGTGAAGTTCGCATCTACGAGCAGGAGGGAATCATCACAATACAAGCATGGAAATTAAAATTCTTTATTGATTGCCGAAAATCAAGCATCCCTAGTACAATCTAATCAAAAAGCCTGTTTAGCACAGACTGGGGATGGGTGAGTTCGGCAATGGCATCGCCGTGGCCATCGAGGCGCTCCAAGATGACTTCGATCTCGTCGATGTCTTCTGGTGCGCCGCCCTGGAAGCCGCACGGCTGGATGGAGTAGTCGACGCTGGTGTGCGTCGCCATGGCGGCCAAGCCCAGGGTGGTGCCGAGGCGGATGCCGTGCACAGCCACCTCGTCCACGCGGTCTTCTACCGCGGCGAGGCGCTCCGCCGGCGTGTCTCCAGGAGCGTTCACCTTGTCAGCCAATTGCTTCACCAGCATTTTCAGCTGGTCAAGCTCGGCGTCGCGGGCTGCAAAGTTGCAAGGCAATGGTGGTTAGTATCGAAAGGCGAATTGGATTGAAAGTTAATCTAAGGGATATACCGTCGATGGTTGCCAGCAACTGTTTGCGCTGGTCCTCCCACTCGAGTTCGGCGATTCCAGCCTTCTTGGAGACATCCTCCAGTTCGCGCTGGGCTTCTTCAAGCTCTGCCTTGAAATGGAGGGCGTCGAGCTCCCCGTAGGGCACGGGGAAGTAGTTGTTCGACTCCGAGGAGTCATCCGGCAGAGCCGGATTCATGGCCGGCGCGGGGGCCGGGTTCCATTGGATGAGCCTGGAACAGTAAAAGATCGTCAGAAGTGAAAAGAAAATCTGGAAAAAATCGCAAAGGGAGTTGACGATCGCCACCTCCGACGGGAGCCAGCACGGCTTCCTTCTGCTTCATCAGCGGCACGGCGCCTGTTGCCACTGCCCGCCATTGGTTTTGGAGGGGTGCTGGTGATGGAGGAAGAAAACTTAGATTGGTAAAAGTTTGAAGGCTAAAGGCTTGGTAAAAGCTGGGGGCACCTACGGTTTTATTTATAGGGGTGGTGAAGAGATCGTGACCCTGGATCGTGGTGCATATCCCGAGAAATTTGGAAAGTGGATAGGTTTCCTTAACCGAATCGGCGTCGGGTCGTTTGGAATTCAAGCTGAGTCGTATTCGGTTGACTGGCTCGGCTGAGTTGCGGTCGGGGTGCTGTTCGGGTATGGTACTGTTTGACCGCAGTCACTGAATGAATCGTCCAGAAAATTGCAAACAGGGTAATACAGAAAAGAGGAAATGAAGTTTATAAAAAGCGAGGTTACAAGGGCGATTGATTCGGTTACACATTGCTTAGTACAATCAAATATTCAAGTACTTTGCAATTACACTAGAGGTATTTAATATTATCTGATAGATATTCTCCAGCCGTTCCTGGTAATCTCTTTGAGTATTGGACAGGGCGGAGAGTTGTGCCTCGAGCTGGTTTGCTTCAGTCATGGCCGTTGATGCTTCCTCTTGGATTTTCTCTGTTAATCCGGGGAGCTCGGCTATCTTTTTCTCATCAGCTTCAATTTCGGCTGACAAATTCCTCAACTCAGTTTCTAATGCAGCTTTTCTGGCAATTTTCAATTCAAGAGCAGATTGCAGTTTGGCCAGCATTTCCTTGTTGCTCTCAATTTGGGCTTGTGAACCTTTCACAGCTTGTTCAGCTCTGGCTTTCTTTTGCTCAAGAACTGGTCGGGAGGATTGGCTCTTCAAGGCTCGCCTTATTGCCACATAATGAATATCCAGATCTGAGATAGGCTCCAAGGAAGCTTTGATGTCTTCAGGGAGCTCTTGATCGATGGATTCAAGCATTTCCTCGAAGTGATCAACGTCTCTGACTTGATCTCGGGCATCTTTTTGCAGCCAGGAAAAGATTTCTCTGAGCCTTGCATGGTTTTCCTCTGATAGAGCCTGATTTGGAGCTCCTCCATCCCCTGTTTCGGCAGTTGGATCATTTGCCATAAATGAAGAGCATGGTGGTGATGAAGTTTGATCCTGAGAGAGAAGGATTGCCGAATTAGGAATGGTTTATTGAAAGGAGATAACAGAGTTGGATGCCTGCACTTACCTCATGCCTGGTTCCTTGAATTGGGACAGAAGCCTGTTCAGGTTCAGGGGAAACTTCCTGGGCGGCCAGCTGAAGAGGAGTCTGAGGAGTTCTTGGCAAAGCTGAAGCTTCTACTTGAGGGGAAGCTGGCGCAGTCCCTGGTAAATCTGAAGCTTCTGGCTGAAATGAAGGTGGATTCATCCCTGGTGAAACTAGAATTTCTGCTTGGCAAGGGGGAGATTGAGTCCTTGGAGAGTTTGAAGCTTCTGGTTGGGCTGAAGATGGGTTCATTTCTGGTGAAGCTGGAACTTCTGCTTGAAGAGGGGGCGATTGGATCCCTAGCGAGGTTAAGGTTTCTGCTTGAACAGGAGATGATTGAGCCCTTGTTGGACTTGGGGAGAAAGTCTCCATGGGTTGGTTCATCAATGTTTCTTCTGCAGATACTAAATAAAGAGTAAATGCCAGTGTAAGCGATGATCTTTGAAAAGAAAGAAGCAATGAAGGTCATACCAATAGATGGAGCATTGGCAGAATCTGAAGCTGTTGATGGTTGCTGGGTTCTAGTCTGGAATTGCACAGGATGAAATATGTCAGATTAAGAGTGGTCTTGTGTTCAAGAAAGAAAAGATGTTACCTCAATGAGGACCTTTTTAGTAGTTCTTTTCTTCTTGGCAGCTGGAGGTGCAACCAAGGGTAGAGCTTTTCTCTTGTCAGAGGTTGAGCTGATGAGAGTTGGGTCCATTGTGGCATATCTGGACATCAGTTGAGCCAGAGTTGTGGATTTAAATCCCAGGGCTGAAATTGGACCTACTACATTATAAGCAATTGTCCTGGCTCGAGGGGCAGGGACTGTATTCTGCAAGAGGTGATCAAAATCATGATTAGTAGTGAAAGGTATGCCTGGTCAAAGAAAAGATAAGTGTGTTACCTCTGAAGTTGGCTGAAAGTTAGGCATCAGCTCAAGACAGAATGAGTGCACTGGCTCACTGAAGATATGGTCATGGAATTCTTGCCACCAGGAGATAAAGAGAGGGTGAGCTATTGTTATTGGTGTGAAAGGCCAGGTATAAAGAGTTGGGCTGCATTGATATTCAAAGACCCTTCTGGCTTGAATGCTCTCTTTGATTCCCTCTCTGGGTTTGAGGAATTCATGAAGAAATAGCCTTGGGGGCATTTGGCCGCATCCTAACTGTCGGGCCACTATATTTGGCTGGTAATATTCATAAGTGCTATGATTTAACCTTCCCCCACAAAATTCTGCTGGCAAGGCGCATGGATGGATAAAGATATTGAAGATTTCTATAGATCTTGCATCATGGCATCCAGTTTCAAAGGAGAATTCAAAGGGGAGGGTCAAATTATCATTGTTCAGATAAGGGAGCCAAAGGGGATCGATGAAACCTCTGAAGAAGAGCTCAAAAAGCTGACTGACATTCTGGTCAATAGATATGGTTGAAGCAGCTTCTCCATGGGTTTGACATCCTCTGGTAATCTGAGCTTCTCCTTCCTTGTGGCTGGATGAAGGGAAATGCCGATTGTTGAGATTGATGTCAACAATCCGGTGCATGTACAGTTGCAGCCACATCTGCACAAACCACCAAGGGCCGTTGACACATGATATCTTCTGGCCAGTGTGCATTTGAGAAATAGTCTGATGGAGCATATGATACACACTCCCTAGGAGATATTTTCCAAGAGGGATGCGATGACCAGTAGCCAAATCTGTAGCCATGGCAATGTGATTCAAAGTTGGCTCATTGGCTTTACCACAGAAGATGAATCTACACAGCCACATGTTCAGGAACTCCCTGTATTCAACTTCACCCAGAGGGCCGTCTTTCATGTGATTCTGGATATATGACTTTTATCCACTTCCTGTCTTCACTCCTTTCTGCCTTGTGGAGCCTTTGTATTGGAAGGGATACATGGGTCCTGAGATATCAAGGCCGGTGATCATGTATACATCGGCCAAAGTAGGAGACATTGGGCCGTGACCAAAGAGGAAAGCATTGACACCATTTTACCAGAAATGGCAGGCTGCTATCAAAAGATTTTCATTCTTGGGGGTCTCGGCTAGAGATAACTCCAAGCACTGGGCGATGCGGAGGCTGTCCCAATTGCTGGTTTTGGCGCTGTTATCTGCAAGTATCCTCTTGTACCAATTTCTCCAGCCTGCGATTGGGGGCAAAGGCCAGTTCTTGAAAGCATCTTGCCATAGAGGGGGCCCTGATAAAGCCGCTTTGAAAGGGATTCTCTTGGATTCGGCTTCAATGAACTCGCGGGGATTAGAAGTTCCCACAGGTCCGAGGAAATATGATGTTGAGTTGGCCTCGGTGTGAATCAAAAGCTCGGTGGAAAGCTCCTATCAAGAAAAGATGGAAGAAGAAATCTGAGGTAGGAGTCGAAAAGAATAATGCCGAATGGACCTTAAGGGGATGAAATTTACCTGAGCAGCTTGATTTTGATCCGCCATTGAAGATTTGAGCTTGGGGAAAAGATGACCTAGGGTTTGGATCTGAACGGAGACTCCGATGGATTGCAGGGAGAGAGAATAGGTGTTGAACAGATTTGGTTTGAAGATGTTGGCGTTTACAGTCAATTTTGGAATAAAATCACTTTTATCCTGTAATTGAAGGGGCATGTGTTAACACCAAAAATTGGTACAGGAAGGAGGCTGATTTGTGGACCAAACTTGGTAACAAATTCCGTTCGGCAGGGAAAGATTTCTTCAGAAGATTCGGCAGAAATGCCTGCGGTCGGCACTTTGTTTCCGTTCGGCAAAAGGACTGTTTGCGCTGGATTCGCAGGATCGCGTGGTGACGTGGCCCGAACGGAAGGAAGGGACGAATGGATGGATAAGCATTCGCACTTGGGCAGTAAATTAGGTATCAAATATTGTGCTCGTAGTCCACCAGGAGTCGTGTTAGGACAGGGTATAAATATGAACCCTGGATGTATGTAATGGTAATCGAACATTCTCACAACAAACCGGCTTTACGCCAAACTTTCGAGTCCTCTAGTCGTGTCGTCGAGTTCTTCGAGAGGGTTCATCGATCCGTCGACCTCCGTAAGTACCGGCAACCTTGTATCATGTCTAGTATCATGCGGTGGATTTAGATCGTGATGCAAGTAGTCTTGTTACCATGCTTAGTATCATGCGGTGGATTTAAGCTTGGTTCAAGAGGGTTTCTTGTTAGATCACGAGCCATGCGGTGGGCTAAGATCTAGCTTGGAGCTAGTTATCGGCTCTATTAGATTTGGCAAGATCTAATAGATTCATTAAGTTACCACGTGTTGCTTTGAGTTTTTACTTTATGTTTAAATTCATGTAACACTCTTTTGCCCAATTTAGATTGATTTGAATCGGCTTTACCTTGTTTGGTGATCCTTACGTTACATGTTCATATCTTTGGCTCAATACGGCACGTGGATCACGTGTTCTCTAATAGCCGAAATCGAATCAATCTAAGTTGTCACGTGTTGCGGGTTCAAGCTTGTTAATCTTGTGTAAATCTTGACAGAACTGGGTATCATGCGGTAGATGCAGGTTTTTGGGTTGTTTTAGAGCTAATCATCCGGTGGATTAGATCTCGATTTCAATCTGATAGGTTTATCATCTTTAGCAATGTTTGTTCCTTCTCCACGGATCCCGATTCGGCTGTACAGCTGTATTCGGTTGTGCTTCCATGAGTAAAACGTGCTTATAAGTTCTGTTTTAAATAATATATGCTTTTAGCCTTCCATATTTAGATTGTATCATACGGTGGATTGATCTCTTTGTGGTTGGTGGTGTGATTTAAAACAAGTTGTATCATGCGGTGGATTAACTTGTTTGATCTCATACTTGACGGGTTTTAAAGTACCTAGACATGCGGTAGACTAGTGCTTTTGGCCTATGCATGCTTATTTACTTCATATTTACGAGTATGCTTTACTTTATTTATTTTATTTGTCGTTTATCATCAAAAATCGGTCACGATCATGTATGAGCAATGTTATCTAAACAAAGACCGATCTTTTGTCATGCTTACATCATCCATTCGGCTATGTTCTGTTTTATGTTTTAAAGCTCCCGAATGATTTTCAATCTGTTGACAGATAGCTTCTCATAGCTATATGTCATCTTACATGGCTTTCTAGCCGCAAATATGGAACTGTCTGGTACCACCCGGCAAGTTCCAAGCTTTGGCATTTAACTGCTTTATCCTTTGTTAATTTCAGGAAAATTGACTGGCACGCTTTGGAATCTGCTCGTGTGTTAAGCCAGCTTTGTTCGGCTTGCTGTGTGCTTGGCGCAGGGTGCGGATTTTGCGTCAACAGTATCCCTCTACGATCCGCAAGCGTACGGACCCCACACCTTTTTCACCACGGGATTCCCAAGGTTCTTGTCAATCCGCGGAGCAAGGGGATTACAAGCGCTCAATCTACTTCTAAGCACTAGCTTCTAAAACCCTAACTATTATTATACTAGAAAACAACTAAACTACACTAGAGAGAACGATTAAGATATCAAGATAAAAGACACTCGCCCATGGGTCTACGATCATGCAACCAATTAAAGACATTAAACCAATCTAATCTATCGAGGGTTGTGACCACGGTTTCGCCCTTTCCCTCCTCTCGTACTGTCACTACGCGAAGGTATTCATGACTAGACCTATGATGGACACGGCGTATTGAATGGATCCAAGGAAGCATTGGAGCTCTTACTCCCTTTACAGCATGGTAGCTAACCTTAAGCATTAAAGTATATTCAACACAAGATGATAGATAGATAATCCGACAAAGTATGATTACATCTTAAGATCAATTACAACCCATGGACGAATAAGGAGATTACCCCATCAAGGTGCTGGACATAGCACCGTTGATCATGGTTTCCCTTCCGACGGTGTCTTCCTTCTTCTCCACGTGAGGGTGCTTCCTTCGAGGTGGTTGATCTCCCTCCGGAGATCTTCCTCCTCTCTCTCTAGCTTGTGGATGGCCTCCTGGTGCGAATGGCTCTCTCTCTGTCGATTGGCGGCGCCTCCAGGCTTTTAGGGTTAAAGATCCTTCGGGTGCAAGGAAAGGGGGGTCGAACCGGCCACCGAAGTGGGCTGGGCCGGCCGGCCTGGGCCGACCGGCCTGGGCCGACCGGCCTGGGCCCACCTCAGCCCAGTTCGGTCGCCCCTTCGCTCCCGTGGGTCCTCATGTAATTATGCACTTTGCCCCCTCCACTTGCATGATTTTGACGATGTCATCCTCGCGTCCAAGATGGAGGTTCTCCGCGCATGAAGTTCGGTCTTTTACGCTTCAATCCCCGGGGGTGTTCCTTTGTAACACTTCGGTCCTTGCCACCATTGGAAGTGATTTCATCAAGCTCATGAACACGAACAAGACTCCGTAAATGCTCCTTTGAACTTGTTGCGAATCCGTCCTTTATGTCCATGTTTTCCTACATAAACACAACACTTCCAAATGCATGCACATAGATGAACTCGTTATATGATTAGTGTGCCTAGTGGCGGGTTAGTTCCATAATCAAAACCAAACCAAAGTGTAATGAACATGCTAGGTGTACCAAAATACACCGTCAACAACCTCATGTATTTACAAGCCTGCCACTAGTTCACACTTCAAACCCGGACTTTTTGGGACGACAACTTTGACTTTGTCCTCACTGGTTCGTGAATTCCCCGTTCGCGACTTCCAAAACAGACTTCTGGCAGATTCCCGAATTTCCGTCCTCCGAAGTTCGTGACTTCGCTGGTTCGAGATTCCAGACTTCCGCGTGTTCATGACTTCCGAAGCTTTGCAGGTTCAAGATTCCCGAGAACCGCCTGTCCGCGACTCCGAGGCTTCGTAGGTCCAAGATTCCCAAAAATCGCATGTTCGCGACTTTGAGGCTTCACAGGTCCAAGATTCCTGAAAATTGCATGTGTCTTGCCCCTGAAAAACATATCTCAAGAATTTCGTTAAACTCGACGTTTCGAGGGTGACGGGTTTTCCTGAATTCCCCAACACTAGCCCCTCGGGGAAGCGGGTTGACTCCGACGATCCGATTCCACGAACATTTCGGAAATTTAGTAAAAAACGTCGGAGGGGACACGCGTCACCCGGAAACCCTATAACAGTCTAATCGAGGCAGCTTTCGTGGAACTACCCCCCCTCGCCCCTATAAATAGGAGGCTTCCGCTGTTAAAATTTTTCACTGCTCCCTTGCTTTTGTCACGAATCGTAACTCTTTCTCTTCGCGGAAGCTCGTCTTGTGCTCCAGAGTTCGCGACCTTCCAGCTTTCTTCGAACTTCTCTAAGGTATTGTTCCTTTCGCTCTTTAGCTCTTATTCATTCTTTTTATTGCATTAGGTTTTTTGTTTTGCAAACTTCATTCGCGAAAGTTGTCCTTATGTTCTTCTTCCCTGTAAAACTGTCGAATAGGTGGCTCGAGTCAAAAGCACCATGAGACCCATGACGACTGAAGAACTTGTCGCAGCTGGTCTCCCAGCCGAACCGATTGTCGAGGGTCCTGAGAACGCTCCACCTCCCGAAGATGGAGGTTCTCCCGCCGCCAGTGACTCCAGGAGTCACGAGGATGGCGAAGTCAGAACGGATGACAAAGATGTCGGAGATGTAGACGCCGGCATCGGAGATTTGGTTAGGGCAAGGGCTGGGGGACCTCTGCCTCCCTCTCTCGTTTTCGGAGAATCTAAGGTCACGACCAACATGATTCGAGAATATGAAGCGGCTGGGTTCTTCCCTTTGGGCACTGGGCGAGCCCCACTGGACGAACAAGTCCCTGCTCCCGAAGATGGGGAGGTTGTCGTGTTTCGGGACTTCTTCACCTGCGGCCTTAGGTTTCCTTGTGATCCGATTTTGCCCGTGATCATGGATGCTTTCTCAGTGAAGATTCATCAGCTTTCACCGACATCTTTTCTTGAGGTGTCGAAGTTTATTTGGATCATGAAGACCTTCGGCCGTAATCTTAGCGTTGATGCTTTCGCCAGATTTTTCGAACTGGTCATCGTTCCCGATGTTATCAAGGTCGACGATGGGCAATTCTACGAAGCTCAGCATGCATGCTGCACCTTCAACACTCGACGCCAAAACACCCGAAAAGGGATTACGCGAATTCAGATCGCTCCCTGTTGCAAGACCAACTTGACCGATGATTGGAATTCGTACTGGTTCTACGTGAAGGTCAACATGTCTGAAGTTCCTGGCTATGAAGGACCAGCTTACCCCTTGTCCTGCTCTATCGCACCCCTGACTGCTATGAATGCTGCCGAATTCAATCATCGAGCGGTAGGGATTAGAAATTGCGAAAGTGCTTTTCACCTTGCCAGCACTATACTTGGGGGCCGCGACATTATCGAGGAGTTCGTTGCTGCAAGAATTTGGCCGATTTCTTGTGGCTGGGCCCCCAACGAGATCGTGTATTTCAATGTGAACTGGGCGACTCAAGAAGTACCTTTCCCGAAGTTCGGAATTAAACTGAGGGAAGGCCAGAGTGCTGATGCCTTCATGGTTGAGATCGAGAAAAGAGTTACTATGATGATAGGCAAGTACACCATGAACGAATACAAGGCATACAAGGCGCTGGTGAAGCACAAGAGAAGAATTAATCGTGTGTTTACTGAGGTCTGTGGTGACAAGTCCTTTAATTCTCAACGTCCTGGTCGCAAATTGAAGGTTCCTGCAGTTGCTGTCGCCAGTTGCTCAGCGGCTCCTATTAGTGCCCTGAGAAGAAGATCTTCGAAACGGGGTCCGTCAGTTATCGACGAGAGCACTTCCTCTGGCGTCCAGCCTTCCAAGACAAGATCTCTAGAGTCGACGAAACGCAAGCGCAGGACCTCCGAACAAATTTCGGACGCCGAACTCCAAGCAGCCTCCGGCCTCGCTCAAATGAGTCGCAAAAAATCCAAGAAGGCTGTCAAGAAAGTTGTCTCTTCAGGTGTTCAGCGAGTTCCCTCCGCATTTGACGACGTCTTCATGGAACCTGAGCTGAAAGGTTCCTTCTTTTGGCCCTTGTTGAGATTTGACTTTCATGAACATTTCCCATCAGGTTCTGAGAGTGAGTTCGTGGATATTGACTCCTTTTCAGATGCTGCGACCGAAGTTCGGAAGGAGGTTGTTCCCGACGCCGCCGCTGATCCTTCTGCTGTTGCCCCTGAAGCTGTCATTTCTCAGCCTGCTGATCCGGTGGGAGAGGCATCGGCCGAATTCGTCAGGGAACTCGAGCTTACCATTCATAAAGATGAAGATCCTGTCGCCAACGTTCCCTTGGTTGAATTCGTGAATCTTTGCCTGAATGTCAAGATCCTTCTCCCTCCATTGCCGCATTCAACAAAAGCTTCGGTACGTCACATCGCGGTGAATTGCTAAGCGTTGGCCGCGAAGTGACTAAAAATAGAGATGGCACCCCCCGGATTTTAACGCTTTGGGAATCGCCTGCACTTATTGATGAAACAGGGGAGGAAGGTTCGGACGATTCGCTTGAAGGAATTGCCTGCGGCTCCAGAAAGGTGGCTGACTCTTCCCAGAAGAATGCTTCTGCCTCTGCGGGTAAATCTTCTTCGAGTTCGGGGAAGAGGGTCATCATGAAAAACTACAGCAGACAAGGTTCGTTCCTTTTTTCAATAACTCTTGACTCTCGCTGTTTTACGATTTCTTGTTTGTGACTTTGCCTGTGACGATTTTTAGAGTTCAAGGATCTTCTTCGTTCACATCCGCCGTCCACGCTTGCGAGAACTCAGGACACTTACGCGACTAAGTCTTCGTTGATTGGGAGAATTGCTGCTGAGCGGCTTGTTGAGCAAGAGAAAGTCAATGCACAGCTTTCCCAAGAATCTAAAGAGATTAAGCGTAATTTTGCTATTGCTCAATCCGCGAATCTGGATCTCGAGAAAAAGGTGGCCGAACTTGCAGAAACTCTGAAGCGCTGCCAAGACGAGAGGAAGGATGCTGGGGAAGATGCTGAGAATTCTCGAAAAGTGCTCGAGAGACTTCGGAAAACTCATGACGAAGATCTACGAATGATTGAAAATCTTCGCAGAGACCACGACAGGTCCCTGAAGACTATCGAAGATCTTCGTGCGAACAACTCTGATTTGGCTAAGTCTCTGAGCGCGAAGGACCGAAGAGTTCTTGATCTTGAAAAGGCTCTGGCTGAACAGAAGGAGGCTTCAAAAAAGAACGTTTCTGATCTTTTGAACAAGTTGAAGCTCTTGTTTGGAGAATACGAGAAATCTCTGAATGAATTTGGCGTTCGCCCTGCACCTCTCCCTGCTGACCTCGGAGTTTCTGGATTCATGGAGTGGATTGAAGCTGAGTTTAAGGCGCTCCCCGACGTTATCTCCGGTGCTAGCGATTTCGCAGCAGCCTTCTCGGTGGAAAGCATTCTGAAACTTCTGCACGACTTCGACTGCGCAGATCTCGCGAAGTTTCGCGAAAAAATCTCGCAGTTTCCCGGCGCCATGAGTACCTCGATAATTCGGCCGAATGAAGATGTTCAAGTTATCAAGTCCAAATTCGCGAGGGAATTTTGGCTAGCCAGCGGGAAAGAAGCCGTCAAGACCATTGCACGT
The DNA here is from genome assembly GCA_036936925.1 of Cenchrus fungigraminus. NCBI lineage: Eukaryota > Viridiplantae > Streptophyta > Magnoliopsida > Poales > Poaceae > Cenchrus > Cenchrus fungigraminus. Next base: position 14,409,726 of record CM072768.1, on the reverse strand, counting down.
GCTAAACTTGCTCAGGTAAATTTTTGTACGATTTCACCGCCACTGCTAGTTCGTGACACTTTGTTTCTTGATTTTCCTTACATTTGTTTCTCTACCTCTCTTAGCTGATCGAGGAAGAAAATCGCGGTAAAGGCGCTGCGTCTCCTGAACCCTCTACTGGCGACGAAGACTCTAGCGACTCGGGAGAAGAGGGCTCGAGCGACAGCAGTGATAGTGGGAGTGGTGATGACCAAGCTCCCGGGCACGAAGAGAACTCTCCGAAGGTTGATATTGCGGACTAGATGTCTCTCCGAATTATTCGCGCCCTCGAGGCTGCTTTTGTATATTTGTACATTCACTTAGTTTGTCTGAACAGCTGTTTTGTAAACTTTAACCTGCGCAGGTCCTGCAAGCTGGGCCTGCGCAGGACGTGATGCCACTACGGATTCATCGCGATAAAATGTTTGTTAGTGGCGAAGCGTGGCGCTTGTTCAAAAGAGCTCATCCCGAACAGGATTTTTCTGACTTTTGGCTCGAAAGTTCGCTTAAGTTTTCTATGGGATGCTTCGATCTTTCTTCCTTTTTCGTGCTTAATAAGAAGGAAGGTTCAAAATCTGCGAATTCGAGTTCCGCGAAGATTCCGAAGACGGAGCCCCTTAGCCCAACAGCCGGCGAGCTCAACTTTGCTTACGCTAGTGATATTGCAGAAGATGATAGTTGCGAACCCGGACACGTTGTTGAACTTTCGTTCTAGATTTTGTACTTTATCGATGTAATTGGTGATGAACTGTTTCGAAATTTTTATGCGAATAAGGCAATAAAGACGTTTTCTTTTGAAAAAACGTCACCCTCCCCCACCTTGCCGTTTTGCATGAAAATTTGTAAATAAATTACCGAAGCTCTACTGTTCCTCGGATACCTTAATCAGACGCGCTTTTGTAGAAGTCTTCACAAATTCTTTAAAACTACAAGTGTTGTTAAGCAAGTCGACAAAATTTGTTCTCGAATTTTGTGGACTTGACCCACTTGGCATACTTGCCCTGGTTGATATTGCAATTCTACGAATTCCTATACGAGCCCCTTGCCCCTTTGTATAACGATTTTTTTTCGTGAAAAAATTTCTCGGTAGTTCTCATTAAGGAAAAAGAATTGTCACGATGGAAACTGAGGCTGCAACTCATCGTTGTCTCGAGCCTTTTCGGTGGGAATCCCTTCGTGGATAGGATTTTAGGCCACAACTTATTGTTGTCTCGGGCCTTTTCGGTGGGAATCCCTTCGTGGATGGGATTTTAGGCCACAACTTATTGTTGTCTCGGGCCTTTTCGGTGGGAATCCCTTCGTGGATGGGATTTTAGGCCACAACTTATTGTTGTCTCGAGCCTTTTCGGTGGGAATCCTTTCGTGGATGGGATTTTAGGCCACAACTTATTGTTGTCTTGGGCCTTTTCGGTGGGAATCCCTTCGTGGATGGGATTTTAGGCCACAACTTATTGTTGTTTCGGGCCTTTTTTTCACAACCTTGTCTTCTTTTCACGATGGAATTCTGGCTACCAAGAAGCCTTTTTTCATGAACTTTCTTTTTTCACTATGGAATTCTGGCTATCAGGAAGTCTTTTTCACGAACTCTTCTTTTTTCACGATGGAATTCTGGCTATCAAGAAGTCTTTTTCACGAACTCTTCTTTTTTCACGATGGAATTCTGGCTATCAAGAAGCCTTTCTCACGAACTTTTCTTTTTTCACGATGGAATTCTGGCTATCAGGAAGCCTTTCTCACGAACTTTTCTTTTTTCACGATGGAATTATGGCTATCAAGAAGCCTTTCTCACGAACTTTTCTTTTTTCACGATGGAATTATGGCTATCAAGAAGTCTTTTTCACGAACTCTTCTTTTTTCATGATGGAATTCTGGCTATCAAGAAGCCTTTCTCACGAACTTTTCTTTTTTCACGATGGAATTCTGGCTATCAGGAAGCCTTTCTCACGAACTTTTCTTTTTTCACGATGGAATTATGGCTATCAAGAAGCCTTTCTCACGAACTTTTCTTTTTTCAGGATGGAATTATGGCTATCAAGAAGCCTTTCTCACGAACTTTTCTTTTTTCATGATGGAATTATGGCTATCAAGAAGCCTTTCTCACGATCTTTTCTTTTTTCACGATGGAATTCTGCAAATACGCAATTTGGGGGAAGACTCTTTTCATATATATATCACAAAGAGTATTTACATAGGATCCGCCTCGTTAAAAACCTTGCCTCTTGATTTAGAGCCCCCTTTGCAAGCAAAAGAGTACGGTCCTCTTTATTCTAATGCAACTAAGAAAGTAAAGGCTATATTACATCTAGCTACAACTTATTTTTTTCCGAAATCACTTATAGACACGTGATTCGGATTTTTTGTTTTTCAGAATGCAAATTTGCGAAAATGGAAAAAATACTCTATACTACATCTAGCTACAACTGGAACTTTCAAGGGTAATACCTTTTCAGGCTGTCGGCATTCCATGAATATGGCAACTCTTCGCCAGTTTGCTCCATTAAGCAAAAAGCCCCTGGCATGTTTGTTTCCTTTGCAATGTAAGGCCCTTCCCAAGACTCATGAAGTTTTCCTGGGTTCTCCCAGTTTTTCTTCCTTTTCAATACAAGGTCGCCGGTTTTGATGTTCTTTCGGACCACTTTCTTGTCTCTCCAGGCCTTAGTTTCTTTTTGGTACTTCTCAATGTTTTCAGCAGCTTCGAGGATTGTTAGCTCGATCATGTCCTTTTCCACTTTCTCATCAATTTCCTCAATCTCTTTTGCTTTCAGGACTCGCATGCTTTCATTTTTTATTTCCTCTGGTGTCATTGCCTCAGTGCCGAAAAGTAATCGAAAAGGTGTGAAACCCGTTGCTCTTGACATTGTAGTGTTGTGAGACCAGATCACCTTCGGTAATTCATCCACCCATTTACCCTTCTTTTGGTCGAACAAGCATTTTTTGATCCCCGAAAAAATCAGGCCATTTGCCCTTTCAACTGCTCCGTTGGACTGTGGGTGGTATACTGACGAAAAATTCGCATGAGTACCCAAGGTCTTGCAATATTCTTTGAAAGTGTAACAATCAAACTGTTTCCCATTCTCAACAGTCAGTTCTCTAGGAACCCCAAATCTGCAGACTATGTTCTGCCAAAAGAACTTCTGAATTGTTGGTGATTTGATATTCGCAAGTGGTTTTGCCTCCACCCACTTTGTGAAATAATCGACTGCAACAGCTGCGAATCGGCAATTCCCCTGAGCCGTTGGCAATGGGCCTACTAGATCCATTCCCCACCTTTGCAATGGCCACGATGGTGGAATTAAGTGAACTGGCAATGAGGGTAGATTCTGTTGGTTCGCTGTTTTTTGGCATGCTTCACATTGCCGAACCAATGCCTTGGCGTCTATGTTTATGGTGGGCCAATAGAATCCCTGCTTTATCGCCTTTCTAGCCAAAGCCCTGGTGCCTATGTGCGCTCCACAAAATCCACTGTGAATTTCCTTTAGAAGTTCCAGGCCTTTTTCGGAAGTGATGCACCGCAGCCAAGGCTCAGTGACTCCTGATTTGTATAGTTCTCCGTTTACCACTGTATAGCCCGGTGCTCTTTGTTTTAATCTTTTCTCTTCCAACTCATCTTGTGGTTCATAGTGTCCTCTCAGATAGGCCATGATTTCTGCTCTCCAATCGGGAGTCTCCACTACATTCACGATTTTCGACATTGAATCCTTGATGGATGGTTCTCTGATGATTTTGAAGAACACATCAGGGGTAGTTCTTGATTTTTGGCTGCTGCTTTCGCTAGTTTGTCTGCCTCATTGTTGTCATCTCTTGGGATATGCTGGACTGAGTAACCTTTGAAGTGCCTTTCCATTTCCCTGATTTTTTCTAGATACTTCATGAGAACAGGATTTCTTGCTTCACTTTCTTTCTCGATATGTTCTTGAATGACTTTCGAATCCGTTCTAATTATGAAGGTCTGCTGCCCCAAGGCTTTCATCTTTCTTAATGCCAGAAGTAAAGCTTCATATTCTGTTGTGTTGTTTGTGGAATGTTCGTTGTTCGCGAATACGAGGCGAGCTGCATATCTTATCACTACCCCCGCTGGGGACGTTACGACAGCCGAAATTCCAACCCCCTTGTAACACCAGGCTCCATCACACTGTACTATCCAAGGCTCAGGTATCTTTTCATCGAGGATTTGAGTTGGTGAAGTCCAATCCACGACAAAATCTGCCAAAACTTGCGACTTTATTGCACTTCTCCTCTCGAAGTCCACCACATATTCTGAGAGTTCAGCGCCCCACTTGATTATTCGGGTAGATGCCTCTCTATTTGCGAACAAATCGCTCAACGGCTGATTGGTGATGACCCTTATTCTGTGACCCTCGAAATAGTGCCTTAGCTTCCTTGCTGCCATGATGACTGCATATGCGATTTTTTCCGGTTCGGAATAGAAGATTTTCGAGCCAGACAAAGCTTCAGAAGCAAAGTATACTGGAATTTGTTTGAGCTTCCCTTCTTCCTCCTTTTCTTGCACTAGCACGGCACTTACTGCCGAATTTGATGCAGACACATATAGCAGAAGTGGCGATTTCGGTTCGGGAGGGCACAGCTTGGTCATATTGGACAAGTAATCTTTCAATTCTTGGAAAGCTCGCTTCTGAGGTTCAGACCACTGGAAGTTCTTGGCACTTCTGAGGACTTGGAAGAATGGTAAGCTTCTTTCTACGGCTCTGGGAATGAATCTGTTAAGGGCAGCTACTCTCCCTGTTTGCTTCTGCACATCCTTCACTGAAACTGGATCTTGCATTTCCACTAACGCCCTGATTTTGTCGGGATTCGCCTCTATGCCCTTTGTTGAAACTAGACATCCGAGAACTTTCCCCTTGTGAATGCCGAATACACATTTCTCCGGATTTAGCTTTAGATTTGCTGCTCTCATGTTCGCGAATGTTTCTGCCAGGTCACTGATGTGGTCTTTCCTCTGAACACTTTTGACGACTATATCATGCACATACGCCAAGATGTTCCTCCGTATCTGGGGATGAAGCACTATTGCTATCATTCTTGAGAATGTACATCCTGCGTTCTTTAGCCCCTCTGGCATTCTCACGAAACAGAATGTTCCGAAGGGAGTGATGAAACTTGTTTTTTTCTTCGTCCTCTTTGCGAACCCTGATTTGATGATACCCAGAGAACATGTCTAGGAGCGAAAGCATTTCGCTGTTGGCTGCGTCATCTACGATTTTGTCTACCCTTTCCAGGGGAAAATCGTCTTTCTTGCATGCCTTGTTCAAGTCTGTGAAGTCCACGCACATTCTCCACTTTCCATTTTTCTTCTTGACTGGTACAGTGTTAGCTAGCCAGACTGGATACTTTACTTCTCTGATTACTTGCGCGTCTTGCAGTCTCTGAACTTCGGCTGCCACTGCTTTCACTTTTTCCGCGGACATTTTCCGAAGTTTCTGTTTCTTGGGAGGTATTTTTTCATCTGTTTCCAGGGCATGTTCAATTATGTCCCTGTCAACACCTTGCAGGTCCTTAGCTGACCATGCGAAAACATCTTTGTTTTTGTTCAGGAATTGTACGAGGTCTCTGTCCTCTTCGGCACTGAGGTGAGCCCCTATTGTGACTGCTCTATCGGGCATGTCATCCAGATACACTTTCTTGGTTTCACCATCTGCAGCTATTTCAATTTTTTCTTTATCCCGCTTGGCCTCTTCGTAAGTTTCCTTCTTCTCGTCAGGTGTTTTCAACTGGTACACGTTCGTCTGGCTGGGCGTATGGCCTTTTTCTATGTTTCTGGCCTCTTGTTGATTGCCGAATACTGTGATGACCCCCTTGGGTGCAGGCATCTTCATACATAAGAACTGCTGCCTTATGACTGCGTCGAATTTGTTCATAAAGCCTCTGCCGAAAATCGCGAGATACGGGTGATAGATGTCGACCACATCGAAGGTGAGACTCTCTGTTCTGGCATTGTCAAGATTTCCGAAGGAAACAGGGAGTGATATTTTTCCAACCGGCTTGATTGGTTTTCCTCCGAAACCTTGTAATGGGTATTCTGGTGGGTCCAACATGTGCTGGCTCAGATTCATCTTTTCGAAAGTCTTCAAGAACAAGATATCTGCTGAACTTCCATTGTCAACTAGGACTTTTCCGATGACCCACCCAGCTATGTTTACCTCGATGACCATAGCATCATTATGAATCGCAGATTTCAGCCTGAAATTCTCTTTTGTGAAGGTGATTGGCACCTTTGCCCATTCCGGCCGTGCAGCTGGACCGTCATTGATGATGGTGTTCACAGACCTGAAGTAGTTGCTTCTTTGCTTCTTGGTCTCGAACTCCATGGCTGAGCCTCCTGTGATTGGCATGATTGTCCCGAAAGACGGCAATGCTTTGGAATTCTGAGGTCCTGCACTTGACTGAGGCCTTGACGAACTTTCTGGGGTGGTGGCAAGATTTCCCGAATCGGTTGTGGTTGCTGGATCGATTGGATTGCTTGTGACTGGGGAAAAACTGCTGCGATGGTTGCCACGATGACTGTGGTTGTGAGAACTGCTGAACTGGGACTGAACTTGATTGAGAGTTCGCGAATTGCGGTTGCCAGAAATTCGGGCGAAATTGACTTGGCATTGAAGATGCGATACTCATCAGCGCTTTTTCTTGCTGGATTCTTGCCATGTTTTTCTTTGTTTCTGGGCATCCTTCGGTGCTGTGCCCCCTCCCATCATACTGGCAATAGAAGTAAGGATCTTTCGGGTTATGATTCGTGAGCCTCGGGGGTCCTCTTCCTCTTCCCCTTCCTCTGGGCACAAACCCTCCTCTGGTGCTTGGCCTGCTGTTTTGGTCAGGCTGTGGATTTTCGACATTGTTGACATTTCGTGGATTCTGGGATTGTGCTCTCCAGGTCATTTCTCTGTGTCCCTGCCTTGCTTCATTCCGTTCGGCTACTCTCTTGCGATGATCATCATCAGACAAGATGTATTCCTCCAGTTCACGAAAAAGTTCCTCAACCGTCTTGGGTTTCTTTCTAGTCAGATGCGAAGCTGTTGGCCCTGGAGTCAGGCCCTTGATTAGCGCATTGATCGTTGTTCTTTCATCAGCTTCTGGGATTTGAGATCTCTGCTGCATGAATCTTCTCACGAAGTTCCGCAGTGGCTCTCTGTCTTTCTGCTTGCAGTTGTACAAATCTGATGCTTCAGCTGTTGTGTCATGGAACATCTGAAATGCTTGCATGAACTTTGTCTTGAGATCTGCCCAGCTGTAGACTGAATGCGGCGGCAGCAAAGAGTACCAATTCAGTACTGGTCCCTCGCAAGCAATGATGAAGGATTTGGCCAGTGCAACATCATCTCCTCCTGCTGAATTCACAGCCGATTCATACCTCATAAGGAACTGCCTGGAGTTTCCGAAGCCGTTATATTTCGGGAGAGAAACCGGCTTGAACTTCGGTGGCCACGGTGCAGTTTGCAGCCCAATGGACAGTGGCGATTCAGAATCTACGAAGTGTGAGATTCCGTTTCCCGCGAAGAAGTTTTCTTTCGGGGGTCCTCTTGCTGGCCCAGAGTTCTGATGTGGCGATTCCTGCCACAGGGAACTGTTTTCTTGTTCTTTCATTTCATCTATTTCTCTCTGTATTGTTTCGATTTGTTCTCTTGCTTTGTTCAGTTGTTCTAACTTTTCAGAGATTTTTCTTTTCGCTTGCAACTGACTTGCGAATTTTTCCTTGTCTTTCTGCAGCTGCTGTATCTTTTGCTGAACTCTTTCTAGTTCCCTGTCTATGGTGTCATCATCATCATCAACGTTCTCATGTGTTTGCTGTTCAGCAGGTTGTTCTTGAGTGTGTGCTGTCTTCTCAGCTCTTGCCTTCATCAGAGCTTCAAGCTTTGCTCTCCGCTCTTGATCTGTGGTGTTGGAAGGTTCAGGGACGAAAGAGATTTCATTCCCTTGAGGAGGGTGGTGGTCTTCTTGACTTGTCTCAGCTGGAACGTTCTTCTTGGACTTCTTCTGTGGTGGCATCGTGAGCTGTTCTTCGGCTGAAACACGGTGGGCGCCAATGTTGGGGGGTGTCCGAAAATCCGGACGGGTTCCCCGAACACGAGAGAGAGAGAGAGAGAGAGCTGTTATCACGTTTAAATGCAGCAACTGGGCGAAAGGAGACTAAGAATCTCCCACTAGCGGCACAAGTTCCCAAAATTATGGATCCCCTTACACGTGCCCTCACGCCCCCTTTTATAGGGAGACGAAGGGACTTTTACATTCCTAAAACACCCTCGAGCTCGAAGAATATTCCTAATGTCGGGATGAGATTCTGTTTAGGGGGTAGATTTGTAACACCCTGAAATTTTCCGATTTCAGGATGTTATTAGGAAGAATATTTAAGCAACATTTTTCTCATAATTTAAAAAATTTCCCAACATTTGTTTTGTTACAGGAAATTTAGTGTAGGAAAATAATTGATGTCTTTCAGAATTAAATAAAATAGTTCTCTGAGTGTTGCATTCATTTCGTTTGCATGATTTTTGATTCTTGTGTGTGGTTTTCAAAAAAATCATAAAAAGATCAAACTCAAATTTCTCTCAATCTTTATGGTCCAACTCATTATCTCTGTATATCTTTTTTTCCTATCCCAATTCAGACTCTCTTCTCTGTTAGATTAGTAGTCACGCGCGGCCCACCTTTAATTCTCGTTGGCAAGTTTCTCTCAGTTGGCCCAGTAGTTAGCTGAATCCATTTCGCGGGCCTAGCTTCCTCTCCCTATCTTTCATAGTGGCTGACAGTCGGGCCCACCAATCAGTTCCATTCTCCACCTCCGGTTGGCACCGTGTCACACTCGTGCTCCTACACCCACCCAGCTCCGTGCGCTGTGCTTCGCACCCGAGCCGTGCACTCTCATGTGCATGCACAGTGCGTCGCCCGCTTGGCCCTCGTGTTCGCACTTCTCTTGCCGTCTACCCCGCGCTGCACGCTGGCTCAGCTTTACGCACCTGTGCACTGCATCAGCACTCATCCGTGCCCGAGCCGCTCAGCTCTCGTGCCGCTCCGCCTGCCTGTAGCCCGTCCTGCGGTACCACCACACTTGCTAAGCTCCCCTGTGCCCGCTCGCATCCTATCTGCGTGTCGTGATGACCTGGGCCCATGCGCCTGACCATTCCCAACCTTCGGCCGCATCTGACTGTGCCACCCGAACCAATCCGCGTGCCATTGTCATCTCGTTGTGCGCGCCTATGCCTGCACGTCGTGCCGGCCGCTAGCACCGCCCATGCGACAACATCGCCCCGCGTGCCCCGTGTGCGCTCGTGTGCTGCTCCTAAACCGTACGGCTGCCCCACTCCTGTGCGCGGCACCTACCGCTCGTCGCCGGAACACCGCCGACCACTGAGTTGGCTGCCGCACATCCGCCCGCGTCGTGTCACCTGCGCGTCGCCGCACCCTGTGCCACACCTGTCCCGTGCACCCGAGCAGCTAGCTACCTCGTGGGCCGCGACGCTCGCCCTCCCACATGTGCATGCATATCCGCACCGCGCTTGCTCCCCTCGCGCCGGCTCGCCTCCCCGCTACGTGCTTGCGCAACGCGCCGCCCGCCTGGCTCTCACGCACACAGACGCAACGTCCCTCTCCTCTTTCAGTAGTAACGCAATCCACCTCCACGTCACTAAGGTGCTGCTCACCTTCTACTCCACCGGTAAATGTTCCACCTCCATCGGCCAGTTAATAGCCTAGCCTCTCACCTCTCACGCATGCATGCACGGTCGCCTCATTTACTTCACCTGTCATGCATGCATGCACCGTCCTTCACTCATCAGTAACGGTTTGTTGCTATAAAGGTAAATCACTTAATGCCCATGCTGCTCGTCCGACGATTGAAGCTATTGCCTTGGTTGGAGTGTCATCGACGTCGTTTCTGTACCAAGACATCACCGGCGCCTCTACAGCCCTACATCGGCTCCTCCTCACAGTTGTTCAGAATCAATCTCCGTCATCACACAAGATATTAAGCACCATCATTACGTCACCATGATGGTCTAATTATCTTGCAATCTATAGTTCTCCGACCATGCATCCTTGTGTTCCAAGAAACAAGCCACACCACATGTTACATACTTTTTGCAACTATCTGCATACAAACCAATATTCTTTTTCTTGTGAACTCCAATAATTTAATCTTTGTCGACGTCATCTTGCTACTTGCTACCAGTCATGTACGTGCAGGTGCTCTCTTTATCCAGAAGCTAGTTGTATGCGGGCCGATCAGTTGCATGCAAACTAGTGTTTCACGTACCTATTCATTCCTTGCTTGATGTGAGCATGACATCATGCTTACGTCATATATACTTTTCCTTCCAGAATCAGCTTGTTGTATAAATATTTATCTAGTTAGTAATCTAAGACATGTCTCTATCTACTACTTACTTTGTAAATCTCTCTTCCAATCTACAGTTAATCATGATTAGATCTTTAATCCTTGTTTTATCCTTGGATCTCAGGTGCTTGCCGTTTAAGCTCGTTCTCGATGCGTTAGTTTCGCCTCACAATAAAAATGCGCTAGACATGATATTTACTACAAAATGTGTTTTGAGAACTTATTCGAAAATTAATCTGATTAATGTTTACGTGAATAGCTTTTCTTAATGAATTTTAATTAGGACATAATAACGGTTTTCATATTTAAATATTAAATTGGTTAAAACCTAGTAACATTGTTTTCTAATAAAATCTATCTAGAGCTACGCTTCGGCTTTTTCATAATATAAATGTTAAACTGACTAATATTTATTCAATCTGCTTTCTAAATAAAAGCAACATAGGCTATCTCGAGTTTTCTTAATTAAATATTAATTTGAATAATATGAATATAAATGTGTTTTTGAATTAAATTTGTTTAGTCAAACTCGAAATATAAAGTGCACGCTTAGATGCTTTACATGCTTCTTCTAAAATTAAATGTTTAATTTGCATAAATCATACTTTAATATTTATGAATAAAAATGGGACTAACTTTACATCGCCTTTTATATAAAAATATAACTTGCTTAATTCTAAATAGGATGTTTTCTTGAAACAACCTATGCACATGATTTTATTGAATTAAAATATATCAAGCGCATAGCCTTTGGTGTTATAATTCAAATATCTCGATAGTTTGCCTTTTCAACCATAGTTCCGTTCTTCGCGTTTCTTGCGTTTGCGTTCCTAAAACCGAACCTTGTTCTCTTTTTAAGCCTTCCTTGTATGGTGTATTGTTCTTAGTTGTGCTCATTTGCTTTTGCATGTTTGTGCCCGATGTTTGCTTCGAGTAGAAGATCGAGCTGCTGATCAGAAGTCTTGAAGTTTATAAGAGTTTCAAGTTAGCAAGAGCAGAATAGCAAGACTAACTTTTTGTTGGAAAAAGGCAAGTGACCCTAACCATCCTTCTACCTATGCTTTAAACAAGAATATTATAAATTAATCGGAACATGGAGAACCACCCAGGAAAACAGTACAACCACAAGACATATGGCTCTGTCTTGGCCAATTAATTAGGGAAGTCTTGTGTGGTTATTAGTCATGGTAGCTTGGGGTACGGAGGAATGCTTTTATGACTCTTCTACTCTGGACAGGTTTTGGAACGGAAGTTCTCTTCTAGGCTAACCTGGTCTGAGGGTAGAAGGAGGGTACGAAAGATAGCCTCTAGGACGTGCTACTATGGACTAATACACATAGGAGGACTCTTTGTAAAGGCCTCGTAGCGTCCCTATGCAACCACACCTCGGAAGTGTGGTATTGTGCCTACTTTTGCACAACATGGTTGGGTTCAAAGTTCTTAGGAACTTTTACGCGACTTGTGGTGAAAGTGTACAACCTCTGCAGAGTGTAAAACTGTTATAACAGCCGTGCTCACGGTCAAGAGCGGCCTGGACCCTCACATGATTAATAAACATGAAGATGGATTTAAAATTGCTTTCCGGTTATTTCTGTGGCCTTGCTGAGTACCAACCATAAGTGTACTCATCCTTGCTAAACCGCTGTTCAGAAGAAGAAGGTGCATGAAGTCCAGAAGATGGTGCTAGGCGTACGCAACCCCCAGTTGACTGCCTGTGAAGTTTGGAGCCTTTGCTTCCCAGGATTCTGCTGTAAATCTCTGATAATCTCTCTTTCTTTACGTGATATTATTTCTGTTATTCACTAATGATGTCACTATATGTATGGAACTAGATCCTGGCATACATATAGGTAGCACTTGGTTTGTTTTGGAAACCGGGTGTGACACGCGCCCGGGCCCTCCACTTCCCCGTGCGCCCGTCCTTGACCCACCGCCTGCCGGCTGCCGCGTCGCCGTTGGCCGTCGGCGTCGAGCCTAGCCGGAAGCCTGTCGCGGTCCACCGGCTCGCCGCCTCGAGCGAGGTCGCACTGGACGCAGGCACCGCGAGAGCGGCAGACAGAGAGAAAGGGTTGGCCTGTTGGCCTGTTGTAGGCTTGTGGCCTTGACCGTTGGACATTAGGGAGATTTTTTATGGGCCGGCCTCCCTATTTTTACTTGTGTCGCTGTTGGGCTGTTATGGGCCAAAATACCCCTTCGCCGTTCGTCCGCTGCTGGCCCATCACGCGAATAGGTCGTTGTTGACGGATAAAAGACGTATCCACCTACGATCCGCAAGCGTACGGACCTACACCTATTTCACCACAGGATTCCCAAGGTTCTTGTCAATCCGCGGAGCAATGGGATTACAAGCGTTTGATCTACCTCTACTCATTAACTACTCAAACCCTAACTATGATTAGACTAGAAAACTACTACGCTACACTAGAGAGAACGATCAAGCTAACAAGATAAAAGACACTCGCCCATGGGTCTATGATACTTGAACATGCAACCCGCTTTAAACATGAAAACCAATCTAATCTATCAGGGGTTGTGACCACGGTTTCGCCCATTCCCTCCCCCTGTACTGTCACTACGCCGAGGTATTCGTGACTAGACCTGTGATGGACACGGCGTATTGAATGGATCCAAAGTGATATCCTACTCTTCTTTTTATTCAAAAATGATTGGATGATCTGTGCTATCTTACCTAAAGCCTCCTCAAGTCATTTGAAGAATGGATCTATCAGTTCATCTCTTGAAATAAATGATGTTGGAAGAAGCAAGCCAATGCAAAGGAAGTTGAATTCTAACAACATAGTCAAGATTAGGAGGATCCCTCTAACCTTAATAACAACGTTTAGCATCGATCCTTGGCTTGGTTTGCTGTCTGGTGAAGTTCTATGTATGCTTGATGATGCTTGTCTTTATGACCTTGTTTGAGTTGGTTCTTTGTATTGATTGTTGGTATATTGTGGGTCTTCTACCTACAATGACATCAGTTGCCTAGTCGAGTTCTTCTGTTGTACCTCCCACCTCCTTGTTATCATCCTTTCTATGGGCAATGGAGGACATCAAGATGGAAGGTAAAGACAACATCAACACAACGAGCAGATGTTATTGTCATCACCAATTTCTACACGGAAGCAAGTGGAAGAAAAAAAGGCCTTACTCTCATCTTCCTAATCTCACTCTAATGAAGACTACAAGAACCAAGATGAAGATAAAAGCATGGAGATTCAACATGCGACACAAGATGTCAACTTTGTTACCATAATCTTGTTTGTCTCCCTACCCCTTGTTTCTTCTCTCTCCGAATCTCGGGACGAGATTCTGTTTAGGGGGGTAGATTTGTAACACCCTGAAATTTTCCGATTTCAGGATGTTATTAGGAAGAATATTTAAGCAACATTTTTCTCATAATTTAAAAATTTTCCCAACATTTGTTTTGTTACAGGAAATTTAGTGTAGGAAAATAATTGATGTCTTTCAAAATTAAATAAAATAGTTCTCTGAGTGTTGCATTCATTTCGTTTGCATGATTTTTGATTCTTGTGTGTGGTTTTCAAAAAAATCATAAAAAGATCAAACTCAAATTTCTCTCAATCTTTATGGTCCAACTCATCATCTCTCTATATCTTTTTTTCCTATCCCAATTCAAACTCTCTTCTCTGTTAGATTAGTAGTCACGCGCGGCCCACCTTTAATTCTCGTTGGCATGTTTCTCTCAGTTGGCCCAGCAGTTAGCTTAATCCATTTCGCGGGCCTAGCTTCCTCTCCCTATCTTTCATAGTCGCTGACAGTCGGGCCCACCAATCAGTTCCAATCTCCACCTCCCGTTGGCACCGTGTCACACTCGTGCTCCTACACCCACCCAGCTCCGTGCGCTGTGCTTCGCACCCGAGCCGTGCACTCTCATGTGCCTGCACAGTGCGTCGCCCGCTTTGCCCTCGTGTTCGCACTTCTCTTGCCGTCTACCCCGCGCTGCACGCTGGCTCAGCTTTACGCACCTGTGCACTGCATCGGTGCTCATTCGTGCCCGAGCCGCTCAGCTCTCGTGCCGCTCCGCCTGTCTGTAGCCCGTCCTGCGGTACCACCACACTTGCTAAGCTCCCCTGTGCCCGCTCGCATCCTATCAGCGTGTCGTGACGACCTGGGCCCATGCGCCTGACCATTCCCAACCTTCGGCCACATCTGACTGTGCCACCCGAACCAATCCGCGTGCCGTTGTCATCTCGTTGTGCGCGCCTATGCCTGCACGTCGCGCCCGCCACCAGCACCGCCCATGCGACAACGTCGCCTCGCGTGCCCTGTGTGCGCTCGTGTGCTGCTCCTAAACCGCACGGCTGCCCCACTCCTGTGCGCGGCACCTACCGCTCGTCGCTGGAACACCGCCGACCACTGAGTTGGCTGCCGCACATCCGCCCGCGTCGTGTCACCTGCGCGTCGCCGCACCCTGTGCCACACCTGTCCCGTGCACCCGAGCAGCTAGCTACCTCGTGGGCCGCGACGCTCGCCCTCCCACATGTGCATTCATGTCCGCACCGCGCTTGCTCCCCTCGCGCCGGCTCGCCTCCCCGCTACGTGCTTGCGCAACGCGCCGCCCGCCTGGCTCTCACGCACGCAGACGCAACGTCCCTCTCCTCTTTCAGTAGTAACGCAATCCACCTCCATCACGTCACTAAGGTGCTGCTCACCTTCTACTCCACCGGTAAATGTTCCACCTCCATCGGCCAGTTAATAGCCTAGCCTCTCACCTCTCACGCATGCATGCACGGTCGCCTCATTTACTTCACCTGTCATGCATGCATGCACCGTCCTTCACTCATCAGTAACGGTTTGTTGCTATAAGGCCATCTTTTTCTAGACCGTCTCCTACCTCCGGTCGGCGCCGCACCGCGTTAGCCCGCGTGCCTCGCACCGCTCGGCCGCCCGGCGCCTGTGCTCGCACCTGAACGCCGCTCGCTGCCCCACGCTCGAGTTGCACGCTACCCGCGATGCTCGCACTCCCGAACTCTCCGCACCGCATCTGCGCCGCTGCCGCGCTTTGCGTCGCGTCCCGTCGCGCGTCTAGTTTTCCGGCACGTCGCCGCGCCGCTCCGCTGCTCTACCGCTCGTGCCTGCATCCCCGGCCCGCCTGTGTGCTCGGCCACCTGCCCATGCCGCTTGCTCTCCCCCCTTTGTTTTCCCTTCACCTCCATCAGTAACGGCTGCAACCATGCAATGACAATCAATGGCTGGACTCCTTAATCCTCCCAGGCAGCGTCTTGCTCACCTTTTGCGCATGCATCACTCCTCTCACCCGAAACCGTCATCTCTTGAGTTGTTGACTCCTCCACCAGTAACTACACGTCATCATGGACGTTAATGGCCACCAGCCATCACTCCCTCTCCAGTAACGGCCGGTCACAATGGCCATCGATGGTGCCATTCATCCCCTCTGACCCCAGCTCCTCTCATCTTTCCACCTTATAAAGGGCAACCAAGCCCTGCGCCCCTGCTGCTCCCTCGCCATGCGCACCCCCTCAGTCTGCAACACCGCGCGGCTGCCCGAGCCCAAACGGAGCTCCGGCCGCCGGTCGCCCCTTCGTTTTGCCGGCCAGGAACCATCCTAGAGCAAGCCAACACCATCACAGGAACCCGAGCCAGCTGCCAACGTCCATCGCCCTGGCCGAGATCGGCCACCCCGTCGTTCGTCACCGCCATACCCGGACGACCCCACCGCAAGTATCGTCAAGTCGAACTGCATCTCTTCCGCCAGTTCCTGTCACTGTTTTCCCTGCCGGAGGAGCATGCCCATGTGAAGACCGCCGGCCATGCCGCAGCCATCGTCTGTCGCCTACAAGTTTTCTGGCCGCTGCACTGTCATCTTTGTTGCCGGTTCACCGTCCCTGTCGACCCCCTGGTCCCTGGACTAAATCCGCATTGCTCTCAACACCATTGCGCCGAGCTGGAACTCTGCCGCTGGCTTTACCTGAGCAACACAAAGCTTCCAGGAAGTCTGCGAGATCATCAAGGCGCAGCTCCGCCGCTGGTCCTCATTGCTCATCGCCCACCGGACGGCATCGGCTTCAACTCCGCGGCCGTCTCCGTGGTCTGCAGCCACTGGTGAGCCCAACATCAAGCTCCGTGTACGCTTCAACCAAATTTTCAGTGTCGGGTCACCTTTTTGCTCTCTCTCCATGCCTATAGATAAACTCAGTCGTTCCGTCTCTGCACTTCTGCAGCTGTGCAGCATCGAAGTGTCTCCCAAGTCACAATCCACCTTGTCCGGTGGGGATGTTTGCTAAAATCACTTAATGCCCATGCTGCTCGTCCGACGATTGAAGCTATTGCCTTGGTTGGAGTGTCATCGACGTCGTTTCTGTACCAAGACATCACCGGCGCCTCTACAGCCCTACATCGGCTCCTCCTCACAGTTGTTCAGAATCAATCTCCGTCATCACACAAGGTATTAAGCTCCATCATTACGTCACCATGATGGTCTAATTATCTTGCAATCTATAGTTCTCCGAACATGCAATCTTGTGTTCCAAGAAACAAGCCACGCCACGACCGCCGACTTTTCGCGACCATGACCACAATCACAGTTGGGAACGGTGCTACGGCCAAGTTTTGGGAGTCGACCTGGCTACAAGGGGAGTCGCCAAAACGGATAGCTCCAGCAATCTACAAACTCTCCAAGAAGAAAAAGAGATCAGTCCACAACGCGCTGGTCAATGACAATTGGATTAGAGACATCGACGTCCTAAGAATCACCTCCGCAGCGCAGCTGGCGGAATTCACCCAGCTATGGTTCAAACTCGGTGATGTGCAGCTTGATCCTGACCGGCCAGATTCAATTGTTTGGAATGCAACTAAGCACGGCGAATATACGACGGCCTCGGCTTACGCGGCTCAATTCAAAGGCCTGCAAATCTAACCCATGGAACGCTTAATCTGGAGGGTCCGGGCGCCACCCAAGTGCAAATTCTTCTCCTGGCTTGCTTTTCAGGATAGGCTTTGGACAGCGGACCGCTTAATCAAACGGGACTGGCCTAATCAGAAAATTTGCTTCCTATGTCATGGCCATGACGAGAGCAATTTGCATATCTTCACCCAATGTCGATATAGCCTAGCGGTTTGGGACATGACCCTTGCTTGGGTTGCTGCTCATGTCCCGCCAAGAACTGACTGGTCGGCCTTCACGTCTACCGACGAATGGTGGGCCGCGGTCGGGTCCATGCACGGAGCTCCGCTGAAGGGGTGGCGGTCGCTGATGATTCTAGTTTGTTCGGAAATATGGAAGGAACGCAATGCCAGAGTTTTTCGACGGAAATTCCTACCCGCTGGACAACTCTTTGGCAAGATCAAGGAGGAATCGCGTGCCTGGACTTTAGCAGGGCACAAACACTTGGGAGCCATAACCAATTTTGTGGAGTAATTGTAAAGCTTTTTTCTAACTTTCGGCCTAGGCCTTGTTTGTTACTCTTCTCTATTGATTAATACAAATCCGGCAATCTCTGCCGGTTTTACTTTCAAAAAACATGTTACATACTTTTTGCAACTATCTGCATACAAACCAATATTCTTTTTCTTGTGAACTCCAATAATTTAATCTTTGTCGACGTCATCTTGCTACTTGCTACCAGTCATGTACGTGCAGGTGCTCTCTTTATCCAGAATCTAGTTGTATGCGGGCCGATCAGTTGCATGCAAACTAGTGTTTCACGTACCTATTCATTCCTTGCTTGATGTGAGCATGACATCATGCTTACGTCATATATACTTTTCCTTCCAGAATCAGCTTGTTGTATAAATATTTATCTAGTTAGTAATCTAAGACATGTCTCTATCTACTACTTACTTTGTAAATCTCTCTTCTAATCTACAGTTAATCATGATTAGATCTTTAATCCTTGTTTTATCCTTGGATCTCAGGTGCTTGCCGTTTAAGCTCGTTCTCGATGCGTTAGTTTCGCCTCACAATAAAAATGCGCTAGACATGATATTTACTCCAAAATGTGTTTTGAGAACTAATTCGAAAATTAATCTGATTAATTTTTACGTGAATAGCTTTTCTTAATGAATTTTAATTAGGACATAATAACGGTTTTCATATTTAAATATTAAATTGGTTAAAACCTAGAAACATTGTTTTCTAATAAAATCTATCTAGAGCTACGCTTCGGCTTTTTCATAATATAAATGTTAAACTGACTAATATTTATTCAATCTGCTTTCTAAATAAAAGCAACATAGGCTATCTCGAGTTTTCTTAATTAAATATTAATTTGATTAATATGAATATAAATGTGTTTTTGAATTAAATTTGTTTAGTCAAACTCGAAATATAAAGTGCACGCTTAGATGCTTTACATGCTTCTTCTAAAATTAAATGTTTAATTTGCATAAATCATACTTTAATATTTATGAATAAAAATGGGACTAACTTTACCTCTCCTTTTATATAAAAATATAACTTGCTTAATTCTAAATAGGGTGTTTTCTTGAAACAACATATGCACATGATTTTATTTAATTAAAATATATCAATCGCATAGCCTTTGGTGTTATAATTCAAATATCTCGATAGTTTGCCTTTTCAACCATAGTTCCGTTCTTCGCGTTTCTTGCGTTTGCGTTCCTAAAACCGAACCTTGTTCTCTTTTTAAGCCTTCCTTGTATGGTGTATTGTTCTTAGTTGTGCTCATTTGCTTTTGCATGTTTGTGCCCGATGTTTGCTTCGAGTAGAAGATCGAGCTGCTGATCAGAAGTCTTGAAGTTTATAAGAGTTTCAAGTTAGCAAGAGCAGAATAGCAAGACTAACTTTTTGTTGGAAAAAGGCAAGTGACCCTAACCATCCTTCTACCTATGCTTTAAACAAGAATATTATAAATTAATCGGAACATGGAGAACCACCCAGGAAAACAGTACAACCACAAGACATATGGCTCTGTCTTGGCCAATTAATTAGGGAAGTCTTGTGTGGTTATTAGTCATGGTAGCTTGGGGTACGGAGGAATGCTTTTATGACTCTTCTACTCTGGACAGGTTTTGGAACGGAAGTGCTCTTCTAGGCTAACCTGGTCTGAGGGTAGAAGGAGGGTACGAAAGATAGACTCTAGGACGTGCTACTATGGACTAATACACATAGGAGGACTCTTTGTAAAGGCCTCGTAGCGTCCCTATGCAACCACACCTCGGAAGTGTGGTATTGTGCCTACTTTTGCACAGCATGGTTGGGTTCAAAGTTCTTAGGAACTTTTACGCGACTTGTGGTGAAAGTGTACAACCTCTGCAGAGTGTAAAACTGTTATAACAGCCGTGCTCACGGTCAAGAGCGGCCTGGACCCTCACATGATTAATAAACTTGAAGATGGATTTAAAATTGCTTTCCGGTTATTTCTGTGGCCTTGCTGAGTACCAACCATAAGTGTACTCATCCTTGCTAAACTGCTGCTCAGAAGAAGAAGGTGTATGAAGTCCAGAAGATGGTGCTAGGCGTACGCAACCCCCAGTCGATTGCCTGTGAAGTTTGGAGCCTTTGCTTCCCAGGATTCTGCTGTAAATCTCTGATAATCTCTCTTTCTTTACGTGATATTATTTCTGTTATTCACTAATGATGTCACTATATGTATGGAACTAGATCCTGGCATACATATAGGTAGCACTTGGTTTGTTTTGGAAACCGGGTGTGACACGCGCACGGGCCCTCCACTTCCCCGTGCGCCCGCCCTTGACCCACCGCCTGCCGGCTGCCGCGTCGTCGTTGGCCGTCGGCGTCGAGCCTAGCCGGAAGCCTGTCGCGGTCCACCGGCTCACCGCCTCGAGCGAGGTCGCACTGGACGCAGGCACCACGAGAGCGGCAGACAGAGAGAAAGGGTTGGCCTGTTGGCCTGTTGTGGGCTTGTGGCCTTGACCGTTGGTCATTAGGGAGATTTTTTATGGGCCGGCCTCCCTATTTTTACTTGTGTCGCTGTTGGGCTGTTATGGGCCAAAATACCCCTTCGCCGTTCGTCCGCTGCTGGCCCATCACGCGAATAAGGCGTTGTTGACGGATAAAAGACGTATCCACCTACGATCCGCAAGCGTACAGACCTACACCTATTTCACCACAGGATTACCAAGGTTCTTGTCAATCCGCAGAGCAATGGGATTACAAGCGTTTGATCTACCTCTACTCATTAACTACTCAAACCCTAACTATGATTAGACTAGAAAACTACTACGCTACACTAGAGAGAACGATCAAGCTAACAAGATAAAAGACACTCGCCCATGGGTCTATGATACTTGAACATGCAACCCGCTTTAAACATGAAAACCAATCTAATCTATCAGGGGTTGTGACCACGGTTTCTCCCATTCCCTCCCCCTGTACTGTCACTACGCCAAGGTATTCGTGACTAGACCTATGATGGACACGGCGTATTGAATGGATCCAAGGGAGCATTGGAGCTCTACTTCCCTTTACGGCATGGTAGCTAACCTTAAGCATTAAAGTATATTCAACACAAGATGATAGATTAATGTTCCAACAAGGTAGCGATTACATCTCAAAATCGATTACAACCCATGGACAAGTGAGAAGATTACCCCATCAAGGTTCTAGACATAGCACCGTTGATCATGGTGACGCTTCTGACGGTGTCTTCCTTCTTCTCCTTGCGTGAGTGCTTCCTTCGAGATGGGCGATCCTCCTCCGGAGATCTCCCTCCTCTCTCTCTAGCTTGTGGATGGCCTCCTGGTGCGAATGGCTCTCCCCTCTGTGAATGACGGTGCCTCCAGGACTTTAGGGTTAAAGATCCTTCAGGTGCAAGGAAAGGGGGGCCGAACCGACCCCGGAACTGGGCCAGGCCGGCCGGCTTGGGCCGACCGGCCCAGGCCCATCCCGGCCTGGTTCGGTCGCCCCTTCGCTCCCGTGGGTCCTCAGGTGATTATGCACTTTACCCCTTCCATTTGCATGATTTTGACCATGTCATCCTCGCGTTCAAGATGGAGGTTCTCCATGCATGAAGTTCGGTCTTTTACGCTTCAATCCCCGGGGGTGTTCCTTCGTAGCACTTCGGCCCTTGCCACCATTGGAAGTGATTTCATCAAGCTCATGAACACGAACAAGACTCCGTAAATGCTCCTTTGAACTTGTTGTGAATCCGTCTTTTATGTCCATGTTTTCCTACATAAACACAACACTTCCAAATGCATGCACATAGATGAACTTGTTATATGATTAGTGTGCCTAGTGGCGGGTTAATTCCATAATCAAATCCAAACCAAAGTGTAATGAACATGTTTGCTGTACCAAAATACACCGTCAACATCTCCCCACGCTTAGATCTTGCTCGTCCTCGAGCAAGTACTCGCAAAAGAACTATGTCCAAGGCGTTGTAATCGTGTTCCGCTAAACCTTTCTTCACGAGTTTGTCAATCTTTTATCTTTAATACATAAACATAAAGTAATGATCATCATACATAAACATGGGCGTTTAGAATCTTTACCACGTCAAGATTTACCCCACAACTCAAACTCTTCACGTGAAGTCTTCAATTTCAGCCATACTTACTTCTTTGCTTCCATTGGAGGGTTTTTATGATTTTTCAAAAATAAAATTCCTGCAACAAGTGTTAGACAAAATCCTTTCTCCAAGCTCTCTCATGTCGCTCATATAAGGTGGCTATCCTAAACAATTTTTATAGAACTCTCACCTCCCATAAGTCTCTCATATAACATGTAAAGTGGAGCTATAGTTATGGCTAGCACAATCAACACAAGTATTGTCAAACTAAGAACTTCCTCTAATGGTTGTTTACCTTTCAAAGCCAATGATCATGAGAATAAACCATATGTGGGGATATCGAGGATAAGAAGATATATAATGGTGGACATGTGCAAGGGCAAAAGAAAATATGACTACGAGGCACCGATGACGTCCTCATTGTCGGGTTGCACATGGTTGGAAAAAGAGTGAAAGTTTCGTCTCTCAACAACGTGACATCCTTCCTTGCACTTTTTTATTTTTTCTCTCACTTCCTCTCATATCTTTCTTGCCACTCCCCTTCTCTCTTTCTTTTCTTTTTTCTTTTTCAATCACTCTCTTTCATTCTCTCATACACATATATATTTTTTTCTTTACTTTTCATTTTTCTTTCTTTCTTTTCCATACACATATTTTTCTCTTTACTTTTCCCTTTCTTGACATCTTTATCTCTCTTTTCAAAGCTCTCAACTCCTCTCTTTCTTGCATAAACACAATCTGAAATTTAAAATAAAACCATGCTAGAGACGAGACGAAACCTTGAGAGTAGGTTGCGTTCAAGGAATGCGATGTACAAAAGAGATGTATAGGGTTGGGTATGGAATTCAGCGATGTACGGGACTTCCGATGTGAAAGTCACGTTACCGAATGCATGACGAGGCTAGCAACAAAAGATAAGCACAAGGACATGATCATTGCTCGAAATTAAAACTCCCAAGAGAGAAGGATCCTAGCCCAACTCATTGTGTTAATCGCACTTATGGGTGTATAGGATTTTTTTCTTACTCTCAACTTGGAAAAAGAGGATTTGCTAACCTTTATTACAAGGGTTTTTAGCTAATTTTCAGAATCGAATTCCTCCAACTTTTAGCATCGAACATAACACAACAAAAATGCAAAGCTCAAGATCGAAGTATGGTATGAGTACTTTTAGAGGTAGCAACTCCACTAAGCACCACGATAAACTTTTTTCAAACCACACACTTACGTTCATATATCAAAAACTAAAGATGAACAAACGAGTAAATCAAGATAAGAATCACACAAGACACAAAATTTAAAGGACTCTTTTTATTTGCTTTTCTTTGACGCAACACTAAATTAAGACACTTGCAAAAATTTAAAAGCACACTCAAAAACTAAAGACTCTAAAACTCTAAACCTCTCTCGAAGACTAAACCGAACCAATCTAAACTTGAAGCTAAAGGCTAGCTAGCTAGCTCTCCCCACGCTAAAATCATACGACATCCTCGTCGTATCTTACAAAAATCCTAAGGGGGAAAACTAAACCTAGTGATACTTCCCGCAACTATTGCACCACTTGCCCTTCATGTTCCCCACCATGCCAAAAAGTTTCCGCACATTGCGATTTAGGAACTTGTAGTCGTCTTCGACCACGCGCTCCAAATCCTCCATGCGTTGCCTCATCGCCTCCATGGCTTGGAAACATTCGTCGGCTGATGCGTAGAGCTCCGAGATGGAGTGACGGCAAGCCGCACAACACATCAGATGCATCCCGAAAGGGTCGTCATCGCCAGGGTCTCCGCTGTCGTCACCGCCGTCGTCGCCATCATCGTCGTCGCCATCATCGTTGCCGTTGCCGCTGCCGTTTGGGCCTTCGGGAGCCTTCTCCTTGGGCACCTCTTCCCAAACATACAAATCATTGTCATCTCTTCCGGCGGCTGCCCACGAGCTCGGGCTACGATCATCGGAATAGTCGCTCCCCTCATAGTCCTTAGGCTCGGGCGACACCTCCTTGTAATCCTTCCTCTTCATGCCTCGGATGCGCGCCGACCTTCGAACGTGAGTAGGGACCTTCTCCTCCTTGATGGGGTTGCGAGATGCGATAGCTCTGGTCGGGACACGCCCTCCGCAACGGATGCGGGCGGTCCTCTTGATCTGCACGGGTAGCTTGAACTCGCATCGCTTCGCCTCCTCCATCGATGGCTCCTTGGCGCCTGGCTTCAACTCTACGCTCTTCGGGGACACCATGGCTGCTGCGTGGGTGCAAAAGAATGCTAGATGGGATGGATTCCCGAGCTCCCAATTCGGCCAAATAAATAGTCCGAAAAGGAATACTCTAGAAACCGCATTTTCCTTATTCAAACTTCCCTTAAAATTTTCTGACCAAAGAAGGAAGTCGAAAAGGAGCATTCCGGGGAAAAACCGAGGCGAACCGCCACTGGGCCCCCCTTGGGCCAATCGGACCGGGCCGGCCGGCCCACCCTGTTCCGGGGGCCGGTCCGGTCCCGTTTCCCACTGCCCTTTTTTCGCATTTGTAGCCCATGAGAAAAAGTTGGCCCAGTAAATCTTCGTGAGAAACTCCAGAAAAAGAAAAGAAAACTATTTACAAAAATCCACACCTAGTTTTACGTCCTAGGCTGGACGTTCGGGCTCTTCTTCCACGGTGAAGACGTCAATATGGTGAAGAGGCACAACGTCGGGTTCGTAGTAAACCTTAAGCCATTGACCATTCACCATGAATTGATCACCTTTCACATCCATAATGGTTACCGCTCCGTTGGAGAGCACCGAATGAACAACATAAGGTCCATCCCACTTGCTTTGCAATTTTCCCTTTCCGAAGGTTTTAAACCTCGAATTGTAGAGGAGGACCTTATCTCCTTCTTTAAACTCTTTCTTCTTCAACCTTTTGTCATACCACCTTTTAATTTTCTCCTTGTATATGCTTGCATTTTCATATGCTTTCAACCTCATCTCCTCTAGCTCGCTTATTTGAATTCTTCACTTTACCACCGCGGCATCGAGATCAAGGTTCATCTCTTTGATCGCCCAATAGGCTTTATGTTCCAACTCAACCGGAAGGTGGCAAGCTTTTCCATAGACGAATTGATAAGGGGTCATACCTATCGGTGTCTTGAACGCCATTCGATACGCCCACAAAGCTCTGTCTAATTTCTTTGACCAATCTTTGCCTCCCTTCTCTATGGTTTTATTGAGGATGCTTTTTAATTGCCTATTCGATGTTTCCGCTTGTCTGTTGGTTTGTGGGTGATAGGCCGTAGAGACACTATCTTCAATTCCCAACTTGGACAAGCACTTTTTGAAATTTTTCCCGGTGAAGTGAGTTCCTCCATCGCTTATCTAGATTCTCAGTGTACCGAAACGAGGAAAAATCATGCTCTTGATAATGGCAATGGATTCCTCTGTGGAAGCTTTACGACATGGTGTTGGGGAATTCAGGAAAACCCGTCACCCTCGAAACGTCGAGTTTAACGAAGTTCTTGAGATATGTTTTTCAGGGGCAAAGCATTTGCGATTTTCTGGAATCTTGGACCTGCGAATCCTCGGGGTCGCGAGCACACAATTTTTAGGAATCTTGAATCTGTGAAGCCTCGGAGTCGTGAACATGCGAAAGTCTGGAATCTCGAACCGGCGAAGTCACGAACTTCAGGAGACGGGAAATTCGGGAATCTGTCGGAAGTCTGGTTCGGAAGTCACGAACGGGGAAATTCACGAACCAGTGAGAAGCAAAGTCAAAGTTCTCGTCCCAAAAAGTCCGGGTTTGGAGTGTGAACTAGTGGCAGGCTTGTAAATGTATGAGATGAAAAAGACATTCTTGTATGTGTTCACATTAGGAATATTCTTTGAGCTCGAGGGTGTTTTCAGAATGTAAAAGTCCCTTCGTCTCTCTATAAAAGGGGGCGCGAGGGCACGTGTAAGGGGATTCACAATTTTGGAAGCTTGATCAGTTTTGCAAGGGGATCTCAAGTCTCCTCTTGTGCCAACACTGTGCTTTAACGAGTTTACTGTTTCTTTCTCTCGCGTGTTCGGGGATCTTATCCGGATTTTCGGATACCCCCCAACATTGTCGCCACTGTGTTTCAGCCGAAGAACAGCTCACGATGCCACCACAGAAGAAGTCCAAGAAGAACACTCTAGCTGAGACGGCTCAGCAAGACCACCATCCTCTTGAAGGAAACGGAATCTCTTCTGTTCCCGAACCTTCAAACATCACAGATCAAGAACGGAGGGCAAAGCTCGAAGCTCTGATGAAGGCAAGAGCTGAGAAGACAGCTCACACTCAAGAACAACCTGCTGAACAGCAAACGCATGAGAACGTTGATGATGATGATGACACCATAGACAGGGAACTCGAAAGAGTTAAGCAGAAGATACAGCAGCTGCAGAAAGACAAAGAGAAATTCGCAATTCAGTTGCAAGCAAAAAGAAAAATCTCCGAAAAGTTAGAACAACTGAACAAAGCAAGAGAACAAATCAAAACAATATAGAGAGAAATAGATGAAATGAAAGAACAAGAAAACACTTCTCTGTGGCAAGAATCGCCACATCAGAACTCTGGGCCAGCAAGAAGACCCCCGAAAGAAAACTTCTTCGCAGGAAACAGAATCTCACACTTCGTAGATTCTGAATCGCCACTGTCCATAGGGCTGCAAACTGCACCATGGCCACCGAAGTTCAAGCCGGTTTCTCTCCCGAAATATAACGGCTTCGGAAACTCCAGGCAGTTCCTTATGAGGTACGAATCGGCTGTGAATTCAGTAGGAGGAGATGATGTCGCACTAGCCAAATCCTTCATCATTGCTTGCGAAGGACCAGTACTGAATTGGTACTCTTTGCTGCCGCCGCACTCAGTCTGTAGCTGGGTAGATCTCAAGACAAAGTTCATGCAAGCATTTCAGATGTTCCATGACACAACAGCTGAAGCATCAGATTTGTACAACTGCAAGCAGAAAGATAGAGAGCCACTGCGGAACTTTGTGAGAAGAATCATGCAACAGAGATCCCAAATTCCAGAAGCTGATGAAAGAACAACGATCAATGCGCTAATCAAGGGTCTGACTCCAGGACCAACAGCTTCGCATCTGACTAGAAAGAAACCCAAGACGGTTGAGGAACTTTTTCATGAACTGGAAGAATACATCTTGTCTGATGATGATCATCGCAAGAGAGTAGCCGAACGAAACGAAGCCAGGCAGGGCAACAGAGAAATGACCTGGAGAGCACAATCCCAGAATCCACGAAATGTCAACAATGTGGAAAATCCACAGCCTGACAAAAACAGCAGACCCAACACTAGAGGAGGGTTCGCGCCCAGAGGAAGGGGAAGAGGAAGAGGACCCCCGAGACTCACGAATCATAACCCGAAAGACCCATACTTCTATTGTCAGTATCACGGGAGGGGACACAGCACCGAAGGGTGCCCAGAAACCAAGAAAAACATGGCAAGAATCCAACAAGAAAAAGCGTTGATGAGCATCGCATCCTCAATGCCAAGCCAGTTTCGCCCGAACTTCTGGCAGCCGCAATTCAGGAACTCTCAATCAAGTTCAGTCCCAATTCAGCAGTTTTCACAACCACAATCATCATGGCAACCATCTCAGCAGTTTTTTCCCCAGTCACAGGCAATCCAATCAATCCAGCAACCACAGCCAATTCGGGAAATTTTGCCACCACCACCAGACAGCTTGTCAAGACCTCAGTCAAGTTCAGGACCTCAGAACTCCAAAGCATTGCCGTCTTTCGGGACTATCATGCCAATTTCAGGAGGGTCAGCCATAGAGTTCGAGACTAAGAAGCAAAGAAGTAACTACTTCAGGTCTGTGAACACCATCATCAATGACGGTCTAGCTGCACGTCCGGAATGGGCGAAGGTGCCAATCACCTTCACAGAAGAGGATTTCAGGCTGAAATCCACGATTCACAATGATGCCATGGTCATCGAGGTAAACATAGCTGGGTGGGTCATCGGAAAAGTCCTAGTTGACAATGGAAGTTCGGCAGACATCTTGTTCTTGAAAACTTTCGAAAAGATGAATCTGAGCCAGCACATGTTGGACCCGCCAGAATACCCATTACAAGGTTTCGGAGGAAAACCAATCAAGCCAGTCGGAAAAATATCACTTCCTGTTTCTTTCGGAAATCTTGACAATGCCAGAACAGAGAATCTCACCTTCGATGTGGTTGACATCTGTCACCCGTATCTCGCGATTTTCGGCAGAGGCTTCATGAACAAATTCGATGCAGTCATAAGGTAGCAGTTCTTATGTATGAAGATGCCTGCACCCAAGGGGGTTATCACGGTGTTCGGCAATCAGCAAGAGGCCAGAAACATAGAAAAAGGCCATACTCCTGGCCAGACAAATGTCTACCAGCTGAAAGCAGCTGATGAAAGGAAGGAAACCTACGAAGAGGCCAGGCGGGATAAAGAAAAGATTGAAATAGCCGCCGATGGTGAAACCAAGAAAGTCTATCTGGATGACATGCCCGATAGAGCAGTCACAATAGGGGCTCACCTCAGTGCCGAAGAGGACAGAGAGCTCGTACAATTCCTGAACAAAAACAAGGATGTTTTCGCATGGTCAGCCAAGGACTTGCAAGGGGTCGACAGGGACATCATTGAACATGCCCTGGAAACAGATGAAAGAATACCTCCCAAGAAACAGAAACATCGGAAAATGTCCGAGGAAAAAGTGAAAGCAGTGGAAGCCGAAGTTCAAAGGCTGCAAGACGCGCAAGTAATCAGAGAAGTAAAGTATCCAATCTGGCTAGCCAACACTGTACCAGTCAAGAAGAAAAATGGAAAGTGGAGAATGTGTGTGGATTTCACGGATTTGAACAAGGCATGCAAGAAAGACGATTTTCCCCTGGAAAGGGTAGATAAAATCGTAGATGATGCAGCCAACAGCGAGATGCTCTCACTCCTGGATATGTTCTCTGGGTATCATCAAATCAGGGTTCGCAAAGAGGACGAAGAAAAAACGAGCTTCATCACTCCCTTCGGAACATTCTGTTTCGTGAGAATGCCAGAAGGGCTGAAGAACGCAGGGTGTACATTTTCAAGAATGATAGCAATAGTCCTCCATCCCCAAATCCGGAGGAACATCTTGGCATATGTGGACGATATAGTCGTCAAAAGTGTTCAGAGAAAAGACCACATCAGTGACCTGGCAGAAACATACGCGAACATGAGAGCAGCAAATCTGAAGCTAAATCCGGAGAAGTGTGTATTCGGCATTCACAAGGGGAAAGTACTCGGATGTCTAGTCTCAACAAAGGGCATAGAGGCAAATCCCGACAAAATTAGGGCGTTAGTGGAAATGCAAGATCCAATTTCAGTGAAGGATGTGCAGAAATTAACAGGGAGAGTGGCTGCCCTTAAGAGATTCATTCCTAGAGCTGCAGAAAGAAGCTTACCATTCTTCCAAGTCCTCAGAAGTGCCAAGAACTTCCAGTGGTCTGAAACCCAGAAGCGAGCTTTCCAAGAATTGAAAGATTACTTGTCCAATATGACCAAGCTGTGCCCTCCCGAACTGAGATCGCCACTTCTGCTATATGTGTCCGCATCAAATTCGGCAGTAAGTGCTGTGCTAGTGCAAGAAAAGGAGGAAGAAGGGAAGCTCAAACAAATCCCAGTATACTTCGCATCCGAAGCTTTGTCTGGCTCGAAAATCTTCTATTCCGAGCTGGAAAAAATTGCATACGCAGTTATCATGGCAGCAAGGAAGCTAATGCACTATTTCGAGGGTCACAGAATAAGGGTCATCACCAATCAGCCATTGAGTGATTTGTTCGCAAATAGAGAGGCATCTACCCGAATAATAAAGTGGGGCGCTGAACTCTCAGAATATGTAGTGGACTTCGAGAAGAGAAGTGCAATAAAGTCGCAAGTTCTGGATTGGACCTCACCAACTCAGAACCTCGATGAAAAGATACCTGAGCCTTGGATAGTCCAGTGTGATGGGGCTTGGTGCTACAAGGGGGTTGGAATTTCGGTTGTCGTAACATCACCGGCGGGGGTAGTGATAAGATATGCAGCTCGGCTCATATTCGCGAACAATGAACATTCCACGAATAACACAACAGAGTATGAAGCTTTACTTCTGGCATTAAGGAAAATGAAAGCCTTGGGGCAGCAGACCTTCATAATCAGAATGGATTCGAAAGTCATTCAAGAACATGTCGAAAAAGAAAGTGAAGAAAGAAATCCTGTTCTCATGAAGTACCTAGAAAAAGTCAGGGAAATGGAAAGGCACTTCAAAGGTTACTCAGTCCAGCATATCCCAAGAGATGACAACAATGAGGCAGACAAGCTGGCGAAAGCAGCAGCCAGAAATCAAGAACTACCCCCTGATGTGTTCTTCGAAATCATCAGAGAACCATCCATCAAGGATTCGAGGCCGAAAATCGTGAATGTAGTGAAGACTCCTGATTGGAGAGCAGAAATCATGGCTTATCTAAGAGGCTATTATGAACCACAAGAAGAGTTGGAAGAGAAAAGGTTGAAACAAAGAGCACGGGGCTACACAGTGGTAAACGAAGAACTGTACAAATCAGGAGTCACTGAGCCTTGGCTAAGGTGCATCACCTCCGAAAAAGGCCTAGAGCTTCTCAAGGAAATTCACAGCGGATTTTGTGGTGCGCACATAGGCACCCGGGCTTTAGCAGGAAAGGCAATAAAGCAGGGATTCTATTGGCCCACCATAAACATAGACGCTAAGGCATTAGTTCGGCAATGTGAAGCATGCCAGAAAACAGCGAACCAATAGAATTTACCTTCAATGCCAGTTCACTTAATTCCACCATCTTGGCCATTGCAAAGGTGGGGAATGGATCTAGTAGGGCCATTGCCAACGGCTCAGGGGAATTGCCGATTCGCAGCTGTTGCGGTCGATTATTTCACGAAGTGGGTGAAGCAAAACCACTTGCGAACATCAAAGCACCAACAATTCAGAAGTTCTTTTGGCAGAACATAGTCTGCAGGTTTGGGGTTCCTAGAGAACTGACTGTTGACAATGGGAAACAGTTCGACTGTTACACTTTCAAAGAATATTGCAAGACCTTGGGTACTCATGCGAAATTTTCGTCAGTGTACCACCCACAGTCCAACGGAGCGGTTGAAAGGGCAAATGGCCTGATTTTTTTGGAATCAAAAAGTGCTTGTTCGACCAAAAGAAGTGTAAATGGGTGGATGAATTGCCGAAAGTAATCTGGTCCCACAACACTACCGTGTCAAGTGCAACAGGTTTCACGCCCTTTCGCCTACTTTTCGGCACTGAGGCAATGACACCAGAGGAAATCAAAAACGAAAGCATGAGAGTCCTGAAAGCAAAAGAGATTGAAGAAATTGATAAGAAAGTGGAAAAGGATATGATCGAGCTAACAATCCTTGAAGCTGCTGGGAACATTGAGAAGTACCAAAAAGAAACTAAAGCTTGGAGAGACAAGAAAGTGGTCCGAAAGGACATCAAAACTGGCGATCTAGTGTTGAAAAGGAAGAAAAACTGGGAGAACCCGGGAAAACTTCATGAGTCTTGGGAAGGGCCTTACATTGCAAAAGAAACAGACATGCCAGGGGCTTTTCGTTTGATGGAGCAAACTGGCGAAGAGTTGCCATATTCATGGAATGCCGACAGCCTGAAAAGGTATTACCCTTGAAAGTTCCAGTTGTAGCTAGATGTAATTTAGAGTATTTTTTTCTATTTTCGTAAATTTGCATTCTGAAAATCAAAAAATCCGAATCACGTGTCTATAAGTGATTTCGGGAAAAAATGTTAGCCTTTATTTTCTTAGTTGCATTAGAATAAGGAGGACCGTACTCTTTTCCTTGCAAAGGGGGCTCTAAATCAAGAGGCAAGGTTTTTAACGAGGCGGATCCTATGTAAATACTCTTTGTGATATATATATATATATATATATATATATATATATATATATATATATATATATATATATATATGAAAAGAGTCTTCCCCCAAATTGCGCATTTCGAGAATTCCATCGTGAAAAAAGAAAAGTTCATGAAAAAGGCTTCCTGATAGCCAGAATTCCATCGTGAAAAAAGAAAAGTTCGTGAAAAAGGCTTCCTGATAGCCAGAATTCCATCGTGAAAAAAGAAAAGTTCGTGAAAAAGGCTTCCTGATAGCCAGAATTCCATCGTGAAAAAAGAAAAGTTCGTGAAAAAGGCTTCCTGATAGCCAGAATTCCATCGTGAAAAAAGAAAAGTTCGTGAAAAAGGCTTCTTGATAGCCAGAATTCCATCGTGAAAAAAGAAAAGTTCGTGAAAAAGGCTTCCTGATAGCCAGAATTCCATCGTGAAAAAAGAAAAGTTTGTGAAAAAGGCTTCTTGATAGCCAGAATTCCATCGTGAAAAAAAAGAAAAGTTCGTGAAAAAGGCTTCTTGATAGCCAGAATTCCATCGTGAAAAAAGAAAAGTTAGTGAAAAAGGCTTCCAGATAGCCAGAATTCCATCGTGAAAAGAAGAAGAGGTTGTGAAAAAAGGCCCGAGACAACAATAAGTTGTGGCCTAAAATCCCATCCACGAAGGGATTCCCACCAAAAAGGCCTGAGACAACAATAAGTTGTGGCCTAAAATCCCATCCACGAAGGGATTCCCACCGAAAAGGCCCGAGACAACAATAAGTTGTGGCCTAAAATCCCATCCACGAAGGGATTCCTACCGAAAAGGCTCGAGACAACGATGAGTTGCAGCCTGAGTTTCCATTATGATAAGTAACAACGATTGCGGTTAAGTAAATGTGTGTGGTATTGTTCCAAAATTCTTTTTCCTTAATGAAAAATGCCGAAAATTTTTTCGTGAAAAAATCGTTCTGGCAAAAGGGCAAGGGGCTCGTGTAGAAATTGATAGAAAATCATGGTTGAAGCAACTGAGGGTTGCAATATCAACCAGGGCAAGTATGCCAAGAGGGTCAAGTCCACAAAATTCAAGAACAAATTTTGTCGACTTGCCTAACAACATTTGAAGTTTTAAAGAATTTCCGAAGATTTCTCCAAAAGCGAGTTTGATCAAAGTATTCGAAGAACAGTAGAGCTTCGTTAACTTGTCTAGAAATTTTCATGCAAAACGGCAAGGTGGGGGAGGGTGACGTTTTTTCAAAAGAAAACGTCTTTATTGCCTTAATTGCATAAAAATTTTGAAACAGTTCATCACCAATTACATTGATAAGTACAAAATCTAGAACGAAAGTTCGACAACATGTCCGGGTTCGCAACTATCGTCTTCTGCAATGTCGCTAGCGTAAGTAAAGTTGAGCTCGCCGGCAATTGGGCTAAGGGGCTCCGTCTTCGGAATCTTCATGGAACTTGAATTCGCAGCTCTAGAACCCTCATTCTTACAAAGCAGGAGCTTCGAGCCAAAAATCAGAAAAATCCTGTTCGGGATGAGCCCTTTTGAACAAGCGCCACGCTTCGCCACTAACAAACATTTTATCGCGATGAATCCGTAGTGGCATCACGTCCTGCGCAGGCCCAACTTGCAGGACCTGCGCAGGTTAAAGTTTACAAAAAAGCTTGTTCAGACAAAGCACTACAACTAAGTGAATGTACAAATATACAGGAGCAGCCATGAGGGGCGAATATTTCGGAGAAACGTCTAGTCCGTGATGTCAACCTTCGGAGAATTCCCTTCGTGCCCGGAAGTTTGGTCGCCATCACTGCCGTCGTCGCTGCTACTGCCTGAGCCCTCTTCTCCCGAGTCACTAGAGTCTTCATCTTCAGTAGACGATTCAGGGGATGCAGCGCCTTCTCCACGATTCTCTTCCTCGATCAACTAAGAAAAGTGAAGAAACAAATGTAAGAAAAATCAAGAAACAAAAATCCCACGAATAAGCCGTAGCGAGCAGAATCGTCCGAAAATTAACCTAAGCAAGCTTAGCACGTGCAATGCTCTTGACAGCTTCTTTCCCGCTGGCTAGCCAAAATTCCCTCGCGAATTTGGACTTAATAACTTGAACATCCTCGTTTGGCCGAATTCTTGAGGTACTCAGGGCGTCGGGAAACTGCGAGAGTTTTTCGCAAAACTTCGCGAGATCTGCGCAGTCGAAGTCATGCAAAAGCTTCAGAATGCTTTCGACGGAGAAGGCTGCTGCGAAGTCATTAGCGCCAGAGATAACTTCGAGAAGCGCCTTGAACTCTGCATCGATCCAATCCATGAACTCTAGAAGCCCTAAGTTGGAAGGCAGTGGCGCTGGACGAACGCCAAAATCGTTTAAAGACTTCTCATATTCTCCGAACAAAGCTTTCAGCCTGTCGACAATCTCAGAAATCTTCCTCCCAGAAGATTCTCTCTGCTCGATCAAGGCCTTTTCGAGATCTTGAATTCGTTGGTCCTTGCTGCTTAGGGATCTGGCCAAGTCGGCATTGTTAGCACGAAGATCCTCGACAGCTTTCGAGGATCTGTCATGGTTTTTGCGAAGGTTCTCGATCAGGCTCAGATCGTCTTCATGAGTTTTTTGCAGCTTTTCCAACTCCTTCTTCGACTACTCAAGTGCTTCGCCAGCAATTTTCTTCTCATCTTGGCAAACCTTCAAGGCTTCCGCCAGTTCGGCCACCTTCTTTTCGAGGTCTAGGTTCGCGGATTGAGAAAGAGCAAAGTTGGGTTTAAGTTCCTTGGATTCTTGGTAAAGTTGCTTGTTTGCCTTCTCTTGATCAACAAGCTGTTCAATGGCAACTTTCCCGAGCATGGAAGATTTAAGGGCGTAATCTTCTTGAAACCTCGCCAGCTTGGATGGAGGATACGAACGAAGGAGGTCCTTGAATTCTGAAAAATTCCATGACTAAAGTTTTGAGCAAAAATTCACAAATCTGAAAAGTACAGAAGTTAACGAAAAGAAACGAACCCTGTTTGCTTAGATTTTGCATGGTAACTTTCTTCACTGAACTCGAAGAAGTTTTACCCTGCGACGCAGAAGTCTTCCTCAGAGCGGAGTGAGGCCCCTTTCCAGATTCCCGAGCGACTCCTCTAGTTTGTTCCGAGCCTTCTCCTCCTGTTCCATCAACAAGCGCAGGCGATTTCCACAGTGTTAAAATCTTGGATGCACCGTTCTCGATACTAGCCGCCTCGAAACCAACACTTAGCAGCTCACCGCGGTGAGACGTACCAAAGCTCTTGTTGAATGCAGCAAGTGAAGGAGAGGGAGCTTGGCCTTCGGGAACTATTTCACGAATTTCGAGCAAGGGGGCACCCTGGACGGGATCTTCACCCCTGTGAACGGTGAGTTCGAGCTCCTTGGTGAATTCGGGAGAAGCTTCATCGCGAGGGTGGACGGACAGAGAAACATCAGTAGCAACAGCAGCAATAGGGGCCTCAGCAGCAGCGTCGCTTCCGAACTTCGGGAGCAGCATCTGAAAAAGAGTCAATGTCCACGAACTCATTCTCAGAACCCGACGGGCAATTGTCTTGAAAGTTAAATCTCAACAAGGGCCAGAAGCAAGAACCTTTCTGGCTAGCCACTTCCATGAAGAGGTTGTCATCGAATGCAGATGGAACTCGCCGAACCCCTGAAGAAACAACCTTTCTCACTGCTTTCTTCGATTTCTTGCGACTCATCTGGGCGAGGCCGGAAGCTGCTTGGAGTTCGTCGTCCAAAATTTGTTCGGAGGTCCTGCGCTTACGCTTCGACGATTCTAGAGATCTTGTCTTAGAAGGCTGGACGCCAGAGGAGGTACTCTCGTCGATAGTTGACGGGCCCCGCTTCGAAGATCTCCTTCTTGGGGCACTTATAGGAGCAGCCGAGCAACTGGCGACAGCGACCGCGGGTACCTTCAGTTTGCGACCCGGGCGTCGAGAGTTAAAAGACTTGTCCCCACAGACCTCAGTAAACACGCGATTAATTCTTCTCTTGTGCTTCACCAGCGCCTTGTATGCCTTGTACTCGTTCATGGTGTACTCGCCTATCATAAGAGTTACTTTTTTCTCGACTTCAACCATGAACGCATCGGCACTCTGGCCTTCCCTCAGTTTCGTGCCGAACTTCGGGAAAGGGACTTCTTGTGTTGCCCAATTGACGTTGAAATACACGATCTCGTTGGGGGCCCAGCCATAAGAAATCGGCCAAATCTCGGCAGCAACAAACTCCTCGACAATGTCGCGGCCTCCAAGTATAGTGCTGGTGAGGTGAAAAGCACTTTCGCAATTTCTAATCCCCACTGCCCGATGGTTAAATTCAGCTGTATTCACAGCAGTCAGGGCTTCGATAGAGCAGGACAGAGGGCGAGCTGGTCCTTCGTAGCCAGGAACCTCAGACATGTCAACCTTCACGTAGAACCAATACGAGTTCCAATCATCGGTCAGATTGGTCTTGCAGCGGGGAGCGATCTGAATTCGCGTAATCCCTTTTCGGGTGTTCTGTCGTCGGGTGTTAAAAGTGCAGCATGCATGCTGAGCTTCGTAATATTGCCCGTCGTCGACTTTGATGACGTCGGGAACAATAACCAGCTCAAAAAATCTGGCGAAAGCGTCGACGCTGAGGTTTCGTCCGAAGGTCTTCATGATCCAAATAAACTTGGACACCTCCAGGAAAGACGTCAGTGAGAGCTGGTGAATCTTCACCGAAAAGGCATCCAAGATCGCGGGAAGAATTGGGTCGCATGGAAACCTAAGGCCGCAAGTGAAGAAGTCCCGAAATACAACAACCTCTCCATCTTCGGGAACAGGGATTTGTTCATCCAGTGGAGCTCGCCCGGTGACTGAAGGGAAGAAGCCAGCTGCTTCATATTCCCTGATCATGTTTGTAGTAACCTTCGATTCTCCGAAAACAAGAGAAGAAGGCAGAGGTCCCGCTGGCCTTGTCCTGACCAAATCTCCGACGTCGGCGTCCACATCCCCGACGTCTTCGTCATCTGTCCTGACTTCGCCATCATCGTGGCTCCTGGAACCGCTGGCGGCGGGAGAGCCCCCCTCTTCGGGAGGTGGAGCATTCTCAGGACCCTCGACAACCGGTTCGACTGGAAGACCAGCTGCAGCAAGTTCTTCGGTCGTCATGGGTCTTGCGGTGCTTTTAACTCGAGCCACCTATTCGACAATGTTGTAGAAAGAGAACAAATAAGGACAACGTTCGTAAACAAAATTCGCAGGGTAAAGAAACCAAACACAATGGAAAGAATAATTCAAAGTTAAAAGACAAAGAGAACATACCTTAGAGAAGTTCGAAGAAAGTTGAAAAGTCGCGAACTCTGGAGTGCGAGACGAGTTCCCACGTAGAAGAGAGTCACGATTCGCAATAAAAACGAGGGAGCAGTGAAAAATTTTAACAGCGGAAGCCTCCTATTTATAGGGGCAAGGGGGGGTAGTTTCACGAAATGTGCCTCGATCCAACCGTTGCGGGGTCGCCAGGTGACGCGTGTCCCTCCGACGTTCCGAGGGTGACATTTTTTTACTAAATTTCCGAAATGTTCGTGGAATCGGATCGTCGGAGTCAACCCACTTCCCCGAGGGGCTAGTGTTGGGGAATTCAGGAAAACCTGTCACACTCGAAACGTCGAGTTTAACGAAGTTCTTGAGATATGTTTTTCAGGGGCAAAGCATTTGCGATTTTCAGGAATCTTGGACCTGCGAAGCCTCGGGGTCGCGAGCACGCGATTTTCAGGAATCTTGAATCTGTGAAGCCTCGGAGTCGTGAACATGCGAAAGTCTAGAATCTCGAACCGGCGAAGTCACAAACTTCAGGAGACGGGAAATTCGGGAATCTGTCGGAAGTCTGGTTCGGAAGTCACGAACGGGGAAATTCACGAACCAGTGAGAAGCAAAGTCAAAGTTCTCGTCCCAAAAAGTCCGGGTTTGGAGTGTGAACTAGTGGCAAGCTTGTAAATGTATGAGATGAAAAAGACATTCTTGTATGTGTTCACATTAGGAATATTCTTTGAGCTCGAGGGTGTTTTCGGAATGTAAAAGTCCCTTCGTCTCCCTATAAAAGGGGGCACGAGGGCACGTGTAAGGGGATTCACAATTTTGGAAGCTTGATCAGTTTTGCAAGGGGATCTCAAGTCTCCTCTTGTGCCAGCACTGTGCTTGAACGAGTTTATTGTTTCTTTCTCTCGCGTGTTCGGGGATCTTATCCGGATTTTCGGATACCCCCACTTGGATACATAATCAACCATGACGAGGATATGCTCAAATCCATGTGAGTTTTTGAAAGGCCCCATGAAGTCTATTCCCCACACATCGAACAAATCGATTTGTAAATTGTATCTCAAGGGCATAGAATCTCTTTGAGAGATGTTTCCGGTTCTTTGGCATGCGGGGCATGATGCAATATATCTTTTAGTATCTTCATGCATCTCCGGCCAATAGAAACCACTAGACCACACTTTTTCTTGGGTCCTAAAATGGCTATAGTGTCCACCGTACTCCGCCGAGTGGCACTTTCTCAAGATTTCTAGCCTCTCTTCTCTTGGCACACATCTTCTCATGACTCCATCATTGCCAAGTTTGAATAGGTAAGGTGCATCCCAAAAGTATTTTCGACTTTCGGAGATTATCCTCTTTTGAGAGTTTCTATCTAGATGGTCAAGATGCATCTTCCGAATCGCTCGAATGATATCAATCATCCAAATGTCTTTATGGAGGATCGATAGAGGTGGTCATTGTTAACACCAAAAAATGGTATAGGAGAAAGACTGGCTTGTGGGCCGAGATTGGTGATAAATACCATTCGGCTGGGAAAAGTCTCCTCAAAGGAATCGGTAAAGGACGCTTGCGGTCGGCAGTGCGCCATCGTTCGGCAAAGAGGCTGTTTGCGCTTTTGAAGGGGAAATTTTCGGGAATGCATGGTGACGTGGCCTGATGCGAGGAAAGAACGAGTTGATGGCGTGTACGAGACGAACATTGGCGTCGGAGCATTAATTTAGACATTTAATGTTGTACTCGTAGTCGACCCGGAGTCGTGTTAGGACAAGGGTATAAATACAGGCCCTTGATGTATGTAATGGTATCGAATAATTTCACAACAAACCGGCTTTACGCCAAATTCTTGAGTCCTTTAGTCGTGTCGTCGAATTCTTCGAGGGGAATCATCGATCCGTCGACCTCCGTAAGTACCGGCAACCTTGTATCATGTCTAGTATCATGCGGTGGATTTAGACCGTGATGCAAGTAGTCTTGTTACCATGCTTAGTATCATGCGGTAGATTTAAGCTTGGTTCAAGAGGGTTTCTTGTTAGATCATGAGCCATGCGGTAGGCTAAGATCTAGCTTGGAGCTAGTTATCGGCTCTATTAGATTTGGCAAGATCTAATAGATTCATTAAGTTACCTCATGTTGCTTTGAGTTTTTACTTTATGTTTAAATTCATGTAACACTCTTTTGCCCAATTTAGATTGGTTTGAATCGGCTTTATCTTGTTTGGTGATCCTTATGTAACATGTTAATATCTTTGGTTTAATACAGCACATGGATCACGTATTCTTTAATAGCCGAAGTCGGATCAATCTAAGTTGTCACGTGTTGCGGGTTCAAGCTTGTTAATCTTGTGTAAATCTTGAAAGAACTGGGTATCATGCGGTAGATGCAGGTTTTTGGGTTGTTTTAGAGCTATTCATCCGGTGGATTAGATTTCGATTCAATCTAATAGGTTTATCATCTTTAGCAATGTTTGTTCCTTCTCCACGGAACCCGATTCGGCTGTACAGCTGTATTCGGTTGTGCTCCCATGAGTAAAACGTGCTTATAAGTTTTTGTTTTAAATAATGCATGCTTTTAGCCTTCCATATTTAGGTTGTATCATGCGGTGGATTAATCTCTTTGTGGTTGGTGGTGTGATTTCAAACAAGTTGTATCATGCGGTGGATTAACTCGTTTGACTTCATGCTTGACGGGTTTTAAAGTACCTAGACATGCGGTAGACTAGTGCTTTTGGCCTATGCATGCTTGTTTATTTCATATTTATGATCATGCTTTACTTTATTTATATTAATTATTATTTATCCTCGAGGATCGGTCATGATCTTGTGCAAGCAACGTTATTTAAACGAAGACTGATCTATCGCCATGCTTACATCATCCATTCGGCTATTTCATGTTTTCATGTATAACAGCACCCGAATGCTATTTGAACTGTTGATAGATAGCTTGTTGTAGCTATATATCATTTTGACTGGCTTTCTAGCCGTAAATATGGAACTGTCTGGTACCACCCGGCAAGTTCCAAGTTTGTTATCTGACTATTTTGTTTCCTTTGTCAATTTCAGGAAAATTGACTGTCACGCTTTCAGGATTCATCGCGCGTGTTAAGCCAGCTCCTTTCGGCTTGCTGTGTGCTTGGCGTGAGGTGCCGATTTTGCATCAACACACTTTTTGGCACGCCTGGTGGGACCCATCTAGTTGAATCAAGATGCCTGAAATTGGCGACATCATGGACGTCACCATTAATGACCTGTCTCCAGAACAACAAGCGCAGCTGAAGGATGCCATTGACCAATTCCAGCAGAAGTGCTTGATGTCATTTAGCAAGAACAGAAGTGGCATCCCGTACCTTAAATCTGACATTCCCAGGGTTCTGTTGCCAGGGGAACCTGATTCCACATCTTTTCAAGAGAAACAAGAGGCTCTGAATGCTTTTCGGGAGACTATAGAAACTGTGATGGCTAAGCATCATACTGCTTTCTTGAACATGTTCAAGCAGGTGATGATCAGCGTAATTGGCCCAGGCATGGATAGGATGCTTGGTCGAGTATCCCCTCATATATCTTCTGCAGAGGTTGGAGAGACCAGTTCTGCTCAACCACCTCGAGATACGGGAGCTCAACCACCACTGCAAAGCCAACTGATCCAGCCTCCTCCACAAAGCATTGGGAGTCAGCCAGTCCAGCCACCTCTACAAAACAATGGAGGTCAACCTGTTCAACAGCCGAACCCGTATCAGGCGATGCCCAATAGGCCTACATATGGGGACCTGGCGTTCTGTTCGTCTGGAATGCCGCCTAATTCTACTTACAAGATAGCCCCGGCCAATAACAGGTTGCAGAAAAATATGTATGGTGGGGGATATTCAGAGGTTATGGATTACGGCGCTATCGATGCTTTCCCAAATCCTGGGTATGGTACAGCTGCAGGAATGCAAGATGATGATATCCTGGTGCAGAAAGTGGCCGATGTGATGCAAAATCAATTCGGCCTTAAACCTAAAATGCAAGGACCAGCTTATACACCTCCTTTCCCAGAGTGGTACTATAGGGTGATCTTGCCGCCAAGGGTGAAGCCTCCTACAGAATTCACAAAGTTCTCTGGGCAGGACGATACAAGCACTGTAGAGCATATTGCCCGATATTTAATGCAGCTTGGTGTTGACGGTGTATTTTGGTGCACCAAGCATGTTCATTACACTTTGGTTTGGATTTGATTATGGAACTAACCCGCCACTAGGCACACTAATCATATAACAAGTTCATCTATGTGCATGCATTTGGAAGTGTTGTGTTTATGTAGGAAAACATGGACATAAAGGACGGATTCGCAACAAGTTCAAAGGAGCATTTACGGAATCTTGTTCGTGTTCATGAGTTTGATGAAATCACTTCCAATGGTGGCAAGGACCGAAGTGCTACGAGGAACACCCCCGGAGATTGAAGCGTAAAAGACCGAACTTCATGCGAAGAGAACCTCCATCTTGGACGCGAGGATGACATCGTCAAAATCATGCAAGTGGAGGGGGCAAAGTGCATAATTACATGAGGACCCACGGGAGAGAAGGGGCGACCGAACCGGGCCGAGGTGGGCCCAGGCCGGTCGGCCCAGGCCGGCCGGCCCAGCCTACTTCGGTGGCCAGTTCGGCCCCCCTTTCCTTGCACCCGAAGGATTTTCAACCCTAAAACCCTGGAGGCGCCGCCATCGACAGGGAGAGAGCCATTCGCATCGGGAGGCCATCCACAAGCTAGAGAGAGAGGAGGAGGATCTCTGGAGGGAGATCAACCACCTCGAAGGAAGCACCCTCTCGTGGAGAAGAAGGAAGACACCGTCGGAAGGGAAACCATGATCAACGGTGCCATGATCAGCACCTTGATGGGGTAATCTCCTTGTTCTCCAGATATCAATGAGGAAGAGCAACTTGGGGGATTAATGGCGCAACTGGTATAGGCTAAGCAGGCCACCTTTGACAAGCCGGCCAGGAATCGACACATGAGGCCGTTGTATTTGAAGGGATTCGTCAATGGCAAGCCATTGACCAAGATGTTTGTTGATGGTGGAGCTGCGGTCAACGTGATGCCATACACCACCTTCAGAAAGCTTGGCATGGGCCCCGGGGACTTAACGCCAACAAGCATAATTCTGAATGATTTTGCTGGAAATCCTTCAGATACCAAGGGCTGTGTGCACGTGGACTTGATGATCGGGTCCAAAACTTTGCTCACAACCTTCTTTGTCATTGAGGGCAAGGGAGCTTACAGCTTGCTGCTTGGACGGGACTGGATCCATGCCAACTGCTGCATCCCATCTACCATGCATCAACAGCTTGTTCAGTGGGTAGATGATGACATTGAAGTAGTCCAAGCAGATGATTCAGTGAGCGTAGCTAATGTCGAACCAGCCTTCTGGGAATATCAAGGCATTGATTGCTTCTCAGGAAAGGACTGGGGAGAAGGTCCTGTTGAACCAGTCAGCAGTGATCAACAGCCGATTCAAGCAGTCGGCTCTTATAGTAATTTTTAAATGGATAATCCAGTAGATGGAACTGATGGAAAGTTAGGGCGTGGATTCATGTCGGTTGATAAGTTAGAAGAAATCGACATTGGAGATGGTGATAAGCCAAGGCCGACATTTATCAGTGCTAACTTAGAGTCAAGTTTCAGAGAAGAATTAATCAAGCTATTAAAGGAATATAAAGATTGCTTCGCTTGGGATTATTCGGAGATGCCTGGTTTGGATCGTTCTATTGTTGAGCATCGGTTGCCCATCAAGCCTGGTTTTAAACCATATAAGCAGCCTCCCCGAAAAATCTACAAGGATGAAGTATTGGCCAACGTGAAAAAGGAAATTGAAAGATTACTTGATGCAAATTTCATTCGGCCGTGCAGATATGCGGAGTGGATCTCAAACATCGTCCCTGTTTACAAGAAAAATGGGAAGATGAGGGTTTGCATAGACTTCAGAGATTTGAACAGAGCCACTCCTATGGATGGATACCCAATGCCTGTTGCTGATCTATTGGTTGATGCTGCTGCTGGACATAAAGTTATCAGTTTTATGGATGGTAATGCAGGGTACAATCAAATATTTATGGCAATAGAGGACATATCGAAGACAGCCTTCAGATGTCCTGGACATATAGGCTTATTTGAGTGGATAGTCATGACATTTGGGTTGAAAAATGCCGGTGCGACTTATCAACGGGCCATGAATTATATCTTTCATGAGTTGATCGGCAAAATTGTTGAAATTTATATTGATGATGTCGTGATCAAATCTTTGAATCATGATTCACACTTGAAGGATGTAAAGAGAACTCTGGAGTGCACCCGAAAGCATGGGTTGAAGATGAATCCAAACAAGTGTGCCTTTGGAGTGTCAGCTGGACAATTCTTGGGATTTCTGGTACATGAAGGAGGGATTGAAGTTGGCAAGAAAAGCATGAAAGCTATCGACGAAGTTGCTCCTCCAACCAATCTCAAGGAATTGCAATCACTGCTTGGCAAGATCAATTTTGTGAGAAGGTTCATTTCAAATTTGTCACAAAAGGTCTTGCCTTTTTCTCTGCTGTTGAAGATTAAGAAGGATCAAAAATTTGTATGGGGTGACGAACAACAAAAGGCTTTTGATGAGATCAAGCGGTACATGAAGGAACCACCAGTGTTGGTGCCTCCTCAGTTGAACAAGCCTTTTAAGTTGTACGTGGCGGCCGATACCCAAACTATTGGATCGGCCCTTATACAAGAGTTTGAAGGAAAGGAGCGGGTAGTAGCGTACCATAGCCGAAAATTACTTGATCCTGAAACCAGGTATTCGGCTGCGGAGAAGCTGTGCTTGTGTGTTTACTACTCGTGTACAAAGTTTCGGCACTACTTGTTGAATGCCGAATGCGTTGTATATTCCAAGTTTAATGTAATAAAACATATGTTATCTATGCCA
This sequence comes from Cenchrus fungigraminus, assembly GCA_036936925.1. Taxonomy (NCBI): domain Eukaryota; kingdom Viridiplantae; phylum Streptophyta; class Magnoliopsida; order Poales; family Poaceae; genus Cenchrus; species Cenchrus fungigraminus. Next base: position 14,365,808 of record CM072768.1, on the reverse strand, counting down.
ATTTTGAATGGAAGGATTGGCAAGTGGATTTTGGCCTTATCTGAGTTTGAGCTGAAGTTTGAATCGGCAAAAGCTATAAAAGGTCAGATTATTGCTGATTTTATTACTGAGCATCGTGATCCATCAATTGATTTGCTTGAAATTACTCCTTGGGCTTTGTTCTTTGATGGATCCTCATGTGGTAAAGGTGGAGGAGTAGGGATTTTATTAATTTCACCCAGAGGTGAGATGTTTGAGTTTGCTATCCCTATTCAGCCTACTGTCACAAACAATCAAGCTGAGTACGAGGCGCTACTTAGAGGGCTTCAATACCTGAGAGAAGCCGGGGCTGTTTCAGTTGAAGTTTATGGAGATTCAGAGCTGGTTATAAAACAATTGAACGGCCAATATGAATGTAGAAGTGATATCCTGAGGAATTACTACGAAGAGTGCAGGGAAATCTTAAAGAGTTTTCAGTTAGTAATTCTACAGCATATTCCTAGAGAACACAATGAAGAGGCAAACAGGTTGGCTCAAAGTGCTTCAGGTTATAGAGAAAATCAAGAAGCGTTTGCCATGGAGGTATGTGCTTTCGGTAGTGATCTTGCAGAGGATGATTGGAGAAAATAAATTGTTGATTATCTGGAAAATCCATCCCGAAAGGTTTCTAGGAAGCTCAGGTATAAAGCTATAAAATTTGTTCTCCTGGATGGACGTTTATTTTACAAATCATTAGATGGGGTGTTGCTGCAATGCCTGGGGCCCGAAGAAGCAAAGAAAATGATGAGCGAGGTGCATGATGGGCTATGTGGAGCGCATCAATCGGCCTATCGTATGAAATGGGTTATTAGGCAAGCTGGATGTTTTTGGCCGACGATGCTGGAAGATTGCTTTGAGTATTACAAGGGTTGTCAAGATTGTCAGAGGTTTGGAAATATTCAGAGGGTTCCAGCATCTGCACTGAATCCAATTATCAAGCCATGGCCATTCAGAGGATGGGGTATAGATCTGATTGGCCAAATAAATCCTCCATCTAGCAAGGGGCATAAATTTGTGCTTCTAGCAACAGATTACTTCACCAAATGGGTTGAGGCAATTCCACTGAAGAAAGTAACATCAGAAAACATGATTGAGTTTGTTAAAGAACACATCATTTACAGGTTTGGGATTCCTCAAACGATTACAACTGATCAAGGAGCTCAGTTTGTATCCTTGGAGTTCAGGGAGTTTGCCGAAAGCATGGGAATCAAATTGTTTAATTCTTCTCCTTATTATGCCCAAGCTAATGGTCAAGCAGAGGCTTCTAACAAGATCATGATCAAGCTTATACAAAAGAAGATTGACCAGAAGCCAAGGAGGTGGCATTCGGTACTCAACGAGGCTTTATGGGCTTACCGAATGGCTCCTCATGGAGCTACAAAAACTTCTCCTTATGAGTTAGTTTATGGGCATCATGCTGTTTTGCCCTGGGAAATGCAGTCAGATTCAAGGAGAGTGGTTTTGCAAAAGGATTTGAGCTCCAAAGATTACAATGGCTTAATGATGGATGAGTTAGAAGATTTGCATATGATTCGTCTTAGAGCCCTGGAAAACATTGAAAAGAACAAGATGCGAGTTGCTAAATATTACAACAAGAAAGTAAAGGTTAAGCAATTTGCAGAAGGAGATTTAGTTTGGAAGGCGTTACTGCCGATCGGGACTAAGTACAGTGCGTTCGGCAAATGGTCCCCGAATTGGGAAGGCCCTTTTCGGGTAGTCAGATGTGTACCTGGCAATGCTTACATATTGAAAACTTTGCTAGGAGAAGAATTTACTGCTGCTATAAATGGAAGATATTTGAAGAAATATTATCCAAGCATTGAAATTGATCGTTGAGTACAAACATCAGGGTTGCAGATATCTGGTACACAGAGACAGCCGGCATTCAAGGAAGGAGCCGCCTTTAGAACAAAAAATCCTAATGGGAAATGGCCAATACTGATGTGTATTGTCCTTAGCACAAAAATACTTCACATTACAGATGTTTCTTGCAGGCTTTTATTTGACAATCCAGCTACTTAAGATTACAAGGGGGTGGGAAGCAGAAGGCCTGGAGAAAGAAGCGAAAGTATGCTTCATTCATTTGATTTCTTGTTTTGCTTCTTCAGCTCCTCCCTCTTCAACTGTTCCAGAACCACCGTAACAGCAACTTGAAAGCTTCGGGGGTTGCCATGACTTGCAGCTTCCATTAGGCTGTCCCAAGAAGCCTTCAGGTTACTGTATCTGTCAGAGAAGTCTGAAAAAGGGAACAGTTGTCAAGTGAAGGTTTGAGATTGAGTACGGGAGTCAATTAAAGACGATGGTCTTACCCCCAACCAACGCCTCCAAGCTCATGCGGCGTTCGCGTTCGGCATTGCAACGGGCAGTTATGTCCCGCAAGTAGTGCTCTAGATGCCGGATGCGGTGGCGCAGCTGGTGGTTGATCCTCTGTTCCGACGTAGCATCCTCTTCTTCTTCAGAGGAGTCAGAGAGGATGTACTCGGGGACCTCTTCAGTTCCAAAGATTTCTTCAGGAAGCAAGTCGAGGCTGAAAGAACAGAGAGAGGTAAATCGTGAGATTGCAAACAAGAGCAAGAAACAGATTGAAGGAAAACTCACTCTCGAATGGTACGCTTCTTTGGTGGAGTGCTGTCCTCCTTGATGGGTTGCTTTCCCTTGTCTGCCATGGCCTTGGGGTTTTCTCCTCTGGAGCAGGGGGGAGAAGATGTGAAGTGATGGAAGAGTATGCAAGTGGATTTGCAGGGCACCCAGGGGGGCTATTTTATTGATTGTGAGAGCGCATTGGGAGTGATGACTGGTTGGCGTGCGTTATTGGAATACCAAGCGGCAGGGTTTTCTTCCCGAATGCGAAGGGTTTTCATTGAACAGTGTTTATGGTTCCCGAACTGAAGATTTTCTGCGGATTTTGCGCCAAGGGGCAGTTGTTTTCGCGTATTCGGCTCGAGTAAAGTTCTGGAATTCGTTTGAGAACAGTAAAGTTCGCAGTTGCAAGCAGGAGGGGATCATCACAATACAAGCATGGAAATTAAAATTCTTTATTTATTGCCGAAAATCAAGCATCCCTAGTACAATCTAATCGAAAAGCCTGTTTAGCACAAACTGGGGATGGGTGAGTTCGGCAATGGCATCGCCGTGGCCATCGAGGCGCTCCAAGATGACTTCGATCTCGTCGATGTCTTCTGGTGCGCCGCCCTGGAAGCCGCGCGGCTGGATGGAGTAGTCGACGCCGGTGTGCGTCGCCATGGCGGCCAAGCCCAAGGTGGTGCCGAGGCGGATGCCGTGCACAGCCACCTCGTCCACGCGATCTTCTACCGCGGCGAGGCGCTCCGCCGGCGTGTCTCCAGGAGCGTTCACCTTGTCAGCCAATTGCTTCACCAGCATTTTCAGCTGGTCAAGCTCGGCGTCGCGGGCTGCAAAGTTGCAAGGCAATGATGGTTAGTATCAAAAGTTGAATTGGATTGAAGGTTGATCTAAGGGATATACCGTTGATGGTTGCCAGCAACTGTTTGCGCTGGTCCTCCCACTCGAGTTCGGCGATTCCAGCCTTCTTGGAGACATCCTCCAGCTCGCGCTGGGCTTCTTCAAGCTCCGCCTTGAAACGGAGGGCGTCGAGCTCCCCGTAGGGCACGGTGGAGTAGTTGTTCGACTCCGAGGAGTTGTCTGACAAGGCCGGATTCATGGCCGGCGCAGGGGTCGGATTCCATTGGATGAGCCTGAAACAGAGAAGATCGTCAGAGACAGAAGGAAATCTAGGAAGAGTCATAAGGCAAGTTGATGATCACTGCCTCCGACGCGCGCCGGCGCGACTTCCTTCCGCCTCGTCAGCGGCGCGGCGCCTGTTGCCACTGCCCGCCATTGGTTTTGGTGGTGTGCTGGTGATGGAGGAAGAAAACTTAGATTGGCAAAGGTTTGAAGGCTAAAGGCTTGGTAAAAGGCTGGGGGCACCTACGGTTTTATTTATAGGGATGGTAAAGAGATCGTGGCCCTGGATCGTGGTGCATATCCCGAGAAACTTGGAAAGTGGAGAGGTTTCCTTAACCGAATCGCCGTCGGGTCATTTGGAATCCAAGCTGAGTCATATTCGGTTGGCTGGCTCGGCTAAGTTGCGGTCGGGGTGCTGTTCGGGTATGGTACTGTTTGACCGCAGTTACTCAATGAATCGTCCAGAAAATTGCAAACAAGGTAATACAGAAAAGAGGAAATGAAGTTTATAAAAGGCAAGGTTACAAGGACGATTAATTCGGTTACACATTGCTTAGTACAATCAAATGTTCAAGTACTTTGCGATTACACTAGAGGCATTTGATATTATCTGATTGATATTCTCCAGCCGTTCCTGGTAATCTTTCTAAGTATTGGACAGGGTGGAGAGTTTTGCCTCGAGCTGGTTTGCTTCAGTCATGGCCGCCGATGCTTCCTCTTGGATTTTCTCTGTTAATCCAGGGAGCTCGGCTATCTTTTTCTCATCAGCTTCAATTTCGGCTGACAAATTCCTCAGCTCAGTTTCTAATGCAGCTTTTCTGGCAATTTTCAACTCAAGAGCGGATTGCAGTTTGGCCAGCATTTCCTTGTTGCTCTCGATTTGGGCTTGTGATCCTTTCACAGCTTGTTCAGCTCTGGCTTTCTTTTGCTCAAGAACTGGTCGGGAGGATTGGCTCTTCAAGGCTCGCCTTATTGCCACATAATGAATATCCAGATCTGAGATAGGCTCCAAGGAAGCTTTGATGTCTTCGGGGAGCTCTTGATCGATGGATTCAAGTATTTCCTCGAAGTGATCAACATCTCTGACTTGATCTCGGGCATCTTTTTGCAGCCAGGAAAAGATTTCTTTGAGCTTTGCCTGATTTTCCTCTGACAGGACTTGATTTAAGGATGCTTCATCTTTTTCGGCAGCTGGATCACTCACAACGAGTGGAGAGCTTGATGGTGATGTAACCTGGTCCTGAAAAGGAAGGATTGCCGAATTAGGGATGGTTTATTGAAAGAAAGTAACAGAGTTGGGTGCCAGCACTTACATCATGTCTGGTCCCTTGGACTGAGACAGAGGCTTGTTCAGGTTGGAAGGGAATTTCCTGGGCGGCCGGTTGAAGAGGAGTCTGGGGAGTTCTTGGCAAAGCTGAAGCTTCTACTTGAGGGGAAGCTGGTGCAGTCCCTGGTGAATTTGAAGCTTCTGGCTGAAGTGAAGATGGGTTCATTTCTGGTGAAGCTGGAATTTCTGCTTGAGGCGGGGGTGACTGGATCCCTGGTAAAGTTGAAGTTTCTGCTTGAAAGGGAGATGGTTGAGCCCTTGGTGAACTTGGACTTGAAGCATGCTGAGGGGAGGAGATCTCCACAGGTTGGTTCACCAGTGTTTCTTCTGCAAATACCAGATAAAGGGTAAATGCCAATATAAATGGTGATCTTTAAAGAGAAAGAAGCAGTAAAGGTCATACCAACAGGTGGAGCATTGGCAGATTCTGAAGCTGTTGATGGTTGCTGAGTTCTGGTCTGGAATTGCACAAGATAAAATATGTCAGATGAAGAATGGTCTTGTGTTCAAGAAAGAAGAGATATTACCTCAATGGGAATCTTTTTAGTGGTTCTTTTCTTCTTGGCAGCTGGAGGTGCAACCAAAGGTAGAGCTTTTCTCTCATCAGAGGTTGAGCTGATGAGAGTTGGGTCCGTTGTAGCATATCTGGTCATCAGCTGAGCCAGAGTTGTGGATTTAAATCCCAGAGCTGAAATTGGACCTACTATATTATAAGCAATTGTCCTGGCTCGAGGGGCAGACGTTGTATTCTGCAAGAGGTGACCAAAATCATGATTAGTAGAGGAAGGCATGCCTGATCAAAGGAAATAGGTAAGTGTGTTACCTCTGAAGTTGGCTGGAAGTCAGGCATCAGCTCAAGACAGAAGGAGTGCACTGGCTCAATAAAGATATGGTCATGGAACTCTTGCCACCAGGAGATGAAGAGAGGATGAGCTATTGTTATTGGTGTAAAAAGCCCGGTATAAACAGTTGGGCTGGACTGGTATTCAAAAACCCTTCTGGCTTGGATGTTCTCTTTGATTTCCTCTCTGGGTTTGAGGAATTCATGAAGAAATAGTCTTGGGGGCACTTGGCCACATCCCAGCTGTCGAGCCATTATGTTTGGCTGATAATATTCATAGGTGCTGTGGTTTAGCCTTCCTCTACAGAATTCTGCTGGCAAGATGCATGGATGGATAAAGATATTAAAGATTTCTATGGATCTTGCATCATGACATCCAGTTTCAAAGGAAAATTCATAAGGAAGGGTCAGGTTATCATTGCCCAAATAAGGGAGCCAGAGGGGATTGATGAAACCTCTGAAGAAGAGCTCAAAAAGTTGACTGATATTTTGATCAATAGATATGGTTGAAGCCGCTTCTCCATAGGTTTGGCATCCTCTGGTAATCTGAGCTTCTCCTTCTCTGTAATTGGATGAAGGAAATGCCGATTGTTGAGATTGATGCCAACAATCTGGTGCATGTATAATTGCAGCCACATCTGCACAAACCACCAGGGGCCATTGACACATGATATCTTCTGGCCAGTGTGCATCTGAGAGATGGTCTGATGGAGCATATGGTATACACTCCCTAGAAGATATTTTCCAAGGGGAACACGATGACCAGTTGCTAAATCTCCAGCCATCGCGATATGGTTCAGGGTTGGCTCATTGGCTTTGCCACAGAAGATGAATCTGCATAACCACATGTTCAAGAATGCCCTGTATTCAACTTCACCCAGGGGACCATCTTTCATATGATTCTGAATATATGACTTGTATCCACATCCTGTTTTCACTCCCTTTTGCCTGGAGGAGCCTTTGTACAGGAAAGGATACATAGGTCCTGTGATATCAAGGCCGGTCATCATGTATACATAGGCCAAGGTAGGAGACATTGGGCCGTGGCCAAAGAGGAAGGCATTGACGCCATTTGACCAGAAATGGCAGGCTGCAATCAAAAGGCTCTCGTTCTTGGGGGTCTCGGCTAAAGATTATTCCAAACACTGGGTAATGCGAAGGGTGTCCCAGTTGCTGGTCTTCGCACTGTTGTCTGCGAGTATCCTCTTGTACCAATTTCTCCAGCCTGCAATTGGGGGCAGGGGCCAGTTCTTAAAAGCATCTTGCCACAACTGGGGCCCTGATAAAGCCGCTTTGAAGGGGATTCTCTTGGATTCGGCTTCAATGAGCTCGCGGGGATCAAAAATTCCCACAGGACCGAGGAAATAAGATGTTGAGTTGTCCTCAGTGTGAATCAAAAGCTCCGTGGATAGTTTCTATCAAGAAAAGGCGGAAAAAGAAATCTAAGGAGGGAATCGGAAAGGTAATACCGAATGGAACTCAAGGGGATGAAGTTTACCTGGATAGCTTGGTCCGCCATTGAAGGTTTGAGCTTGAAGATTGATGACCTAGGGTTTGGATCTGAGCGGAGACTCCAACGGATTACAGGAGGAAAAAATGGTGTTGAACAGATTTGACTTGAAGACGTCGAGCGTTTGTGGTCAATTCCGGAATAAAATCACTTTTATCCCGTAATTGAAGGGGCATATGTTAACACCAAAAAATGGTACAGGAGAAAGACTGGCTTGTGGGCCGAGCTTGGTGATAAATACCATTCGGCTGGGAAAAGTCTCCTCAAAGGAATCGGTAAAGGACGCTTGCGGTCGGCAGTGCGCCATCGTTCGGCAAAGAGGCTGTTTGCGCTTTTGAAGGGGAAATTTTCGGGAATGCATGGTGACGTGGCCTGATGCGAGGAAAGAACGAGTTGATGGCGTGTACGAGACGAACATTGGCGTCGGAGCATTAATTTAGACATTTAATGTTGTACTCGTAGTCGACCCAGAGTCGTGTTAGGACAAGGGTATAAATACAGGCCCTTGATGTATGTAATGGTATCGAATAATTTCACAACAAACCGGCTTTACGCCAAATTCTCGAGTCCTTTAGTCGTGTCGTCGAGTTCTTCGAGGGGAATCATCGATCCGTCGACCTCCGTAAGTACCGGCAACCTTGTATCATGTCTAGTATCATGCGGTGGATTTAGACCGTGATGCAAGTAGTCTTGTTACCTTGCTTAGTATCATGCGGTGGATTTAAGCTTGGTTCAAGAGGGTTTCTTGTTAGATCATGAGCCATGCGGTGGGCTAAGATCTAGCTTGGAGCTAGTTATCGGCTCTATTAGATTTGGCAAGATCTAATAGATTCATTATGTTACCATGTGTTGCTTTGAGTTTTTACTTTATGTTTAAATTCATGTAACACTCTTTTGCCCAATTTAGATTGGTTTGAATCGGCTTTATCTTGTTCGATGATCCTTATGTTACATGTTAATATCTTTGGTTTAATACAGCACATGGATCACGTATTCTTTAATAGCCGAAGCCGGATCAATCTAAGTTGTCATGTGTTGCGGGTTCAAGCTTGTTAATCTTGTGTAAATCTTGAAAGAACTGGGTATCATGCGGTAGATGCAGGTTTTTGCGTTGTTTTAGAGCTAATCATCCGGTGGATTAGATTTCGATTCAATCTGATAGGTTTATCATCTTTAGCAATGTTTGTTCCTTCTCCACGGAACCCGATTCGGCTGTACAGCTGTATTCGGTTGTGCTCCATGAGTAAAACGTGCTTATAAGTTTTTGTTTTAAATAATGCATGCTTTTAGCCTTCCATATTTAGGTTGTATCATGCGGTGGATTAATCTCTTTGTGGTTGGTGGTGTGATTTCAAACAAGTTGTATCATGCGGTGGATTAACTCGTTTGACTTCATGCTTGACGGGTTTTAAAGTACCTAGACATGCGGTAGACTAGTGCTTTTGGCCTACGCATGCTTGTTTATTTCATATTTATGATCATGCTTTACTTTATTTATATTAATTATTATTTATCCTCGAGGATCGGTCATGATCTTGTGCAAGCAACGTTATTTAAACGAAGACTGATCTATCGCCATGCTTACATCATCCATTCGGCTATTTCATGTTTTCATGTATAATAGCTCCCGAATGCTATTTGAACTGTTGATAGATAGCTTGTTGTAGCTATATATCATTTTGACTGGCTTTCTAGCCGTAAATATGGAACTGTCTGGTACCACCCGGCAAGTTCCAAGTTTGTTATCTGACTATTTTGTTTCCTTTGTCAATTTCAGGAAAATTGACTGGCACGCTTTCAGGATTCATCGCGCGTGTTAAGCCAGCTCCTTTCGGCTTGCTGTGTGCTTGGCGTGAGGTGCCGATTTTGCGTCAACACACTTTTTGGCACGCCTGGTGGGACCCATCTAGTTGAATCAAGATGCCTGAAATTGGCGACATCATGGACGTCACCATTAATGACCTGTCTCCAGAACAACGAGCGCAGCTGAAGGATGCCATTGACCAATTCCAGCAGAAGTGCTTGATGTCATTTAGCAAGAACAGAAGTGGCGTCCCGTACCTTAAATCTGACATGCCCAGGGTTCTGTTGCCAGGGGAACCTGATTCCACATCTTTTCAAGAGAAACAAGAGGCTCTGAATGCTTTTCGGGAGACTATAGAAACTGTGATGGCTAAGCATCATACTGCTTTCTTGAACATGTTCAAGCAGGTGATGATCGGCGTATTTGGCCCAGGCATGGAGAGGATGCTTGGTCGAGTATCCCCTCATATATCTTCTGCAGAGGTTGGAGAGACCAGTTCTGCTCAACCAGCTCGAGATGCAGGTGCTCAACCACCACTGCAAGGTCAACCAATCCAACCGCCTCCGCAAAGCGTGGGAAGTCAGCCAGTCCAGCCGCCTCTACAAAACAATGGAGGTCAACCAGTTCAACAACCGAACCCGTATCAGGCAATGCCCAATAGGCCTACATATGGGGACCTGGCGTTCGGTTCATCTGGAATGCCACCTAATTCTACTTACAAGATAGCCCCGGCCAACAACAGGCTGCAGAAAAATATGTATGGTGGGGGATATTCAGAGGTTATGGATTACGGCGCTATCAATGCTTTCCCAAATCCTGGGTATGGTACAGCTGCAGGAATGCAAGATGATGATATCCTGGTGCAGAAAATGGCCGATGTGATGCAAAATCAATTCGGCCTTAAACCTAAAATGCAAGGACCAGCTTATACACCTCCTTTCCCAGAGTGGTACTATAGGGTGATCTTGCCACCAAGGGTGAAGCCTCCTACAGAATTCACAAAGTTCTCTGGGCAGGACGATACAAGCACTGTAGAGCATATTGCCCGATATTTAATGCAGCTTGGTGTTGACGGTGTATTTTGGTGCACCAAGCATGTTCATTACACTTTGGTTTGGATTTGATTATGGAACTAACCCGCCACTAGGCACACTAATCATATAACAAGTTCATCTATGTGCATGCATTTGGAAGTGTTGTGTTTATGTAGGAAAACATGAACATAAAGGACGGATTCGCAACAAGTTCAAAGGAGCATTTACGGAATCTTGTTCGTGTTCATGAGTTTGATGAAATCACTTCCAATGGTGGCAAGGACCGAAGTGCTACGAGGAACACCCCCGGAGATTGAAGCGTAAAAGACCAAACTTCATGCGAAGAGAACCTCCATCTTGGACGCGAGGATGACATCGTCAAAATCATGCAAGTGGAGGGGCAAAGTGCATAATTACATGAGGACCCACGGGAGCGAAGGGGCGACCGAACCGGGCCGAGGTGGGCCCAGGCTGGTCTGCCCAGGCCGGCCGGCCCAGCCCACTTCGGTGGCCGGTTCGGCCCCCCTTTCCTTGCACCCGAAGGATTTTCAACCCTAAAACCCTGGAGGCGCCGCCATCGACAGGGAGAGAGCCATTCACATCGGGAGGCCATCCACAAGCTAGAGAGAGAGGAGGAGGATCTCTGGAGGGAGATCAACCACCTCGAAGGAAGCACCCTCTCGTGGAGAAGAAGGAAGACACCGTCGGAAGGGAAACCATGATCAACGGTGCCATGATCAGCACCTTGATGGGGTAATCTCCTTGTTCGTCCATGGGTTGTAATCGATCGTAAGATGTAATCATACTTTGTCGGATATCTATCTATCATCTTGTGTTGAATATACTTTAATGCTTAAGGATTAGCTACCTTACCGTAAAGGGAGTAGGGCCCCAATGCTTCCTTGGATCAATTCAATACGCCGTGTCCATCAAAGGTCTAGTCATGAATACCTTCGTGTAGTGACAGTACGAGAGGAGGGAAAGGGCGAAACCGTGGTCACAGCCCCCGATAGATTAGATTGGTTTAATGTCTTTAATTGGTTGCATGATCGTAGACCCATGGGCGAGTGTCTCCTATCTTGATCACATATCGTTCTCTCTAGTGTAGTTTAGTTGTTTTCTAGTATAATAGTAATTTAGGGTTTTAGTAGCTAGTGCGTAAAAGTAGATTGAACGCTTGTAATGCCCTTGCTCCGCGGATTGACAAGAACCTTGGGAATCCCGTGGTGAAAAAGGTGTGGGGTCCGTACGCTTGCGGATCGTAGAGGGATACGTCTTTTATCCGTCAACAAGCCCCTTTTTCTGGCGCCGTTGCCGGGGAGCAAGCTAGTTTACATCGTTTGATTTGCATTTAACTTAGTTTTATGTTTAGTTTATCTTTTATTTGCTTTATCTAACATATATTATCTAGAAAACCACTTTTGTTTTTGTTTTTGTTTTTATCTTATTGTCTAGATGGCGTTCGTTAATCAACCCGTGGAAGAACCGGAGAAATCATTAAGGGATTACGCTAGCCCTCGATGTGAAGACATAAAAGTACAAGAGTCGGATTCGAAGCTCGAAGCGACCAAGTATGAGATTAAATCCAAGATCATCGAGATGGTGGCGGCAAACCCGTTTGAAGGGATGGTTACGGAGAACCCATATAGACACATAAGGGATTTCACGACGATATGCAACACGGTGCGTCAAGAAGGAGTTCCCGATGAATGGTTCAAATGGAATCTCTTTCCCTACTCACTTGCCGGCAATGCAAAGACATGGTACTCGTTTGCGTCCTTTGAAGTTGAAGGCAATTGGAACAAGTTGACAAAGAAGTTTTGCGAGAAGTTCTTTCCAATTAGCAAGGTTCAACATCTAAGGAGGCAAGTGATCAATTTCATGCAAGGAGAAGAGGAAGGGATAGACCAAGCCTAGGATAGGTTTAATGGGTTGATCGAACAAGGACCAAAACTCGGCTTCACCGGTGACGTACTCTTGCATACATTTTTCTTTTCCCTAACTCCTAGTTGCATGCAACACGTCGAAATGTGTGCAGGTGGGGATCTCATGGAGAAAACACTCACGGAAGCCGCCCAACTTCTACAAAAAATTAGTAAAGCGGCTGCCATGCGAAGAGATTGGGAAACAAGACTTGCGGAAGAGCCGGAATACAATTCAAGGAAGAAGAAGTGTGCTGAATTTTCTAAAGGGGCAACCCCGGAAGTCACAAAAGAGGAACCAATCACGGAAAAGCTTGAACAAGAACACATCAAGTCAAGAACTACACCGAGCGTCGACTTCGCCGCACCAAATGAGACGAACAAGAGAAGCATGTCAAGCGCGAAGCCACTACGGGAGTTCGAGCCAATGGATTGGGTTCCTATTGATTACGGAGAAGTATTCGACAAGAGAAGACCGTTCCCTAATCAAAAGGGAATGGCGAGAGCATTGGAAGCGGATTTCCCACCGGAGAAGAAAGCGGAAAATTCATACGACCTTGAAACCACCGGTGAGATTTTTCAAAAGCTCTTTGGAGATGACATAGTGGATCCGGAACACATAGCCGAGGTGAAGAGAATTATGGGGATCAAGCCCGAAGCATCACCATACGCTCGCCTCGCCGAAGTCTACGCGATAGGATCCGAAGAAGAAGAGAAGATGACACCACACTTGAGTTGCGAGATCAACGGAGTTCAATGTAAAGCTTTATGCGACATCGGAGCCCAAGTAAGTGTTCTATCTTCTAAAATTTACGATAAAGTTCAAGACCACAACCTAGACTTAGCTCCAACATCAACGAAATTAATTATGGGAGATGATAGAACTATCAAACCTCTAGGTATTGCTTGCAACATGAAAGTAAAAATCTCTAGAAACTATATACCAACCGATTTCTTTGTTATTGATGCTTACCATAGTAATCATGATCACATAATCCTAGGTAGGCCTTTTCTTAAGTTGGTTGATGCCGTGTTAGATGCCGGAGAAGGCAAAGTAACAATGAACCTTAATGGAACAAAGTACACATATAACTTTCTTCGTGCTTCTAAACACCTTACACCCTTTCCTCCCGAAGATGAAGAAGTAGAAGAGATAGATAGTCTTTGTTTTGTTGAAACTCTTAGAGACCCGCTGCAAAGAGCGATGGAAAATCAAATTAGTGATCAACAAGATGAAGAACTAGAAGAAGCAACAAAAGGCTTGGAACCACATGATGGGAGCGTGGAGGAAGGAAAATTCGAAGACATAGGAGAAATTAAACCCGAGGAGCCACAAGCGCCCGAAGTAGACTTTAAACCTTTGCCTAAAGGATTAAAGTATGAATTTTTGGGCCCGGACAAGACCTATCCAGTCATCGTGAGCGACGAGTTGAGTCCCGAAGAAAATGAGGCGTTGCTGATTTTATTGGAAAAACATAGGAAGGTGATTGGATATTCGATTAATGATCTCAAAGGTATTAGCCCAGCCTTTTGCACTCATCGTATACCAATGGAAGACCAATGTAAGCCCGTAGTGGACCACCAAAGGAGGCTAACCCATGCCATGCGAGAGGTAGTAAAGAAAGAGGTCATCAAGTTACTTGATGCCGGAATCATCTACCCGGTTCCGCATAGCGAGTGGGTGAGCCCGGTACATTGTGTACCAAAGAAAGGAGGTTTGACCGTGGTGAAGAATGAGAAGAACGAATTGAGACCGCAAAGAACCGTGACCGGGTGCCGGATGTGTATCGATTATCGTAAGCTTAACAAAGCGACGAAGAAAGATCACTTCCCCCTACCGTTCATCGACGAGATGCTCGAGAGGTTAGCAAACCACGCTTATTTTTGCTTTCTCGATGGGTACTCGGGGTTCATGCAAATTCCCATTCACCCGGATGATCAACACAAGACGACATTTACATGCCCTTACGGAACGTTTGCATATAGAAGGATGCCCTTCGGTCTATGCAACGCTCCGGCCTCTTTTCAATGTTGCATGATGGCCGTATTTTCGGAATTCATCGAAGAAATTGTTGAGGTGTTCATGGATGATTTTTCCGTTTATGGGAAGACGTTCATGGATTGCTTGGCAAACTTGGAAAAGGGCCTCACGAGGTGTGCGGAGGTAGACTTGGTATTAAATTGGGAAAAGTGCCACTTCATGGTTAAGCAAGGCATAGTGCTCGGACATGTTATATCCGAGAGAGGAATTGAAGTGGACAAGGCTAAGGTGGAGACGGTTGAGCAACTCCCACCTCCTACGGATGTTAAGTCTTGAAGGAGCTTTCTAGGCCATGCCGGATTCTATAGAAGATTTATTAAGGACTTCTCAAAGATCACTAAGCCTTTAACGCATCTTCTTCAAAAGGATGTGGCTTTCGACTTTGATGAGAAGTGCCTAGCGGCATTCCGGACCTTGAAAAGTGCGTTGGTGAGTGCTCCCATCATCCAACCTCCGAATTGGAGCCAACCTTTCGAGATCATGTGTGACGCAAGTGACTACACCGTAGGCGCGGTCTTGGGTCAAAGAAAGGAAGGCCGAGTTCACGCCGTTTACTATGCTAGCAAAACTCTTAGTGAGGCACAATTAAATTATGCCACTACGGAAAAAGAGTTGCTAGCGGTGGTATTCGCTTTCGAAAAATTCAGATCTTACATCGTGAACTCGAAGGTCATTGTTTACACCGATCACGCAGCCATCAAGTATCTCTTGGCTAAGAAGGAAGCTAAACCACATTTGATTCGTTGGATCCTTCTTCTCCAAGAATTTGATGTTGAAATTCGTGATAAAAAGGGGGTGGAAAATGTTGTGGCCGATCATTTGTCTAGGATGAATCGTGGACAAGATGATAAAGAGCCCATTGAAGATAAGATGAGAGATGATCACCTCTATCGAGTGCTTGATAAAGATACATGGATGATCGATATCATTCGAGCAATTCGAAAGATGCCTCTCGATCATCTAGATAAAAACTCTCAAAAGAAGATAATCTCCGAAAGTAGAAAGTACTTTTGGGATGCACCATACCTCTTCAAACTTGGCAATGATGGAGTGATGAGAAGATGTGTGCCAAGAGAAGAGAGGGTAGAAATTCTAAGGAAGTGCCACTCGGCGGAGTACGGTGGACACTATAGCCATTTTCGAACCCAAGCAAAAGTATGGTCAAGCGGATTCTTTTGGCCGGAGATGCATGAAGATACTAAAAGATATGTTGCATCATGCCCCGAATGCCAAAGAACCGGGAACATCTCTCAAAGAAATTCTATGCCTTTGAAATACAACCTACAAATCGACATATTCGATGTATGGGGTATGGACTTCATGGGGCCTTTTAAAAACTCATTTGGATTTGAGTATATCCTAGTCATGGTTGATTATGTATCCAAGTGGGTAGAGGCTATACCATGTCGTAAAGCTTCCACGGAGGAGTCCATTACTATGATCAAGAACGTGATTTTTCCTCGTTTCGGTACACCGAGAATCTTGATAAGTGATGGAGGAACTCACTTCACCGGGAAGAATTTCAAAAAGTGCTTGTCCAAGTTGGGAATTGAGCATAGGGTCTCTACGGCCTATCACCCACAAACCAACGGACAAGCGGAAACGTCAAATAGGCAATTGAAAAGCATCCTCAACAAAAACATAGAGAAGGGAGGCAAAGATTGGTCAAAGAAATTAGACGGAGCTTTATGGGCTTATCGAACGGCGTTTAAGACACCGATAGGTATGACCCCTTACCAATTCGTCTATGGAAAGGCTTGCCACCTTCCGGTTGAGTTGGAACATAAAGCCTATTGGGCGATTAAAGAGATGAACCTCGATCTCGATGCCGCGGTGGTGAAACGAAGGATCCAAATAAGCGAGCTAGAGGAGTTGAGGTTGAAAGCATATGAAAATGCAAGCATATACAAAGAGAGAATCAAAAGGTGGTATGATAAAAGATTGAAAAAGAAAGAATTTAAAGAAGGAGATAAGGTCCTCCTCTACAATTCGAGGTTTAAAACCTTCGGAAAGGGGAAATTGCAAAGCAAGTGGGACGGACCTTATGTTGTGCATTCGGTGCTCTCCAACGGAGCGGTAACCATTATGGATATAAACGGCGATCAATTTGTGCTGAATGGTCAGCGGCTTAAGGTTTACTACGAACCCGACGTTGTGCCCCTTCACCATGTTGATGTCTTCACCATGGAAGAAGAGCCCGAACGTCCCGCCTAGGACGAAAAACAAGGCATGAATTTCTGTAAATAGTTTTTCTTTTAATTTTCTGGAGTTTCTCGCGAAGATTTACTGGGCCAACTTTTTCCCATGGGCTAAGGAGGCGAAAAAAGGGCGGTGCACAAAAAACTGGACCGGCCCGGCCCCCGAGACAGGGTGGGCCGGCCGGCCCAGGCCGACCGGCCCAGGTGGGTCCTGGCGGCCGTTGTCCCCGATTTTTGCCCGAATTGCTCCTTTTCGACTTCCTTCTTCAGTCAGAAAATTTTAAGGGAAGTTTAAAAAAGGAAAATGAGGTTCTCAGGGTTTTTCTCTTCGGACTATTTATTTGGCCGAATTGAGAGCTCAGGAATCAATCCCATCAAGCAATATTTTGCACCCACGCAGCAGCCATTGTGCCCCCAAGAAGCTTAGAGTTGAAGCTAGAAGCCAAGGAGTCATCGATGGAGGAGGCGATGCGATGCGAGCTCAAGCTACCCGTTAAGAGGACCGCCCGCATCCGTTGCGGAGGGCGTGTCCCGACTGGAGCTCTTGCATCTCGCAACCCCGTCGAAGGAGACGATCGTAGCCCGAGCTCGTGGGCGGCCGCCGGAAGAGACGACCTCTACATTTGGGATGAGCAGCCCAAAGAGAGGACTCCCGAAGGCCCCAACGGCGACGGCAACGAAGGCGGCAATGACAATGGCGGCGGCGACGACGGTGGCGACGACGGTGGAGACAATGGCGATGAAGACCCCTTCGGATTGCATCCGATGTGTTGTCGAACTTGCCGTCAATCCATCGGGGATCTCTACGCGTCGGTCGATGAATGTCTCCAAGCCATGGAAGCGATGAAGCATCGTATGGAGGATTTGGAGCACGTAGTTGAAGATAACTACAAGTTCCTTAACCGCAACGTGCGCAAACTTTTTGGCATGGTTGGAAACATGAGAGGCAAGTGATGCAACACTTGCTTGAAGTACCAATAGGTCTAGTTTTCCCCTTAGTAATTTTGTAAGATACGACGAGGACGTCGTATGTTTTTAGCGTGGGGGAGAGCTAGCTAGCTAGCCTTAGCTTTTAAGTTTCAAGTTTAGGTTCGGTTTAATCTTCGAGTGAGAGTCTTAGAGTTTAATGAGTCTTAGTTTTTGAGTGTGTTTTTAAATTTTTGCAAGTTTGAAAGTGTCTTAAATTAGTGTTGAGTCAAAGAAAATCAAATAAAAAGAGTTTTTATATATTTTTGTGTCTTGTGTGATGCTTATCTTTATTCACTTGTTTGTTTATCTTTGATTCTTGATATATGAACATAAGTGTGTGGTTTGAAAAATGTTTACCGTGGTGCTTAGTGGAATTTCTACTACTTAAAGTACCCATGCCACACTTCGATCTTGAGCTTCACATGTTAGTTGTGCTATGTTCAATGCTAAAAGTTTGAGGATTTCAGTTCTGAAAATTATCTTAAAACCCTTGTAATAAAGGTTAGCAAAACCTCTTTTTCCAAGTTGCGAGTAAGAAAAAAAATCCTATATAAGGCCAATTTTTTTTTTTTGCTCCACCATAAGTGTGATTAGCACGATGAGTTGGGCTAGGACCCTTCTCTCTTGGGAGTTTTAATTTCGAGCAATGATCATGTCCTTGTGCTTATCTTTTGTTGCTAGCCTCGTCATACATTCGGTAACGAGACTTTCACATTGGAAGTCCCGTACATCGCCGAATTCCATACCCAACCCTATACATCTCTTTTGTACATCGCATTCCTTGAACACAACCTACTTTCAAAGGTTTCGTCTCGTCTCTAGCATGATTTAATTAAAATTTCAGATTGTATGCATGCAAGAAAGAGAGGAGTGGAGAGCTTTGAAAAGTTGTCAAGAGAGGGAAAAATAAAGAGAAAAGTATGAGTATGGAAAAGAAAGAAAGAAAGAAAGAAAGAAAAAAAAGTAGAAAAGTAAAGAAAGAGAAAAAAAATATGAGAATGAAAGAATGAAAGAAAAAGAAGAGAAAAGAGGAGGTAGCAATAAAGATATGAGAGGGATGGATCAAGTGAAAGAAAAGAAAAATAAAGTGTAAGGAAGGATGTCACGTTGTTGAGAGACGAAACTTTCATTCTTTTTCCAACCATGTGCAATCCGACAACGAGGATGTCATCGGTGCCTCGTAGTCATAATTTTCTTTTGCCCTTGCACATGTCCACCATTCTAAATCTTCTCGTCCTTGATATCCCTACATATGGTTAATTCTCATGATCTTTGGCTTTGAAAGGTAAACAACCATTAGAGGAAGTTCTTAGTTTGACAATACTTGTGTTGATTGCGCTAGCCCTACCTATAGCTCCACTTTACATGTTATATGAGAGACTTATGGGAGGTGAGAGTTTTATAAAATAGGTTTAGGATAGCCACCTCATATGAGTGACTTGAGAGAGCTTGGAGAAAGGTTTTTGTCTAATACTTATTGCAGGAATTTTGTTTTGAAAATCATAAAAACCCTCCGATGGAAGCAAAGAAGTAAGCATGGCTGAGATTGAAGGCTTCGAGTGAAGAGTTTGAGTTGTGGGGTAAATCTTGACGTGGTAAAAATTCAAACGCCCATGTTTATGTTTGATGATCATTACTTTATGTTTATGTATTAAAGATGAAAAGATTGACTAACTTGTGAAGAAGGATTAGCGGTACACGATTACAACGCTTTGGACGGAGTTCTTTTACGAGTACTTGCTCGAGGACGAGCAAGAGCTAAGCGTGGGGGAGATGTTGACGGTGTATTTTGGTGCACCAAGCATGTTCATTACACTTTGGTTTGGATTTGATTATGGAACTAACCCGCCACTAGGCACACTAATCATATAACAAGTTCATCTATGTGCATGCATTTGGAAGTGTTGCGTTTATGTAGGAAAACATGGACATAAAGGACGGATTCGCAACAAGTTCAAAGGAGCATTTACGGAATCTTGTTCGTGTTCATGAGTTTGATGAAATCACTTCCAATGGTGGCAAGGACCGAAGTGCTACGAGGAACACCCCCGGAGATTGAAGCGTAAAAGACCGAACTTCATGCGAAGAGAACCTCCATCTTGGACGCGAGGATGACATCATCAAAATCATGCAAGTGGAGGGGGCAAAGTGCATAATTACATGAGGACCCACGGGAGCGAAGGGGCGACCGAACCGGGCCGAGGTGGGCCCAGGCCGGTCGGCCCAGGACGGCCGGCCCAGCCCACTTCGGTGGCCGGTTCGGCCCCCCTTTCCTTGCACCCGAAGGATTTTCAACCCTAAAACCCTGGAGGCGCCGCCATCGACAGGGAGAGAGCCATTCGCATCGGGAGGCCATCCACAAGCTAGAGAGAGAGGAGGAGGATCTCTGGAGGGAGATCAACCACCTCGAAGGAAGCACCCTCTCGTGGAGAAGAAGGAAGACACCGTCGGAAGGGAAACCATGATCAACGGTGCCATGATCAGCACCTTGATGGGGTAATCTCCTTGTTCGTCCATGGGTTGTAATCGATCGTAAGATGTAATCATACTTTGTCGGATATCTATCTATCATCTTGTGTTGAATATACTTTAATGCTTAAGGATTAGCTACCTTACCGTAAAGGGAGTAGGGCCCCAATGCTTCCTTGGATCAATTCAATACGCCGTGTCCATCAAAGGTCTAGTCATGAATACCTTCGCGTAGTGACAGTACGAGAGGAGGGAAAGGGCGAAACCGTGGTCACAACCCCCGATAGATTAGATTGGTTAATGTCTTTAATTGATTGCATGATCGTAGACCCATGGGCGAGTGTCTCCTATCTTGATCACATATCGTTCTCTCTAGTGTAGTTTAGTTGTTTTCTAGTATAATAGTAAGTTAGGGTTTTAGTAGCTAGTGCGTAAAAGTAGATTGAACGCTTGTAATCCCCTTGCTCCGCGGATTGACAAGAACCTTGGGAATCCCGTGGTGAAAAAGGTGTGGGGTCCGTACGCTTGCGGATCGTAGAGGGATACGTCTTTTATCCGTCTACACTTGGCGAAGCTTCAGCCGACGAGGCGTTCAGGGTCAGATATTTTCCTTTATCATTAACAGGCCCGACATTTCAATGGTTTACTTCTTTGCCTCCTTAGTCAATCGACACATGGAAAGATTTGGAACAAAAGTTCCATGCCCATTACTTTAGTGGTAGCACTGAGAAGAAGCTTATTGATCTGGCTACCTTGAAACAAAGACATAATGAAACGCCTCTGGAATTTCTCAGAAGATTTAGAGAGGTCAAGGGCATGTGCTTCTCTTTGACTCTGCCGGATGATCAACTGGCTGACATGGCTGTCGCGGGGATGTTACCATCTATTCGGGAGAAGCTGTTTGGCATGGAATTTGACAATCTTGGTCAGTTGTCCCAGAGGCTGTCATTGATGAGCAATCAGGCTTACGGGTTCAAGAAGGATTCCAGATTTGCCAAGCACCATGACATAGCTGATATCTACAACCAGTTCCTCGAGAAGGCTGATCAAGTGGAGGAATTTGATGATGACGAGGAAGTGGCAGCGGCTGAGATTATGTGGGGCAAAGAGCCTTTGACTGTGAACCAGCGGTGGCTAAAGCAAACCAAGGGCACGTATGACTTTGATGTCACCAAGGCTGACAAGCTCTTTGAGTTCTTGGTGAAGGAAGGCCGAATCAAGTTGCCTGAAGGGCATTCTATGTTTCGGCCCGATGGAGTTAAAGAGAAACGTTACTGTGGTTTTCATGATAGAAACTCTCACTCCATTAATGATTGCAGGGTCTTCAGGATGAGGATCCAAAAGGCTATCCAGGAAGGGCATTTGAAATTTGAAAACAAGATGAAACGGGATGGCCACCCTTTCCCTCAAAACATGGTTGGCTTTTCTGTCAATATGGTAACTGCCGAGGAGAAGGGGAAGGTGAAGGTCCTGACTTCGGCTAGAGCAAAACAGGATGGATCAGTGGATCCTACACGACAAGTGACAGTGGAGCAAGTCCACAAAGAAGCTCCTCGCGTCCTGAAAAGCCAGATTGAAGTTGGGGAATCATCCAGGTCCAAGCCCAGGGTTACCACACGCATTCTCCTTAACAAATGGTAGCGTCAGCAGGAAAAGGAACGCTACCAGAAGCGAAAATATGAAGAGGAGAGGCGCAGGTTTGAAGAAGAGGCGCGCAGAAGAGAACTAGAAGAGCATGCACGGGAACAGGAGCGTGCACATTGGGGATGCACATTCTTCAGGCATTGCTGGAACGAGGGCTTGAAACTCCCCACATTGAAGAACTGTCCTGAATGCAGTGATAAGTACACTGAATATAGGCAGGAAGCTGTCAATCGTCGATCCGTCCATGAGAGAATTGGAAGGATATATCCCAATGACGGTCGGCGTCAAAAAATAAGTGAAGTCATTGATCACCCAAGGAAAAGGCAAGCTGACCAAAGGTGGGTTGATCAGGAAGAAGAGGAGCGCGAGTACATCTGGCAAGAAGGACAGTGGTGCCCGCCTGGCTTGAGGAAAAGCCAAAAGAGAAGGGTTCAGCGCTTGAGGAACCAAGAATTGAAGCAGGCGGGAATCAAGAGAAAGCAAGTGTGGCGCCCAAAAGACAAGCCTGATGGATCTGGTCGTTCGGCTCCAGCATGCATGGTATACTTTCTGCCGAATGAGTTCATGGCTCCCGCTAACCAAGTTGTGCAGGACGAAACATCTCCAGATATCAATGAGGAAGAGCAACTTGGGGGATTAATGGCGCAACTGGTATTGGCTAAGCAGGCCACCTTTGACAAGCCGGCCAGGAATCGACACAAGAGACCGTTGTATTTGAAGGGATTCGTCAATGGCAAGCCATTGACCAAGATGTTTGTTGATGGTGGAGCTGCGGTCAACGTGATGCCATACACCACCTTCAGAAAGCTTGGCATGGGCCCCGAGGACTTAACGCCAACAAGCATAATTCT
This sequence comes from Cenchrus fungigraminus, assembly GCA_036936925.1. Lineage (NCBI taxonomy): Eukaryota > Viridiplantae > Streptophyta > Magnoliopsida > Poales > Poaceae > Cenchrus > Cenchrus fungigraminus. The sequence continues at coordinate 14,343,478 of CM072768.1, read as the reverse complement.
GAATGATTTTGCTGGAAATCCTTCAGATACCAAGGGCTGTGTGCACGTGGACTTGATGATCGGGTCCAAAACTTTGCTCACAACCTTCTTTGTCATTGAGGGCAAGGGAGCTTACAGCTTGCTGCTTGGACGGGACTGGATCCATGCCAACTGCTGCATCCCATCTACCATGCATCAACAGCTTGTTCAGTGGGTAGATGATGACATTGAAGTAGTCCAAGCAGATGATTCAGTGAGCGTAGCTAATGTCGAACCAGCCTTCTGGGAATATCAAGGCATTGATTGCTTCTCAGGAAAGGACTGGGGAGAAGGTCCTGTTGAACCAGTCAGCAGTGATCAACAGCCGATTCAAGCAGTCGGCTCTTATAGTAATTTTTAAATGGATAATCCAGTAGATGGAACTGATGGAAAGTTAGGGCGTGGATTCATGTCGGCTGATAAGTTAGAAGAAATCGACATTGGAGATGGTGATAAGCCAAGGCCGACATTTATCAGTGCTAACTTAGAGTCAAGTTTCAGAGAAGAATTAATCAAGCTATTAAAGGAATATAAAGATTGCTTCGCTTGGGATTATTCGGAGATGCCTGGTTTGGATCGTTCTATTGTTGAGCATCGGTTGCCCATCAAGCCTGGTTTTAAACCATATAAGCAGCCTCCCCGAAAAATCTACAAGGATGAAGTATTGGCCGACGTGAAAAAGGAAATTGAAAGATTACTTGATGCAAATTTCATTCGGCCGTGCATATATGCGGAGTGGATCTCAAACATCGTCCCTGTTTACAAGAAAAATGGGAAGATGAGGATTTGCATAGACTTCAGAGATTTGAACAGAGCCACTCCTATGGATGGATACCCAATGCCTGTTGCTGATCTATTGGTTGATGCTGCTGCTGGACATAAAGTTATCAGTTTTATGGATGGTAATGCAGGGTACAATCAAATATTTATGGCAATAGAGGACATATCGAAGACAGCCTTCAGATGTCCTGGACATATAGGCTTATTTGAGTGGATAGTCATGACATTTGGGTTGAAAAATGCCGGTGCAACTTATCAACGGGCCATGAATTATATCTTTCATGAGTTGATCGGCAAAATTGTTGAAATTTATATTGATGATGTCGTGATCAAATCTTTGAATCATGATTCACACTTGAAGGATGTAAAGAGAACTCTGGAGTGCACCCGAAAGCATGGGTTGAAGATGAATCCAAACAAGTGTGCCTTTGGAGTGTCAGCTGGAGAATTCTTGGGATTTCTGGTACATGAAGGAGGGATTGAAGTTGGCAAGAAAAGCATGAAAGCTATCGATGAAGTTGCTCCTCCAACCAATCTCAAGGAATTGCAATCACTACTTGGCAAGATCAATTTTGTGAGAAGGTTCATTTCAAATTTGTCACAAAAGGTCTTGCTTTTTTCTCCGCTGTTGAAGATTAAGAAGGATCGAAAATTTGTATGGGGTGACGAACAACAAAAGGCTTTTGATGAGATCAAGCGGTACATGAAGGAACCACCAGTGTTGGTGCCTCCTCAGTTGAACAAGCCTTTTAAGTTGTACGTGGCGGCCGATACCCAAACTATTGGATCGGCCCTTATACAAGAGTTTGAAGGAAAGGAGCGGGTAGTAGCGTACCTTAGCTGAAAATTACTTGATCCTGAAACCAGGTATTCGGCTGCGGAGAAGCTGTGCTTGTGTGTTTACTACTCGTGTACAAAGTTTCGGCACTACTTGTTGAATGCCGAATGCGTTGTATATTCCAAGTTTGATGTCATAAAACATATGTTATCTATGCCAATTTTGAATGGAAGGATTGGCAAGTGGATTTTGGCCTTATCTGAGTTTGAGCTGAAGTTCGAATCGGCAAAAGCTATAAAAGGTCAGATTATTGCTGATTTTATTACTGAGCATCGTGATCCATCAATTGATTTGCTTGAAATTACTCCTTGGGCTTTGTTCTTTGATGGATCCTCATGTGGTAAAGGTGGAGGAGTAGGGATTTTATTAATTTCACCTAGAGGTGAGATGTTTGAGTTTGCTATCCCTATTCAGCCTACTGTCACAAACAATCAAGCTGAGTACGAGGCGCTACTTAGAGGGCTTCAATACCTGAGAGAAGCCGGGGCTGTTTCAGTTGAAGTTTATGGAGATTCAGAGCTGGTTATAAAACAATTGAACGGCCAATATGAATGTAGAAGTGATATCCTGAGGAATTACTACGAAGAGTGCAGGGAAATCTTAAAGAGTTTTCAGTTAGTAATTCTACAGCATATTCCTAGAGAACACAATGAAGAGGCAAACAGGTTGGCTCAAAGTGCTTCAGGTTATAGAGAAAATCAAGAAGCGTTTGCCATGGAGGTATGTGCTTTCGGTAGTGATTTTGCAGAGGATGATTGGAGAAAAGAAATTGTTGATTATCTGGAAAATCCATCCCGAAAGGTTTCTAGGAAGCTCAGGTATAAAGCTATAAAATTTGTTCTTCTGGATGGACGTTTATTTTACAAATCATTAGATGGGGTGTTGCTGCAATGCCTGGGGCCAGAAGAAGCAAAGAAAATGATGAGCGAGGTGCATGATGGGCTATGTGGAGCGCATCAATCGGCCTATCGTATGAAATGGGTTATTAGGCAAGCTGGATGTTTTTGGCCGACGATGCTGGAAGATTGCTTTGAGTATTACAAGGGTTGTCAAGATTGTCAGAGGTTTGGAAATATTCAGAGGGTTCCAGCATCTGCACTGAATCCAATTATCAAGCCATGGCACTGAATCCAATTATCAAGCCATAGCATCAGAGGGTATAGATCTGATTGGCCAAATAAATCCTCCATCTAGCAAGGGGCATAAATTTGTGCTTCTAGCAACAGATTACTTCACCAAATGGGTTGAGGCAATTCCACTGAAGAAAGTAACATCAGAAAACATGATTGAGTTTGTTAAAGAACACATCATTTACAGGTTTGGGATTCCTCAAACGATTACAACTAATCAAGGAGCTCAGTTTGTATCCTTGGAGTTCATGGAGTTTGCCGAAAGCATGGGAATCAAATTGTTTAATTCTTCTCCTTATTATGCCCAAGCTAATGGTCAAGCAGAGGCTTCTAACAAGATCATGATCAAGCTTATACAAAAGAAGATTGACCAGAAGCCAAGGAGGTGGCATTCGGTACTCAACGAGGCTTTATGGGCTTACCGAATGGCTCCTCATGGAGCTACAAAAACTTCTCCTTATGAGTTAGTTTATGGGCATCATGCTGTTTTGCCCTGGGAAATGCAGTCAGATTCAAGGAGAGTGGTTTTGCAAAAGGATTTGAGCTCCAAAGATTACAATGGCTTAATGATGGATGAGTTAGAAGATTTGCATATGATTCGTCTTAGAGCCCTGGAAAACATTGAAAAGAACAAGATGCGAGTTGCTAAATATTACAACAAGAAAGTAAAGGTTAAGCAATTTGCAGAAGGAGATTTAGTTTGGAAGGCGTTACTGCCGATCGGGACTAAGTACAGTGCGTTCGGCAAATGGTCCCCGAATTGGGAAGGCCCTTTTCGGGTAGTCAGATGTGTACCTGGCAATGCTTACATATTGAAAACTTTGCTAGGAGAAGAATTTACTGCTGCTATAAATGGAAGATATTTGAAGAAATATTATCCTAGCATTGAAATTGATCGTTGAGTACAAACATCAGGGTTGCAGATATCTGGTACACAGAGACAGCCGGCATTCAAGGAAGGAGACGCCTTTAGAACAAAAAATCCTAATGGGAAATGGCCAATACTCATGTGTATTGCCCTTAGCACAAAAATACATAACATTACAGATGTTTCTTGCAGGCTTTTATTTGACAATCCAGCTACTCAAGATTACAAGGGGGTGGAAAGCAGAAGGCCTGGAGGAAGAAGCGAAAGTATGCTTCATTCATTTTTCTTGTTTTGCTTCCTCAGCTCCTCCCTCTTCAACTGTTCCAGGACCACCGTAACAGCAACCTGGAAGCTTCGGGGATTGCCATGACTTGCAGCTTCCATTAGGCTGTCCCAAGAAGCCTTCAAGTTACTGTACCTGTCAGAGAAGTCTGAAAAAGGGAACAGTTGTCAAGTGAAGGTTTGAGATTGAGTACGGGAGTCAATTAAAGACGATGGTCTTACCCCCAACCAACGCCTCCAAGCTCATGCGGCGTTCGCGTTCGGCATTGCAACGGGCAGTGATGTCCCGCAAGTTGTGCTCTAGATGCCGGATGCGGCGGCGCAGCTGGTGGTTGATCCTCTGTTCCGACGTAGCGTCCTCTTCTTCTTCAGAGGAGTCAGAGAGGATGTACTCGGGGACCTCTTCGGTTCCAAAGATTTCTTCAGGAAGCAAGTCGAGGCTGAAAGAACAGAGAGAGGTAAATCGTGAGATTGCAAACAAGAGCAAGAAACAGATTGAAGGAAAACTCACTCTCGAATGGTACGCTTCTTTGGTGGAGTGCTGTCCTCCTTGATGGGTTGCTTTCCCTTGTCTGCCATGGCCTTGGGGTTTTCTCCTCTGGAGCAGGGGGGAGAAGATGTGAAGTGATGGAAGAGTATGCAAGTGGATTTGCAGGGCACCCAGGGAGGCTATTTTATTGATTGTGAGAGCGCATTGGGAGTGATGACTGGTTGGCGTGCGTTATTGGAATACCAAGCGGCAGGGTTTTCTTCCCGAATGCGAAGGGTTTTCATTGAACAGTGTTTATGGTTCCCAAACTGAAGATTTTCTGCGGATTTTGCACCAAGGGGCAGTTGTTTTCGCGTATTCGGCTCGAGTAAAGTTCCCGAATTCGTTTGAGAACAGTAAAGTTCGCAGTTGCAAGCAGGAGGGGATCATCACAATACAAGCATGGAAATTAAAATTCTTTATTTATTGCCAAAAATCAAGCATCCCTAGTACAATCTAATCGAAAAGCCTGTTTAGCACAAACTGGGGATGGGTGAGTTCGGCAATGGCATCGCCGTGGCCATCGAGGCGCTCCAAGATGGCTTCGATCTCGTCGATGTCTTCTGGTGCGCCGCCCTTGAAGCCGCGCGCCTGGATGGAGTAGTCGACGCCGGTGTGCGTCGCCATGGCGGCCAAGCCCAAGGTGGTGCCGAGGCGGATGCCGTGCACAGCCACCTCGTCCACGCGATCTTCTACCGCGGCGAGGCGCTCCACCGGCGTGTCTCCAGGAGCGTTCACCTTGTCAGCCAATTGCTTCACCAGCATTTTCAGCTGGTCAAGCTCGGCGTCGCGGGCTGCAAAGTTGCTAGGCAATGATGGTTAGTATCAAAAGTTGAATTGGATTGAAGGTTGATCTAAGGGATATACCGTTGATGGTTGCCAGGAACTGTTTGCGCTGGTCCTCCCACTCGAGTTCGGCGATTCCAGCCTTCTTGGAGACATCCTCCAGCTCGCGCTGGGCTTCTTCAAGCTCCGTCTTGAAACGGAGGGCGTCGAGCTCCGCGTAGGGCACGGGGGAGTAGTTGTTCGACTCCGAGGAGTCGTCTGACAGGGCCGGATTCATGGCCGGCGCAGGGGTCGGATTCCATTGGATGAGCCTGAAACAGAGAAGATCGTCAGAGACAGAAGGAAATCTAGGAAGAGTCATAAGGGAAGTTGCCGATCACTGCCTCCGACGCGCGCCGGCGTGACTTCCTTCCGCCTCGTCAGCGGCGCGGCGCCTGTTGCCACTGCCCGCCATTGGTTTTGGAGGTGTGCTGGTGATGGAGGAAGAAAACTTAGATTGGCAAAGGTTTGAAGGCTAAAGGCTTGGTAAAAGGCTGGGGGCACCTACGATTTTATTTATAGGGATGGTAAAGAGATCGTGGCCCTGGATCGTGGTGCATATCCCGAGAAACTTGGAAAGTGGAGAGGTTTCCTTAACCGAATCGCCGTCGGGTCGTTTGGAATCCAAGCTGAGTCATATTCGGTTGGCTGGCTCGGCTGAGTTGCGGTCGGGGTGCTGTTCGGGTATGGTACTGTTTGACCGCAGTTACTCAATGAATCGTCCAGAAAATTGCAAACAAGGTAATACAGAAAAGAGGAAATGAAGTTTATAAAAGGCAAGGTTACAAGGACGATTAATTCGGTTACACATTGCTTAGTACAATCAAATGTTCAAGTACTTTGCGATTACACTAGAGGCATTTGATATTATCTGATTGATATTCTCCAGCCGTTCCTGGTAATCTTTCTGAGTATTGGACAGGGCGGAGAGTTTTGCCTCGAGCTGGTTTGCTTCAGTCATGGCCGCCGATGCTTCCTCTTGGATTTTCTCTATTAATCCAGGGAGCTCGGCTATCTTTTTCTCATCAGCTTCAATTTCGGCTGACAAATTCCTCAGCTCAGTTTCTAATGCAGCTTTTCTGGCAATTTTCAACTCAAGAGCGGATTGCATTTTGGCCAGCATTTCCTTGTTGCTCTCGATTTGGGCTTGTGATCCTTTCACAGCTTGTTCAGCTCTGGCTTTCTTTTGCTCAAGAACTGGTCGGGAGGATTAGCTCTTCAAGGCTCGCCTTATTGCCACATAATGAATATCCAGATCTAAGATAGGCTCCAAGGAAGCTTTGATGTCTTCGGGGAGCTCTTGATCGATGGATTCAAGTATTTCCTCGAAGTGATCAACATCTCTGACTTGATCTCGGGCATCTTTTTGCAGCCAGGAAAAGATTTCTTTGAGCTTTACCTGATTTTCTTCTGACAGGACTTGATTTAAGGATGCTTCATCTTTTTCGGCAGCTGGATCACTCACAACGAGTGGAGAGCTTGATGGTGATGTAACCTGGTCCTGAAAAGGAAGGATTGCCGAATTAGGGATGGTTTATTGAAAGAAAGTAACAGAGTTGGGTGCCAGCACTTACATCATGTCTGGTCTCTTGGACTGAGACAGAGGCTTGTTCAGGTTCGAAGGGAATTTCCTGGGCGGCCGGTTGAAGAGGAGTCTGGGGAGTTCTTGGCAAAGCTGAAGCTTCTACTTGAGGGGAAGCTGGTGCAGTCCCTGGTGAATTTGAAGCTTCTGGCTGAAGTGAAGATGGGTTCATTTCTGGTGAAGCTGGAATTTCTGCTTGAGGCGGGGGTGACTGGATCCCTGGTAAAGTTGAAGTTTCTGCTTGAAAGGGAGATGGTTGAGCCCTTGGTGAACTTGGACTTGAAGCATGCTGAGGGGAGGAGATCTCCACAGGTTGGTTCACTAGTGTTTCTTCTGCAAATACCAGATAAAGGGTAAATGCCAATATAAATGGTGATCTTTAAAGAGAAAGAAGCAGTAAAGGTCATACCAACAGGTGGAGCATTGGCAGATTCTGAAGCTGTTGATGGTTGCTGAGTTCTGGTCTGGAATTGCACAAGATAAAATATGTCAGATGAAGAATGGTCTTGTGTTCATGAAAGAAGAGATATTACCTCAATGGGAATCTTTTTAGTGGTTCTTTTCTTCTTGGCAGGTGGAGGTGCAACCAAAGGTATAGCTTTTCTCTTATCAGAGGTTGAGCTGATGAGAGTTGGGTCCATTGTAGCATATCTGGTCATCAGCTGAGCCAGAGTTGTGGATTTAAATCCCAGAGCTGAAATTGGACCTACTATATTATAAGCAATTGTCTTGGCTCGAGGGGCAGGCACTGTATTCTGCAAGAGGTGACCAATATCATGATTAGTAGAGGAAGGCATGCCTGATCAAAGGAAATAGGTAAGTGTGTTACCTCTGAAGTTGGCTGGAAGTCAGGCATCAGCTCAAGACAGAAGGAGTGCACTGGCTCACTAAAGATATGGTCAGGAACTCTTGCCACCAGGAGATGAAGAGAGGATGAGCTATTGTTATTGGTGTAAAAAGCCAGGTATAAACAGTTGGGCTGCACTGGTATTCAAAAACCCTTCTGGCTTGGATGTTCTCTTTGATTTCCTCTCTGGGTTTGAGGAATTCATGAAGAAATAGTCTTGGGGGCACTTGGCCACATCCCAGCTGTCGAGCCATTATGTTTGGCTGATAATATTCATAGGTGCTGTGGTTTAGCCTTCCTCCACATAATTCTGCTGGCAAGATGCATGGATGGATAAAGATATTAAAGATTTCTATGGATCTTGCATCATGACATCCAGTTTCAAAGGAAAATTCATAAGGAAGGGTCAGGTTATCATTGCCCAAATAAGGGAGCCGGAGGGGATTGATGAAACCTCTGAAGAAGAGCTCAAAAAATTGACTGACATTTTGATCAATAGATATGGTTGAAGCCGCTTCTCCATAGGGTTGGCATCCTCTGGTAATCTGAGCTTCTCCTTCTCTGTAATTGGATGAAGGGAAATGCCGATTGTTGAGATTGATGCCAACAATCTGGTGCATGTATAATTGCAGCCACATCTGCACAAACCACCAGGGGCCATTGACACATGATATCTTCTGGCCAGTGTGCATCTGAGAGATGGTCTGATGGAGCATATGGTATACACTCCCTAGAAGATATTTTCCAAGGGGAACACGATGACCAGTTGCTAAATCTTCAGCCATCGCGATATGGTTCAGGGTTGGCTCATTGGCTTTGCCACAGAAGATGAATCTGCATAACCACATGTTCAAGAATGCCCTGTATTCAACTTCACCCAGGGGACCATCTTTGATATGATTCTGAATATATGACTTGTATCCACTTCCCGTTTTCACTCCCTTTTGCCTGGAGGAGCCTTTGTACTGGAAAGGATACATAGGTCTTGTGATATCAAGGCCGGTCATCATGTATACATCGGCCAAGGTAGGAGACATTGGGCCGTGGCCAAAGAGGAAGGCATTGACGCCATTTGACCAGAAATGGCAGGCTGCAATCAAAAGGCTCTCGTTCTTGGGGGTCTCGGCTAAAGATAATTCCAAACACTGGGTAATGCGAAGGGTGTCCCAGTTGCTGGTCTTCGCACTGTTGTCTGCGAGTATCCTCTTGTACCAGTTTCTCCAGCCTGTAATTGGGGGCAGGGGCCAGTTCTTGAAAGCATCTTGCCACAACTGGGGCCCTGATAAAGCCGCTTTGAAGGGGATTCTCTTGGATTCGGCTTCAATGAGCTCGCGGGGATCAGAAATTCCCATAGGACCGAGGAAATAAGATGTTAAGTTGTCCTCAGTGTGAATCAAAAGCTCCGTGGATAGTTTCTATCAAGAAAAGGCGGAAAAAGAAATATAAGGAGGGAATCGGAAAGGTAATACCGAATGGAACTTAAGGGGATGAAGTTTACCTGGATAGCTTGGTCCGCCATTGAAGGTTTGAGCTTGAAGATTGATGACCTAGGGTTTGGATCTGAGCGGAGACTCCAACGGATTACAGGAGGAAAAAATGGTGTTGAACAGATTTGACTTGAAGACGTCGAGCGTTTGTGGTCAATTCCGGAATAAAATCACTTTTATCCCGTAATTGAAGGGGCATATGTTAACACCAAAAAATGGTACAGGAGAAAGGCTGACTTGTGGGCCGAGCTTGGTGATGAATATCATTCGGCTGGGAAAAATCTCCTCAAAGGAATCGGTAAGGGATGCTTGCGGTCGGCAATGCGCCATCGTTCGGCAAAGAGGCTGTTTGCGCTTTTGAAGGGGAAATTTTCGGGAATGCATGGTGATGTGGCCTGATGCGAGGAAAGAACGAGTTGATGGCGTGTACGAGACGAACATTGGCGTCGGAGCATTAATTTAGACATTTAATGTTGTACTCGTAGTCGACCCGGAGTCGTGTTAGGACAAGGGTATAAATACAGGCCCTTGATGTATGTAATGGTATCGAAAAATTTCACAACAAACCGGCTTTACGCCAAATTCTCGAGTCCTTTAGTCGTGTCGTCGAATTCTTCGAGGGGAATCATCGATCCGTCGACCTCCGTAAGTACCGGCAACCTTGTATCATGTCTAGTATCATGCGGTGGATTTAGACCGTGATGCAAGTAGTCTTGTTACCATGCTTAGTATCATGCGGTAGATTTAAGCTTGGTTCAAGAGGGTTTCTTGTTAGATCATGAGCCATGCGGTAGACTAAGATCTAGCTTGGAGCTAGTTATCGGCTCTATTAGATTTGGCAAGATCTAATAGATTCATTAAGTTACCTCGTGTTGCTTTGAGTTTTTACTTTATGTTTAAATTCATGTAACACTCTTTTGCCCAATTTAGATTGGTTTGAATCGGCTTTATCTTATTTGGTGATCCTTATGTAACATGTTAATATCTTTGGTTTAATACAGCACATGGATCACGTATTCTTTAATAGCCGAAGCCGGATCAATCTAAGTTGTCACGTGTTGCGGGTTCAAGCTTGTTAATCTTGTGTAAATCTTGAAAGAACTGGGTATCATGCGGTAGATGCAGGTTTTTGGGTTGTTTTAGAGCTAATCATCCGGTGGATTAGATTTCGATTCAATCTGATAGGTTTATCATCTTTAGCAATGTTTGTTCCTTCTCCACGGAACCCGATTCGGCTGTACAGCTGTATTCGGTTGTGCTCCCATGAGTAAAACGTGCTTATAAGTTTTTGTTTTAAATAATGCATGCTTTTAGCCTTCCATATTTAGGTTGTATCATGCGGTGGATTAATCTCTTTGTGGTTGGTGGTGTGATTTCAAACAAGTTGTATCATGCGGTGGATTAACTCGTTTGACTTCATGCTTGACGGGTTTTAAAGTACCTAGACATGCGGTTGACTAGTGCTTTTGGCCTATGCATGCTTGTTTATTTCATATTTATGATCATGCTTTACTTTATTTATCTTAATTATTATTTATCCTCGAGGATCGGTCATGATCTTGTGCAAGCAACGTTATTTAAACGAAGACTGATCTATCGCCATGCTTACATCATCCATTCGGCTATTTCATGTTTTCATGTATAACAGCTCCCGAATGCTATTTGAACTATTGATAGATAGCTTGTTGTAGCTATATATCATTTTGACTGGCTTTCTAGCCGTAAATATGGAACTGTCCGGTACCACCCGGCAAGTTCCAAGTTTGTTATCTGACTATTTTGTTTCCTTTGTCAATTTCAGGAAAATTGACTGGCACGCTTTCAGGATTCATCGCGCGTGTTAAGCCAGCTCCTTTCGGCTTGCTGTGTGCTTGGCGTGAGGTGCCGATTTTGCGTCAACAGTCAACTCTCATCTTGTCTTCTATGGGCTCTTTATCATCTTGTCCACGATTCATCCTAGACAAATGATCGGCCACAACATCCTCCACCCCCTTTTTATCACGAATTTCAACATCAAATTCTTGGAGAAGAAGGATCCAACGAATCAAACGTGGTTTAGCTTCCTTCTTAGCCAAGAGATACTTGATGGCTGCGTGATCGGTGTAAACAATGACCTTCGAGTTCACGATGTAAGATCTGAATTTTTCAAAAGCGAAAACCACCGCTAGCAACTCCTTTTCCGTAGTGGCATAATTTAATTGCGCCCCACTAAGAGTTTTGCTAGCATAGTAAATGGTGTGAACTCGGCCTTCCTTTCATTGACCCAAAACCGCGCCTACGGCGTAGTCACTTGCGTCACACATGATCTCGAAAGGTTGGCTCCAGTCCGGAGGTTGAATAATGGGAGCACTCACCAAAGCACTTTTCAAGGTTTGGAATGCCGCTAGGCACTTCTCATCGAAGTGAAAAGCCACATCCTTTTGAAAAAGATGCGCTAAAGGCTTAGTGATCTTTGAGAAGTCCTTAAAAAATCTTCTATAAAATCCAGCATGACCTAGAAAGCTCCTCAAGGACATAACATCCGTTGGAGGTGGGAGTTGCTCAACCGTCTCTACCTTAGCCTTATCCACTTCAATGCCTCTGTCGGATATAACATGTCCGAGCACTATGCCTTGCTTAACCATGAAGTGGCACTTTTCCCAATTTAGCACCAAGTCTACCTCCGCACACCTCGTGAGGACCTTATCCAAGTTTGCCAAGCAATCCATGAATGACTTCCCATAAACGGAAAAATCATCCATGAACACCTTGACAATTTCTTTGATGAATTCCGAGAATACGGCCATCATGCAACGTTGAAAAGAGGCCGGAGCGTTGCATAGACCGAAGGGCATCCTTCTATATGCAAACGTTCCATAAGGGCATGTGAATGTTGTTTTGTGTTGATCATCCGGGTGAATAGGAGTTTGCATGAACCCCGAGTACCCATCGAGAAAGCAAAAATAAGTGTGATTTACTAACCTCTCGAGCATCTTGTCAATGAACGGTAGGGGGAAGTGATCTTTATTTGTTGCTTTGTTTAGCTTTCGATAATCGATACACATCCTCCACCCGGTCACGGTTCTTTGCGGTATCAACTCATCCTTCTCATTCTTCACCATGGTTAAACCTCCTTTCTTCGGTATGCAATGTACCGGGCTCACCCATTCGCTATGCGGAACAGGGTAGATGATTTCGGCATTAAGTAACTTGATGACCTCTTTCTTTACTACCTCTCGCATGGCATGAGTTAGCCTCCTTTGGTGGCCCACTAAGGGCTTACATTGGTCTTCCATAGGTACACGATGAGTGCAAAAGGCTGGGCTAAGACCCTTGAGATCATTGATCGAATATCCAATCACTTTCCTATGTTATTTCAATAAATTCAGCAACTTCTCATTTTCTTCGGGACTCAACTCGTCGCTCACAATGACCGGATAAGTCTTGTCTGGGCCCAAAAATTTGTACTTTAATCCTTTGGGCAAAGGTTTAAGGTCTACCTCGGGCACTTGTGGCTCCTCAGGTTTAATTTCTCCTATGTCCTCAAATTTTTTTTCCTCCACACTTCCATCTTGTGGTTCTAATCCTTTTGTTGCTTCATCTAGTTCTTGAACTTGTTGATCATTAACTTGATTCTCCATCGCCCTTTGCAGCGGGTCTCTAAGGGTTTCAACAAAACAAAGACTATCTACCTCCTCTACTTCGACTTCGGGAGGAAAAGGTGAAAGGTGTTTAGAAACGCGAAGAAAATTATATGTGTACTTCTTTCCATTAAGGTTCATTGTTACTTTGCCTTTTCCGGCATCCAACACGGCATCAACCAACTTAAGAAAGGGCCTACCTAGGATTATGTGATCATGATTACTATGGTAAGCATCAATAACAAAGAAATCAGTTGGTATACATTTTCCAGAGATGTTTACATTCATGTTGCAAGCAATAACTCGAGGTCTAATAGTTCTACCATCTCCCATGATTAATTTTGTTGATGTTGGAGCTAAGTATAGGTTGTGGTCTTGAACTTTTGAGAGCCAGGTGTGGTTCGAGGACCGGTGGATGGTCGCTTCCTGGTGTGATGAGTGATTGACAACGTGGTGTGGACTGATTCTTGGCTAAGTATTGCAGGTGCAGGTTGCGGCTTGACTGGTGCAGGTGCAGGTGAAGAACAAGCGTGAAAGGTCGTTGCCGGTGAGGCCTCCAGGTGTGGAGAAGACAAGTAGGCTTGGTTCGAGGGACCCGGTGGCCAGCGGGGTCAAGTGCGGGCCGCATGGTGGCAAGAACGGCAAGATGAAGTCATGGACGGTTTCTTGGTTGAGCCTCAAAACCAAGGTCGAGCCGGGACTACGTGGGAGCCGAGTCATCAGTGGTGATTGGCGGAGGCTACACCTAGTTCGCGGGGTTTCCGGTGGTTCACCAGAAAACCACTGGGTTCCTTGGTTGATCCACAAAGCCAAGACCGAAGAACCGAAGACGGAGGTGCAGCAGCTCCAGACCGGTCTGACCGGTGGGTCTGACCGGTCTGACCGGTGGGTACCGGTCTGACCGGTGAGGAGCACCGGTCTGACCGGTGTGCGACGACGCAGTCCGGAATCTTCGAAGCGGAGGACACGCGTCGGGATCGCAAGGCTTGCGTCGAGGCTAAGCAAGTTTGCGGTTGCTGGGCATCCGTCCGATGGTGCGAAGACAAAGACTTCCAATTTCGCCCTCGAGGGGCATGTATCCCTAGTTAGCTAGTAAGGGTATTTTAGTCTTTCGGTTGCCTCCATATAACCCAAGTGGTGAGAGGATGGCAGCCATCTCTTGGAACCCTAGCTCATTTGGTTTTCCTATTTTCCTTCCTATTTTCTTAGGATTTTCGTAGGACTAGCTTGAGAGCTTCATGGTGAGATCTTGTGAGAGGGAAGGATGATCGGGCGGCAAGCTAGACCTTGTATGAACCTCTTTGGTATGTATAGATGATTCGGCGTGGTTCCTCAAGGCTTGGATGTGTCTTTCCCGTTTCTCCTTTTTGGTGATTTTCGGAGCCCTTTCTTGGCAATTTTCTTGGAGCGATTTCGAGGCCTTTCTCTTTGGGATTTGGTGGGGGATGTATGCATGAACCCTTCGTGGTTCTTTACCCTTTGATTCCCCTTCCAAATCCGTGAGCAAAGGGGCTCGATTTTGGGGTTTTCGTGGCTCTAGGGTTAGAGGCGTTCTTGGTGGGATTTCTTCGATTCCTCTTGATTTGACAAGTTTTGGTGGACCAAATCTTGGCTATGGAGTACCCATGAGGTGTTCCTACTATCCCCAAAGTCTTGTGCAAAACCGTGGAGCGGATCGGGAGATCGGGAGTTGGATTTGGAGGAGTTGACTCGCGGGCGCTGTTCATCCCGAGCTGCCCAGGCACGACCGGTCTGACCTGTGCTCTTGACCGGTCTGACCGGTGCTAGCCCTTGGTGGGTTTTTGTCTCGGGGAACAGCCTTGTCCGTGTGGTTTTGTCCCGTGGTCCTGCTGATCAGTTCTTGGAGTGTTTGGAGTTGTTTTGCTAGGATTTGTGAGGGGTTCTTCTTCCTCACAGGTTGTGTTTCGTGGTGGTTTTTGTTCCAGGGCCTAGAGGATTCACTGAGGCTTCCTGGAACGTTTGCTGTGCGGCTGCTGTAGCCACCGGCCTGACCGGCTCTGTCCACCGGTCTGACCGGTGTCACCGGTCTGACCGGCGCAGGCCATCGGTCTGACCGGTGTAGCACAGGCAGCAAGCCGTGCAAGTTTCCGCTGTGTGTTTTGGTGAGTTTTGGCTAGGAAGGTTGAGTGTTGGTTCCTAGGACCAGTAGCACTCCAGTGGCTGCGTGGTCTTGACCAACTTGGGTAGTTGGGTTGGAGACGTGAGTTGGAAGCTGTGTTCGTCTTGTTGGAGTTCTCATCTCCTTCGAGAAGAATTTTTATCGGCTCCCATTCACTCCCCCCCTCTCTGGTTCGCCTAATCGGTCCTTCAATTGGTATCAGAGCCGGTTCGGGTCTTTATTGACTCTTACCAGTCTAAGATCCAAAGATGGCGTACCAGGAACGGGGTTCGGGTCCTCCGCACTTCGATGGGAAGAACTACCAGATGTGGCAAAGGCGGATGGCGGCGTTCCTCCGCGGAAAGGGTCAGATCCTTTGGGATGTCACGGTGAACACAGCTTATGTTCATCCGATGAACTTCCTTGCTCCAGGATCGAGGGATATGTTCGAAGCCAACAACAAGGCTGTCGACTACTTGTTTCGTGCTCTGTGTCAGCCTGAATTCGATCGGGTTCAGACAGAGGACTTAGCTTGTAGGATTTGGGAGCAGTTGAAGGATGCTCATGCTGGGAATGCTCAGGTTCAGGCTCGGATGTACGCGACTTACCGGAGAGAGTACGAGAACTTCACTCATCTCCCCGGCGAGTCCGTCGATGCCCTTTTCCAGCGATTTACGGTCGTTGTGAACAACATGAGAGCCAATGTGGACGTCCTCCCATACAATGATCATGATAGAGCCGTGAAGCTCTTGCACTCGTTGGATCGTACCGTATGGGACGGGAAGTTTGAGGCTATTGTTGAGTCCGAGAAGTATGACACCTTGACGGTGAACGAGCTGTTCTCGAAGCTCAAGTCGGCTGAGTTGGACCGTGGTATGATAGCCAAGATCGAGAGCCCGACTGATTCTCATAGTCTCGCTCTCGTTAGTGGCAAAGGAGCTAAGTCTAACGCTAACGCATCCTCCAGGATGTACTCTCTGTCTTCTTTGATGTCTTTGGCAGATGAGGAGTTCGACGTGCTTGGAGAGGACGAGCTGGCGTTGCTGACCAGGCGGTTCGAGAGGCTGCACGAGAACCGGGTGAACACGAGGAGGACAGCACGGACGTGCTTTCAGTGCGGCAAGCCAGGACACTTCGTTGCCGACTACCCGGAGAAGACGGAGAACAAGGACGGCTACAAGGACGGCTACAGGTACCGATCGAGCAAGGATGGCAAGTACCGATTGAGGCGCGATCACAAGCACAAGAACAAGCACAAGGACGAGCGACGGTCGAGGAAGAAGGATGGCCGCGGCAGGAAGGCCCGAGCAATGGTCGGAGCGAGCGACGTCGACTCCAGCTCCGCCTACTCTTCCTCAAGCTCGAGTAGCAGTGAAGATGAAGGTGATCGGCGCAAGAACAAGAAGTCATCCAGGAACTTGAGCGGGTTGAGCTGCTTCGCGAGAGATGGCTTCTGCGGCATGGCCCGTAGCTCCGGCAGCAAGAAGAGCCACCAGAGTGACTCGGACTCTGACTCCGAGGATGAGGTATGTGATGAGCTCTCTTCTTTGCGCAAGGAGAATGATGAGTTGGTTGACTTGCTTGATAACCGCGATCACATGCTTAGAGAGGCCAAGAAGATGAGGAAAGAGCTTAGGGCCTCACTAGAAGATGCTAGGAACCGTGTGGCTGAGCTAGAAACCCAGAACCTAGATGCTAAGCTTGAGATTGATTCGCTTAAGGCTTCTCCTGTGGTTTCTGATGAGATTGATTGCTGTGATTGCTCTGTGTACCTAGCTGATCTTACTGCTCTTAAGGATAAGCATGCTTCTACTTGTGATGAACTAGATATGCTTAGGGTTGAAGTGGCTGAGCTTAAGTCTAGACCTGCTTTGCTAGGTGCTTGCACTTCTTGCCCTGTTTTGCATGGAAAGATTGATGAGATGCATGCTTACACTGTTTCACTTGAGCCTAAGTTGAAAGAGCCTATTCCCACTTCTTGCTCTACTTGTGAATTGCATGCGGTTAAGAATTTGGAGCTTGCACATTATGTTGATCGCCTGCAGGATGAAAATGATGAGCTGAGAAAATGTATGAGCTGGTTGTCGGGTCAGGAGCCTCAGCTCGGTATCATGATAGCGGCTTTCAAACGCTATGATGGTCAGGCACTTGGGGCTGACAAGCTTGGAGAGAACTGTGGTGAGGGAGTTGAGAGAGTTGGAGAGATTCCTATCCCACCACCAAACAGACACAAGAACAAGTTTGAGCCCAAGCCCAACCATCTCAGAAACAAACTTGACACTACTCCAGATCCACCCATATTCCCTCACCCAACAAATGATTTTCAGAAACCGGTGAAGTTTGTGAGCCCAAAGGGAGGTGGGGAAGGAGAGAAGAAGGGTGAGAAGCCGAGTGGGCAGCCCCAACCCAAGCCTAAGCCTAAGCCACAGCCCATAAAGTTCCATTGTGGGTATTGTGGGAGAGATGGTCACAAGGATGAGTTTTGCTTCAAGAGGAAGCGTGAGGAGAGAATGGCTAGAGAGTGGGCTAACAGGGACAGGTACCACCCCTCTAATGGTGTACCTGAGCCTCGTATGCAGATGCCCAGGGCCAAGGCGATTGTGAGGACGGTTCCGGCTTGGGGAGACCGGAAGGCTGCAAGTGTTGCTGCTGGCCGAGCCACACCAGTCAGACCGGTGTACTACACCGGTCAGACCGGTGCAGGTCTGGGCAGACAGCGAGTCGGATTTCGTGCTCGTGAGGATGCTCAGTTTTGTTCTGGAGGTCGTGGTTCTGGTGGTTGGTCTGGAAAGTTTGCAGGTGGTCAGGTTGCTAGGCGTTCTCCACCTCGTGCTCAATACGAGGGTGAGAAGAGTCGTAGCTTTGAGATGGAGCGGAGGTACGATCCACGGTTTCCCTTTCGTGGTTTTCGTCCTCCTCCAGCTAGAGAGGGTTGGTTCCCTCGTGGTGGTTACCGTGGTGGTAGCTTTGATAGGCGTGATGATTTGGTTTGTGCTAACCCCACTTTGGAGCAAATGGCTCGGCACTGGTTTTACTCTTTTGGTACTAACCCCAGTGCTGAGTCGTTTGTTCACTCACGTGCTCGCTTTTGAATTTCAGGTGGGAGACTTGAAGAACATTTGGTTGATTGACTCCGGTTGCTCGAGGCATATGACCGGAGACAAGGGGTGGTTCTCAAGTCTCGTCCCGGTGGTGACAAGGAAGTACATCACCTTTGGGGAGAATGGGCGAGGGCGTGTGCTGTCAGAAGGTGAGATTAAGGTAAGTAACAAGATCACTCTCAGGCGTGTTGCTCTTGTTCAATCGCTTGGATACAATTTGCTTTCTGTGTCCCAGTTGTTGGATGAGGGTTTTGAGGTGTTGTTTCGGCCTGGTGGTTCTCGGATTTTAGATTCTCGGGGGGATCTTGTTTGCATGGTCGTTCCCGAGGGTCAAGTGTTCCGAGCTGATTTTTCTCAGTCTTCTGGTGTGGAGCGTTGCTTCTTGGCTGGTTCTTCGAGTGAGTTGTGGAAGTGGCATAGGAAGTTGGGTCACTTGAGCTTTGACCTTTTGTCTCGCTTGAGTAAACTCAATTTGGTCCGAGGATTGCCACGATTGAGGTTTGAGAAAGAGTTGGTTTGTGCGCCGTGTAGGCATGCCAAGATGATAGCCTCTTCTCACCCGCCTCTCACCGATGTGATGACTGAGCGTCCATGCGAGCTGCTCCATATGGACCTTGTTGGCCCAGCTCGTGTGCGATCTGCGGGTGGGAAGTGGTATGTCCTTGTTGTGGTGGACGACTACTCTCGGTATGCGTGGGTGTTCTTTCTTGAGGAGAAGGGGGAGACGTTTGGTTTTGTTCGAGATCTTGTCTTGAGGTTAAGAAACGAGAGGCACGGAGATGCCATACGAGCGATCCGCAGTGATAATGGCTCGGAATTCAAAAACTCTCGCTTCGAAACCTTTTGCCATGACTTGGGTCTTGAATATCAGTTTTCGAGTCCGTATACGCCTCCCCAGAATGGCGTGGTGGAAAGGAAAAATAGGACCTTGTGCGAGATGGCTCGGACGATGCTCGACGAGCATAGGACTCCGAGAAGGTTCTAGGCTGAGGCGGTCAATACCGCGTGCCATGTGTCGAACAGGATCTACCTCAGGGTTCACAAGAAGAAAACCTGTTACGAGTTGATGCACGGTCGCACACCCAAGGTGAGTCACTTCCATGTCTTTGGTTGTAAATGCTTCATTCTGAAGAAAGGGAAGAAGTTGGATAAGTTCGAGGCTAGGTCTGTCGATGGTATTTTCTTTGGTTATGCATCTCATTCCAGAGCATTTCGTGTGCTCAATCTTGAGACTAACCAAATCGTGGAGACTTGCGAGGTAACCTTCGACGAGACACAGCCACGTAGTCAGCTTGTTTTTGAGTGTGCAGGTGACGACGAACTTGGCGAGGAGATCTTTCAGGAGGAGGAGCATGAACATGGAGATGATGAAGATGGCGGTGTGATGCCCGCGGCTGAACATGTACCTACTACTTCGACGACGATCGAGAATGGACCCTCTCCCACACCTACAACGACAAACCCAGATCAAGGCGAAGCTGCTGTTGAGGGGGAGGTAGCATCAAGGCGAGAACCTCCCCGACGAGTGCAAGTGGATCACCCAGCTTCGAGAATCATCGGCGACATGAATGAACGTACTACACGGTCGAGGGTTCGGAACAATTCTCATTTCGCTCATGCTGCTTTTGTTGCCACTTTTGAGCCCAAAGACATTGGACATGCGTTATCTGATCATAATTGGGTTAACTCGATGCATGAGGAGTTGGAGAATTTTGAGAGGAACCAAGTTTGGGTGTTGGTTGACCCTCCCCCAGGGTGTAAGCCGATTGGGACAAAATGGGTGTGGAAAAATAAAGAGGGAGAGAAAGGAGAAGTGGTGAGGAACAAGTCGAGACTTGTTGCTCAGGGGTACAGTCAGAAAGAGGGGATCGACTACGAGGAGACTTTCGCTCCTGTAGCTCGTTTGGAGGCGATCAGGATCCTTCTAGCCTTTTCCGTGGCTAAACGGTTCAAGTTGTACCAGATGGATGTGAAGAGTGCTTTTCTGAACGGTGTATTGGAGGAAGAGGTGTTTGTGAGGCAACCACCGGGGTTTGAGAGTGAGAAGTACCCTCACCGGGTCTACAAGTTGAGGAAGGCGCTGTATGGGTTGAAGCAGGCGCCTAGAGCTTGGTATGGTAGGTTGAGGGGGTTCCTGTTTGAGAGAGGGTTTGAGATGGGGAAGGTCGACCAGACCTTGTTTCTCCTCAGGCAGGACAGAGATATCCTGATTGTGCAGGTATACGTGGATGATATTGTCTTTGGTGGCTCGTCTAACTCTCTTGTTGCAAGGTTTGCAGAAGACATGAGCAGGGAATTTGAGATGAGCATGATGGGCGAGTTGCAGTTCTTCCTCGGGCTACAAATCAAGCAATCAAAGGAAGGAACATTTGTGCACCAAGCTAAGTACACCAAGGACATTGTGAGGAAGTTCAAGATGGAGGACTCCAAGGCCATGGCGACGCCTATGAGTATGACTACAGTTCTTGATGCGGACGAGGAAGGTGAACACGTGGACCAGAAGGAGTACCGGAGCATGATCGGGTCACTCCTCTACTTGACGGCGACGAGGCCGGACATTCAATTCTCGGTGTGTCTGTGCGCTCGTTTTCAAGCTTCTCCGAGGACTTCGCATCGGCAAGCAGTCAAGCGCATTTTCAGGTATTTGCGACACACTCCCGACTTCGGCCTTTGGTACTCTGCGTCTTCTTCTTTGGCGCTTCATGGATTTTCAGACGCGGATTTTGCCGGGTGTCGGTTGGATAGGAAGTCCACTTCTGGGACTTGCCAGTTCTTGGGTTCTTCTTTGGTATCTTGGTCTTCCCGCAAACAGTCGAGTGTTGCTCAATCCACTACCGAGGCAGAGTATGTGGCCGCAGCTAGTTGTTGCTCTCAGCTCCTTTGGATCACATACACCATGAGTGACTTTGGTGAGGAGTATACCCATGTCCCACTTCAATGTGATAGCACTAGTGCCATAAGCGTTGCAAAGAACCCAGTGCTCCATTCCAAAACCAAGCACATAGAAGTGAGGTATCATTTTCTGAGAGACAACGTAGAGAAAGGGAAGATAGCTTTGATCCATGTACCCACACATGAACAACTAGCCGATATTTTCACCAAACCCCTAGATCAAGCAACTTTCACTCGTTTGCGGGGGGAGCTTGGTGTTTGTTTGATTTCTTGAGTTGGCGTGTGGGAGCTCTTTTGTAGCATATGTATAGCTTTCCTTTGTGCATTTCTTGCATTTGGCATGGCATATGTAGCATGATGTATAGGCATCTTTGTATCTTAGGTTGCATGCATTTTGTATCATATGCATTGTTTAGGAAAGGCTTCTCCTATACACATTGTTCACCATGGAATGACATATATGTCTTTGTGAGCTAATTTGGTAAGCTATGGTTAGTTTGGCTTAGCTCTTGATAATCTTGGTTTGTATCCATGGTTGATGGCTATGTTTTTGAAAAATTTCATATATATGCTCTCTTGTGAGTAAATGCCTTTACATGATCTTGACATGTTTTAGTGGCTTGACTATGCTTAATTTGTGGTTGGATAGCTTATTTTGATCATATGGGGCCAAAGGCTCATTTGCCATCATGAATGTTTAGCCCCCATGCTTCATCTTGTGGAGGGGCATAAGTTCCTTTTTGTCGCAAAGACATTTCATGTACCAATTATAAATCTGAAAATGAAATGTAAATTGCTTGAAAAATGTGCTCCCATGTCATATGTGCTAATTTTAATTTACTTTGGGTGCTAAATCGTTGCATGATGCCTACCAATGAGAAGTCTCATATATAGAAGTAGGCACATGGCTCGGTGGCTTTGACATGACATGAGGTGCTTGTGGGTGTTTATGATGGTCTTATGCTTAGAATGGTTGTCCTAGCATGAAGTTTGTGTAGCTTTGCCATTTTGACATGTTTTGCTCATGTTTAGGACTTTGCTCATGAGAGGGTAATTTTTCGCAAAATTGCTAAATTCTATCTTAGCTTCGCCCAATGGTTGTGAAACTTGGTGATCATGAAGTTTATGTCTTTACGAAGCTATAGAGTATCTAACTTGCTCGTTTGGACATGTGTAGCATTCTATGTTGAATTTTGTCTATTTGAGAAGCTCTAGGTTGCATTTTTTGCATTTTTGGCTTGATTCATGCATTGTCAACAAGGGGGAGAAGTTTGAGCATGTTTTGGCCTACTGAATGCATTTGGAAGGTTTTCAGGTGGTTTCGAGCTATTTTTGGGCTCTGTTGTGCACCGGTCTGACTGGTTGAGGTCACCGGTCTGACCGGTCAGAGTGCTGGTCCTGTTCACATGTTGCCCACCGGTCTGACCGGTGGTGTCGACCGGTCTGACCGGTCAGAGCTGAGCTGTTGCAGCTGCTCTGTTTTGTGAAGTGGTTCGCATGCATTTGTCCAGGGGGAGTTGCATCGGTTCAGGGGGAGCTTGCATGTGTGCAGGGGGAGCTCTTTGTGGTTTTCGAGCTTTGGTTTGATGGTTTGTGCTCTTTGCTTGAGCATGTTTTGTCTCGGATGTGTCGAGCCGTTGCCCTTGCCTAAGGGGTCCGAGACTTGTCTTCTTCAAGTGATCTTGCTCTTTGCCTTTTCTTTGGCTTTCGATCGCTTGTTGGAGGTTCTTTTAGTCGTTTCTTTTCATTTCCTTTTCTCTTGGTTACCAAAACGTGTGTGTTGTCAATGCACTCATCAAGGGGGAGATTGAGAGCCAGGTGTGGTTCGAGGACCGGTGGATGGTCGCTTCCTGGTGTGATGAGTGATTGACAACGTGGTGTGGACTGATTCTTGGCTAAGTATTGCAGGTGCAGGTTGCGGCTTGACTGGTGCAGGTGCAGGTGAAGAACAAGCGTGAAAGGTCGTTGCCGGTGAGGCCTCCAGGTGTGGAGAAGACAAGTAGGCTTGGTTCGAGGGACCCGGTGGCCAGCGGGGTCAAGTGCGGGCCGCATGGTGGCAAGAACGGCAAGATGAAGTCATGGACGGTTTCTTGGTTGAGCCTCAAAACCAAGGTCGAGCCGGGACTACGTGGGAGCCGAGTCATCAGTGGTGATTGGCGGAGGCTACACCTAGTTCGCGGGGTTTCCGGTGGTTCACCAGAAAACCACTGGGTTCCTTGGTTGATCCACAAAGCCAAGACCGAAGAACCGAAGACGGAGGTGCAGCAGCTCCAGACCGGTCTGACCGGTGGGTCTGACCGGTCTAACCGGTGGGTACCGGTCTGACCGGTGAGGAGCACCGGTCTGACCGGTGTGCGACGACGCAGTCCGGAATCTTCGAAGCGGAGGACACGTGTCGGGATCGCAAGGCTTGCGTCGAGGCTAAGCAAGTTTGCGGTTGCTGGGCATCCGTCCGATGGTGCGAAGACAAAGACTTCCAATTTCGCCCTCGAGGGGCATGTATCCCTAGTTAGCTAGTAAGGGTATTTTAGTCTTTCGGTTGCCTCCATATAACCCAAGTGGTGAGAGGATGGCAGCCATCTCTTGGAACCCTAGCTCATTTGGTTTTCCTATTTTCCTTCCTATTTTCTTAGGATTTTCGTAGGACTAGCTTGAGAGCTTCATGGTGAGATCTTGTGAGAGGGAAGGATGATCGGGCGGCAAGCTAGACCTTGTATGAACCTCTTTGGTATGTATAGATGATTCGGCGTGGTTCCTCAAGGCTTGGATGTGTCTTTCCCGTTTCTCCTTTTTGGTGATTTTCGGAGCCCTTTCTTGGCAATTTTCTTGGAGCGATTTCGAGGCCTTTCTCTTTGGGATTTGGTGGGGGATGTATGCATGAACCCTTCGTGGTTCTTTACCCTTTGATTCCCCTTCCAAATCCGTGAGCAAAGGGGCTCGATTTTGGGGTTTTCGTGGCTCTAGGGTTAGAGGCGTTCTTGGTGGGATTTCTTCGATTCCTCTTGATTTGACAAGTTTTGGTGGACCAAATCTTGGCTATGGAGTACCCATGAGGTGTTCCTACTATCCCCAAAGTCTTGTGCAAAACCGTGGAGCGGATCGGGAGATCGGGAGTTGGATTTGGAGGAGTTGACTCGCGGGCGCTGTTCATCCCGAGCTGCCCAGGCACGACCGGTCTGACCTGTGCTCTTGACCGGTCTGACCGGTGCTAGCCCTTGGTGGGTTTTTGTCTCGGGGAACAGCCTTGTCCGTGTGGTTTTGTCCCGTGGTCCTGCTGATCAGTTCTTGGAGTGTTTGGAGTTGTTTTGCTAGGATTTGTGAGGGGTTCTTCTTCCTCACAGGTTGTGTTTCGTGGTGGTTTTTGTTCCAGGGCCTAGAGGATTCACTGAGGCTTCCTGGAACGTTTGCTGTGCGGCTGCTGTAGCCACCGGCCTGACCGGCTCTGTCCACCGGTCTGACCGGTGTCACCGGTCTGACCGGCGCAGGCCATCGGTCTGACCGGTGTAGCACAGGCAGCAAGCCGTGCAAGTTTCCGCTGTGTGTTTTGGTGAGTTTTGGCTAGGAAGGTTGAGTGTTGGTTCCTAGGACCAGTAGCACTCCAGTGGCTGCGTGGTCTTGACCAACTTGGGTAGTTGGGTCGGAGACGTGAGTTGGAAGCTGTGTTCGTCTTGTTGGAGTTCTCATCTCCTTCGAGAAGAATTTTTATCGGCTCCCATTCACTCCCCCCTCTCTGGTTCGCCTAATCGGTCCTTCAACTTTATCATAAATTTTAGAAGATAGGACACTTACTTGGGCTCCGATGTCGCACAAAGTTTTGCATTGAACTCCATTGATCTCGCAACTCAAGTGTGGTGCCATCTTCTCTTCTTCTTCGGATCCTATCGTGTAAACTTCGGCGAGGCGATGCTTCGGGCTTGATCCCCATGATTCTTTTCACCTCGGCTATGTGTTCCGGATCCACTTCATCATCTCCAAAGAGCTTTTGAAATATCTCACCGGTAGTTTCAAGGTCGTATGAGTCTTCCGCTTTCTTTTCCAGTGGGAAATCCACTTCTAATGCTCTTGCCATCCCCTTTTGGTTAGGGAACGGTCTTCTCTTGTCGAATACTTCTCCATAATCGATTTGAACCCAATCCATGTGCTCGAACTCCCTTAGTGGCTTCGCGCTAGACATGCTTCTCTTGTTTGTTTCATTTGATTCGGCGAAGTCAACGCTCGGGGTAGTTCTTGACTTGATGTGCTCTTCTTCAAGCTTTTTCGGGGTTGGCTCCTCTTTTGTGACTTCCGGGGTTGCCTCTTTAGAAATTCCAGCATGCTTCTTCATCCTCGGATTGTGTTCTGGATCTCCCGCAAGTCTTGTTTCCCAATCTCGTCGCATGGCCGCCGCTTTACTATTTTTTTGTAAAAGTTGTGCGACCTCTATGAGTGTTTTCTCCATGAGATCCCCACCTGCACACATTTGGACATGTTGCATGCAACTAGGGGTTAGGGAAAAGAAAATGTATGCAAGAGTACGTCACCGGAGAAGCCAAGTCTTGGTCCTTGTTCGATCAACTCATTAAACCTATTCCAAACTTGGTCTATCCCTTCCTCTTCTCCTTTTGTGAAAGTGATCGCTTGCCTCCTTAGATGTTGAACCTTGCTAATTGGAAAGAACTTCTCGCAAACCATCTTTGTCAACTTGTTCCAATTGCCTTCAACTTCAAAGGACGCAAACGAGTACCACGTCTTCGCTTCACCGACAAGTGAGTAGGGAAAGAGATTCCATTTGAACCATTCATCGGTAACTCCTTCTTGACGCACCGTGTTGCATAGCGTCGTGAAATGCCTTATGTGCCTATATGGGTTCTCCGTAACCATCCCTTCAAACGGGTTTGCTGCTGCCATCTCAATGATCTTGGATTTGATTTCATACTTGGTCGCTTCGAGCTTCGAATCTGACTCTTGTACTCTTATGTCTTCACATCACGGACTAGCGTAATCCCTTAGTGATTTCTCCGGTTCTTCCACGAGGTGATTAACGAACGCCATCTAGACAACAAGATAAAAACAAAAACAAAACAATTGGTTTTCTAGGCAATATGTGTTAGATATTAGCAAATAAAAGATAAACTAAAAGATAAAACAAAGTTAGATGCAATCCAAACGATGTAAACTAGCTTGCTCCCTGGCAATGACGCCAGAAAAAGGGGCTTGTTGACGGATAAAAGACGTATCCACCTATGATCCGCAAGCGTATGGACCTACACCTTTTTCACCACGGGATTCCCAAGGTTCTTGTCAATCCGCGGAGCAAGGGGATTACAAGCGTTTGATCTACCTCTACTCACTAACTACTCAAACCCTAACTATGATTAGACTAGAAAACTACTACGCTACACTAGAGAGAACGATCAAGCTAACAAGATAGAAGACACTCGCCCATGGGTCTATGATACTTGAACATGCAACCGCTTTAAACATGAAAACCAATCTAATCTATCGGGGGTTGTGACCACAGTTTCGCCCTTTCCCTCCTCCCGTACTAGCACTACGCGGAGTTATTCGTGACTAGACCTATGATGGACACGTCATATTAAATGGATCCAAGGGAGCAATGGAGCTCTAGTTCCCTTTACGGCATGGTAGCTAACCTTAAGCATTAAAATATATTCAATACATGATGATAGATAGATGTTCCAACAAGGTTGCGATTACATCTCAAAATTGATTACAACCCATGGACAAATGAGAAGATTACCCCATCAAGGTGCTAGACATAGCACCGTTGGTCATGGTGACGCTTCCGATGGTGTCTTCCTTCTTCTCCTTGCGTGAGTGCTTCCTTCGAGATGGGCGATCCTCCTTCGGAGATCTCCCTCCTCTCTCTCTAGCTTGTGGATGGCCTCCTGGTGCGAATGGCTCTCTCCTCTGCGAATGGCGGCGCCTCCTGGGCTTTAGAGTTAAAGATCCTTCGGGTGCAAGGAAAGGGGGGCCGAACCGAGCCCGGAACTGGGCCAGGCCGGCTGTTGACGGATAAAAGACGTATCCCTCTACGATCCGCAAGCGTACGGACCCCACACCTTTTTCACCACGGGATTCCCAAGGTTCTTGTCAATCCGCGGAGCAAGGGGATTACAAGCGTTCAATCTACTTAACACTCTAACTACTCAAACTCTAACTATGATAATACTAGAAAACAACTAAACTACACTACAGAGAACGATAAGCAATCGAGATAGGAGACACTCACCCAAGGGTCTACGATACTAGAGCATGCAATCAATTAAAGACATGAAAACCAATCTAATCTATCGGGGTTGTGACCACGGTTTCGCCCTTTCCCTCTTCTCGTACTGTCACTACGCGAAGGTATTCATGACTAGACCTATGATGGACACGGCGTATTGAATGGATCCAAGGAAGCATTGAGGCCTATACTCCCTTTACGGCATGGTAGCAAACCTTAAGCATTAAAGTATATTCAACACAAGATGATAGATAGATAATCCGACAAAGTATGATTACATCTCAAGATCGATTACAACCCATGGACGAATAAGAAGATTACCCCATCAAGGTGCTGATCATGGCACCATTGATCATGGTTTCCCTTCCGACGGTGTCTTCCTTCTTCTCCATGAGAGGGTGCTTCCTTTGAGTTGGACAATCTCCCTCCGGAGATCCTCCTCCTCTCTCTCTAGCTTGTGGACGGCCTCCTGGTGCGAATGGCTCTCCCTCCCTGTCAAATGGCGGCACCCAGGCTTTTAGGGTTCAAGATCCTTCGGGTGCAAGGAAAACGGGACCGAACCGGCCGGCCTGGGCCGACCGGCCTGGGCCCACCTCGGCCCGGTTCGGTCGCCCCTTTGCTCCCGTGGGTCCTCATGAGATTATGCACTTTGCCCCCTCCACTTGCATGATTTTGACGATGTCATCCTCGCGTCCAAGATGGAGGTTCTCTTCGCATGAAGTTCGGTCTTTTACGCTTCAATCCCCGGGGGTGTTCCTCGTAGCACTTCGGTCCTCGCCACCATTGGAAGTGATTTCATCAAGCTCATTAACACGAACAAGACTCCGTAAATGCTCCTTTGAACTTGTTGCGAATCCGTCCTTTATGTCCATGTTTTCCTACATAAACACAACACTTCCAAATGCATGCACATAGATGAACTCGTTATATGATTAGTGTGCCTAGTGGCGGGTTAGTTCCATAATCAAATCCAAACCAAAGTGTAATGAACATGCTAGGTGTACCAAAATACACCGTCAACATCTCCCCCACGCTTAGCTCTTGCTCGTCCTCGAGCAAGTACTCGTAATAGAACTTCGTCCAAAGTGTTGTAATCATGTACCACTTATCCTTCTTCACAAGTTAGTCAATCCTTTCATCTTTAATACATAAACATAATGTAATGATCATCAAACATAAACATGGGCGTTTAGAATCTTTACCACGTCAAGATTTACCCCACAACTCAAACTCTTCACTCAAAGTCTTCAAATTCAGCCATGCTTACTTCTTTGCTTCCATCGGAGGGTTTTTATGATTTTTAAAAACAAAATTCCTGCAACAAGTATTAGACAAAAACCTTTCTCCAAGCTCTCGCAAGTCACTCATATGAGATGGCTATCCTAAACCAATTTTATAAAACTCTCACCTCCCATAAGTCTCTCATATAACATGTAAAGTGGAGCTATAGGTAGGGCTAGCGCAATTAACACAAGTATTGTCAAACTAAGAACTTCCTCTAATGGTTGTTTACCTTTCAAAGCCAATGATCATGAGAATTAACCATATGTAGGGATATCAAGGATGAGAAGATTTAGAATGGTGGACATGTGCAAGGGCAAAAGAAAATTATGACTACAAGGCACCGATGACGTCCTCGTTGTCGGATTGCACATGGTTGGAAAAAGAATGAAAGTTTCGTCTCTCAACAACGTGACATCCTTCCTTACACTTTATTTTTCTTTTCTTTCACTTGATCCATCCCTCTCATATCTTTATTGCTACCTCCTCTTTTCTCTTTTTCTTTTTCTTCTTTCATTCTCATATATTTTTTTTCTCTTTCTTTACTTTTCTATATATACTTTTTTCTTTCTTTCTTTCTTTCTTTTCCGTACTCATACTTTTCTCTTTATTTTTCTCTCTCTTGACAACTTTTCAAAGCTCTCAACTCCTCTCTTTCTCGCATGCATACAATCTGAAATTTTAAATAAATCATGCTAGAGACTAGACGAAACTTTGAAAGTAGGTTGTGTTCAAGGAATGCGATGTACAAAAGAGATGTATAGGGTTGGGTATGGAATTCGGCGATGTACGGGACTTCCGATGTGAAAGTCTCGTTACCGAATGTATGACGAGGCTAGCAACAAAAGATAAGCACAAGGACATGATCATTGCTCGAAATTAAAACTCCCAAGAGAGAAGGATCCTAGCCTAACTCATCGTGCTAATCACACTTATGGTGGAGCAAAAAAATAAATTGGCTTTGTATAGGATTTTTTCTTACTCTCAACTTGGAAAAAGAGGTTTTGCTAACCTTTATTACAAGGGTTTTAAGATAATTTTCAGAACTGAAATCCTCCAACTTCTAGCATTGAACATAGCACAACTAACATGTGAAGCTCAAGATCGAAGTGTGGTATGGGTAGTTTAAGTAGTAGCGATTCCACTAAGCACCACGGTAAACGTTTTTCAAACCACACACTTGTGTTCATATATCAAGAATCAAAGATAAACAAACAAGTGAATAAAGATAAGCATCACACAAGACACAAAAATATATAAAGACTCTTTTTATTTGGTTTTCTTTGACTCAACACTAATTTAAGACACTTCAAACTTGCAAAAATTTAAAAACACACTCGAAAACTAAGACTCATTAAACTCTAAGACTCTCGCTCGAAGATTAAACCGAACCTAAACTTTGAAACTCAAAAGCTAAGGCTAGCTAGCTAGCTGTCCCCCAGGCTAAAAACATACGACGTCCTCGTCGTATCTTACAAAATTCCTAAGGGGAAAACTAGACCTAGTGGTACTTCAAGCAAGTATAGCACCACTTGCCTCGCATGTTTCCAACCATGCCAAAAAGTTTGCGCACGTTACGGTTTAGGAACTTGTAGTCATCTTCGACTACGCGCTCCAAGTCCTCCATACGCTGCTTCATCGCTTACATGGCTTGGAGACATTCGTCGACCGACGCGTAGAGATCCGCGATGGATTGATGACAAACTCGACAACACATCAGATGCAATCCGAAGGGGTCGTCGTCGCCATTATCTCCACCATCATCCCCGACGTCGTCGCCACCTCCATTGTTGTCGCCACCATCGTTGCCGTCGTTGTCGTCGCCGTTGGGGCCTTCGGGAGTCCTCTCCTTGGGTTGCTCATCCCAAATGTAGAGGTCGTTATCATCTCTTCCGGCGGCCGCCCACGAGCTCGGGCTACGATTGTCGGAGTAGTCGCTACCCCCCATAATCCTTAGGCTCGGGCGACACCTCCTTGTAGTCTTTCCGCTTCATGCCTTGGATGCGCGCCGACCTTCGAACGGGCGTAGGGACCTTCTCTCCTTCGACGGGGTTGCGAGATGCGATAGCTCCGGTCGGGACACGCCCTCCGCAACGGATGCGGGCGGTCCTCTTGATCTCGACGGGTAGCTTGAGCTCGCATCGCTTCGCCTCCTCCATCGATGGCTCCTTGGCTTCTAGCTTCAACTCTAAGCTTCTTGGGGACACAATGGCTGCTGCAAGGGTGCAAAATATTGCTTGAAGGGGTTGATTCCCGAGCTACCAATTCGACCAAATAAATAGTCCGGAGAGGAAAGCACTGGGAACCTCATTTTCCTTTTTTAAACTTCCCTTAAAATTTTCTGACCAAAGAAGGAAGTCGAAAAAGAGCAATTCGGGCAAAAATCGGGGACGCCGGCCGCCGGGACCTTGCTGGGCCGGTCGGCCTGGGCCGGCCGGCCCACCCTGTCTCGGGGGTCGGGCCGGTCCAGTTTTTCGTGCACCGCCCTTATTTCACCTCCTTAGCCCATGGGAAAAAGTTGGCCAAGTAAATCTTCGCGAGAAACTCCAGAAAATTAAAAGAAAAACTATTTACAAAAATTCATGCCTTGTTTTTCGTCCTAGGCGGGACGTTCGGGCTCTTCTTCCATGGTGAAGACATCAACATGGTGAAGGGGCACAACGTCGGGTTCCTAGTAAACCTTAAGACGTTGACCGTTCACCATTAATTGATCGCCTTTTATATCCATAATGGTTACCGCTCCGTTGGAGAGCACCGAATGCACAACATAAGGTCCGTCCCACTTGCTTTGCAATTTCCCCTTTCCGAAGGTTTTAAACCTCGAATTGTAGAGGAGGACCTTATCTCCTTCTTTAAACACTTTCTTGTTCAATCTTTTATCATACCACCTTTTGATTCTCTCTTTGTATATGATTGCATTTTCATATGCTTTCAACCTCAACTCCTCTAGCTCGCTTATTTGGATCCTTCGTTTCACCACCGCGGCATCGAGATCGAGGTTCATCTCTTTAATCGCCCAATAGGCCTTATGTTCCAACTCAACCGGAAGGTGGCAAGCCTTTCCATAGACGAATTGATAAGGGGTCATACCTATCGGTGTCTTGAACGCCGTTCGATAAGCCCATAAAGCTCCGTCTAATTTCTTTGACCAATCTTTGCCTCCATTCTCTATGGTTTTGTTGAGGATGCTTTTTAATTGCCTATTTGACGTTTCCGCTTGTCCGTTGGTTTGTGGGTGATAGGCCGTTGAGACCCTATGTTCGATTCCCAACTTGGACAAGCACTTTTTGAAATTCTTCCCGGTAAAGTGAGTTCCTCCATCACTTATCAAGATTCTCGGTGTACCGAAACGAGGAAAAATCACGTTCTTGATCATAGTAATGGACTCCTCCGTGGAAGCTTTACGACATGGTATAGCCTCTACCCACTTGGATACATAATCAACCATGACTAGGATATACTCAAATCCAAATGAGTTTTTAAAAGGCCCCATGAAGTCTATACCCGATACATCGAATATGTCGATTTGTAGGTTGTATTTCAAAGGCATAGAATTTCTTTGAGAGATGTTTCCGGTTCTTTGGCATTCGGGGCATGATGCAACATATCTTTTAGTATCTTCATGCATCTCCGGCCAAAAGAATCCGCTTGACCATACTTTTGCTTGGGTTCGAAAATGGCTATAGTGCCCACCGTACTCCGCCGAGTGGCACTTCCTTAGAATTTCTACCCTCTCTTCTCTTGGCACACATCTTCTCATTACTCCGTCATTGCCAAGTTTGAAGAGGTATGGTGCATCCCAAAAGTATTTCCTACTTTCGGAGATTATCTTCTTTTGAGAGTTTTTATCTAGATGATCGAGAGGCATCTTTCGAATTGCTCGAATGATATCGATCATCCAAGTATCTTTATCAAGCACTCGATAGAGGTGGTCATCTCTCATCTTATCTTCGATGGGCTCTTTATCATCTTGTCCACTGTTGGCGGTTAATAGTTATATCAAAGTTCGTTTAGACTTGCAAGCGGACAAGTCTCCCGTCGTAGTCAAGGGACCCTTCTTCCCTCGAGTGGTGAACCCAAGGTATCGAATCCGTGGAACAAATGTGTGACGCAAAAGTTGATCTAGTAAAGCCAAGTAACTTCAATCTTCGATAAAAGAGAAACCCTAATGCATCTAGATAAAAGAATACGAAACTAATCTAATCTACTAAAGACTGGAGATAACAAAGTAAGATTGGGTAGATAAACCGATCTAGAGAGATCGGGTTAAGCTTTTGTTGAAGTTCCAAGCAAGAGAAGAAGTAGCAAATCGAATCTTATAAGAAGCCTCTTTAAACCGTGGTTTCCCGTCCGAATCCGAAAACATCCGCCTTTCGGAACCCCCATTCTGTCACAACGTATCCCTACTCATGCGGGGAGTCTAGGGCGAGTCAAAAGACAAGTCGAGATTCTTTCGGAAGATCCGGCGTGTACCTCTAGCCACCGCGGCTACAAGAACACCCTAAGTAATCTATCTCGAGAATAGAATTGGAATAAGCAAAGCCGAACGAAAAACGAAATCTTCGAGGAAACACTTGATCGCTAAGAATAGATTCAACTTGATAATTCAACTATGACAATGATACATACACAAGATCACCACCGGGATCCTTCCTTGATCTTGCTTCTAGCTCCGGGAACTCCGACGTGGTCTTCCGTGCAAGGTTCCCACGTCGGCTAGGGAAACCCTAGTCAACTAGCTTGACCCTCTCCTCTCCGGGATGGTGTCCCTCTCTTCTCTGCTCCTCGGCGGCCGATGACGAATTGTATGATGCGTGGCTCTCGGTCAGGGGGCTATAAATAGCCCGAATGGCGGCTAGGGCAAAGGAGGGGACGAACGGGCCCTGGACTGGGCTGGGCCGACCGGCCTGGGCCGGCCGGCCTGGGCCCATCCAGGCCCAGCCCGCGGCCTCCTTTGCTCTACGTCGGTTCCCGTGTCTTCTAGATGTTTCCCCCTTCTGCATGTAGGTCCATGTCGTCAGTTTCTCTCCGAATTGGGCATAACTCCTTGTCTTGCAAGATTCAGTACTTTTCTGGTCAGGTCCTCAGAGTTTGTCATCTTCTCGGATCAAGTCCCTGGCTTCTTGGAGTCAAGTTTGCTTCATTGCATGACTTGTACGGGCTTCAAGGTCTTGTCATAAGGTGCTTGATGAGCTTATCCCTAAAGTCTTGCATTCAACGCTAAAATCCTGCATAAACACTAAACTCCAAAACCGACATGCACACGTGAACTTGTTATACCACGGGGGTTAGTACCAATGGATAAGGTATAAAACTTATGCCAACACCGAAAGTAAACTCATGGCTAGGTTGACGGATTTTCACCGTCAACATCTCCCCCATGCTTAAACCTTGCTCGTACTCGAGTAAGCCTTCGATGGATATCATCGTTGCCCATCAATGTTTAAACTTTGCACTTGATCACACATGAGAAAACATAATGCTCTCAAAATTTTAATTCATTAAAGTTCCATAATGTACTAGCCTTCATCTCTACGGAGGGTAGATTCTTAATTAAGCTTATCCCACAAGTATTAACATGCTCACAAAGTTTAAATAGATCTCAGAATTTTTGAAATAAAGAACGAGATAAAGAAAAACTGAACCAAGTTCACAAATTTAAATCATCTTGTATATTGCTCATGAACTCTCAACTCGCTTGTCTCTCAAGCCTATATATTCTATTCCTTTCCCTCTCATCACATATATGTGTGGTAGGCTTTATATGGAGCTTTGGGAAAGTTTAGTCCTACCAAGATTTTATAAATGAGATGTTGTCAAAACAAGACAAGCTTCTCATGGTCTTACCGAGACTCGTCAAAAAGGTCATTGGAAAATAATGTTATATCAAGGAGGGGAAAGAGAAAAAATACACACACTTGAGATGAGTGGACATGTGCAAATGGCAAAGAGTGATCCCGAGGCACAAAGGAAGTCCTCGTTATCGGATTGCACATGGTTGGAAAATGAGTATGGATCTTTTAATCTTGAAGCCTTGAATTTCCTAATGCACTTTAGAGAACCGGGGAGTTCACTTTATTTTTGCACATACTCATATTTTCTCTCTTTTTCTCTTCTTTCTTTCTTTCATTCTTTTTCTCATTCATTCATTTTTTTTGTCATTCATTCGGTAACGAGACTTTCACATCGGAGTTTTGATTTTTTTTATTTTGCTCCCCTTTGAATTTTTTTTATTTACTCCCCTTTGATCTCTAAAATTGCACCGTACCTACCTCCTCCCCCATGCTTAGACGTTGCTCGTCCTCGAGCAAAGAGGCGATAAATAAGGTAGGTACCGGAAATATTTTTCCTTGGAGAGATACTTGAATTCTTCAATGTTGGCACCGTCTTGCGATCTTCCTTGAATTGATGATCCATTCTCAATGATAGGTTGTGGTCAAGGAGGTAAACACAAAAGATGATATTTGGTTTTAAGGGTGGATATCCGGCGAGGTTTGTGAGATCTCCGATGCGGGGATACACAATGCACGGATAAAAGGCTAGCAAAAAGATAGATACGCAAAAACGGAATGACCAGCTTCTTAGTCTCGGGCCAGAGAAATCATGGCCTGCAATAACTCACTCAAAAATAAATCTTGTACACTAAGGTTTATGCACTCAAATATATATTAGGCTCTGGATAGGTTGAGCAACACACAAGTGATATTTATGACAAGGTTAGCGATATTTTTTAGCATAAAAGACATCTTCAATCTATTCATAACTTGAGAACACATAAAACACTATGGGTCTTTATTTTAATCATAACCTCCACTAAAGATTAAGCTAGCATTTAAATAAATTCAGATTCGTGTTTTAAGAGAGCACTAGCTTTAACATGCATAAATCAATTACAAAGGTAAACAAAGCGGCAATTATAATCATATATCATTATGACACAAATTTTTGTAACTTTTCCAATGGTGAGAACAAGGTGGTAACTTCATTAATGACGAAATCAAGTTGAAATACAAACTGAAAATAAACAAACACACTTGCTGAAATTTAAATAAAAACAGAAAATATTACGCAAACACACAAAAAAACAAAAGCTGAAAATTACAGAGAAAGGGAAAAGAAAAGAAAACTAAAGTTCCTTAATCGTCCTAGTCCTCCGCCGGTGGTTGGTGTTGATGATCTTGATAGTAGTACCCTTGCTCGTAGTAAGGTTGGACATTCCCTCCAACGAATTGATCCGGCTCCACTAGGTGAAGGCGTCCAAGCTCATAGGCAATATTTGCATTGCCCTCACCAAGTTGAGCCGCGTTGGCTTGGATGGCTGCGACGTTTTGTGCGTTTCTCGCAACATACCCTCCAATTATGGCCACACTTTGTTGCGGTTGGGGATATTGTGCGTAGGGCTCCGCGAAGTTTACGTTGGGCACCACATAATTTGGTGGGGGTACCGGTGCACCACCCCCCCATGCTTGCTCTTGTGGCCCTCCGTAATAACTTGGCGGAGGAGGGATCCCGCCGAATGGTGGCACATTGGGTTGTGCACCACTCGCTTGTGCGGAGGATGTTCCCTCCTCTACGATTCTTCCTCTTTTGTTTTTCCTTGCCAGGACAAGGAGTCCCTCTTCCAACCAATCTTCCCTCCCTTCGATGAAAAGCCTAAGCCTTGCATCCGGAAGGGGTAGGTTCACCGTGGCCAAACGAAAACCTCCTCTCTCATCTCCACTAATGTATTTGCCTTGTCGCAAATACTCAATGCCGAGAGAGGTACCACGCAAAAGATGTTCGGGGTTTCATGTGATCCCCGGCCGTAGGGAGATGGCTGTCGGTGTTTTAGACCGGCAACCTACTAAGGGGAGTACCCGAAGTAGATGAATGTGGCCTCGCCGAGATCGGTAACTCGAAGGAAGAGACACGTGGCACACAATTTAGACAGGTTCGGGCCGCGAGGTGCGTAATACCCTACGTCCTGTATGCTGCGTAGCTCTGGATTGATTGGGTACGATTACAAGATGATGCAATCCTACGCCGTGAGATGAGATGATCTGGAG
This sequence comes from Cenchrus fungigraminus, assembly GCA_036936925.1. Taxonomy (NCBI): domain Eukaryota; kingdom Viridiplantae; phylum Streptophyta; class Magnoliopsida; order Poales; family Poaceae; genus Cenchrus; species Cenchrus fungigraminus. Next base: position 14,307,005 of record CM072768.1, on the reverse strand, counting down.
AGGGGTCCCTGCCTCACCTTATATAGTCCGAGAGGCAGGGTTACAAGTCGGAATAGGGAGAGAGTACTAGTCGAGTACGTCTAGGAGTCTTCCATACAGTGCGGGACATGTACAGCTTCCTAACCGAGTACTTCTCCTCTGTAGTCCTTGTGCTTCACGCCATCAGGTACCGTGCTGCGCAAGTCGGGTAGTCCCAAGGGCCCACCGAGTAGTCAGTCCTGGTACCCACCGAGGTAGTGGGCCCAGGGAGGTCCATACGACAAGCCCCTGAGTACTTTGTAGTCGAGAAGGATAGCTTCAAGTAGTCTTGACGGCCTTAACGAGCAGTCCTCAGGCGCCCCGAGTACTACAAGTCAAAAGTCCTCAAGAGTAGTCGAAGCATCCCGAGGCTGGAATGTACTCTAGCTGATGTTTGAGCAATCCTGAAGTCTTCTCGAGTAGTCCCAAGCGTCCTCGAGTGCTGCCCTCGAAGGTCTTCAAAAATGCCCGTATTGTCTTGAAGCCGAAAATGATATGGAAGTGCGATTGCAAAATCGCACTCCATATGGAGTAGCCCCCGAGCCTTAGGTTGAGTTGTAGACTCTGGCTGAGGGTCCATCTGAAGTTTTGGCAAGAATATCCCGAAAAATCCGGAGAAAAAACCGAAGGACACGTGGCACGGAGCCCCCGAGCCTTGAGTCGAGTACTTCCTCTCGAATTGAAGGGTCATCTTGTAGAATGTGTCCTGAGATGCTCCTGAGTCTTGTCGCTTCCCAGGTAGTCGAGTAGAAGTAGCCGAGCCCCCGAGGTGAGGCGCGTCGACTAGTTGAAGTTGAAGGGTCACGCGCGGCCGCTGAGTCAGCCGAGCGCAGACTTATCCATCTGGCCGTTGGAGGGCCGTGTTGACTTATAAATAGAAGCCAAAATCCTTGGGGTTTTTCACCCCACGCATCTGCAATCATTCCCAGCAGATCTAGCCAGGATTCACTAGTGCGCACCGCCGCCGCTGAGTAGAGCTTGTAGATCCATCCCCGCGCGCCGTAGAGAGCCAGTGGTGTAGCCCCCGAGCGAATGCGCGTGAAGACACCGTGCACCTGGAGGATGAAGCCGTCGCCGTCGAAGACCACGAAGGCCGCCGGTGGGAAGAAGAGGGGCCGTGAGGAGGCCGCCGGATCTGCCGCAGGGACATCACCGCCGGTGTCCCCGCCGCGGCCAGATCCAAACCGTGAGTGGAAGAAGTCCAAGGCGAAGACCGAAGACTTGTTGGCCCTCCTCAACAGTGGATTCCTGCGCAAGAAGGAGGTGGACATGTGGAGGGCCGCCGCTGGGGATCCGTACCCCATGGAGAAGAATCCAGATGAGATCCCGATGTTCGCGTGGTTCGCGGAGCGCGGACTTTCTCTCCCAGCGAGCGACTTCTTCAAGGGGCTCATGGGGTACTACGGCATCGAGTACCTCAACCTCAACCCCAACGGTATATTCCACACTGCCGTCTTCGTACAGTTCTGCGAAGCTTTTCTGGGGATCAAGCCCCATTGGATCTTGTTCCGGAAGTTCTTCCGGGTGAAGCCGCAACCCAGCGCCAACAACCCGCGAGTAGTCGGAGGAGCGGGGATCCAGATGAGGGAGGACGCCGCCAAGCAGTACCTCTCGTACAAGCTGATAGACTCCAATCAGGATTGGAAGGCCAAGTGGTTCTACGTCACGAACCACCACCCGGGACTGCCGAAGCCTAGCGGAAAGCAGCCCAAGCATCGCCCGTGGTGGAACTCGGAGCTGACGATGCAGGAAGGGATCCAGCTGCCCGAGTTGTTGGCGCGGATCAAGGTGCTGAGGGAAGCCGGGCTGAGGGCCGAGCACGTGGCCTTCAGCTTCATGAAGCGCAGGGTGCAGCCGCTGATGGCTCGCGATACCCTGGGGTACGAGTACACCGGGGACGACGACACGTCGCGGATGCCTGGTGACGAAGTCGATGACGATGATATTGTTGACAGGCTAGCCCGGATCTTCAAGGATATGCCGCCGTACACGGCGTGCCCCGTACCGGAGTACTCCGCCGTGCGCCCACCAAAGGAGGTTAGTAGCCGCACCCATAGTCGAGTACCCATTCCATGAGTAGTCGCACTAATGAGTTGTGTCTTGCAGGATGACTTGAAGAAGTTCGTCTCCGAGCTGCCGCTGCCTCCTCAGCTAGTCGAGGTCCCAGAGGAGGGAAACACCAAGGCCAAGGAGCGGCGTGAAGTCGGCGAAGGAGACGACACCGTTGTCGTAGAAGACACGTCCGAGGAGGACGACGACGAGGAGACGTTGCAGGACCGCTTCCAGCTGCGGTCGAGGTTCAGCCGTCCTGGCTTGCCTCATGTGCCTCTTGTTCAGGATCCGCCGGCTAGCCTGGAGGCTAGTCTGGCCGCGCCACCGAGGAGGCCGCGCAATCCGACCCACAAACAGGTGGCGAAGAAGTTGAAGGTCACAGAGACCACATCCCAAGAGGTAAGCTATCTTGAGTAGGGTAGTCGAGTTCTGGTGTCTCGAGTACATGTGTTGACGATGAAGTTTCCTTGCTTGCAGGAGTTGCCACCTACGGAGCCCGTTGATCAGGGCGACGAAGGCGAATGGGACACGGTGGGGGAGGCCGCTGGGAGTCGTAGCCCAGCCCCCACTGTCGAAGAACTTTTGGCGCAGATGGAGCGCCAGCCCCCTGCTGCTCAGGGGAGCACGGAACCCGCCGCTGCTGCTGCGGAGGAGGCAACAACCGCAGAGGTGCAGGAGGCGCCTGCCGAGGCGGGACTGGTCGATATCGCCAGCATCCTCGGCGCCCCGACCGTGACGGTAGTCCGGTCAAGCCTGTAAGTGCTTAATCCTCCCGAGTAGTACTTCATGTGGTAGTCGTACTTGGTTGACAACCGGCTTGTGTACTCTGCAGGAAATCGACGGACTTGTCCTGGGAGGGGGATGAACCCTCTACAGCGGTGGCGGAAGAAGAAACCGCGCCACCCGCTGAGGAGTCCGCTCCCGCCCCTCAGGCGGAGCCCGAAGCGCCGGCCGCTGAGGCTACGTTGCCCGAAGCCAGCGTAGTTGAAGGTGAGTACTCTACTGAGGTTGAGGTGCCTTCGTAAAGTAGTCGTAGTCGCATGTTGACTGATACACTTGTCTTTCTGTCGACAGGTGCCGAGGCCGAAGGAAACGAGATCCCGTCGGCGGTGCCCGTGGAGGACGTGGCACCGGAGACTCAGGAGGCAGCCGTAGAAGCCTCCGAGCCGATGGAGGTAGCCGCCGGAGAAGCCGCCGCGACGGCTGGAGAAGAGGACACCACACTCCCAGAACCCGCTCTGGAGGTGGTCGTCCGCTCGCCAGAGATCGAAGACGCAGAGCCAATCCGCTCGGCGCCGATGACCGAAGCCGCTACGAGTAGTCGTGGCGGGATCGAGTTGCTGGCGGACGACTTGGTCGATCCGGCGACGATGGCTCGGCATCTGGAGGCGGTCCGCCAAGCCGAGCAATGGATGAAGGTGAGTAGTCATAACTCTTGAGTAGTCAATCCTTTGGCGTTGAGTACCCATTTGATGCGAGTTGTCTGTGCAGGACGTCGCTGAGAGGTCCCGCTTGAAGTCGGAGATGCTTCAGGGGTACGGCGACGCGGTGCTTCGGGCCGAGACATTGGAGGATCAACTTGTGAAGTCCCGGAAGCACGCCGCCGCCATGCAGTCAAAGCTGGACGCCGCCTTCGCCAAGTACCTAATGACGTACAGGAGATGCAGGCGAAGAGCGACAACTTGGTGCGGAAGAACAAGTCGCTTCGCAACAAGAACAAAGGTACACCACTTGACTTGTTGAGTACTTGTTGGAGGTCGAGAGGTAGTCTAACCCGCTGTGCCTTGTCATTTGCAGAGCTTGAGACTCGGGTAGAGCAGCTGAAGACTTCAGAGACTGATCTGAAGAATCTCTTCTACCGGGAGCAGGAGGCCCGCCAGGTACTGGAGTTAGATTATAAGGAGCTTGCTTACGAGTGCGACAAGCACATGGAGCTCCGTATTGCATCCGACCGTGACCTCGTCAACTGCTACAAATCATTGCAGAAGCTGAACGAGGATTGCGAGAAGCTGCGGGCCCAGTTCAAGGAGCTTGAAGAAGCCGCGCTCCCCATCGCGAGGCTGCTGGTGCCTCATCCTGGCGGTCCCAAGATAGCGCCGCTGGTGGATCGGTTGAAGGAAGCCCCCAGCCGGCTGGCGGCCTACGTGAAGCACTTGGCGAAGTCAATCCCGAACCAGGTGCTGGCCTTCATGAAGTCGTACTTCCCGAAGGCTCCCGTAGACGTAGTCGCTGGTGGACTAGCCGCCAACTGTACCAACGAGCAATATGCGGAGCTGCTGGAGCAGATGGCGCCCATTGCAGATCAAGTCGCTGAGAAGCTCAATCTCCAGTAGCCCTGTAATAGTTAGCTCGTAGCAGTAGATGTACAAAAACAATTGTAATTGTTTAAGTATTAATGAAGAAAAGCTTCCATCAATGAGTACTCGTTGCCGCGATCCTGGAGTGCGGAGTCCCATCGTGGAGTTGTTGCGAGTAGTGGTACTCGGCAGTAGTCCCGTTGAGGGAAGTAGACAGTAAAGCAGTTGATGAACAATCAAACTTTATTACTGAAGAAGCACACCTGGATGGCCAGGGCCGTAGTTACAGAGTAGTCGCCAGGACCCGGAGGCCGCCTACGGCTAAGTAGTGCTAGGGCGAGTAGCCGCTTACAGCAGTAGATCCGTAAGTAGCCGTATAGGCTGGATCTAGAAGTACATGGTCTCTCAGTAGACCGCTACTAGAGTCCTTTGTCGCTCGTCGCAGCCCAGGATCCGTAGGTAGCCGCGTAGGCTGGATTCTGGAGAGGAGTAGTCCGGAGACTGGTGCCTGGACCCGGAGGCCGCTTACAGTGAGGAAGTAGTCCGGAGACTAGTGCCCGGACCCGGAGGCCGCTTACGGCGGAGGGGTCTTGATGTAGTCGCGTGGACTTGAGCCCCAGGGTAGTCGTGTAGACTAGGCGTAGAACCGACAGAGCTGGTCGACGTTCCACGAGTTGTTGACGTCTTCGCCTTCAAGTGTCTGGAGGCGGTAGGAGCCCGGCCCGGTCACCTTTGCGACTGTGAAGGGACCTTCCCAGGGGGAGCTGAGCTTGTGTAGTCCTTCCGTGTTCTGGATGCGACGGAGGACGAGATCGCCAACGTTGAAGGAGCGTTCCTTGACGTTGCGGTCGTGGTAGCGTCGGATACCTTCCAGGTACCTTGCTGATTGGACGAGGGCAGCGCAGCGAGCTTCTTCGAGTCCATCGATGTCAACTCGTCTGCTGTCTTCAGAGACGCCTTCGTCGTAGTGCTCCACTGCTGGCGAATCCCACATGACATCAGCAGGGAGGATTGCTTCGGAGCCGTAGACCAGGAAGTAAGGGGATTGCCCCGTTGGCTTGGAGGGCTGAGTACGTAGCCCCCAGAGTGCATTGGGTAGTTCCTTGATCCACTTGCCTCCTTTAGAGTTAGCAGCGTCGTGTAGCCGCTTCTTGAGGGCGTCAAGCACCATCCCGTTGGTGCGCTCGACTTGTCCGTTTGCCCGAGGATGGGCTACTGAGACATATCGGACGTCGATCCCGCTGTTCTCGCAGTACTCCCAGAACTGGTGGTTGTTGAAGTTGGAGCCCAGGTCTGTGATGATGCGGTGGGGTAGTCCGTAGCGATGCACGAGTTCATCCAGGAAGTTGAGTACTCTGTCAGCCTTGGGGCATGTGACCGGCTTGACCTCGATCCATTTGGTGAACTTGTCGATGGCCACCAGTACTCTGTTGAATCCACCTGGCGCAGTTGGTAGAGGCCCAATCATGTCGAGCCCCCAGCAGGCGAAGGGCCAGGTTGGCGGTATGGTGACTAGCTTGTAGGCTGGGACATGTTGCTGCTTGGCGAAGTATTGGCACCCTTGGCACCTTCTGACGAGTTCTTCGGCGTCGCCTAGAGCTGTAGGCCAGTAGAAGGCTCGTCGGAAGGCCTTGCTGACCAGCGTACGCGAGGACGCGTGGTTGCCGCAGACGCCCTTGTGGATCTCCTCCAAGATGTCCTTGCCTTCTTGTCTGGGGCCGCACTTCATGAGTACTCCTGAAGATGCGCCCCGCCTGTAGTGCTTGTCTCCGACGAGGACGTAGGACTTGGCGCGGCGGATGAGCTGCTCAGCCAAGTTCTTGTCCGAGGGAATCTTCTGCTCGTTGAGGTAGTCGATGAAGGGTTGCCTCCAGTCCACGTCGATCATCATGACCTCCTGCCCAGCTGGGGGGTGCGCTGGGACAGTGGTCGTTGGCGCCGGCTCCGGGGATGGATGGCGCGTGAAGCTCGTGGACGAAGACACCCGCTGGTACTTGAGCGCGAGTAGAGCCAAGCTTCGACAGGACGTCCGCTGCAACGTTGTTGTCGCGGACGATGTGGTGGAACTCGAGACCATAGAACTTGTTCTCGAGCTTGCGGACTTCTAGGCAGTAGGCGTCCATGTTCTCCTTGTTGCGGTCCTATGACTTGTTGACTTGGTTGATGACCACTGCGGAGTCGCCGTAGACTAGTAGCCGCTTGATGCCCAGTGAAGCCGCGAGACGGAGTCCGTGTAGGAGAGCTTCGTACTCGGCTTCGTTGTTTGAGACCTTCCAGAAGATCTGCAGGACGTACTTGAGTTGTTCGCCCGTTGGAGAAATCAGGAGTACCCCTGCACCTGCGCCCTCGAGGTTGAGTGAGCCGTCGAAGTACATCACCCAATGCTCTGGTCGCTCGGTTGGAGTAGGTAGCTGGTTCTCCCGCCACTCCGCCATGAAATCGACTAGTGCTTGCGACTTGATGGCTGTGCGTGGCTTGAAGTCGATGGTGAGGGCGCCGAGTTCGACTGCCCACTTGGAGATTCTTCTAGTAGCATCTTGGTTCCGCAGGATGTCGCCGAGCGGGTAGTCGGTGACGACGGAGATCGAGTACTCCTGGAAGTAGTGTCGTAGCTTCCGCGAGGTGATGAGTACTGCGTACAGAAGCTTCTGTACAGGCTGGTAGCGTGCCTTGGACTCTGACAGGACCTCGCTGACGAAGTAGACTGGGCGCTGGACTGGATAGGCATGGCCGTCTTCCTGCCGCTCGACGATGATGGCAGTACTGACCACGTGAGTAGTCGCAGCGAGGTAGAGCAGTAGCTGCTCGCCTTTGCGAGGAGCCGTGAGGACTGGTGGCTTCGATAGGAAGTCCTTGAGCTGGGCAAGGGCTTGGTCCGCCTCTGGAGTCCACACGAACTTCTCTTGGTGCTTGAGTAGTTTGAAGAAGGGGAGCCCCCGTTCTCCAAGTTTCGAGATGAATCTGTTCAGGGCCGCCATGCACCCGGTCAGCTTCTGGACGTCTTTGATGGACGTGGGAGCTTTCATGCTGGTGATGGCGGAGATCTTCTCGAGATTGGCTTCGATGCTGCGTTGGCTGATGATGAAGCCGAGTAGTTTGCCCGAAGGGACGCCGAAGACGCACTTGTTCGGGTTGAGCTTCCAGCGGTACTCGCGCAGGGATGCGAAGGTCTCTTCAAGGTCGTCGATAAGGGTACTGGAGTCTCTGGTCTTGACGACCACGTCATCCACGTAGGCTTCGACGTTCTTGTTGAGTTGCCTCTTGAAGCAGGCCTGGATAGCTCGTTGATAGGTGGCGCCGGCGTTCTTCAACCCGAAGGACATGGTCGTGTAGCAGTACGCGCCAAACGGGGTGATGAACGCGGTCTTCTCCTGGTCTTCTTCCTTGATCGCGATCTGGTGGTACCCGGAGTAGCAGTCGAGGAAGCAGAGCAGGTCGCAGCCCGCCGTGGAGTCGATGACTTGATCAATCCGCGGCAACCCGAAGGGGTCCTTGGGGCAGTGCTTGTTGAGATCGGTGTAGTCGACGCACATCCTCCACTCGTTCGAGTTCTTCTTGCGGACGAGGACGGGGTTGGCGAGCCACTCAGGATGGAAGACTTCTCTGATGAAGCCAGCCGCGAGTAGTTTGGCGAGTTCCTTCTTGATGGCATCCCGTCTGTCGTCGGCGAAACGGCGGAGGTGTTGTCGCTTGGGGGTAGCTTTAGGATCGACGTTGAGGCAGTGCTCAATCAACTCCCTGGGCACTCCTGGCATGTCCGCTGGCTTCCACGCGAAGATGTCGCGGTTAGCCCGGAGGAAGTTGATGAGCGCGTCTTCCTATTTGGGGTCGAGGCCGGCCCCGATGGTGGTGGTCTTGCTGCTGTCGCCTGTCCCGAGGTCGATCGTCTTGACCAGAACCTCCTCAGCTGGCTGAGGCTTGTTGGCTTTGTCTGACTTCTCAGGGATGTCGAGTTCACTTGGGGCAAGCTTCTTCGACGCAGCGTAGACCTCCATCATAGCATTGGGTACTTGATTTGTGGAGGCGATCTCCACAGCTTCCGTGTCGCAGTCGTGTGAGATCTTCAAGTCCCCTTGGAGTGAGAGTACACCTGCTGGACTTGGCATCTTGAGTACCAAGTAGGTGTAGTGGGGCACCGCCATGAACTTGGCGATGGCCGGTCTGCCGAGGATGGCATGGTAGGATGTGTCGAAGTCCGCGACCTCGAACTTGATGTACTCGGTACGATAGTTGTCCCGAGATTCCCCAAAGGTAACTGGCAGGACCACTGAGCCCAGTGGGATAGCCGCGTTACCGGGGACGATGCCGTAGAAGGGCGTGGTGCTCTTGGTGAGCATGTGGGTGATGTCGAGCTTCATCTTCTTCAAGGTCTTGGTGAAAAGGACGTTGAGCCTGCTTCCACCGTCGATGAGGACCTTGTTGAGCCTGGAGCCCGCGACCACCGGCTTCAGGACGAGAGGGAAACGCCCTGGTTCAGAGAAGCTGGTCCATTGATCCACGCGGGAGAAGGTAATGGGTACCTCCGACCACCTGAGAGGGGTCGGGACCGCTGGTTCAATGCTCATGACTTCTCGACGGGTAGCCTTTTGCTCCCGTCTGCTGGGTAGTCCACCGAAGAGGACGTTGACAGTCTTGTCGGGTTCCTGGAAGTCGTTGTTGTCTCCGTCGTCTTCTTCTTGCCTTTCTTGTCGTGAGGGTGCGGTGGCTCTGGAGTACTCTTGAGTGCTCGCCTGAGTTGGTAGCACTGCTCGGTAGTGTGGTTGCCGTCCAGATGCCACGGGCACTTCTCCTTCAGCAAATCTTTGAAGCCGCCGGAGTTCTTCTTCGAGTTCTCCTTCGCAGGGCGCTGGATAGCCGCGACAGTGTTGTCTGGCTTGCGCTTGCGGTTGGGACCCGAGTAGTTGTTATTGTTGCGACCGCCTTGGTTCCCGTTGTTGCCGCTGCCGCCGCCCGTGTTCTGCTTGCTCTTGCCACGGATGGCGTCGTACTTGGCGTTAGCCTTGTCTTCTTCATCCGCCCAGGACGTGATCATGTCCTTGAGGTGGGGGATGGACTTGGGGCGGCGGCGACCGAAGTCTTCGAAGGTGCGGCGGTGGTAGAGGCCGTCTTGGAAGAGGTCGATGACCTCCTTGTCGGTGACGTCGACTACGGTGGTGCGCTTGTCGAAGAAGCGGCGCATGTACTTGCGGAGGGTCTTGCCTTGTTCCTGCTTTACCATGGCCAGGTCCATGCGAGTACCCGAGCGGCCCATGGCGCCCGCGAAGTTGCTGGTGAACTGCTCCTTCAGCTGGTCCCACTTGTCGATCGAGTGCTTGTCCAGCGACTCGAGCCATGTGAGCGGAGCCTGGTCCAGGCAGAAGGGGAAGTAGAGGCACTTGGTGTCGTTGTTGCCGCCAGCGTTCTCGATGGAGAGGGCGTAGCACCTGAGCCACTGGATGGGGTCCTGCTTCGCGTCGTACTTGGTGATCCCCAAAGGCTTGAACTTGTCGGGGAGGAGCAAGTTGCGAAGTCGAGGTGAGAAGACGGGGAAGCCGTCGTTGTTGCCTGCAGTGGCAGACTTCTTCCGCCGCAGCTCTTCAATCTTCTGGCGGGCGTCGTAGCCGCCCTGGGAGGCTCCGGAGGCGTGGCTGTTCGCGTGGTCTCGACCGCCGCGACTGCCCCCGCCGCCGGCCCTCCTGTTGGCCCCGTGGTTGGAGCTTCCGCCGTCGCTGCCACCGCCGCCAGGGTCACGGCCGCCGCCGCCGGGGGTGCGGTGAGGGACGACCTCACGATTGCTGTTGCCACCCTGTGAGGGTCCACCGGCGTTTGCACGAGTACGATTGGGCTGAGCCGGCAGCTCAGCTCGAGTACGGTTGCGGCCGAGGTCTGCGCTGCGACTAGTAGCTTCGTTGTCGCGGTTCCTGACGGGGGGCGGCTGAGTGACCCTGTTGTCGACCCGCATGAAGTAAGCGTCTTCAGCGAGCTTGGCGATGACTTCTCCAGCACGTATCCCCTGAGCTTGGCGTGCGATCGCTGTGATCGACATGAGGCATTGCTCCGGGGTAGTGTGTACTCTGCTCTCGACAGCCTCGAGAGCTTCTGCGAGGTTGCGGATGGGAAGGCTACCTCGGAGACGCCGGCGCCGTTCATTGCGCCTCCTGTTACGCTCACGTCGAGCGTCCCTGTTGGCGTCGGTCTCATCCGCAGGTGCATCAGCAGAAAGCTCGTCTGCGGAGATGTCTTCAAGGTACTTGTCTTGAGCCGTCCCTGAAGGTCCTGGCGTGTCGCCGGCAGCCATGAAGACTTGGCGATCGGGGTTGCCAAGACTGGATTCAGAGCTCGCCACCTTAGTTGGGGTGTACGAGTCAGCTCGGGCAAGTGGTGTTCCCTCCTGGAACGGGAGCGAGTCGAGGTAGGCGACGTAGCGTGAGTCTCCACTTATCAGGTCGGCGGGCTTGCGATCTGGCCAGTAGACGAATCTGCCGGCCGGTGTGGACGTTATAACCAGCCCAGAAGCCGGCCCTGATAAGGGCTGCTCAGTAGTGTTGTCCTTGGACTCGGGATCCTCTGGGTCCGACCCGAAGTCGAACTCGTACGCGGAGTCCGAGTAGAGGCCGGAGAGGGGGTTGGAGTCCGAAGCGTGGCCGGGGGCAGTGTCGGAGTCTGAGTTGTACTCAGGTACGGGCTCCTTGCCGGCCCGGCGCGAAGAGGGAGCCTCCGTGCGGGCCCTGCTGAGGATCCGGGGGCCGCGCGTGGAGCGCTCACGGGGTGGTGAAACCACATGCGATGGCTGGGTAGCCGGCTCGCATGCGATAGCCCACGGGGACGCCGAGTTCGAGTTGGAAGCGGACCCGAGCTCGAAGTCAGCGTGATGGTCGAAAAGCGAAATTTCGCCGAACTTGCCGGCGAGTTCGCCCGTGACAACTTCAGGAAGCGTCACGAAGCCAGTCTCCGGGTTGGGCGGCATGGTGAGGCGGCGTTGGAAGGACCCTGCGCCGTTAGCAGTGCAGACCCAAGCGCCGAAAACGAAGGTGTCGCCGTGGTTGAAGGCGACGGTTGGCTTGATGTAGACAGAAGCCGTCGAGTTCGCCATGTGATCTCGAGCGAGATCCCCTACCTGGCGCGCCAGCTGTCGGTGTTTTAGACCGGCAACCTACTAAGGGGAGTACCCGAAGTAGATGAATGTGGCCTCGCCGAGATCGGTAACTCGAAGGAAGAGACACGTGGCACACAATTTAGACAGGTTCGGGCCGCGAGGTGCGTAATACCCTACGTCCTGTATGCTGCGTAGCTCTGGATTGATTGGGTACGATTACAAGATGATGCAATCCTACGCCGTGAGATGAGATGATCTGGAGAGGGGTCCCTGCCTCGCCTTATATAGTCCGGGAGGCAGGGTTACAAGTCGGAATAGGGAGAGAGTACTAGTCGAGTACGTCTAGGAGTCTTCCATACAGTGCGGGACATGTACAGCTTCCTAACCGAGTACTTCTCCTCTGTAGTCCTTGTGCTTCACGCCATCAGGTACCGTGCAGCGCAAGTCGGGTAGTCCCAAGGGCCCACCGAGTAGTCGGTCCTGGTACCCACCGAGGTAGTGGGCCCAGGGAGGTCCATACGACAATGGCCAACATAGAGAGGTAACACCCCGAACCAATATGTCCCGCTCCCGATGTTGCCTCGCAACACCAACGGTTGATCATAAGGTATGAGGGGTCTATTGGCTGCTTGGCAATTAAAGCCGAGTAGAGCCAATTCAACTCCGTGTCGGTCACCTTCGTCTCCCTCATCCTCCCCAATACCCTCTTGCACATCCAAGAGTGGAATACTCGGATAATGGGGTTGCGGATGCAATTGTGTTGTTGGTGGGCTTCTCCGGAGATCAAATTCCAAAATCCATCTAACATGCCGGGTGGCACGTCAACATTCTCCGGAGGTCCCTTATGGAATCCAAGTAGCTCCCTAACATGCTCGTAGGGAACCACTTGTTGGACTCCCTCCAAACGGAATGATAAACTTTGCACCCCATCATCAAGGATAGGTGCAATGGTCATCAAGATTTCCAAGGCGAACTCCTTGTGGGTGTCCGCCGACACTCCGTTGGAGAATTGCACCCATCCAAGGTGCCCCAACATGTAGTATATGTCGGTGCCGAAACCCAAGTAGTAGAGTGCTTGGTCGTCGAACTCGACGTTGGGCACAAGCCTCTTCTCAAGACGAGAGAGCCTCTTCTCCTCCTCCTCCGACAATATGATGAAGCCATATGAGGAATATATCGGAGTGTATGGAGGTGGCGCAGTCGAACGGGTCGATCGTCGTGGTGGCACGGGCGGCTCCTCCGTGTGCCCTTGAGGTTCGGTAAACCTCATGGACGTGCTCCTTGTTGCCCTCATGCCACCAAGGAGGAGAGCATCGTTCCTCCTTGGTGGTGCCGTATCCGTCTCCATGCTCCGAGGAGACTCGGAAACCGAGTGCCTCCTCGAAGACGTCGTCGACGACGGCTTGGATGACGATGAACCCTTCTTCTTGGAGAAGAGACTTGTGGTTTTCTTCCACATGGTTGCTGCACTCTTCTCTCCACTAAAACTCCGGGTTGCAACCGGTAACTAGGCACTTAAAATCTTACTTCGGGATGTGGATTTTTTGAGCTATCAAGCTTGGGAAGGTTGGCTATGTCTACGGAGGTTCTGGGCACACAAACTTGAACACACAAACTGAGGAAGGAGAGGGAAGCTTGCCTGCAGAAAACGGGAGCCGGGGGGCTCCTTAAGTAGGGGAGGCCGGCCGGCCTGGGCCGACCGGCCTGGGTGGCCTCTGGCTCCTCCCCGCCTCGGCTTTCTTCCAGCATGATCATTTCTCCTCTGCAACTTTCCTGCCCGCGTGCTCCATGAGTTGCACCGCCCAAACGCTCTCGTCCACTCCTTTTCTTGCATTATTGGTCCTTCCACTTGATGCTTCATGCTTTGAGTCATGTCCATGCTCCCTTGCTCCACTTGCTTCACATGCCACCATGAAATTCCTGCAAAGTTTATGCTTGCTGCCCACCATGCTTGTCCTTTGCATGTGGACTTGGTGAAAGTTGATGAAAGGGTATCCAATGGTGCATGCATGATTAATTCAAACTAGATTGCCTCCCTTTAAGTGTGTTTAAGGTTAAGCACTCCTCTAATTTCGAAATTTAAAAATATTTTTCAGAGCCATGCAAGAGCTCAAGCATAAATTTAGAGAAGTTTTTAAACCATTAAAAACAAATGTAAGTCGAAAATATTTTCCGACTACGTTGATATCGGTCTCACCGGTATAGTTTGCCTTCATTGGTTGAGAGCAAACTTTTCCCGGCTTGATCATGGGGGCATAGGTTTAGGTTCTAATTTTGGCTAAATAAGAGAGATTTTGAACAAAACAAAATTAAATGAGGCTTAGAAAAATTCTAATCTTAGAGAAACCAAGGATATAGATTCTTGAACCAACCAAAAGTTTAGTTTCCAGGTTCACGCGAGTCCTACCACGTGCTGAAATTTAATTAACACCTAGGTATAAGTCGTGGCTCTACTAGTGTGTTTTTAGCATGAAAAATAAGTCAACCACAACACCATAATAAGGATGAAGGGTTGAGTTAGGTTCTGAAATTATTCGGTTGTGGTTTCTCGAAAAGAAACAAACAAACACATAGGAGGGTTCATGCAAAGGGTTTATGATAAAGCAAAATATTCAATCAAGAATTATGTCTCTAATATTGTTCAACCACTTCTAAGTCTAATGTCTTTGCGTAATAAAATTCAAAACTAAATTATTAAGATGACTCGAAAAACCTGGAATCGGGTTGTCCTCCCGGTAGCTTATTCTTGACTCGACGAAACGGGTTGCCTCCCGCCTAGCGCTTCGTTTATAGTCTATAGCTAGACTTCTTCACTTGATTACTTCGGATCAACGCTCTTTGCGGGCGTTGCAATCTTGGGTACCCACTTCCGCACCATCTTGGGCACGGGCTTGTCTTCCGGCTTAGTCATTTTTTTTGGTCTTCACAGGCGGCTTTTCTTCCTTTGTCTTGACGGATGCAACACCTTCCTTGATTTTCTTTACGTTCATTTTTTTCGGCTCTTTCTTCTTTTTCAGCCCCTCCTTCTTCTTTGGTTCTTCCTTTACTCCAATCATGTTGCATGCCTCGATTCGTGGACGAAACTTGAAGGAACTCCTTTCTCCGTTGATATCGAACATGATCTCCCCCTTGCCAACATCAATAGTAGCTCCCACGGTCTTGAGGAAAGGCCTCCCAAGGATGAGCGGCGGCTTCTCCCTCTCTCCCATCTCGAGCACTACGAAGTCGACGGGGATGAAGTGGTGTCCGACCTTCACGGGTACATCTTCGGCAATGCCCAAGGGATAGCGAATGGAGTTATCTCCCAACTCCAAACATATACCCGTAGGCTCCATTGGTAGGCGTAGCTTCTCGAACACATCCCTCGGCATGACGCTCGCACTTGCTCCAAGGTCGCATAACGCCTTCTCGAAGTTGAAAGAACCAACGGAACAAGGTATTGTAGGGCACCCGGGGTCCTTTTGCTTCTCTAGCCCACTAGCAATAGCAGCACTACACTCCTCGGACATCTTGACATGATCTACCCCGAGTGTTTCTATCTCATATTTATTTGCAAGTATGTCTTTAAAGTAACGAGAATATGTAGGTACTTGTAGGGCATCTAGTAATGGCATGTTGATGCTAAGTCTACGCACAACTTCCACAAACTTCTCAAAGTGGTTGTCAAGTTTACCTCAGAAGTAGCGTGGCTTGAGTTGCGGTATCCTCGTGTCTTCCTCCGGCATCTCAAATTCGGGCTCTTCGGTGACGATCCCCGTAACCTTCTCTTTAGCAACTCCTTCCGTCTCGGCGGATGGTTTAGGTTTCCTTGCTCCCGCGGAACGTTCCGGGTCTTCGGTCTCCTTCCCCGAACGTGTTTGAATGGCCTTCGCTGATTCGGGACTTTTGGGTTGTCCCGGAAGCTTCCCTTCATCATTAGTGAGGCACCCCGCAAGTTGTCCAACTTGCGTCTCGAGCATCTTCATCATGTTGAGCACTTGATGATTGGAACTTCCGACCTCCGTCACTTTGCTATCGATGTTCTCCAACACCTTGTCTATGGTCTTGAACTTGGTGATGGTGTCCTTGTTGATCTTAGCTTGCTCGTCCATGAACTCCTTCAATTGTATACGAAGCGGAACCGCATTAGGAATAGATGAGCTTGCATTAAATTGAGGTCTACCTTGCCCGTAGCGGAAGTTCGGCAATTCTCCCTTCCTCATGTAGTCGAGTGTTTTGGCTTCCTCCGGACAATCTTTGCGGACATGGCCATACTCTCCACATTCTTCGCATGTGGACCTTGCTTCGGCGGCCATCAAGTCTTGAGCCTCTTTCTTTTCCATCTTCATCTTCTCCAACCTCCTCATGAGCGAGTCGATCTTGCCTTCAAGTATGTTCTCCTTCTCCACTTGCAAGACTCCCTTGACGTTCCCCGTGGGTTGAACCGGATGTAGGCGCCCGGATGACGCCCATGTGTCATTATCCGCGACCTTCTTGAATAGAGTGAAAGCTTCCGTCGGCGTAAGTTCGATGATGGACCCTCCCGCGCGATGCATCGATGATCGTCCTTGACGCCATGGTGAGTCCTTGATAGAACTTTTGCACGAGGTCTTCCTTCGGGAACTTGTGATGTGGAACCGCCCGAGTGTACTCGTTGAAGCGCTCGAATGCCTCCGAGATAGTTTCCGTAGGATATTGAACAAAGGTGGCAATCTTATTACGCAAACTTTGAGTTTTACCCGGCGAGTAGTATTCCTTCATGAAAGCCTTCATCAACGTGTTCCAATTTTGCACCGTCTCCGCCGGTTGAGAGTGGAACCATTGCAAAGCCTTCCCGAGAAGTGAGAACGGAAAAAGCCTTGCCCTCATTTGATCTTGAGTCACCCCATCCATGTTGAAAGTCTGACATAGTTGAATGAATGCTTGGAGGTGAAGGTTCGGATCCTCTTTACCGGTGAAGGGTGAATGTTGCACCATGCGGATTGTTGAGGTCTTGATCTCGAACGGTCTTCCGATCTCCTCAAGGTTCAAGATTGGTAGGTCGATGATGTCCGGGGTGCATAGCTCCCCAATCTTGCGCTCTTGCGGTGGTTGGTCACCCATCGGTGGAAGTCGATTCTCCCGAGGACTTTGAGGTGGTGAATTCTTCGGAGATTCCTTCGATCCTTTGTCTTCCGACTCCGAATCTACAAAATCTAGCTTTTTAGCTTGATGTGCTTCGCGTCTCCTTAGCCTGTAAAGTTTTTCTGGATCATCCACAAAATTATCGGGTTTGTTGGAGAGGTAGCCGTCCATCTCCTGTTAGGGTTAGCAATAAACAAAATATGCAAAAACTAGAAAGTAAAAACAAATCTATAAAAACTAGGGTTAGACAAACTAGATTAGATTTATTTTGAGGATGATCAAAGTTTAGTAGATGCAAAAAGAAAAACTAAAAGAAAACTGAAAATTACAAGAAAAGGCAATAAAAAATCAAATCTTGATCACTTGTTCCCCGGCAACGGCGCCAGAAAAAGGGGCTTGTTGACGGTTAATAGTTATATCAAAGTTCGTTTAGACTTGCAAGCGGACAAGTCTCCCGTCGTAGTCAAGGGACCCTTCTTCCCTCGAGTGGTGAACCCAAGGTATCGAATCCGTGGAACAAATGTGTGACGCAAAAGTTGATCTAGTAAAGCCAAGTAACTTCAATCTTCGATAAAAGAGAAACCCTAATGCATCTAGATAAAAGAATATGAAACTAATCTAATCTACTAAAGACCGGAGATAACAAAGTAAGATTGGGTAGATAAACCGATCTAGAGAGATCGGGTTAAGCTTTTGTTGAAGTTCCAAGCAAGAGAAGAAGTAGCAAATCGAATCTTATAAGAAGCCTCTTTAAACCGTGGTTTCCCGTCCAAATCCGAAAACATCCGCCTTTCGGAACCCCCGTTCTGTCACAACGTATCCCTACTCATGCGGGGAGTCTAGGGCGAGTCAAAAGACAAGTCGAGATTCTTTCGGAAGATCCGGCGTGTACCTCTAGCCACCGCGGCTACAAGAACACCCTAAGTAATCTATCTCGAGAATAGAATTGGAATAAGCAAAGCCGAACGAAAAACGAAATCTTCGAGGAAACACTTGATCGCTAAGAATAGATTCAACTTGATAATTCAACTATGACAATGATACATACACAAGATCACCACCGGGATCCTTCCTTGATCTTGCTTCTAGCTCCGGGAACTCCGACGTGGTCTTCCGTGCAAGGTTCCCACGTCGGCTAGGGAAACCCTAGTCAACTAGCTCGACCCTCTCCTCTCCGGGATGGTGTCCCTCTCTTCTCTGCTCCTCGGCGGCCGATGACGAATTGTATGATGCGTGGCTCTCGGTCAGGGGGCTATAAATAGCCCGAATGGCGGCTAGGGCAAAGGAGGGGACGAACGTGCCCTGGACTGGGCTGGGCTGACCGGCCTGGGCCGGCCGGCCTGGGCCCATCCAGGCCCAGCCCGCGGCCTCCTTTGCTCTACGTCGGTTCCCGTGTCTTCTAGATGTTTCCCCCTTCTGCATGTAGGTCCATGTCGTCAGTTTCTCTCCAAATTGGGCATAACTCCTTGTCTTGCAAGATTCAGCACTTTTCTGGTCAGGTCCTCGGAGTTTGTCATCTTCTCGGATCAAGTCCCTGGCTTCTTGGAGTCAAGTTTGCTTCATTGCATGACTTGTACGGGCTTCAAGGTCTTGTCATAAGGTGCTTGATGAACTTATCCCTAAAGTCTTGCATTCAACGCTAAAATCCTGCATAAACACTAAACTCCAAAACCTACATGCACACGTGAACTTGTTATACCACGGGGGTTAGTACCAATGGATAAGGTATAAAACTTATGCCAACACCGAAAGTAAACTCATGGCTAGATTGACGGATTTTCACCGTCAACATCCACGATTCATCCTAGACAAATGATCGGCCACAACATTTTCCACCCCCTTTTTGTCACGAATTTCAACATCAAATTCTTGGAGAAGAAGGGTCCAACGAATCAAACGTGGTTTAGCTTCCTTCTTAGCCAAGAGATACTTGATGGCTGCGTGATCGGTGTAAACAATGACCTTCGAGTTCACGATGTAAGATCTGAATTTTCGAAAGCGAATAGTACCGCTAGCAACTCCTTTTCCGTAGTGGCGTAATTTAATTGCGCCCCACTAAGAGTTTTTCTAGAATAGTAAACGGCGTGAACTCGGCCTTCCTTTCTTTGACCCAAAACCGTGCCTACGGCGTAGTCACTTGCGTCACACATGATCTCGAAAGGTTGGCTCCAATCTGGAGGTTGGATGATGGGAGCACTCACCAACGCACTTTTCAAGGTCCGGAATGCCGCTAGGCACTTCTCGTCAAAGTCGAAAGCCACATCCTTTTGAAGAAGATGCGTTAAAGGCTTGGTGATCTTTGAGAAGTCCTTAATAAATCTTCTATAGAATCCGGCATGGCCTAGAAAGCTCCTTAAGGACTTAGCATCCGTAGGAGGTGGGAGTTGCTCAACCGTCTCTACCTTAGCCTTGTCCACTTCAATTCCTCTCTCGGATATAACATGTCCGAGCACTATGCCTTGCTTAACCATGAAGTGGCACTTTTCCCAATTTAATACCAAGTCTACCTCCGCACACCTCCTGAGGACCTTTTCCAAGTTTGCCAAGCAATCCATGAATGTCTTCCCATAACCGGAAAAATCATCCATGAACACCTCGACAATTTCTTCGATGAATTCCGAAAATACGGCCATCATGCAATGTTGAAAAGAGGCCGGAGCGTTGCATAGACCGAAGGGCATCCTTCTATATGCAAACGTTCCGTAAGGGCATGTAAACGTTGTCTTGTGTTGATCGTCCGGGTGAATGGGAATTTGCATGAACCCCGAGTACCCATCGAGAAAGCAAAAATAAGCGTGGTTTGCCAATCTCTCGAGCATCTCGTCAATGAACGGTAGGGGGAAGTGATCTTTCTTCGTCGCTTTGTTAAGCTTACGATAATCAATACACATCCGCCACCCGGTCACGGTTCTTTGCGGTATCAATTCGTTCTTCTCATTCTTCACCACGGTCAAACCTCCTTTCTTTGGTACACAATGTACCGGGCTCACCCATTCGCTATGCGGAACCGGGTAGATGATTCCGGCATCAAGTAACTTGATGACCTCTTTCTTTACTACCTCTCGCATGGCATGGGTTAGCCTCCTTTGGTGGTCCACTACGGGCTTACATTGGTCTTCCATTGGTATACGATGAGTACAAAAGGCTGGGCTAATACCTTTGAGATCATTAATTGAATATCCAATCACCTTCCTATGTTTTTCAATAAAATCAGCAACGCCTCATTTTCTTCGGGACTCAACTCGTCGCTCACGATGACTGGATAGGTCTTGTCTGGGCCCAAAAATTCATACTTTAATCCTTTGGGCAAAGGTTTAAGGTCTACCTCGGGCGCTTGTGGCTCCTCGGGTTTAATCTCTCCTATGTCTTCGAATTTTCCTTCCTCCGCGCTTCCGTCATGTGGCTCTAATCCTTTTGTTGCTTCTTCTAGTTCTTCATCTTGTTGATCACTAATTTGATTTTCCATCGCTCTTTGCAGCGGGTCTCTAAGGGTTTCAACAAAACAAAGGCTATCTATCTCTTCTACTTCTTCATCTTCGGGAGGAAAGGGTGTAAGGTGTTTAGAAGCACGAAGAAAGTTATATGTGTACTTTGTTCCATTGAGGTTCATTGTTACTTTGCCTTCTCCGGCATCTAACACGGCATCAACCAACTTAAGAAAAGGCCTACCTAAGATTATGTGATCATGATTACTATGATAAGCATCAATAACAAAGAAATCGGTTGGTATAGAATTTCTAGAGATTTTTACTTTCATGTTGCAAGCAATACCTAGAGGTTTTATAGTTCTACCATCTCCCATAATTAATTTCGTTGATGTTGGAGCTAAGTCTAGGTTGTGGTCTTGAACTTTATCGTAAATTTTAGAAGATAGGACACTTACTTGGGCTCCGATGTCGCATAAAGCTTTGCATTGAACTCCGTTGATCTCGCAACTCAAGTGTGGCGTCATCTTCTCTTCTTCTTCGGATCCTATTACGTAGATTTCGGCGAGGCGAGCGTATGGTGATGCTTCGGGCTTGATCCCCATGATTCTCTTCACCTCGGCTATGTGTTCCGGATCCACTTCGTCATCTCCAAAGAGCTTTTGAAAGATCTCACCGGTGGTTTCAAGGTTGTATGAATTTTCCGCTTTCTTTTCCGGTGGGAAGTCCACTTCCAATGCTCTTGCCATTCCCTCTTGATTAGGGAACGGTCTTCTCTTGTCGAATACTTCTCCGTAATCGATAGGAACCCAATCCATTGGTTCGAACTCCCTTAGTGGCTTCGCGCTCGACATGCTTCTCTTGTTCGTCTCATTTGGTACGGCGAAGTCAACGCTCGGGGTAGTTCTTGACTTGATGTGTTCTTGTTCAAGCTTTTTCGTGATTGGCTCCTCTTTTGTGACTTCCGGGGTTGCCTCTTTAGAAAATTCAGCACACTTCTTCTTCCTCGAATTATATTCCGACTCTTCCGCAAGTCTTGTTTCCCAATCTCTTCGCATGGCAGCCGCTTTACTAATTTTTTGTAGAAGTTGAGCGGCTTCCGTGAGTGTTTTCTCCATGAGATCCCCACCTGCACACATTTCGACGTGTTGCATGCAACTAGGGGTTAGGGAAAAGAAAAATGTATGCAAGAGTACGTCACCGGAGAAGCCGAGTCTTGGTCCTTGTTCGATCAACCCATTAAACCTATCCCAGGCTTGGTCTATCCCTTCCTCTTCTCCTTACATGAAATTGATCACTTGCCTCCTTAGATGTTGAACCTTGCTAATTGGAAAGAACTTCTCGCAAAACTTCTTTGTCAACTTGTTCCAATTGCCTTCAACTTCAAAGGACGCAAACGAGTACCATGTCTTTGCATTGCCGGCAAGTGAGTAGGGAAAGAGATTCCATTTGAACCATTCATCGGGAACTCCTTCTTGGCGCACCGTGTTGCATATCGTCGTGAAATCCCTTATGTGTCTATATGGGTTCTCCGTAACCATCCCTTCAAACGGGTTTGCCGCCACCATCTCGATGATCTTGGATTTAATCTCATACTTGGTCGCTTCGAGCTTCGAATCCGACTCTTGTACTTTTATGTCTTCACATCAAGGGCTAGCGTAATCCCTTAATGATTTCTCCGGTTCTTCCACGGGTTGATTAACGAACGCCATCTAGACAATAAGATAAAAACAAAAACAAAACAAAACAAAGGTTTTTCTAGATAATAGGTGTTACATATAGCAAACAAAATATAAGCTAAAATATAAAACTAAGTTAAATGCAAATCAAACGATGTAAACTAGCTTGCTCCACGGCAACGGCGCCAGAAAAAGGGGCTTGTTGACGGATAAAAGACGTATCCCTCTACGATCCGCAAGCGTACGGACCCCACACCTTTTTCACCACGGGATTCCCAAGGTTCTTGTCAATCCGCGGAGCAAGGGGAGTACAAGCGTTCAATCTACTTAACACTCTAACTACTCAAACTCTAACTATGATTATACTAGAAAACAACTAAACTACACTAGAGAGAACGATAAGCAATCGAGATAGGAGACACTCGCCCAAGGGTCTACGATACTAGAGCATGCAATCAATTAAAGAAATGAAAACCAATCTAATCTATCGGGGTTGTGACCACGGTTTCGCCATTTCCCTCCTCTCGTACTGTCACTACGCGAAGGTATTCATGACTAGACCTATGATGGACACGGCGTATTGAATGGATCCAAGGAAGCATTGAGGCCTATACTCCCTTTACGGCATGGTATCTAACCTTAAGCATTAAAGTATATTCAACACAAGATGATAGATAGATAATCCGACAAAGTATAATTACATCTCAAGATCGATTACAACCCATGGACGAATAAGAAGATTACCCCATCAAGGTGCTGATCATGTCACCGTTGATCATGGTTTCCCTTCCGACGGTGTCTTCCTTCTTCTCCACGAGAGGGTGCTTCCTTCGAGGTGGACAATCTCCCTCCGGAGATCCTCCTCCTCTCTCTCTAGCTTGTGGACGGCCTCCTGGTGCGAATGGCTCTCCCTCCCTGTCAAATGGCGGCGCCCAGGCTTTTAGGGTTCAAGATCCTTCGGGTGCAAGGAAAACGGGACCGAACCGGCCACCGAAGTGGGCTGGGCAGGCCGGCCTGGGCCGACCGGCCTGGGCCCACCTCGGCCCGGTTCGGTCGCCCCTTTGCTCCCGTGGGTCCTCATGAGATTATGCACTTTGCCCCCTCCACTTGCATGATTTTGACGATGTCATCCTCGCGTCCAAGATGGAGGTTCTCTTCGCATGAAGTTCGGTCTTTTACGCTTCAATCCCCGGGGGTGTTCCTCGTAGCACTTCGGTCCTCGCCACCATTGGAAGTGATTTCATCAAGCTCATGAACACGAACAAGACTCCGTAAATGCTCCTTTGAACTTGTTGCGAATCCGTCCTTTATGTCCATGTTTTCCTACATAAACACAACACTTCCAAATGCATGCACATAGATGAACTCGTTATATGATTAGTGTGCCTAGTGGCGGGTTAGTTCCATAATCAAATCCAAACCAAAGTGTAATGAACATGCAAGGTGTACCAAAATACACCGTCAACACCGGCCGGCTTGGGCCGACCGGCCTAGGCCCATCCCGGCCTGGTTCGGTCGCCCCTTCGCTCCCGTGGGTCCTCAGGTGATTATGCACTTTGCCCCTTCCATTTGCATGATTTTGACCATGTCATCCTCGCGTCCAAGATGGAGGTTCTCCGTGCATGAATTTCAGTCTTTTACGCTTGAATCCCCGGGGGTGTTCCTTCGTAGCACTTCGGTCCTTGCCACCATTGGAATTGATTTCATCAAGCTCATGAACACGAACAAGACTCCGTAAATGCTCCTTTGAACTTGTTGTGAATCCGTCTTTTATGTCCATGTTTTCCTACATAAACACAACACTTCCAAATGCATGCACATAGATGAACTTGTTATATGATTAGT
This sequence comes from Cenchrus fungigraminus, assembly GCA_036936925.1. Lineage (NCBI taxonomy): Eukaryota > Viridiplantae > Streptophyta > Magnoliopsida > Poales > Poaceae > Cenchrus > Cenchrus fungigraminus. The sequence goes on along the minus strand of CM072768.1, from coordinate 14,283,511 downwards.
GTGCCTAGTGGCAGGTTAGTTCCATAATAAAATCCAAACCAAAGTGTAATGAACATGTTTGGTGTACCAAAATACACCGTCAACAGTTGTCTTCAACCTCCAAAACGCATCCAGCCCGTCCTTCTCTATGCAACTGTTGATGGTGAATATCCGTCAACCTAGCCACGAGTTTACCTTTAATGTTGGCATTGATTTATTATTCTAACCACCGGAACTAACCCCCCGTATATAACAATTTCACTCTTGCATGTCGATTTTGGAGTTTATTGATTACGCAGGAAATCTACGCTAAAGAGGAGACTTTCGGGATAAGTTCGTCAAGCACTTTAGAAGAAGATCATGAAGCCCGACAAGAGTCAAGACATGTGATGAACATGACTCCAAATGACCTGAGGACCGAAGCGTCAACATGCAAATCTTCAGGGACTCAACCAGAAAACGATGAAGCTTGGATAGCAAGATTCAAGCCTTAACCGTGAAGGAAACGACGTCAAAGGCCCACATGCAAGTGCACACAAGTAGGGAATCGCGCGAGAAGCAACCGGGGAGGAAACCGGGGCCGAACCAGGCCGAAACGGGCCTGAGCCGGCCGGCCTGGGTCGACCGGCCCAGCCCATTTCGGGCCCGGTTCGACGCCCCCTTTGACCTTGTTGCTTTTCGTGCTATTTATAGCCCCCTGGCCGAGAGCCACGTGAAATTTCATTTGTCATCCGCCGCCACAAGACCGAGAATAAGAAGCAGATTGGATCGCGAAGGGAGCACTCGTGGCCTTCGTCTACTTCGGGGGATCTACACCATGATCAACGCTACAATGAGTAACATTATGGGGTAAAGTCCTTGTTTGTCCTAGGGGTTGAAGGGGGATCTTGAGTTGTAATCACCGAACCTATGTTTTGAATCTTTTGCTATCATATTCATGTTCATGTTGATGGTGCTTTAATCTTATTGGTCGTCCGACTTGCTTTGGGGATGCATCGCTCGTAGCTTCGCTATCGTGTTCCTTTTGTTCTTTATGCGATTATCGTCATGAAATGACAGTGCGCGGGAGGGAAAACATAATGAACTTGGTTCACACCTTTGATCATGCATGACTAGAACACATCAACGTCTTGTGCACTTGGTGTTCGATCACGGATTACCCTCGTGTAGTGACTAGTATGCGAGAGGGAAAGGGTTGGACTCTGTGCACCTTTACCATTGAAAGATTAGATCGGGTTGTTCTTGCTAGGTGGTTACATCTTCAAGTGATCCAAGATCCCTTGGACACGCGTTCTACGTTCTTGAGATCTCCTTTCCATCACTCTCTACTTTGACTTCTTTAACCTAGATTAAATTAGATTAAGTTCCTTACTTAGACATATTTGATAAAGAGCTTTAAATCAACAACATTAGTGCTTAGTTGAGCATAGCAATCCACTTGTTCCATGAATTGATTAACCTTGGGGGAATACTCTAAGGGAAAAGCTACAACTGACCCGTGCACTTGCGGATCGTAACTTGACGTGTTATTTAACTGTCAACAAGCTTTTATGGCACCGTTGCCAGGGAACAATCTAGTTTGCTACGTTTAACTTTGTATTAATTTTGTTGATTACTAACACCTAACCTTTTATCTAGAAATCGTTGTTTTTTTGTTTTGTTTTTGTTGTCTAGATGGCTTTTGTCAATCACCCCATGGACGAAGAAGAAAAACCACTAAGGTACTATGCTAGCCTGCAATTGGAGGATATTAAAGTCCAAAAATCAGATTTGATACTCGAGGCTACCGAGTACAAGATCAAGCCTCAAATGATTGAGATGGTGGCAGCCAACCTATTTAGAGGGGTGAAGATGGACAATCCATATAGGCACGTCGAGCGTTTTACGATGCTATGCAACATAGGGCAACAAGAAGGAGTTCCCGTCGATTGGTACATATGGAATCTTTTTCCATACTCACTTGCGGATAAAGCAAAACGATGGCACTCGCTTGCATCCTTCGAGGTGGAAGGAAATTGGAATCGATTGGTGAAGAAATTTTGTGAAAAATTCTTTCCGATAAGTAGGGTTCAAAATGTGAGGAAGCAAGTGATAAATTTTGCGCAAGGAGAAGAAGAAGGAATAGATCAAGCTTCGGAAAGATTCAATGGATTAATCAAACAAGGACCAAGGCTAGGATTCTCCGGTGATGTACTCCTGCATACTTTTTATTTTTCCCTAACCCCCGAATGCATGCGGTATGTTCAAATGTGTGCAGGCGGAAATATCATGGAGAAAACACTCACGGAGGCCACCCAATTACTACAAAGAATAAGCGAGGGGGTGGCCATGCAAAGAGATTGGGAAGAACATATTTTGGGAAGCATTGAGCAAGAAACTTGTGTGGAGGTACTTGCTGGAATTTCAAGAAAAGAAGCCCCGAAAGTGAAGAAAGAAGAAGCAAGGCAAGAAAATATTGAAGGGGCAACTCACAATGAAGGAGGACCAATCCAAGGCATCAAAATTCGCAAGCTCGAAGAGTAACAAGGAAGAAGTTTGGCGAATGCAAAGCCGTTAAAGGAGTTCGAACAAATGGATTGGATCCCAATTAACTTCAAAGAAATATTCAATAAGAGGAGACCATACCTGAACCAAAAAGAGTCGGCGAGAGCTATAGAATTCTACTTTTCAAAGGAGAGGCACTCGGGGTATGAGTTGGACAAAGAATCAGCCGGAGAGATTATCCAAAGGCTTTTCAATGAGGAAGAAGAGATAGATCCAGATCACATTACCGAAGTAAAGATGATCATGGGAGTGAAGCCGGAGGCCTCACCATATGCACACCTAGCCGAGGTGTACGCGATAGGAGCAGACCATGTCGAAGGTACCTCTCTTCTGACACCTCACATAAGTTGCAACATTAATGGAAAGAAAATTTGTAAAGCCTTATGTGACATAGGAGCTCAAGTTAGTGTCATGACTTCCAAGATTTATTATAAGCTTTTTACTAAGACTTTAAATATTGCTCCAACAAAAATAAAATTAATCATGGGAGATGGTAGAACAACAAGACCTTTGGGTGTGTTTAGAGATTTAGATGTTGCTATCTCAGGTAAAATTATTCCAACCGGCTTTTTCGTAATCGATTCTTGCCATAATGAACATGATGATATAATTATTGGTAGGCCTTTTCTTAATTTGGTCAATGCCGTTCTTGATGCCGGAAAGGGTAGAGTTACTATTGATCTAGATGGAACTAAATCCACATATGATTTCCCACCCGCTTCTCGTATTGCTTTACCTCTACCTCTTGATAACGAAGAGGTAGAGGATCTTTGTTTTGTTGATACTTTCAAAGACCCTCTCCAAAGAGCAATGGAGAATGATGCTATGTATGATGATCAAGACAAAGAACTAGCGGAAGCAATCAAGGGGTTGAAGGCACAAGATGAAAGCTTGGATGAAGAAAATTATGAAGATATTGGAGATTTGAAACAACAAGAACCCGAAATGTCCGATATTGAGTTAAAGCCACTTCCCAAGGGATTAAAGTATGAATTTTAGGAGTCGATAAGACGTACCCGGTCATCGTGAGTGATGAATTAAGTCCGGAGGAGATGGATAAGTTGCTGAAGTTATTGAGGAAACACAAGAAGGTGATCGGTTACTCGATAGGTGACTTGAAGGGTATTAGTCCAGCCTTTTGCACCCACCGCATACCACTTGAAGAACAATGCAAGACCGTTGTTGAGCCTCAAAGAAGATTGAGTCATGCAATGTGCGAGGTGGTGAAGAAGGAGGTGATCAAATTGTTGGATGCCGGAATAATATACCCCGTGCCACATAGTGAATGGTTGAGCCCGGTGCACTGTGTACCAAAGAAAGGAGGAATAACGGTTGTAAAGAATGAGAAGGATGAGTTGATACCACAACGGATCGTGACCGGATGGAGAATGTGCATCGACTATAGGAAGTTGAACAAGGCAACAAGGAAGGATCACTTTCCGCTACCCTTTATCGACGAGATGCTTGAAAGGTTAGCTAAACATTCTTACTTTTGTTTCCTTGATGGATACTCGGGGTTCATGCAAGTTCCCATTCATCCGGATGATCAACAAAAGACAACTTCACATGTTCGTATGGAACTATCGCATATAGAAGAATGCCATTTGGTGTATGTAATGCACCGGCCACTTTTCAAAGGATGCATGACGGCTATATTCTCAGATTTTATTAAAGAAATTATGGAGGTATTCATGGACGACTTCTCGGTGCATGGTACGTGTTTTGAAAGTTGCTTGAAAAATTTGGAAAAAGTTATTGAAGGGTGTGGAGAAATTGACCTAGTGCTTAATTGGGAGAAGTGTCACTTTATGGTGAAACAAGGGATAGTCTTGAGACATGTAATCTCCGAGAGAGGAATAGAGGTGGAGAAAGCTAAGATTGAAACGGTTAAAAAGCTGCCGCCTCCGACAAATATCAAATCGTTAAGAAGCTTTCTCGGGCTTGCCGGATTTTATAGAAGATTTATAAAGGATTTCTCAAAGATCACCAAGCCATTGACACGACTTCTCCAAAAAGATGTGGAATACGATTTTGATGAAGAATGCTTGTGAAACGAACCGGTTTTCCGCGGACGGAAACCCGACTCTCTGCACCTCGGTGGTAGTCCCAGGAGGGCTACCACATGCAATCCCTGTCTCAGCAATACCAAAAATCCATACAGAAAGAGTAAAATAGATAAAGTACAACATTTATTTATTACATTAATCAGAGTACATCTCTTTGGCACATGCCGGGTACAAGTCCATCAGGACTGAATCAAACAGAAAGAAAACGTCAAGCAGCGGCTCCATGCAAGCGCAGGGAACTCCATATCCGCAGGAAACTCGAGCGTAGGAAGAGACCTAGTCCTCCCATCTGTCGTTGTCGAAGTCGTAGTCCGGCTTTGTGTCTGAGACACCAGGATCTACCCGATAAGCGGGTAGGTCATGTCAGCTTCCCAACAAAGAGGCAAAAGCGGTGGTATGTTCTACTATGCAAGATATATTCCTACTCTGGCTGTAGAAGGCTTAAGCAAAGCAGCGAAGCAACATTCAAGGTAAGCAGAGATATGTAGTGAGGTCAACACCTCGGGGAAGCTCACACTTTCGAGGTCCACACCTCTGGGGTCCACACCCCGCTCAAGGATTCCACACCAAAACACCAGATCACAACCACGATCCACCTCCGAACTCTCATCTGCGATGTGGGGCCCACCTGCTCCTATCCCCACATCTAAACGGCCTCAGCCAGGCTCACTGTTGACGGTGTATTTTGGTACACCAAGCATGTTAATTACACTTTGGTTTGGATTTGATTATGGAACTAACCCGCCACTAGGCACACTAATCATATAACAAGTTCATCTATGTGCATGCATTTGGAAGTGTTGTGTTTATGTACGAAAACATGGACATAAAGGACGGATTCGCAACAAGTTCAAAGGAGCATTTACGGAGTCTTGTTAGTGTTCATGAGCTTGATGAAATCACTTCCAATGGTGGCAAGGACCGAAGTGCTACAAGGAACACCCCCGGGGATTGAAGCGTAAAAGACCGAACTTCATGCGCGGAGAACCTCCATCTTGGACGCGAGGATGACATCGTCAAAATCATGCAAGTGGAGGGGGCAAAGTGCATAATCACCTGAGGACCCACGGGAGGGAAGGGGCGACCGAACCGGGCCGAGATGGGCCTGGGCCGGTCAGCCCAGGCCGGCCGGCCCAGCCCACTCCGGGGGTCGGTTCGGCCCCCCTTTCCTTGCACCCGAAGGATCTTCAACCCTAAAACCCTGGAGGCGCCACCATTCGACAGAGGGAGAGCCATTCGCACCAGGAGGCCATCCACAAGGTAGAGAGAGGAGGAAGATCTCCGCAGGGGGATCGACCACCTCGAAGGAAGCACCCACACGTGGAGAAGAAGGAAAACACCGTCGGAAGGGAAACCATGATCAACGGTGCTATGTCCAGCACCTTGATGGGGTAATCTCCTTATTCGTCCATGGGTTGTAATCGATCTTGAGATGTAATCGCACTTTGTTGGTTTATCTATCTATCATCTTGTGTTGAACATACTTTATTGCTTAAGGTTAGCTACCGTGCCGTAAAGGGAGTAGAGCTCCAATGTTTCCTTGGATCCATTCAATACGCCGTGTCCATCATAGGTCTAGTCATGAATACCTTCGCGTAGTGACAGTACGAGAGGAGGGAAAGGGCGAAACCGTGGTCACAACCCCCAATAGATTAGATTGGTTTTATGTCTTTAAAGCGATTGCATGCTCTAGTATCGTAGACCCTTGGGCGAGTGTCTTTCATCTTGATATCTTAATCATTCTCTCTAGTGTAGTTTAGTTGTTTTCTAGTTTAATTGTAGTTAGAGGTTTGAGTAGCTAGAGTGTGAAGGTAGATCGAACACTTGTAATCCCCTTGCTCCGCGGATTGACAAGAACCTTGGGAATCCCGTGGTGAAAAAGGCGTGGGGTCCGTACGCTTGCAGATCGTAGAGGGATACGTCTTTTATCCGTCAACAAGCCCCTTTTTCTAGCGCCGTTGCCGGGGAGCAAGCTAGTTTACATCGTTTGGTTTGCATCTAACTTAGTTTTATAATTTAGTTTATCTTTTGTTTGCTATATCTAACATATATTATCTAGAAAACCACTTGTTTCGTTTTTGTTTTTGTTTTTTATCTTATTGTCTAGATGGCGTTCGTCAATCAACCCGTGGAAGAACCGGAGAAATCACTAAGGGATTACGCTAGCCCTCGATGTGAAGACATAAAAGTATAAGAGTCGGATTCAAAGCTCGAAACGACCAAGTATGAGATTAAGTCCAAGATCATCGAGATGGTGGCGGCAAACCCGTTTGAAGGGATGGTTACGGAAAACCCATATAGACACATAAGGCATTTCACGACGCTATGTAACACGGTGCGTCAAGAAGGAGTTCCCGATGAATGGTTCAAATGGAATCTCTTTCCCTACTCACTTGCCGGCAATGCAAAGACATGGTACTCGTTTGCGTCCTTTGAAGTTGAAGGCAATTGGAACAAGTTGACAAAGAAGTTTTGCGAGAAGTTCTTTCCAATTAGCAAGGTTCAACATCTAAGGAGGCAAGTGATCACTTTCATGCAAGGAGAAGAGGAAGGGATAGACCAAGCTTGGGATAGGTTTAATGAGTTAATCGAACAAGGACCAAGACTCGGCTTCTCCGGTGATGTACTCTTGCATACATTTTTCTTTTCCCTAACCCCTAGTTGCATGCAACACGTCCAAATGTGTGCAGGTGGGGATCTCATGGATAAAACACTCACGGAAGCCGCCCAACTTCTACAAAAGATTAGTAAAGCGGCTGCCATGCGAAGAGATTGGGAAACAAGACTTGCGGAAGAGCCGGAATACAATTCAAGGAAGAAGAAGTGTGCTGAATTTTCTAAAGAGGCAACCCCGGAAGTCACAAAAGAGGAGTCAATCCCGGAAAAGCTTGAAGAAGAACACATCAAGTCAAGCACTACCCCGACCGTTGAATTCGTCGTACCAAATGAGACAATCAAGAGAAGCATGTCAAGCGCGAAGCGACTAAGGGAGTTCGAACCAATGGATTGGGTTCCGATCGATTACGAAGAAGTATTCGACAAGAGAAGACCGTTCCCTAATCAAAAGGGAATGGCGAGAGCATTGGAAGTGGATTTCCCACCGGAAAGGAAAGCGGAAGATTCGTACGACCTTGAAACCACCGGTGAGATCTTTCAAAAGCTCTTTGGAGATGATGAAGTGGATCCGAAACACATAGCCGAGGTGAAGAGAATCATGGGGATCAAGCCCGAAGCATCACCATACGCTCGCCTCGCCGAAATTTACGCGATAGGATCCGAAGAAGAAGAGAAGATGGCACCACGCTTGAGTTGCGAGATCAACGGAGTTCAATGCAAAGCTTTATGCGACATCGGAGCCCAAGTAAGTGTCCTATCTTCTAAAATTTTCAATAAAGTTCAAGACCACAACCTAGACTTAGCTCCAACATCAACGAAATTAATTATGGGAGATGGTAGAACTATTAAACCTCTAGGTATTGCTTGCAACATGAAAGTAAAAATCTCTGGAAAATGTATACCAACCGATTTCTTTGTTATTGATGCTTACAATAGTAATCATGATCACATAATCTTAGGTAGGCCCTTTCTTAAGTTGGTTGATGTCGTGTTAGATGCCGGAGAAGGCAAAGTAACAATGAACCTTAACGGAACAAAGTACACATATAATTTTCTTCGCGTATCTAAACACCCTACACCCTTTCCTCCCGAAGACGAAGAAGTAGAGGAGATAGATAGCCTTTGTTTTGTTGAAACCCTTAGAGACCCGCTGCAACGAGCGATGGAAAATCAAATTAGTAATCAACAAGATGAAAATCAAACCACATGATGGAAGCGTGGAGGAAGGAAAATTCGAAGATATAGGAGAGATTAAACCCGAGGAGCCACAAGTGCCCGAGGTAGACCTTAAACCTTTGCCCAAAGGATTAAAGTATGAATTTTTGGTCCCAGACAAGACTTATCCAGTCATCGTGAGCGACGAGTTGAGTCCCGAAGAAAATGAGAAGTTGCTGATTTTATTGAAAAAACATAGGAAGGTGATTGGATATTCGATTAATGATCTCAAAGGTATTAGCCCAGCCTTTTGCACTCATCGTATACCAATGGAAGACCAATGTAAGCCCGTAGTGGACCACCAAAGGAGGCTAACTCATGCCATGCGAGAGGTAGTAAAGAAAGAGGTCATCAAGTTACTTGATGCCGGAATCATCTACCCGGTTCCGCATAGCGAATGGGTGAGCCCGGTACCTTGTGTACCAAAGAAAGGAGGTTTGACCGTGGTGAAGAACGAGAAGAACGAATTGATACCACAAAGAACCGTGACCGGGTGGCGGATGTGTATTGATTATCGTAAGCTTAACAAAGCGATGAAGAAAGATCACTTCCCCCTACCGTTCATCGACGAGATGCTCGAGAGATTAGCAAACCACGCTTAATTTTGCTTTCTCGATGGGTACTCGGGGTTCATGCAAATTCCCAATCACCCGGACGATCAACACAAAACAACGTTTACATGCCCTTACGGAACGTTTGCATATAGAAGGATGCTCTTCGGTCTATGCAACGCTCCGGCCTCTTTTCAACGTTGCATGTTGGCCGTATTTTCGGAATTCATCGAAGAAATTGTCGAGGTGTTCATGGATGATTTTTCCGTTTATGGGATGACGTTCATGGATTGCTTGGCAAACTTGGAAAAGGTCCTCACGAGGTGTGCGGAGGTAGACTTGGTGTTAAATTGGGAAAAGTGCCACTTCATGGTTAAGCAAGGCATAGTGCTCGGACATGTTATATCCGAGAGAGGCATTGAAGTGGACAAGGCTAAGGTAGAGACGGTTGAGCAACTGCCACCTCCGACGGATGTTAAGTCCTTAAGGAGCTTTCTAGGCCATGCCAGATTCTATAGAAGATTTATTAAGGACTTCTCAAAGATCACTAAGCCTTTAACACATATTCTTCAAAAGGATGTGGCTTTCGACTTTGATGAGGAGTGCCTAGCGGCATTCCGGACCTTGAAAAGTGTGTTGGTGAGTGCTCCCATTATTCAACCTCCGGATTGGAGCCAACCTTTCGAGATCATCTGTGACGCAAGTGACTACGCCGTAGGCGCAGTTTTGGGTCAAAGAAAGGAAGGCCGAGTTCACGCCGTTTACTATGCTAGCAAAACTCTTAGTGGGGCGCAATTAAATTATGCCACTACGGAAAAAAAGTTGCTAGCGGTGGTTTTCGCTTTTGAAAAATTCAGATCTTACATCATGAACTCGAAGGTCATTGTTTACACCGATCACGCAGCCATCAAGTATCTCTTGGCTAAGAAGGAAGCTAAACCACGTTTGATTCATTGGATCCTTCTTCTCCAAGAATTTGATGTTGAAATTCGTGATAAAAAGGGGGTGGAGAATGTTGTGGCCGATCATTTGTCTAGGATGAATCGTGGACAAGATGATAAAGAGCCCATAGAAGATAAGATGAGAGATGACCACCTCTATCGAGTGCTCGATAAAGACACTTGGATGATTGATATCATTCGAGCGATTCGGAAGATGCCTCTCGATCATCTAGATAAAAATTCCCAAAAGAAAATAATCTCTGAAAGTAGGAAATACTTTTGGGATGCACCATACCTCTTCAAACTTGGCAATGATGGAGTCTTGAGAAGATGTGTGCCAAGAGAAGAGAAGGTAGAAATTCTAAGGAAGTGCCACTCGGCGGAGTACGGTGGACACTATAGCCATTTTCGAACCCAAGCAAAAGTATGGTCGACCGGATTCTTTTGGCCGGAGATGCATGAAGATACTAAAAGATATGTTGCATCATGCCCCGAATGCCAAAGAACCGGAAACATCTCTCAAAGAAATTCTATGCCCTTGAATTACAATCTACAAATTGATTTATTCGATGTATGGGTATAGACTTCATGGGGCCTTTCAAAAACTCATGCGGATATGAACATATTCTAGTCATGGTTGATTATGTATCCAAATGGGTAGAGGCTATGCCATGTCGTAAAGCTTCCACAGAGGAGTCCATTACTATGATCAAGAACGTGATTTTTCCTCGTTTCGGTACACCGAGAATCTTGATAAGTGATGGAGGAACTCACTTCACCGGGACGAATTTCAAAAAGTGCTTGTCCAAGTTGGGAATTGATCATAGGGTCTCTACGGCCTATCACCCACAAACCAACGGACAAGCGGAAACGTCAAATAGGCAATTAAAAAGCATCCTCAACAAAACCATAGAGAAGGGAGGCAAAGATTGGTCAAAGAAATTAGACGGAGCTTTATGGGCTTATCGAACGGCGTTCAAGACACCGATAGGTATGACCCCTTATCAATTCGTCTATGGAAAAGCTTGCCACCTTCCGGTTGAGTTGGAACATAAAGCCTATTGGGCGATTAAAGAGATGAACCTCGATCTCGATGCCGCGGTGGTGAAACGAAGGATCCAAATAAGCGAGCTAGAGGAGATGAGGTTGAAAGCATATGAAAATGCAAGCATATACAAAGAGAGAATCAAAAGGTGGTATGATAAAAGATTGAAAAAGAAAGAGTTTAAAGAAGGAGATAAGGTCCTCCTCTACAATTCGAGGTTTAAAACCTTCGGAAAGGGGAAATTGCAAAGCAAGTGGGACGGACCTTATGTTGTGCATTCGGTGCTCTCCAACGGAGCGGTAACCATTATGGATATAAAAGGCGATCAATTTATGGTGAATGGTCAACGGCTTAAGGTTTACTACGAACCCGACGTTGTGCCCCTTCACCATGTTGATGTCTTCACCATGGAAGAAGAGCCCGAACGTCCCGCCTAGGACGAAAACAAGGCATGAATTTCTGTAAATAGTTTTTCTTTTAATTTTCTGGAGTTTCTCGCGAAGATTTACTGGGCCAACTTTTTCCCATGGGCTAAGGAGGTGAAAAAAGGGCGGTGCACGAAAAACCGGACCGGCCCGGCCCCCGAGACAGGGTGGGCCGGCCGGCCCAGTCCGACCGGCCCGGTAGGGTCCCGGCGGCGGACGTCCCCGATTTTTGCCCGAATTGTTCCTTTTCGACCTCCTTCTTCGGTCAGAAAATTTTAAGGGAAGTTTAAAAAAGGAAAATGAGGTTCCTAGGGTTTTTCTCTTCAGACTATTTATTTGGCCAAATTGGGAGCTCGGGAATCAATCCCATCAAGCAATATTTTGCATCCACACAGCAGCCATTGTGTCTCTGAGGAGCTTAGAGTTGAAACAAGAAGCCAAGGAGCCATCGATGGAGGAGGCGAAGCGATGCGAGCTCAAGCTACCTGTCGAGATCAAGAGGACCACCCGCATCCGTTGCGGAGGGCGTGTCCCGACCGGAGCTATTGCATCTCGCAACCCCGTCGAAGGAGAGAAGGTCCCTACGCCCGTTCGAAGGTCGGCGCGCATCCAAGGCATGAAGCGGAAAGACTACAAGGAGGTGTCGCCTGAGCCTAAGGATTATGGGGGTAGCGACTACTCCGACGATCGTAGCCCGAGCTCGTGGGCGGCCGCCGGAAGAGATGATAACGACCTCTACATTTGGGATGAGGTGCCCAAGGAGAAGACTCCCGAAGGCCCCAACGACGGCGGCGACGACAATGGTGGTGGCGACGACGGCGGCGACGACGGTGGCGACGACGGTGGAGACGATGGCAATGACGACCCATTCGGATTGCATCCGATGTGTTGTGCGGCTTGCCGTCACTCCATTGGGGATCTCAACGCGTCGGTCGACGAATGTCTCCAAGCCATGGAAGCAATGAAGCAGCGTTTGGAGGATTTGGAGCGCGTAGTTGAAGACGACTACAAGTTCCTTAACTGCAACGTGCACAAACTCTTTGGCATGGTCGGGAACATGAGAGGAAAGTGGTGCAATACTTGCGGGAAGTACCACTAGGTCTAGTTTTCCCCTTAGGAATTTTGTAAGATACGATGAGGACGTCGTATGTTTTTAGCGTGGGGGAGAGCTAGCTAGCTAGCCTTAGCTTTTGAGTTTCAAAGTTTAGGTTCGGTTTAGTCTTCGAGAGAGGAGAGTCTTAGAGTTTAATGAGTCTTAGTTTTCGAGTGTGTTTTAAATTTTTGCAAGTTTGAAGTGTCTTAAATTAGTGTTGAGTCAAAGAAAATCAAATAAAAAGAGTCTTTATATATTTTGTGTCTTGTGTGATGCTTATCTTTATTCACTTGTTTGTTTATCTTTGATTCTTGATATATGAACATAAGTGTGTGGTTGGAAAAATGTTTACCGTGGTGCTTAGTGGAATTGCTACTACTTAAAGTACCCATACCGCACTTCGACCTTGAGCTTCACATGTTAGTTGTGCTATGTTCAATGCTAAAAGTTGGAGGATTTCAGCTCTGAAAATTATCTAAAAACCCTTGTAATAAAGGTTAGCAAAACCTCTTTTTCCAAGTTGAGGGTAAGAAAAAAAAATCCTATACAAAGCCAATTTATTTTTTGCTCCACCATAAGTGTGATTAGCACGATGAGTTACGCTAGGATCCTTCTCTCTTGGGAGTTTTAATTTCGAGCAATGATCATGTTCTTGTACTTATCTTTTGTTGCTAGCCTCGTCTTGCATTCGGTAACGTGACTTTCGCATCGGAAGTCCCGTACATCGCCGAATTCCATACCCAACCCTATACATCTCTTTTGTACATCGCATTCCTTGAACACAACCTACTTTCAAAAGTTTCGTCTCGTCTCTAGCATGATTTATTTAAAATTTCAGATTGTATGCATGCAAGAAAGAGAGGAGTTGAGAGCTTTGAAAAGTTGTCAAGAGAGGGAAAAATAAAGAGAAAAGTATGAGTATGGAAAAGAAAGAAAGAAAAAAAATACAGAAAAGTAAAGAAAAAGAGAAATATGAGAATGAAAGAATGAAAGAAAAATAAGAGAAAGAGGAAAGAGGAGTGGCAAGAAGGATATGAGAGGGATGAATCAAGTGAAAGAAAAAATAAAAGTGTAAGGAAGGATGTCACGTTGTTGAGAGACGGAACTTTCACTCTTTTTCCAACCATGTGCAATCTGACAACGAGGACGTCATCAGTGCCGCGTAGTCATAATTTTCTTTTGCCCTTGCACATGTCCACCATTCTAAATCTTCTCATCCTTGATATCCCTACATATGGTTTATTCTCATGATCATTGGCTTTGAAAGGTAAACAACCATTAGAGGAAGTTCTTAGTTTGACGATACTTGTGTTGATTGTACTAGCCCTACCTATAGCTCCACTTTATATGTTATATGAGAGACTTATGGGAGGTAAGAGTTTTATAAAATTGGTTTAGGACAGCCACCTTATATGAGTGACTTGAGAGAGCTTGGAGAAAGGTTTTTGTCTAATACTTGTTGCAGGAATTTTGTTTTTAAAAATCATAAAAACCCTCCGATGGAAGCAAAGAAGTAAGCATGGCTGAAATTGAAGACTTCGAGTGAAGAGTTTGAGTTGTGGGGTAAATCTTGACGTGGTAAAGATTCTAAACGCCCATGTTTATGTTTGATGATCATTACTTTGTATTTATGTATTAAAGATGAAAGGATTGACTAACTTGTGAAGAAGGATTAGCGTTACACGATTACAACACTTTGGACGAAGTTCTTTTACGAGTACTTGCTCGAGGACGAGCAAGAGCTAAGCGTGGGGGAGATGTTGACGGTGTATTTTGGTACACCTAGCATGTTCATTACACTTTGGTTTGGATTTGATTATGGAACTAACCCGCCACTAGGCACACTAATCATATAACAAGTTCATCTATGTGCATGCATTTAGAAGTGTTGTGTTTATGTAGGAAAACATGGACATAAAGGACGGATTCGCAACAAGTTCAAAGGAGCATTTACGGAGTCTTGTTCGTGTTCATGAGCTTGATGAAATCACTTGCAATGGTGGCAAGGACCGAAGTGCTACAAGGAACACCCCCGGGGATTGAAGCGTAAAAGACCGAACTTCATGCGCGGAGAACCTCCATCTTGGACGCGAGGATGACATCGTCAAAATCATGCAAGTGGAGGGGGCAAAGTGCATAATCACCTGAGGACCCACGGGAGCGAAGGGGCGACCGAACCGGGCCGAGATGGGCCTGGGCCGGTCGGCCCAGGCCGGCCGGCCCAGCCCACTCCGGGGGTCGGTTCGGCCCCCCTTTCCTTGCACCCGAAGGATCTTCAACCCTAAAACCCTGGAGGCGCCGCCATTCGACAGAGGGAGAGCCATTCGCACCAGGAGGCCATCCACAAGGTAGAGAGAGAGGAGGAAGATCTCCGGAGGGGGATCGACCACCTCGAAGGAAGCACCCACACGTGGAGAAGAAGGAAGACACCGTCGGAAGGGAAACCATGATCAACGGTGCTATGTCCAGCATCTTGATGGGGTAATCTCCTTATTCGTCCATGGGTTGTAATCGATCTTGAGATGTAATCGCACTTTGTTGGTTTATCTATCTATCATCTTGTGTTGAACATACTTTATTGCTTAAGGTTAGCTACCGTGCCGTAAAGGGAGAAGAGCTCCAATGCTTCCTTGGATCCATTCAATACGCCGTGTCCATCATAGGTCTAGTCATGAATACCTTCGCGTAGTGACAGTACGAGAGGAGGGAAAGGGCGAAACCGTGGTCACAACCCCCGATAGATTAGATTGGTTTTATGTCTTTAAAGCGATTGCATGATCTAGTATCGTAGACCCTTGGGCGAGTGTCTTTCATCTTGATATCTTAATCATTCTCTCTAGTGTAGTTTAGTTGTTTTCGAGTTTAATTGTAGTTAGAGGTTTGAGTAGCTAGAGTGTGAAGGTAGATCGAACGCTTGTAATCCCCTTGCTCCGCGGATTGACAAGAACCTTGGGAATCCCGTGGTGAAAAAGGTGTACGCTTGCGGATCGTAGAGGGATACGTCTTTTATCCGTCAACACTCACACACTCGGGGGAGAGAAGAAGCACAAGAAAAGTATATCTAGTCAGGTGAGAGATCATAAGACTGTCCATAACCAGTGGACACAGACTATAGCTATAGGTTTAAACACTCCGCGGAGGTTGTACAACTGTACCCGCCCGAATAGAACTAGAATCGGTCGTCACCGATTCCAAGCCCTACCATACGGCTGAAGCTCAAGTAAGTGGATAGTACCCTCCTACGTCTTCGAGTCTGGCACAGCCCCTGCTGTAGAGGGGATCAAGTATGGCGCCCTGCGCTTGGGGTTGGTTGAGATCAGGTGCCCAGCTAGGTACCCGACCTCCTTTATATAGTCCAGGGGGCGGGTTCCTAGTAGGATTACACGGAACGAGTCCTAGTAGGATTACAGGGGAATTCTAATAGGAGTCCGTCTTCATCCTTCCTGGGGAGTATGCCCGACAAGCCCCCGAGCACATTGTAGTCGAGTGTAGTAGTTCGAGTAGTCTTGAAGCCTCTGCGAGTAGTTCTTGAGTGTTCTCGAGTACTGCTTGGAGAACTCTTCAATAGTACTTGAAATGCCACGAGGCTGGAAGGTTGTTCAGCTCATCAGTCTTGAAGTCGAGATTATATGGAAGTGCGGTTGCAAAATCGCACTCCATATGGAGTAGCCCCTGAGCCTTAGGTTGAGTTGCAGACTCTAGCTGAGGGTCAATCTTGATTCCGAATCTTCCATCTTGAAAAATTTGAATGATGGGTGTAGCATAGCAGCCCCCGAGCCTTGAAATGATTAGGTAATCAATCCAAGGGTCTTCAGTGTTCGCGAAAGCCATCATCTGAGTACTCTTGCAGCGTGTAGCCCCCGAGATAAAAGAGCCGTATGAGCCACGTTGAGTAGTTGTTGGTGCGAAGACCCCGACGAGTTTGAGAGCGAACAAAGTCTCCTAGAGTTATCCTCAAGTAGTAATTTGAGTGCAGCCCTCGAGCTAGAGAGATTCCGAGTAGTAGTTTGGCGTCGAGCCGTGGAGCTTGAGAAGTAGTCGTGCTGTCAGAGCAGACTTTAGATGCGACCGAAGTCGACTTTAGATGCCGACAGAGCGGACTTTAGAATGCGACTTGAAAACCGAAGTCGACTTTGTGCCGCGTGGAGCGGACTTTGAGATGTGACTTGAAAACAGAAGTCGACTTTGTGCCGCGCGGAGCGGACTTTTGAATGCGACTTGAAAACTGAAGTCGACTTTGTGCCGCGCGGAGCGGACTTAAGATGCGAAAAACAAAAAGAACTTTCCGGAAAGCCAAAGTGAATAGAAAATCAGAGAAAACAAATAGTTTTGCCGCCGGAGCGGGCTTAAGATTGCGATCGAAGTCGGCTTGTGCCACCGGAGTGGGCTTGCGTGCGACTGTTAGCGTCGACTTGTGCCACCGGAGTGGGCTTAAGTACCTAAGCCTGTTGACGGTGAATTTCCGTCAACCTAGAGTACTTGTTATACATTGGTTTTGATTATGATTTGCAACTAACCCGCCACTAGGCATACTAATGATGTAACAAGTTCACACTTGCATGTCGATTTTGGAGTTTGTTGTTTACGCAGGAAATCTACGCTAAAGAGGAGACTTTCGGGATAAGTTCACCAAGCACTTTTTAAGAAGATCATGAAGCCCGACAAGAGTCAAGACACGCGATGAACATGACTCCAAATGACCCGAGGACCGAAGCGTCAACGTGCAAGTCTTCAGGGACTCAACCAGAAAACAGCGAAGCTAGCATAGCAAGGATTCAAGCCTTAACCGTGAAGGAAACGACGTCAAAGGCCCACATGCAAGTGCACACAAATAAGGGATCACGCGAGAAGCAACCGGGGAGGAAACCGGGGCTGAACCGGGCCGAAATGGGCCTGGGCCGGCCGGCCTGGGCCGACCGGCCCAGCCCACTCCGGGGTCGGTTCGGTGCCCCCTTTGCCCTAGGTGTTCGTCTATTTATTGCCTTCGCCGCCGTCGGCCGCCACATCGAACAAATCATCCTACCGACGCCATTGACCAGAACACCGCCGCCGCAAGATGAGGGAGAGAGTTAGATGAGCTCGTCGCAAGGATCAACGCCGGCGGAGAGAAGGAAGCAAGAGGAGGACTCCAAGCCGCTGGCCTAGTGGTGTTCCCAAGCTCCATCGCCGCCATCTTCATCGACGACGTTCTCCGGAGTCTCCATCACCCCTATGTGCTTCAATCCGTGTAAGATGATGGGGTAATGTCTCCGTTCATCCCTAGGGTTAGATGGATGCATGCTATGTGATCGCTACTTGATTCGTGGTTTCAATCTATTGCTTTCATGTCGATGATGCTTTGATGATTAAGGTTAGCTACCGTGTTTTTCGGGCGTATGATATCCGCTACTCCCATAGATTCCATCAACATACCGTGTCCATCATAGGTCTAGTTACGATTACCTTCGCGTAGTGACAGTACGAGAGGAGGGAAAGGGCGAAACCGTGGTCACAACCCCCGGTAGATTGGTTTACCACTCTCGTGTAGTAGATGCATACCATGTTATCCTAGATCCTAGGGAGGGAACGCTTATCTTTCTTAATCACTCTCTTGTGTTCACCCTTTACCATCTAGTTTAACCCTAGATTTGTTTGATCAACTTAACTTAGATTAACTTAGGTTAGATTGTTTTACCTTTAGATTAATACTCTTTCAAAGGTTTTCCATTCAACTAGATTAGTACTTGGTTAAGCGCTAGTAATCCCCTTGCTCCGCGGATTGACAAGAACCTTGGGAATCCCGTGGTGAAAAAGGTGTAGGTCCGTACGCTTGCGGATCGTAGGTGGATATGAGTTTTATCCGTCAACAGAGCCATGGATTTCAGACCCAAGGTACAATTGCCGCCAGAGCGGGCTTGAAGGTGCGACCAAAGTCGACTTGTGTACCTGGGCCATGGATTTCTGACCCAAGGTATGGAGTGCGAGTACGCGATGTAGTGGTGCATGGCGTCGGCGTCCCTGCCATGTTTCCCCCTCCTTCGCGTCCCGGAGCGGCTCCCTCGAACAGCCCCGCGCTGGTCCTTGACTGCTTCGGTCCCGACGCGTCGGCGGCGACACGACGTCCGGTGCGCCCTTCTTCTTTTCCCCACACACCTCTACTCCCCCCTTCCTCCTTCTTGCGGCGGTGAAATTGGAGAGGGGAAAACCCCAAGTGGGTAGGTGGAGGGCGACCGCTGCTCGGGGAAAGGCCTCCCTTTAGGGTCTTCGAAAAGTCTGGGGCGTGGGCAAATTGGCGGCCGCGGCGCCCCCTGTTGACGGTAAAATTCCGTCAAACTAGCCATGAGTTTACCTTCGGTGTTGGCATAACTTTTATACCTTATCCATTGGTACTAACCCCTGTGGTATAACAAGTTCACTTGTGCATGTCGGTTTTGGAGTTTAGTGTTTATGCAGGGTTTTGACATTGAAAGCAAGACTTCCGGGATAAGTTCATTAATAACCTCATGACAAGACCTTGAAGCCCGGTACAAGTCAAGCAATGAAGTGAACACGACTCCAAGAAGCCCAAGGACCCAACCCGAGAAGATGGAAAACTCCGAGGACCTAGCCAAAAAAGTGCCGAATCTTGCGAGACAAGGAGCTTCGTCCGATTTGGAGAGAAACTGACGACAAGGGCCCACATGCAGAAGGGGGGAGGATCTAGAAGACTCGGGAAGCAACGTCGGGCGAAGGAGGCCGCGGACTGGGCCGAAGTGGGCCCAGGCCGGTCGGCTCAGGCCGGCCGGCCCAGCCCATTTCGAGGCCCAGTCGGCCCCCCCTTTGACCTAGATGCATCTCGGGCTATTTATAGCCCCCTGACCGAGAGCCACGCATCGATCAATTCGTCATCCGCCGCCGAGGAGCAGAGAAGCTTGAGGGACACCATCTCGGAGATGAGGGTCGTGCTAGTTGTCTAGGGTCTCCCTAGCCGACGTGGGAACCTTGCATGGAAGACCACGTCGGAGCTCCGGGGCAAGGATCAAGATCGAGGTCGGATCCCGGTGGTGATCTTGTTCATGTAATCATTCATGGTGAAGTTTTTATAGTGAATCCGATTTCTAGCGATCAAGTGCCTTCTCGATGATTTTGTTTTCTTCTTGGTTTTGCTTCTTCCCCAATCTAGTCTATAGCTAGATTGCATAGGGTGCTCTTGTAGCCGCAGTGGCTAGAGGTGCATACCGGACCGACCAAGTGATTTCAACTTGTTCTTATCGAACTCGCCCTAGACTACCCGCATGAATAGGAATATGTTGTGACAGAACGGGGGTTCCAAAAGGCGGGCATTTTCGGAATCGGACCGGAGGCCACGGTTTAAAGATGCTTTTAATGAGATTCGCTTTTCTATCTTCATCTATCTTGTTTGGAGCTACAACATAAGCATGATCTAGATTCTCTTGATCGGTTATCTCTTTGCTTTCTCTTGCTACCTCTTTAGTAGATTAGATTAGATTCGTTTTCTTTATGAGTTAGTAGATTAGATGCAACTTGCTTCTTCATAAGATAGCTTTCCTTGCTTTACTAGATTGAGTCCTTGCGTTGCACATTGTTCCACGGATTCGATACCTTGGGTTCACCACTCAAGGGAAGAAGGGTCCCTTGACTACGACGGGGGATTTGTCTGCTTGCAAATCCATATGAACTTTGATACGATAATCTACCGTTAACAAGCCCCTTTTTCTGGCGCTGTTGCCGGGGAACAAGCAATCAAGATCCAATCTAGTATTGCTTATTTTTCAGTTTCTCTTTTTATTTTCTTTTGCATCTATTAAGTTTGATCATCCTCGGAAAGAAAAAAAATCAATCTAATCTAGTTTTGATTAACCCTAATTTTTCTTTTTTTAGATTTTTGTTTTATTGCTAACCCTAACCGGAGATGGTTGGCTACCTCTCCAAGAAACCCAAACTTTCTTTTGTGGATGATCCAGGAAAACTTTACAGGCAAAGGAGACGTGCAACACAAGCTAAAGGGTTGGAAACCCTAGATTCAAAAGCCAAAGTCGAAGGACCGTCGGAATCTCCAAGGGAATCACCACCTCCAAGTCCAAAGGAAGATCAACCTCAATCACCAACCATGGGAGAACAACCACAACCAGAGTGCAAGATCGAGCTATGCACCCCGGACATCGTTGATCTACCTATCATAAACCTTCAAGACGCCGGAAGGCCGTTCAAGATCAAGCTCAACTATCCGCATGACGAATGCGAGAGCTTTGGAGCGTTTCAATGAATATATACGAGCCGAATTCCTTGACTGGCATATCGGTTTACTTAAGAGGAGGATGGAGAAGATGGAGATAGAGAAAGAAGCTCAACACCTAAAGGTTGCCGAAGCAAGATCCACATGCAAGGAGTGTGAGGAGTACGGCCATGTCCAAGATCAACAAGGACGTCGTCACTAAGTTCGAGGCTATGGAGAAAATATTGAAGAATTTAGATGGCAAGGTGACGGAGGTCGGAAGCTCCATACGTGAAGTGTTCATCATGATGAAGATGCTAGAGATGCAAGTGGGACAACTTGCCGGACAACCGATGGGTGACAAAGAAGAATTTCCGAGACAACCCAAAGGTCCCAAGACGACGAAGGCTACTCGAACTCATTCGGGAGTGATGGAGGATCACACTAAGGAGACCACGAAGATCACGACCGAAGGACTGGAGTTTGAGATGCCGAGCCACTACATGAAGGAAGTTGTTGCATCCTCAAGACCAAAGGACAAAGCCAGCCTGTGAAGACCAAAAATATGACTAAGCCTGTAGCGAACATGGCCTCATATGCCATTAGTTCGAGTTTGATTTTGGTGATTCATGACAACATGATCATTGGGACTAACCTTATTGTTTTAGCATGTCTTTGTAGACACTTCTAGGTCCCAAGGATGCAAGAAAACCATATGCTTGGCACAAAGAAGTTGCGGAAATTCATGCCTACAAGCCAAGCTTGCAAATTGGACATGTGTTGCCCAAGTTCCCCGGTTGAGGTAATGGAAACTAGTACCTATCTCTTGCATCATTGTAGCTCCATTGCCTTGTTTAGGTTGCATTTGTTGCAATGTTTACATATGGTAGGTTGCTTGTGTCATGTGCTAACCCATGAGCAACTTACACGGTTTGATTAGTGTGTAGGAAAGCTACACTTGTTCTTTCATGGTGCATGTATTCATGTATATCTCTTTGCATCATGAGCAAGCTATAGGGTTAGCTTCCCTTTTGTTTTCATAAACAATGTGCATACATTTGGTTGGTGATTCAAACACTAACTGCACACATTTAGGAGGAGCTCATCCTATGGTTTGGTTATGGGACTAACATTGTTTCAAGCTTATCTTATGTAGTCCCTTAGCGATGCGTTCCGGTGCGGTAATTCATTCTAAGATAATGCTATTTCACTCTCAAATGTGATCTAACATCTCTAAAAGAGTGAATATAGCAATTTGAGCTTCATGCTATTGAGTCATGTCCTTGCGAGCTTATATATATATAAGTTCAAAGGCAATGTACTCATACATTCCTAATCCTTGTGGTACCCCAAATGTCTTCTATGCAAGCTTCTTTCAAGTGGTGTCACCTAGTGATATCATTTCCAAGTGGCTCATCTCAATGTGGTGCCAACAAGGTAGAGAGGATCATCCCCCGGAGGTATGCAATGATCAAAAGACTACAAGTGATATCTACAAGTGGTAATGTAACAAGAACCCATTTGTTTTATCTCTTGTCCTTTAAGCTACCTCTTTGCATGATATGCTCTAAGCTTCCTTGTTTTACAAGTTTGTAGTTGTGCACTTGTTTCTCACTACCCTTGTCTTGCAAGTGGTATTCTTTTTATGCACACACTTAGGGGGAGCTTAGTTTGTATCATGCTAGTCTCATGAGCTTGTGATCCACCTTAGTTATTCTCACATGTGGTATCTTCATTGATATCATACATATGGATCATGGTTCATGCGGCTTTCTCCCTTGCATTTAACGTTTCTCCTTTGAGCTATGGTTGCTAGATCTTGCTAGTTTCCTTGGACCCGTTTGCTTTGGGACTTTTTGGAGATTTTATTCCAAAGGGGGAGAATGTGAGACCAAAGCAAGCTTGTGGCTTAAGCCTACAAGTGGTTTCAAGGACGCTTACAAGTGGTTTCAAGGATATGAGACCAAAGGGGAGAATGTGAACATAAAGATCAAAAAGGGGGAAGTTTGATCTAGGGGGAGTTTGGATGATGGTAAGCATCCAAGCAAGTGTAAGTGAGTCTAATTCTGTCAACTTTTGCAAATTTATGCTTGCTTTGGTTGTGTTGTCATAAATCACCAAAAAGGGGGAGATTGTAGCGAACATGGCCTCATATGCCATTAGTTCGAGTTTGATTTTGGTGATTCATGACAACATGATCATTGGGACTAACCTTATTGTTTTAGCATGTCTTTGTAGACACTTCTAGGTCCCAAGGATGCAAGAAAACCATATGCCAAATTGAGAAGATAGTCTATTTTTCTAGGGTCAAAACCGAGTAAGAAAAGGAAAAGAAAAGACACCGTCGGATGAACCGACGGTCCCTCAAATACAAGCGTCGGTGCAATCGTCGGACGAGTTGGTGCACAGGGTCAAACCCTAGGTACCGTCGGATGAACCGACGGTCCATTATTTAGTAGCGTCGGACGAGTTGCAGAGGAAGAGCAAGGAAGACAGTAGCACCGGATGATCCGACGGTCTGAGTGGGGACCCGGTCGGTCTATCCGACGCTCAGTTTGAATTCATACAGAGACGCGCCAAGACGAAGCCTTCAGCACCGGATGATCCGACGTAGCGTCGGAGCATAGCGTCGGAGCAGTTGTGTCAGAGAACCTCAACGGCTACGTGACGTGGGAGGGGCACCGGATGATCCGACGTAGCGTCGGAGCATAGCGTCGGAGTAGTTGTGTCAGAGAACCTCAACGGCTACGTGACGTGGGAGGGGCACCGGATGAACCGACGCCCTGGAAAAGCATAGCGTCGGATCATCCGACGGTACCTTTTTCAGTGGACGTTAGCCAACGGCTAGTTTGATGCCTTGGGCTATTTATACCCCCTCCACTCACCCATTTGAGGCTGCTGGATTGTGTGGAAGTGCAGAGGAGTTCAAGACACATTCAAGATCATATCCAATCCATCCAAGGGCTTAATTGCTCATTCTTTGACTTGCATATACTTTGTGTATGTGCTTAGTGCTAGGCTTAGCTTAGAGCTGAGTGAGTGCAAGGTTGTGCCAACCTTGTGAGGTGATTCTTGAGTGAATCCAGTTGTACAAGGTTCGCCGGAAGCCTTGGGGCCTAAGTGGCTCACCGGCAATCGTCATCGACCCTCCGGCTTGGTGTGGAGCGGCGAGGACACTTTGTGCGGGGGACGTGGAGACCCCCTTCCTTGGTGG
The DNA here is from genome assembly GCA_036936925.1 of Cenchrus fungigraminus. Classification (NCBI taxonomy): domain Eukaryota; kingdom Viridiplantae; phylum Streptophyta; class Magnoliopsida; order Poales; family Poaceae; genus Cenchrus; species Cenchrus fungigraminus. The sequence goes on along the minus strand of CM072768.1, from coordinate 14,259,628 downwards.
AGAAGCTCCTTAGTGGAGGCGGCATCAAGGTGACCAAGGGAGCTTGGCAAGTGCCTAAGTGGCTAGCCTTTGTGGCGAGTCAAGTGGTGCTCTTGGGAGAGACTTGGTGACCGGGAAGCAATACTCTTGTGTGAGTGCTTCAACAACGTGGACTAGGGGTGGCTTAGTGCCTACCGATACCACGGGATAAATCGCGTGTCAAGAGTTTGCTTTCTCTCATCCCCTTTACGTTTCCGCATTTACTCTATTGCAATCTTTGCTTGCCTTTACTTTCCTAGAGTAGTATCATGCTAGGATTGGCTATAGGTTGCAAACCTTTGTTTGGGATGGGAGTTTCACACTAGAACAACCTTAGTTGCACATATAGGTAGTAAGTTCTAGTTTACCTTTGTGTAAATTTAGTGAAGCCATAGGTTAAGGTTTTAAGTTGCCTAATTCACCCCCTCCCCCTCTTAGGCTAACGAGCATCCGATTTCTTACAAAGCCGAAGAATAAGCCCGTGCCCAAGATGGTGCGGAAGTGGGTACCCAAGATTGCAACACCCGCAAAGAGCGTTGATCCGAAGTAATCAAGTGAAGAAGTCTAGCCATGGACTATAAACGAAGCCCTAGGCGGGAGGCAACCCGTTTCGTCGAGTCAAGAATAAGCTACCGGGAGGACAACCCGATTCCAGGTTTTTTGAGTCTTTTCAAGTAATTTAGTTTTTAATTTTACTACGCAAAACATTAGACTTAGAATGGTTGAACAATATTAGAGACATAATTCTTGGGTGAATATTTTGTTTTGATCATAAACCCTTTACATGAATCGTCCTATGTGATTGTTTGCTTCTTTTCGAGAAACCACAACCAAAAAAAAATTCAGACCCTATCTCAACCTTTCATCCTCTTTATGGTGTTATGGTTGACTCGTTTTACATGCTAAAAACACACGAGTAGAGCCACGTCTTGTACCTAGATGTTATTTAAATTTCAGCACATGGTAGGACTCGCGTGAACCTAGAAATTTGACTTTTGGTTGGTTTAAAAATCCTTATCCTTGGTTTCTCTAAGATTAGAATTTTTCTAAGCCTCATTTAATTTTTCATTCAAAATCTCTTTCATCTAATCAAAATTAGAACCTAAACATATGCCCCCATGATCAAGCCGGGAAAAGTTTGCTCTCAACTAATGAATGCAAACAATACCGGTGAAACCAAGATAAAAGTAGTCGGAAATTTTTGACTTACATTTGTTTTTAATGCTTTAAAAACTCCTCTAAATTTATATTTTAACTCATTAATATCTCTGATTTTATTTTTTATTTTCGAAATTAGAGGAGTACTTAGCATTAAAACATGCTTAGAGGGAGGCAATCTAGTTCACCTAACCATACATGCACCATGATGCATCATGGGATGGCCCTTTAACATCAAACCACATGCAAGGACAAGCATGGGGGGGGGGGCAGCCAAGGCTTTGTTTTGTAGGAATATCATGGAGGCATGTGAGGCAAGGGAGTATGGAAGTGAGTCAAAGCGAAAACATCAAGTGGAAGGAATAATAATGCAAGCGAAGGAGTGGATGAGAACGCTTGGAAGGTGCACACGGTCACGAAGCAAAATGAGTGTGCTAGAGAAGAACAGAGCCAAGAGGAGGAGAGAGGTAAGTCTCCCATCCAGCTCTTTGTTCGTGTGCTCTAGTTTGTAGTCCGGAACCACCTTAGACTTAGCCATCCACCTCGTTTGTTTCGTGCAACAAAACACATCCTAATTCCACTCAAAGTCCAGACTCCAAAATAATATTTGTGTACCTTGTTACCTGTTGAAAACCCCAGATATATATTTGTGAGGGAGAGTGCTGCAATCATGGAAGAAACCTACAAGCTTGCCGGACAACCGATGAGTGACAAAGAAGAATTTCCGAGACAACCCCAAGGTCCCAAGACGACGAAGGCTACTCAAACTCATTCGGGAGTGATGGAGGATCACACTAAGGAGACCACGAAGATCACGACCGAAGGACCGGAGTTTGAGATGCCGAGCCACTACATGAAAGAAGTTGTTGCATCCTCAAGACCAAAGGACAAAGCCAGCCTGTGAAGACCAAAAATATGACTAAGCCGAAGAATAAGCCCGTGCCCAAGATGGTGCGGAAGTGGGTACCCAAGATTGCAACACCCGCAAAGAGCGTTGATCCGAAGTAATCAAGTGAAGAAGTCTAGCCATGGACTATAAACGAAGCGCTAGGCGGGAGGCAACCCGTTTCGTCGAGTCAAGAATAAGCTACCGGGAGGACAACCCGATTCCAGGTTTTTCGAGTCTTTTCAAGTAATTTAGTTTTTAATTTTACTACGCAAAACATTAGACTTAGAATGGTTGAACAATATTAGAGACATAATTCTTGGTTGAATATTTTGTTTTGATCATAAACCCTTTACATGAATCGTCCTATGTGATTGTTTGCTTCTTTTCGAGAAACCACAACCAAAAAAAATTCAGAACCTATCTCAACCTTTCATCCTCTTTATGATGTTATGGTTGACTCGTTTTACATGCTAAAAACACACGAGTAGAGCCACGTCTTGTACCTAGATGTTATTTAAATTTCAGCACATGGTAGGACTCGCGTGAACCTAGAAATTTGACTTTTGGTTGGTTTAAAAATCCTTATCCTTGGTTTCTCTAAGATTAGAATTTTTCTAAGCCTCATTTAATTTTTCATTCAAAATCTCTTTCATCTAATCAAAATTAGAACCTAAACCTATGCCCCCATGATCAAGCCGGGAAAAGTTTGCTCTCAACTAATGAATGCAAACAATACCGGTGAAACCAAGATAAAAGTAGTCGGAAATTTTTGACTTACATTGGTTTTTAATGCTTTAAAAACTCCTCTAAATTTATATTTTAACTCATTAATATCTCTGATTTTATTTTTTATTTTCGAAATTAGAGGAGTACTTAGCATTAAAATATGCTTAGAGGGAGGCAATCTAGTTCACCTAACCATACATGCACCATGATGCATCATGGGATGGCCCTTTAACATCAAACCACATGCAAGGACAAGCATGGGGGGGGGGCAGCCAAGGCTTTGTTTTGTAGGAATATCATGGAGGCATGTGAGGCAAGGGAGTATGGAAGTGAGTCAAAGCGAAAACATCAAGTGGAAGGAATAATAATGCAAGCGAAGGAGTGGACGAGAACGCTTGGAAGGTGCACACGATCACGAAGCAAAATGAGTGTGCTAGAGAAGAATAGAGCCAAGAGGAGGAGAGAGGTAAGTCTCCCATCCAGCTCTTTGTTCGTGTGCTCTAGTTTGTAGTCCGGAACCACCTTAGACTTAGCCATCCACCTCGTTTGTTTCGTGCAACAAAACACATCCTAATTCCACTCAAAGTCCAGACTCCAAGATAATATTTGTGTACCTTGTTACCGGTTGAAAACCCCGGATATATATTTGTGAGGGAGAGTGCTGCAATCATGGAAGAAACCTACAAGCTTTTTCACCAAAGAAGAAGGGATCATCATCATCTAAGCCATCATCGACAACCTCTTCGAGAAGGCGCTCGGTTTCCGAGTCTCCTCGGAGTATTGAGGAGGACACGGCACCGCCGAGGAGGAACCACACTCTTCTCCTCGGTGGCATGAGGGCCACACGAAACTCGTTTATGAGGTTTACCAGACCTCAAGGACATATGGAGGAGCCGCCCGTCCGACCTCGCCACTCGACACGATCATCCGCTCCACCTCCATACGCTCCGCGGTATTCCGAGGGGTTTGTCATCATGACGGAGGAGGAGGAGAAGAAGCTCGCTCGCCTTGAGTAGAGGCTTGTAGCGAACGTCGACTTCGAGACCAAGCTCTCCACATATTGGGTTTTCATACGGGACACCGAGGTTGGGTGCAATTCTCTAACGGAGTGTCGGCAAACACCCACAAGGAATTCACCTAGAAAATTCATACGACCATGGTGCATATCCTTGATGAAGGAGTGCTGAGTCTCTCATTCCGTTTGGAGAGAGCCATTCGCACCAGGAGGCCATCCACAAACTAGAGAGAGAGGAGGGAGATCTCCGGAGGGAGATCAACCACCTCGAAGGAAGCACCCACAAGTGGAGAAGAAGGAAGACACCGTCGGAAGGGTAACCGTGATCAACAGTGCTATGTCTGGCACCTTGATGGGTTAATCTTCTTATTCATCCATGGGTTGTAATCGATCTTGAGATGTAATCATACTTTGTTGGATTATCTATCTATCATCTTGTGTTGAATATACTTTATTGCTTAAGGTTAGCTACCATGCCATAAAGGGAGTAAGAGCTCCAATGCTTCCTTGGATCCATTCAACACGCCGTGTCCATCATAGGTCTAGTCATGAATACCTTCGCGTACTGAGTACGAGAGGAGGGAAAGGGCGAAACCGTGGTCACAACCCCCGATATATTAGATTGGTTCTCATGTTCGAAACGATTGCATGTTCTAGTATCGTAGACCCATGGGCGAGTGTCTCCTATCTTGATTGAACAAGCGGTTCCCTATGTATTAGGGAATAGCTCGGTTTTCAAAAGGGAGCTCCGGAACAAGTGGATGTGCATGGAGGCACATGGGAAGGTTTTTGGAGTATGATCGCGGGAGAAGCGTAGCAACAAAGAAATTTTATCTGGAACCCCATCATCCAAGAGTTTCACTCATGGATGTGCAATAGGATTTTGGGGAGAATAAGAGAGACAAAGATAACCAACACGGAGTTGAATTGGCTTTACTCGGCTTTGCCAGGTAGCCAATCGACCCCATTCAACTTGGTTCGGGGTGTTACCTCTCCATGTTGGCTATCTCTTTGAAACTGGGTATTACAAGGAACCTGAAGCATCTCCTACCCGGGACTTCCCTTGGATTTGAATATATGAAGAAAGGCAAATACATAAGTGGAGATGAGAGAGGAGGCTTCAATGTGGCCAAGATGAATTTACCCCTTCCGGATTGAAGATTAAAACTTTTCTTAAGGGGAAGAAAGATTGGTTAGAGGAAGGACTTCTTGTGCCGGCGAAGAAAAGTAAAAGAGAAGGATTATAGGAGAAGGATCTTCTATGGCCCAAGAAGGAGGTGCACAACAAAACTATGTGCCACCATTTGGGAATTCCGGCGCCGCCAAGTTACTACGGTGGTGTACCAATGCAAGCATGGGGGAGTGGTGCAGCCATGCCCCCACCAAATTTTGCGGTGCCCAACGTAGCCTTTGCGGAGCCATATGCACACCTTCCTCAACCACAACAAAGTGTGGCCACCATTGGAGGATACGCTGCAAGAAACATGCAAATTATTGCAGCCATCCAAACCAATGCAAACAAAATGGGTGAAGGAAATGCAAACATTGCTTATGAGCTTTGGCGCCTTCACTTAGCACCATCGGACAATTCATAGGAGGAGAGGCGCAATCCTATTATGAGCAAGGGTGCAACAACCAAGACTATCAATATCAACCACCGGCGGAAGATTAGAGAGAGGAGGAGCTTTAGTTATCTTTCCTTTACCCCCTTTTTTCTTTAATTTTCAGCTTGTATGCGCCTATGTATGCGTAGAGTTTATTTTCTTTACCCCCTTTTTTCCCTATTATGTGTGTTAGTTTATTTTCAGCATGTGTGTTAGTGTTTATTTTCATCATGAATAAAGTCACCACCAAGTTTTTACCTTTGGTAAAGTTACAAAGTTTGTGCCATGATGATATATGATTATAATTGCCGCTTTGTTTATCTTTGTAATTGTTTTATGCATGATTAAGCTAATGCTCTCTTAAAATACAAATCTGAATTTATATAAATGCTAGCTTAATCTTTAGCGGAGGTTATGATAAAAATAAAGACCCATAGTGTTTTATGTGCTCTCAAGTTTTAGATGGATTAAAGATGATTTATTTTTGTTCTTAAAAGTAATGCTAACCTTGTCATAAATACCTCTTGCGTGTTGCTCTACCTATCCAGAGCCATATAAATATTTGAGTGCAAAAACTTAGTATACAAGGTTTATTTTTGGGTGAGTTATTTCAGGCCTTGATTTCTTTGGCCCGAGACTAAGAAGCTGGTCATTCCGTTTTTGCGTATCTATCTTATTGCTAGCCTCTTATCCGTGCATTATGTATCCCCACATCGGAGATCTCACAAACCTCGCCGGATATCCATCCTTAAAACCAAATATCATCTTTTGTGATTACCTCCTTGACCACAACCTATCGTTGAGTATGGATCATCAATTCAAGGAAGATCGATGGTGCCAAGATTGAAGATTTCAAGTATCTTTCCGAAGGAAAAGTATTTCCGGTACCTACCTTATCTCTATCACCTCTTTGCCCCAGGACGAGCAACGTCTAAGCATGGGGGAGGAGGTAGGTACAATGCAATTTTAGAGTTCAAGGGGAGCAAATAAAAAAAATTTGAGAAAGAAAAAGAAAAAAAATGAGTAAAATAAAGAAAGAACAAAAATATGAGTATGAAAAAAAAGAAAAGAAAAAATATGAGTATGTATGATATAAAAATAAAGTGAACTCCCCGGTTCTCTAAAGTGCATTAGGAATTTCAAGGTTTAAAGATTTAAAAGATCCATACTCATTTTCCAACCATGTGCAATCCGATAACGAGGACTTCCTTTGTGCCTCGGGATCATTCTTTGCCATTTGCACATGTCCACCTATCTCAAGTGTGTGTATTTTTCTCTTTCCACTGCTTGATATAACATTATTTTCCAATGACCTTTTTGACAAGTCTCGGTAAGACCATGAGAAGCTTGTCTTGTTTTGACAACATCTCATTTTTAATATCTTGGTAGGACTAAACTTTCCCAAAAAGCTCCATATAAAGCCTACCACATATAAGAATGTTATGAGAGGGAAAGGGGTAGAATAAATAGGCTTGAGAGACAAGATGAGATGAGAGTTCATGAGCAAGATGCAAGGCGGTTTAAATTTGTGAACTTGGTTTAGCTCTTTTTCATCTCGTTCTTTATTTCAAAATTTCTGAGGTCCATTTGAATTTTGGGAGCATGTTAATACTTGTGGGATAAGCTTAATTAAATATCTACCCTCCGTAGGGATGAAGGCTAGTACATTATGGAACTTTAACGAACTAAACTTTTGAGAGCATTATGTTTTCTCATGTATGATCAAGTGCAAGGTTTAAACAATGAAGGGCAACGATGATATCCATCGAAGGCTTACTCGAGGACGAGCAAGGTTTAAGCATGGGGGAGCTGTTGACAGTGAAATTCCGTCAACCTAGCCATGAGTTTACCTTCGGTGTTGGCATAACTTTTATACCTTATCCATTGGTACTAACCCCCGTGGTATGACAAGTTCACTTGTGCATGTCAGTTTTGGAGTTTAGTGTTTATGCAGGGTTTTGACGTTGAAAGCAAGACTTCCGGGATAAGTTCATTAAGCACCTCATGACAAGACCTTGAAGCCCGGTACAAGTCAAGCAATGAAGTGAACACAACTCCAAGAAGCCCAAGGACCCAACCCGAGAAGATGGAAATCTCTGAGGACCTAGCCAAAAAAGTGCCGAATCTTGCGAGACAAGGAGCTTCGTCCAATTCGGAGAGAAACTGACGACAAGGGCCCACATGCAGAAGGGGGGAGGATCTAGAAGACTCGGGAAGCAACGTCGGGCGAAGGAGGCCGCGGACTGGGCCGAAGTGGGCCCAGGCCGGCCCAGCCCATTTCAAGGCCCAGTCGGCCCCCCCTTTGACCTAGATGCATCTCGGGCTATTTATAGCCCCCTGACCGAGAGCCACGCATCGATCAATTCGTCATCCGCCGCCGAGGAGCGGAGAAGCTTGAGGGACACCATCTCGGAGATGAGGGTCGTGCTAGTTGTCTAGGGTCTCCCTAGCCGACGTGGGAACCTTGCATGGAAGACCACGTCAGAGCTCCGGGGCAAGGATCAAGATCGAGGTAGGATCCCGGTGGTGATCTTGTTCATGTAATCATTCATGGTGAAGTTTTTATAGTGAATCCGATTTCTAGCGATCAAGTGCCTTCTCGATGATTTTGTTTTCTTCTTGGTTTTGCTTCTTCCCCAATCCAGTCTATAGCTAGATTGCATAGGGTGCTCTTGTAGCCGTGGTGGCTAGAGGTGCATACTGGACCGACCAAGTGATTTCAACTTGTTCTTATCGAACTCGCCCTAGACTACCCGCATAAATAGGAATACGTTGTGACAGAACGGGGGTTCCGAAAGGCGGGCGTTTTCGGAATCGGACCGGAGGCCACGGTTTAAAGATGCTTTTAATGAGATTAGCTTTTCTATCTTCATCTATCTTGTGTGGAGCTACAACATAAGCATGATCTAGATTCTCTAGATCGGTTATCTCTTTGCTTTCTCTTGCTACCTCTTTAGTAGATTAGATTAGATTCGTTTTCTTTATGAGTTAGTAGATTAGATGCAACTTGCTTCTTCATAAGATAGCTTTCCTTGCTTTACTAGATTGAATCCTTGCGTTGCACATTGTTCCACGGATTCGATACCTTGGGTTCACCACTCGAGGGAAGAAGGGTCCCTTGACTACGACGAGGGGATTTGTCCGCTTGCAAATCCATATGAACTTTGATACGATAATCTACCGTTAACACCCCCTATTGGAGGATCCGCTCGGGGCAGCGACGTGGCTAGCCACCACGATCTGCCTTTGCCCCGTCCGCGTCACCAGCAGGGGCAAGAGGGGAAATTCCCCTAGCGAACCACCTCCACCAGGCGGGTTGGCTCGGGTGTGGCGCTCGGCGTGCGCGCCAGCCCGTCCCCGGCCGTCCCATCTCGCGCGCCCGCGCTGGTCAAAGCGGCGCACCGGCTGCAAGGGTGAAAAAGGTGAGGAAGAAGGGAGATGAGCGGCTGACAAGCGGTCCCCCGGCATCAGCGAGAGAGGGGAAAAAGAAAAGAGGCGGCGGGAGCTGGGCTGCGCAGTTAGATGGCCTGATTGGCCTGTTGGACTGGGCCGGCAGCGGCTAAGCTGGGTCGGCTTGGTTCTTACGGTTTAAGCCCACAACCAAGGTTAGTGATTAGCAATTATTTGAACATAGGTTTAAAATATTATTTTAATTTGAATCACATTCAAATTCAAACATCACTCAATTAAAGTCCAAATGAAACCAAAGAAACTCCAACTCACTTGTTTACCATAATTTGAATATATGTTTTTATAAATGGGATTAGTTGGTGGAGATTTTAGGGAAGAGCTTGCAATTTGAGTTGAAATTTAATAGCACTTCACACCAAACAAAAAGTTTTAAATTTTCGCAATTTTTCACACCTAATTTTCTGGTTTGTTACAGCTTGCATGCTTTCCGGACATTGAAGCAATCTCTCATAAGTGCACCAATTATGCAGCCTCCCGATTGGAATCTACCATTTGAGATAATGTGTGATGCAAGTTATTATGCCTTTGGATCCATTCTTGGACAAAGGAAGGAAGGGAAGGTACACGCAATTTATTATGCAAGTAAAATATTAAATTATGCTCAAGTGAATTATGCAACTACGGAGAGGGAATTGCTTGCCGTAGTGTTCACATTTGAAAAATTAAGATCTTATATTGTGAACTCGAAGGTGATCGTGTACACCGACCATGCTGCAATCAAGTAGTTTTTGTCCAAGAAAGATGCCAAGCCACGTTTGATTAGATGGATTCTATTATTACAAGAGTTTGGTATGGAAATTAGAGACAAGAAAGGGTCGGACAATGTCGTAGCCGACCATCTATCAAGGATGCATCATGGAGATGAAGGGATGGAGCTAATTTAAGATAGAATGAGAGATGACCATTGTTGACGGATAAAACTCGTATCCACCTACGATCCGCAAGCATACGGACCTACACCTTTTTCACCACGGGATTCCCTAGGTTCTTGTCAATCCGCGGAGCAAGGGGATTGCTAGCGCTTAACCAAGTACTAATCTAGTTGAATGGAAAACCTTTGAAAGAGAGTATTAATCTAAAGGTAAAGACAATCTATCCTAAGTTAATCTAAGTTGATCAAACAAATCTAGGGTTAAACTAGAGGTAAAGGGTGGACACAATAGAGTGATTAAGTAAGATAAGCGTTCCCTCCATAGGATCTAGGATAACATGGATATGCATGTACTACACGAAAGTGGTAAACCAATCTACCGGGGGTTGTGACCACGGTTTCGCCCTTTCCCTCCCCTCGTACTGTCACTACGCGGAGGTAATCGTGACTAGACCTATGATGGACACGGTATGTTGATGGAATCTATGGGAGAAGCGGATATCATACGCCGGAAAAACATGGTAGTTAACCTTAATCATCAAAGCATCATCAACATGAAAGCAATAGATTGAAACCACGAATCAAGTAGCGATCACATAGCATGCATCCATCTAACCCTAGGGATGAACGGAGACATTACCCCATCATCTTACACGGATTGAAGCACATAGGGGTGATGGAGACTCCGGAGAACGTCGTCGATGAAGATGGTGGCGATGAAGCTTGGGAACACCCCTAGGCTAGCGGCTTGGAGTCCTCCTCTTGCTTCCTTCTCTCCGCCGGCGTTGATCCTTGCGACGAGCTCATCTAACTCACTCCCTCATCTTGCGGCGGCGGTTTTCTGGTGAATGGCGTCGGTAGAATGATTTGTTTGATGTGGCGGCCAACGGCGGCGGAGGCAATAAATAGACGAACACCTAGGGCAAAGGGCGTCGTGAACCGGGCCAAAAAGCCCCTGGGCCGATCCGACTGGGCCGGTTCGGGCCCGTGTTCCTCCCCGGTTGCTGCTTGCACGATTCCTTATTTGTGTGCACTTGCATGTGGGCCTTTGACGTCATTTCCTTCACGGTTAAGGCTTGAATCCTTGCTATACAAGCTTCGCTATTTTCTGGTTGAGTCCCTGAAGACTTGCACGTTGACGCTTCGGTCCTTGGGTCATTTGGAGTCATGTTCATCACGTGTCTTGACTCTTGTTGGGCTTCATGATCTTCTTCCAAAGTGCTTGGTGAACTTATCCCGAAAGTCTCCTCTTTAGCGTAGATTTCCAGCGTAAACAATAAACTCCAAAATCGACATGCAAGAGTGAACTTGTTATATATGGGGGGTTAGTTCCAGTGGTTAGAATAATAAATCAACACCAACATTAAAGGTAAACTCATAGCTATGTTGACGGAAATTCACCGTCAACATCTCCCCCATGCTTAAACCTTGCTCGTCCTCGAGTAAGTAATCCTCGCTTAAAAGGGAAATCAGTGTTGCCTTCCAATGTTGTCCCTGCACTTAGTCATTCATGACGAGGCAAATTGCTCTCTCTTAAGAATTTATTTTTAAAGTTTAAGTTGTGACCGACTTCTTTTTCACTGTGGAAGATAGACTAATAATAAAGAACAAGCCACAAGAAACACGATGCTCTCAAACTTAAGTGAACTTCAAACCATTACCTTGTCACATGGAAGAATTTTCAAAAAGATGCATATCCAACATAAGTGAAAATCTCTTGCAAAAGCTCATGGAAACACTCATCTCATCAAGTCACTCAAGCCTACTAGATTATTTTCAACCTACTCTACTCATATGTGATAGTGGAAGGCTTATGTGGAGCTTGGAAGGTTAAAAATAATCCTAGCAAAACATACATTCGAAATATTGTCAAATTAAGAGAGAGATCTATTGGAATTACTGAGACTCGTCAAAAAGGCCATGGAAAATAAATGTTGGAAAGAGAGAGGGATGAAACACACACATTTAGATATGTGGACATGTGCAAGTGGCAAATGGATGATCCCGAGGCACGAGTGAAGTCCTCGTTATCGGATTGCACATGGTTGGAAGATTTGAGTATGGATTTGTCATCAAGGCACTTGAGAACTTATGAAGCAAAAAGAACCGAGGAGCATCTTTATTATTTTTCTTAATTTTATTTTATTTCCTTCTAATTTTTTTCTCTTTCTTTTTTTTTCTTCTTCCTTTTTTTTCTTACTTTTCTTTTCAACTCATCATATTTTTTTCATTTTTCATTTTTTTTGCTCCTCAAAACTTTTGCAACATAATACTTACATAGCATTTGTCAGAGATGATGTAATGACTTCTCCCCCATGCTTGAACGATGCTCGTCCTCGAGCATAAAAGAGAGGGGAAATGACTGCTAAAGTAAGTATAAATTCCATAATCTTGCGGAATATTTGAATCTCCATCTAGAATTTTACTCCATACTCAAATTGGGTTGTGGACAAGGAGGTGATCACAAAAAGATGTTTTTGGTTTAGGGTGGAGGCCCAGCGAAGTTTGTGAAATTTTCGATGTGAAAACCCACAATGCATGGACAAAAAGGCTAGCATGAAAAAGTTACACAAAGGAATGACCATCTTCTTAGTCTCGAACCATAGAAATCAATCCTAATCCAACTCATCAAAACATATGTTTGCTATCTACGGGTTTTGTTATCATAAAACATATATGTATATGGCTTTGGTAGGTAGAACTTTGCAAGAGCATCACAAATATGTAGATAGCATAAAAGTTAAGTTTTCATAAAAACAACAAGTTATCCGGCTATCCATAAACTTAAATCAAAGAGCAAAGATATGTATGTGGGTCTAGAGCATAGTCATTTCACCTCCACAAATAAAAGAGCCGGTATTTAAATTAATTTCAGATCATATTATAGAGAGCAATTAGCCAAGACATGTATAACTTCATGTAGGTAAAACAAAGTGGCAACTTTCATCATCTTTCCGTAAGCATAGGCAATATAAAACATCGAGGTGAACACATGGTCATGCCTATCTATTGAAAGGAAAAAGAAACCTAGGTTGTCCTCCTAGTAGCCATGTTATTGTTGGAAGAGAAAAACAAAAGGTTGCACCTAGTTGAGGTTGAAGGCATACTTACAAGCATTTGTGTTTGGAAAAGAGAAGGTCTATGGAGGTGTTACCATCCTTTGTAGTTCTTCGTTGCCTTCTTCCGACATCTCCATGTATCGATGTGGCTTTTGCTTTTGTCTTGATTTATCAATGCTCCTAAACTTCTGAATTTGATCTTGTATGCTTAATGGAGTCATTGGTCGCCCTTCTCTTCAATGTTGTCATCACCATCTCCTCTTTCTTGTTCTCATCATCTCCTTGCTGTCTCTTTTCATGGATTCCCCCCTCTGTCCAGAACAGAACATATATAGAAATATAGCTCTATTGAAAAGTTTATGAAATTACCTTTCCAACGTGTGGTCATTCATCGAAAACGGAGTTCAAACAAGGGAGCTATGTCCGTTTTGCTTCAGCGCTGTGTGCTGTCCAAAACTGATTTCAGAACGTGTTGCACTCGGTGATTTGGGCATAACCGCTTGTAGGAACCTCCGATTGTCTTGATTCTTGATTTGTTGGAATCGTAACTTCATCGGGCTTCTAAATATCTAAAAATACCCAATGTTTTCCCTCCGAGACCATGCAGAATTTTGATGAGATCGATAGCTTCTCGCTCATTGATCCGGAGATATTAACGATCTTGATCACTCTACCTTCTAGAGTGTCATGTTGCACTTCCGTGTTGAAGATTCAGGGTCTCCCCCATGCTTAGCATTTTGCTAGTCATGGAAGGAGAAGACAAAGCATTTTTATCTTAGCCATCCTTCAATTTCCTTGTAGTGAGAGTCTTTATCTTGCCTGCAAGACGTTTTAAGCACACATTCTATCCCCAAGGTGACGGTTGGGAGTAGATAGAATTGCCAACAATCCAACAATACCTCCTAAGACTCTCAACTTGTGGCATAATTAGTCTAATGAGGAATAAAAACCTAATGAGTGTATGTGGTGCACGGTGTGTATGCTCATGAGAGGAGAGCATATAAACAAAGACAATGTTTTCACCTAGTTCTAAACACCATGTTTACAACTAGGTTGCCGAATTTCTCCATAGCCATAAAGGTTTATTTATCAAGGGTTAAAACACCAGGTCTATCCCTAATTCAATAACTCTTATAGCACAAGAAAAATTAAGCACATTGCAGAGCTTATAAACTAACCAATGCAACATGAAAACATATGAAAAGCTAGCTAGGTTTATCAAACTTAACGATGATAGTCCGCAATCATGTTTAAACACCACGTTTACACAAGATCACAAAAGGAAAATACTCATAAGGCATTATGAAGTATTAACATGGAAAATGAAGCATACATCATTAAGTATATAAAACAACCAAGCCAACTATGTACAAAACATGTATACACAAAGAAACATCACATTGATAACAAAATGCAATGCATGCAAATAAATAAATATGATCATGAACATGATGGTGGTTCTAAAAAGGAAAACTAAACTTAGATTAACAACCACAAGTTGATCATCATAAGATAGTGTCATTCTTTAGTTTCTCTAAGAAAGTAGTAAAAATATAAAGAAACGGGTTGCCTCCCGAAAAGCGCTTCATTTAAAGTCATAGAGCTCGACTTTCTCACATACCTTCTTTTCGTCGCATAGCCATGGCCCTTCATGCAAGAAGAAAAGGTACCAATGAAGCTTTAATTTCCTTCCCATGTTGTGCTTGATCACTTATAGAAGACTTGCCCGAAGCATCCTTTTGTTTCATCGCTATCTCCTTCTTTATCACCCTCTGGTGCTGCCTTCACTCCATGAATTTTTTCTTTAATGTCCAAAACAGAAAGTATACCCAAGCTCTACTCCACTGCACAGTGCACAAAATTTCCTTTCCAACGAGTTTTTATTTGTCCAAATCGGACTCCGGACAAGAGAGTTATGTCCGTTTTACTTCGGCGATGAAATCTATCCTGAAATTTCAGAACGCGCAACGCTCAATGTTTTCTCCATAACTCCTTGCACGGGTCTTCAAACTCGTTGGTTCTTGATGTGTTGGAATGGTAACTTGATGGAGCTTCTGGATATCCCATTTTATCCATTTTTACACCTCTGAACAAGCTCTCAAATTGATGAAGACAGCAGCATCCATCGTGGGATTTGGAGAGGTTGATGATTTATCTTGCAACTCCTTAAGCATGACTTCTCTGTTCATTATTCAAGCCTTGTCTACATGGTTAGTGAAAATCGGGCCTTCTCCCGACATGTGCTTCTTTAAGGTCATTAGCTTGACCAAACGCAAAGCATGATCGAGATTTACAAAACTTATTGTAAACATACGCGTCCATAATTAACACCACATGCGAATTGTAGCAACAAGTCAAGGTGTAAATAAAAGAAGCATATGTTTCATGCATAGCACTTAGCTCATCATTAGGCAAAGGTTCTTTAGGTGTGAGATTAATTGGATAAAACATAAATGTTTCCTCTTTTTCATTCTCAAGAAAATCTAGCCTATCAACATGATCATTATTGGAACAAGGCATAGAATTTAAACTATCATTCATACTATTGGTTGAGCATGAGTATTGGAATTTATCAACATCAATACAAATAATATCCTGAGATTTCAGCGCGTACCTTGGCCTTAGAGCTTTTTCAACAAGAGTGATATTTGGTTCATCTAGCGGTGTTGAAGGCGAATCAATCTCAACGAGTGAAGGTGTCTCTTTGTTACCTTTATGCACCACCTCCATCTCATCATGTGGAACGTGTAATCCATCAACTACATTTGCATTTGTCTCTTCTTTGAAGTCTTCATTGTCATCCCAATCTTTGTCTTCAAAGTCTTGTATGTTACTTTCTTTATCTCTCGTGTACCACATGTCGTCAAGATCGCTCATCGTTGATTCACTCTTTTCTTCATCCTTGAGTACTTCCATGTCTTGCCTTGCTATTGTGTGGGCTTCAATAGAACATAAGCTATAACCTTCTAACTTGAGTCCTTTCTCCTCCCATTTATCCTTTGAGTCACTAGGCTCGTCACGGTTGTACTCTTCTCTTTCTTCATCATAGATCCTTGAGTTATCAAACCGGTCGATCCATCCTTCATCATCTTCTTCTCTTTCTTCTTCAAATATCTTTTGGATCGACTCTCCACTCATCTCTTGATCAAATATATCTTCAACTAGTTTGGCAACGTGTCGGCATTCCTCCTTCCTTCGATAGTTGATTAGTGGGGCAAAATCAACTTGAATCCAACCGGATTGATTGAACTCCGCCAATGGTCTAGCATTCCACATACTTCGGCCTACATTCATGTTAGTTTCAACATTTTTAACATCCGAAATGACTTCTCCTACCTTGGGAAGTGGATCTTCAATTTCTTGAATGGTCAATTCATCTTTCTTGACCTCCGGTTCATCTTTTTCAGAAATTTCAGCAAGCACCTTGGGCTTGCTTTTGTCATTTTGCTCCTCACGACAACGTCTTTGCCAATCTCGTTGCGTTCTTTGTCCATTGCTTATCCTTTGTAAGATTTGTGCGGCTTCACTAATTGTTTTATCCATTATATCACCGCCTGCACACATGCTTACAAAACGAGACGAGTTAGGGGTTAGTGAAAAATAAAAGGTATGCAACATCAAGTCACCGGAAAATCCCAAGTTCGGGCCTCGCTCAAGTAGTTCATTAAAACGGTCCCATGCTTCATCAATTCCTTCATCCTCTCCTTGCTTGAAAGTGAGCACTTGCCTCCTTAAGTTTTGGACCTTGCTTATGGGAAAGAACTTCAAAAGAAACTTCTTCACTAGCTCATCCCAATTTCCTTTTGCTTCAACGGACGCAAGTGTGTACCATCTTCGCGCTTCATCTTCGAGAGAGAATGGAAAAAGATTCCACATGAACCAAGCGGCCGGAACTCCTTCTTGTTGCACCGTGTTGCATATCATCGTGAATTCCTTAATGTGTCTATATGGGTTGTCATCCTCGGATCCTCTAAATGGTTTTGTCGCCATTAACTTGATGATTCCAGGCTTCACTTCATAGTGGGTTGTAGCAAGCGCCAAATCTGATTTTTTCATCTCAATGTCTTCCATTGACGGCATTGCTAGCTCCCTTAGCGACATCTCTTCGTCTTCCAATGGTGAGGGGAACAAATCCATCTAGGCACAAGAAAAGTAGAAAGAAAAACAAAAAAAAGATTTTTTTCTAGAAAATAAGGGTTAGATGTTAGTAATCAACAAAATCAATACTAGATTAAATGTACCAAACTGGCTTGCTCCCCGGCAACGGCACCAGAAAAAGGGGCTTGTTGACGGATAAAACTCGTATCCACCTACGATCCGCAAGCGTACGAACCTACACCTTTTTCACCACGGGATTCCCTAGGTTCTTGTCAATCCGCGGAGCAAGGGGATTGCTAGCGCTTAACCAAGTACTAATCTAGTTGAATGGAAAACCTTTGAAAGAGAGTATTAATCTAAAGGTAAAGACAATCTAACCTAAGTTAATCTAAGTTGATGAAACAAATCTAGGGTTAAACTAGATGGTAAAGGGTGGACACAATAGAGTGATTAAGTAAGATAAGCGTTCCCTCCATAGGATCTAGGATAACATGAATATGCATGTACTACACGAAAGTGGTAAACCAATCTACATGGGGTTGTGACCACGGTTTCGCCCTTTCCCTCCCCTCGTACTGTCACTACGCGGAGATAATCATGACTAGATCTATGATGGACACGGTATGTTGATGGAATCTATGGGAGTAGCGGATATCATACGCCCGAAAAACACGGTAGCTAACCTTAATCATCAAAGCATCATCAACATGAAAGCAATAGATTGAAACCACGAATCAAGTAGCGATCACATAGCATGCATCCATCTAACCCTAGGGATGAACGGAGACATTACCCCATCATCTTACACGGATTGAAGCACATAGGGGTGATGGAGACTCCGGAGAACGTCGTCGATGAAGATGGCGGCGATGAAGCTTGAGAACACCCCTAGGCTAGCGGCTTGGAGTCCTCCTCTTGCTTCCTTCTCTCTGCCGGCGTTGATCCTTGCGACGAGCTCATCTAACTCTCTCCCTCATCTTGCGGCAGCGGTTTTCTAGTTAATGGCGTCGGTAGAATGATTTGTTCGATGTGGCGGCCGACGGCGGCGGAGGCAATAAATAGACGAACACCTAGGGAAAGGGCGTCGCGAACCGGGCCAAAAAGCCCCTGGGCCGATCCGACTGGGCCGACCGGCCCAGGCCTTTTCTGGGCCGGTTCGGGCCCGTGTTCCTCCCCGGTTACTTCTTGCACGATTCCTTATTTGTGTGCACTTGCATGTGGGCCTTTGACGTCGTTTCCTTCACGGTTAAGGCTTGAATCCTTGCTATACAAGATTCGCTGTTTTCTGGTTGAGTCCCGGAAGACTTGCACGTTGACGCTTCGGTCCTCGGGTCATTTGGAGTCATGTTCATCATGTGTCTTGACTCTTGTCGGGCTTCGTGATCTTCTTCCAAAGTGCTTGGTGAACTTATCCCGAAAGTCTCCTCTTTAGCGTAGATTTCCTGCGTAAACAATAAACTCCAAAATCGACATGCAAGAGTGAACTTGTTATATATGGGGGGTTAGTTCCAGTGGTTAGAATAATAAATCAACACGAACATTAAAGGTAAACTCATAGCTATGTTGACGGAAATTCATCGTCAACAACCATCTATATCGAGTACTTGATAGTGGAGGATGGATGCATGATATCATAAGATGCCTACGGAACATGTCATTAGATCACATGGACAAAACTGCTAAAAGAAGGGTAATTGCTGAGAATAGAAAATTTTATTGGGATGCACCATACCTATATAGATGTGGAAATGATGGAGTGCGAAGAAGATGTGTGTCGCGGGAAGAAAGAGAAGAAATTCTAAGAAAATGCCACTCGTCAGAATTTGGAGGACACTATGGACATTTTAGAACACAAGCAAAGGTATGGGCAAGCGGATTCTATTGGCTTGAGATGCACGAGGATGCTAAAAGATTTGTTGCAACTTGCCCGGAGTGCCAAAGGAGTGGAAATATATCACAAAGGAATGTAATGTCGCTGAATTATAATGTGCAAGTTGATCTATTTGATGTTTGGGGCATCGACTTTATGGGACCATTCGTGAACTCGGATGGATATGAACACATCTTGGTCGTAGTTGATTATGTATCAAAATGGGTTGAAGCAATTCCATGTCGGAAAGCATCTACGGAAGAGGCTATTCAAGACGGTGATATTCCCTCGATACAACGTTCCTAGAATTTTAATAAGTGATGGTGGATCACATGTTATTGGCAAGGATTTTAAAAGATGTTTGGCAAAGTTGGGAATCGAGCATTGGGTGTCTATGCCCTATCATCCACAAACAAGTGGCCAAGTGGAAACATCGAACAAGCAACTCAAGGGAATCCTCATGAAGACGGTGACTAAAGGGGGAAAAGATCGGTCAAAAAAGCTAGATGGAGCATTGTGGGCATACTGGACCGCACATAAAACACCGATAGGTATGACCCCTTATCAATTTGTTTATGGAAAACCATGTCATTTACCGGTAAAACTAGAGCACAAGGCTTATTGGGCAATGAAGGAGATGAATCTTGATATTGATGCGGCACGAATAAAGCGGAGGATTCAAATAAGTGAACTTGAAGAGCTAAGATTGAAGGCATATCACAACGCTAGCATCTATAAAGAAAGGATGAAGAGATGGTATGACAAAAGATTGTATAAGAAGGAATTCAAGGAAGGAGACAAGGTCCTACTATACAATTCTCGATACAAGGTCTTCGGCAAAGGAAAACTACAAAGCAAATGGGTTGGACCGTACATCGTACATTCAGTGTCACCATCGTGAGCGGTAACAATCATGGACGCCAAAGGAGATCAATATGTTGTGAATGGACAACGACTCATGGTATTCCTGGAGCCTGATGTTGTGCCTATTAAATACATTGACGTCTACACCTTGGATGGTGACCCAGACCATCAAGACTAAGCGACAAAAACAAGGTAAGTTGTAAATAGCCTTCTACTTTATTTAATTTTCAGCATGTGTGTTAGTGTTAAAGATCACCATGAATAAAGTTTCCCACCTTGATCAACCTTTGGTAAAAATATTAAGTTGATGCCATGATAATAAATGATGAAAAGTTGCCACTTTGCTCAACTTTTGTACTTGTTTCATGCATGATTAAGCTAATGCTCTCTTTAATATGAATCTGAAATTAATTAAATGCTAGCTTAATCTTTGTGGAGGTTATGATAGAAATTATGACCCATAGTGTTATTTTCATGCTCTCAATTTCGGATGAGTTAAAGATGAGTTGTTCTTAAAAATATATATGCTAACCTTGTCAATTAATGCTACTTGCATTTTGCTCTACCTATCCAAAGCCACATATTTATGTTGAGTGCATAAACCTTAGTGTACAAGAATTATTTTTGGGTGAGTTATTTCAGGCCTTGATTTCTCTGGCCCGAGACTAAGAAGCCGGTCATTCCGTTTTTCGTATCTCTCTTTTTGCTAGCCTTTCTATCCGTGCATTGTGTATCCCCACATCGGAGATTTCACAAACCTCGCCGGATATCCACCCTTAAAACCAAAAATATCATCTTTTGTGTTTACCACCTTGACCACAACCTATCATTGAGTATGGATCATCAATTCAAGGAAGATTGCAAGATGGTGCCAAGGTTGAAGATTTCAAGTATCTCTCCAAAGGAAAAATATTTCTAGTACCTACCTTATCTCTATCACCTCTTTGCTCGAGGACGAGCAAACGTCTAAGCATGGGGGAGGAGGTAGGTACAATGCAATTTAGAGTTCAAGGGGAGCAAATAAAAAATAATAATGAAAAAATAAAAAAAGAAAAAAATGAGTATAAAGAAAAAAAGAGAGATAAAGAAAAATATGTATGAGAAAAAAAAATTAAAGTGAACTCCCCAGTTCTCTAAAGTGCATTAGGAATCTCAAAAGTTTCAAGATTTAAGATCCAAACTCATTTTTCCAACCATGTGCAATCCGATAACGAGGACTTCCTTTGTGCCTCGGGATCACTCTTGTGGGAAGTGCTTAAATTAATATCTACCCTCCATAGGGATGAAGGCTAATACATTATGGAACTTTAATGATTAAATCCTTGAGAGCATTATGTTTTCTCGTGTGTGATCAAGTGCAGGGTATAAAGCAATGAAAGGCAACACTGATATTCATTAAAGGCTTTACTCGAGGACGAGCAAGGTTTAAGCATGGGGGAGATGTTGACGGTGAATTTTCGTCAACCTAGCCACGAGTTTACCTTTAATGTTGGCATTGATTTATTATTCTAACCACTGGAACTAACCCCCCGTATATAACAAATTCACTCTTGCATGTCGATTTTGGAGTTTATTGTTTACGCTTGAAATCTATGCTAAAGAGGAGACTTTCGGGATAAGTTCGTCAAGCACTTTAGAAGAAGATCATGAAGCCCAACAAGAGTCAAGACATGCGATGAACATGACTCCAAATGACCCGAGGACCGAAGCGTCAACATGCAAATCTTCAGGGACTCAACCAGAAAACGACAAAGCTTGGATAGCAAGATTCAAGCCTTAACCATGAAGGAAATGACGTCAAAGGCCCACATGCAAGTGCACACAAGTATGGAATCGCGCGAGAAGCAACCCTGGAGGAAACCGGGGCCGAAACGGGCCTGGGCCGGCCGGCCTGAGCCGACCGGCCCAGCCCATTCCAGGCCCGGTTCGACACCCCCTTTAACCTAGTTGTTTCTCATGCTATTTATAGCCCCCTGGCCGAGAGCCACACGAAAATTCATTCGTCATCCGCCGCCACAAGACTGAGAACAAGAAGAAGATTGGATCGCGAAGGGAGCACTCATGGCCTTCATCTACTTCGTGGGATTCTACACCATGATCAGCGCTACAATGAGTAACATTATGGGGTAAAGTCCTTGTTTGTCCTAGGGGTTGAAGGGGGATCTTGAGTTATAATCACCGAACCTATGTTTTGAATCTTTTGCTATCATATTCATTGTTGGGGGGTATCCGAAAATTCGAATGGAGTCCCCGAACACAAGAAAAAGAACAGTAGGCACGTTCAAGTACTGCAATGACGCAATAGGAGACAAAGAATCTCCCCAAAGGTTGCTCAAACCCCAAAAGTTGTGAATCCCTTTACTCGTGCCCTCGCGCCCCCTTTTATAGGGAGACGAAGGGACTTTTACATTCCGAAAATACCCCTCGGACCCAAGGAATATTCCTAGTGTGAACATGTACAAGAATGTCTTTTACACCTCATATATTTACAAGCCTGCCACTAGTTCACACACCGAACCCGGACTTTTTGAGACGATGTCTTTGACTTTGCTTCTTACTGATTCGTGAATCTCCCCGTTCGCGCGCAGTGACTTCCGAATTTGACCTCCAGCAGTTTCCCGAATTTCATAGACTTCCGATTTCGTGATTTTGCAGGTTCATGACTTTGGGTCTTCGCGAATTCGCGACTTCAGAGCTTCGCAGGTTCGAGATTCCAGATCTTTGCACGTTCGCGACTTCAGAGCTTCGCACGTTCGCGACTTTAGAGCTTCGCAGGTTCGAGATTCCAGATCTTCATGAATTCGATGTTCCTGAAAACTCATTCCACGAATTTCATAAACCTTGACGTTTCGAGGGTGACAGGTTTTCCTAAATTCCCCAACACTAGCCCCTCGGGGAAGCAGGTTGACTCCGACGATCCGATTCCACGAAAATATTAGAATTTCAGTAAAAAACGTCACCCTCGGAACGTCGCAGTGGACATGCATCCTCCGGAGACCTCGCAACGGTGGAATCGAGGTGTGTTCGCGGAACTGCCCCCCCCCCCCCTCGTCCCTATAAATAGAGAGCTGTCGCTGTAAAAAATTTTCACCGTTTCCTCGTTTTCCTCCGAACTCTGGCTTGCATTTTCGCCGACAGGCGTTTCGCGACCGAGTGCTCATAACTTCGAGACTTCCATAAACTTTCTACGGTATTGATTTCTTTGTTACCGAATTATTGTTTTTGCTTTTCATTATATTCGTATTTTTCGTTTTGCGAACTTTTCTCACGAATGTCTTCTTACTTATATTACTGTCGAATAGGTGGCTCGAATTAAAAGATGGGGAGGTCAGATCGGACGATGAAGACGTCGGGGACGTAGACGCCGACATTAGAGATTTGATCAGAGCAAGGCCGACGGGACATCTTCCTCCATCTTTCGTCTTTGGGGAATCCAAGGTTACTACAAATATGATCAGAGATTACGAAACAGCTGGATTCTTCCCCGCAGGCACCGGGCATGCTCCACTTGATGAAAAAACTCCCACCCCCGAAGATGGAGAAGTCGTTGTGTTCCGCGATTTCTTCACATGCGGGCTTAGATTTCCCTGTGATCCTGTTCTCCCCGCGATTCTGGATGCTTTTTCCGTGAAGATCCATCAGCTTTCACCGACCTCTTTCTTGGAAATTTCCAAGTTCATTTGGATCATGAAAACCTTCGGCTGCAACCTTGGTGCTGATGCTTTCGCACGATTCTTCGAGTTGGTCATCATGCCTGACGTTATTAAGGTCGATGACGGTCAGTTCTACGAAGCTCACTACACGTGCTGTACTTTCAACACCCGACGACAAAACATGCAAAGAGGGATTACACGAATCCAGATTGCACCATGCTGCAAGATGAATTTCGCCGAAGACTGGAGCTCGTATTGGTTCTATGTCAAGGTTGACATGTCCACGATTCCTGGATACGAAGGACCGGCTCATCCTCTCTCCTCGCCTATTGAGGCCTTGACTGCTGTGAGTACTGCGGATTTTAATCATCGGGCAGCTGGGATCAGGAGCTGCGAGAATGCCCTTCACCTTGCGAGTACTATTATTGGAGGTCGCGACATCGTCGAAGAATTCGTTGCTGCCCGTATCTGGCCAATTTCTTATGGTTGGGCCCCGACTGAGATCGCGCACTTCAACGTTAACTGGGCAGCACAACAAGTTCCTTTCCCAAAGTTCGGCATCAAACTGAGGGAGGGCCAGAGTGCCAAAGATTTTATGCTTGAAATCGAGAGAAGAGTAACTCTCATGATTGGTGAATATACTATGAATGAGTACAAAGCATATAAGGCTCTGGTGAAGCATAAGAGGAGGGTAAATCGTGTATTCTCTAAAGTTTGCGGGGATAAATCTTTTCCCTCCTGACGCCCAGGTCGCAAGCTAAAAATTCCCGCAGTTGCTGTTGCCAGCTGCTCAGCCGCTCCTCCCAAAGCCCCGAGAAGAAGATCTTCCAAAAGCGGCCCTGCAATTGCCGACGAGACTACATCCTCTGGTGTCGTACCTTCGAAGACAAAGTCTCTCGAGTCGTCAAAACGCAAGCGCAGATCTTCCGAACAAGTTTCGGATGCCGAACTCTAGGCGGCCTCCAGCCTTGCTCAGATGAGCCGGAAGAAAGCTAGGAAGGCTGTTAAAAAGGTTGTCTCTTCTGAAGTTCGGCGGGTTCCATCTGCTTTCGACGACGACCTCTTCACGGAGCCCAGCCAGAAAGGTTCTTTCTTTTGGCCCTTGTTGAGATTCAATTTTCGTGAACACTGCCCATCGGGTTCCGAAAATGAGTTCGTGGATATTGACTCCTTTTCAGATGCTGCTCTCGAAGTTCAGATGGAAATCATTCCTGGTGCTGCTGCTGAGCCCCCTACTGCTACTAATGACACTGCTGTTCCCCAGTCTGCTCATCCTCAAGAAGAGGCATCTCCCGAATTCACCAAAGAGCTTGAGCTTACTATTCATAGGGGTGAAAATCTCGTCCCAGACGCTCCTTTGGTCGAAGTTCGCGAAGCTCTTCCTGAAGGTCGAGATCCTTCTCCTTCTGTAGCTGCCTTCGACAAAAGTTTCGGTACGTTGCATCGTGGTGAATTGCTAAGTGTTGGCTGCGAGGTGGCTAGAAACAAAGGTGGCGCACCCAAGATTTTAACGCTTTGGAAATCGTCTGCGCTTATTGATGAAACAGGGGAGGGGGGTTCGGAACAATCGCTTCACTCACTTGGAGGAGCTGTTCGCGATTCCGGGAAGGAACCTCGCTCCTCTCTGAAGAAATCTTCCGCCTCCTTAGGCAAATCTTCATCGGGTCCGGGGAAGAAGGTTACTTTACAAAATCTAAGCAGACAAGGTTCAACTCTTTCCATTAGCTCTTGTGCTTCTCAGCTTTACGATTTTCTGCTCCTGATTTTTACCATGGAACTTTTCAGAGTTTAAGGACCTT
This sequence comes from Cenchrus fungigraminus, assembly GCA_036936925.1. Classification (NCBI taxonomy): domain Eukaryota; kingdom Viridiplantae; phylum Streptophyta; class Magnoliopsida; order Poales; family Poaceae; genus Cenchrus; species Cenchrus fungigraminus. Next base: position 14,234,533 of record CM072768.1, on the reverse strand, counting down.
CTTCGTTCGTACCCTCCGTCCAAACTTGCGAAGTTTCAAGAAGATTATGCTCTTAAATCTTCCATGCTTGGGAAAGTTACTGCTGAACGGCTCATCGATCAAGAGAAGGTGAACAAGCAACTATCTCATGAATCTAAAGAGCTTAAACGCAACTTTACTCTTGCTCAAGCTACGAATCTCGACCTCGAGAAGAAAGTAGCCGAATTGGCGGAAGCCCTTAAGCGTTGCCAGGACGAGAAGAAGGCTGCTGATGAGGCACTTGATGGATCTAAGAAGGATCTTGAGAAACTTGAGAAGACACATGACGATGATTTGCGGTTGATCGAGAATCTTCGCAAGGATCATGACAAGTCATTGAAAACTGTCGAAGATCTTCGCACAAACAATGCAGATCTGGCTAAGTCTTTGAGCAGTAAGGAACGAAGGATACAAGATCTCGAGAGAGCACTGACTGAGCAGAGGGAGGCTTCGGGGAGGAATGTTTCTGACATTATCAGCAAGTTGAAGATTTTGTTTTAAGAATACGAGAGATCTCTAAACGAATTTGGTGTTCGTCCTGCGCCGCTTCCTGCTGACTTAAGTCTTCCTGAGTTCTTGGAATGGATCGACGCTGAATTCAAAGCACTCCTGGAGGTTATCTCTGGTGCTAACGATTTCGCAGCGGCCTTCTCTGTAGAAAGCATCTTGAAGCTTCTTCATGACTTTGACTGTGCGGATCTCGTGAAGTTTCGTGAGAAACTTCCCCAATTTCCTGACGCCATGAGCACCTCAAGACTCTGTCCCAATGAATATGTTCAAGCTATCAGGTATAAATTCGCGAGAGAATTCTGGCTCACTAGCGGGAAGGAAGCTGTTAAGAACATTGCCCGGGCTAAGCTTGCTCAGGTTGGTTTTCTTAGAAATTCTTGTAATCTCTGCGAGTTCGCTAAATTTTTCCTATTTTTCTTATATTTCTTTCTTTGCTTCCCTCAGTTGCTTGAGGAAGAGAAGCAAGGAAGGGGCACTGCGCATTCAGAATCCTCTTCCGAAGATAATGAAGACGAAGAATCATCAGACTCAGGCGAGGAAGACTCTGGCGATAGCAGCGACGACGGCAGTGATGATGGTCATACCTCCGAACATGAGGAAGATTCCCCGAAGGTCGACATCACGGGCTAAACTCTGATGAACATTTGCCCTTCATGGCTCTTGTGTATATTTGTAACTTCGTTAAGATGTAACATTTTGCATGAACAAATTGTCTTGTAACTTTAACCTGCGCAGGTCCTGCAAGTTGGGCCTGCGCAGGATGTGGTGCCACTACGAATTCATCGTGGAAATGTATTTGTTAGTGGCGAAGCTTGGCGTTTGTTCAAGGAAGCTCATCCAGAGCAAGACTTCTCGGATTTCTGTCTTGAAGCTTAACTCAAATTTTCGATCGGCTGCTTTGATCTTTCTTCTTTTTTTCTTCTTCGAAAAGACAAGAACCCGACTACTGCGAGTTCGGGCCCTTCGCAAATCCCGAAGATGGAGCCCCTTAGCCCCATTACCAGTGGGCTCGACTTCGCCTACGCGAGCGATATTGTAGAAGATAGTAGCCGCGAACCAAGGCACATCGTTGAACTTTCGTTCTAGGAATTGTATTTCTCAATGTAATTGTTACGAAACTGTGTCGAAATTTTTATGCAACTAAGGCAATAAGGGCGTTTTGTTTGGAAAAAATGTCACCCTCCCCGACCTTGCCGTTTTGCATGAAAATTTTGAGGCAAGTTAAAGAAACTTTACTGTTCTTCGGTCACCATGATTATATACACTTTTGAGAAATTTTCGTGAGTTTTGAAATTACAAATACTAAGATGCAAGTCGACAAAATTTGTTTGCGAATTTTGTGGACTTGACCTGCTTGGCATAATTGCCTCGGTTGATACTGCAACCCTCAGTTGCTTCAACCACGATTTTCTACGAACCTTCACATGAGGCCCTTGCCCTTTTTACGAAATATATTCGCCACGGAAAGTTTTCATGAACCTGTATCAAGGAATTTTTAAAGAATCGACACATACACTCGACTGTCTACAATCGCCATCAACTATCATGATTTTAACTCAGGCTACAACTCATTGTTGTCTCGAGCCTTTTCGGTGGGAATCCCTTTGACGGTGCGATTTAGGCCACAACTTGTTGTTGTCTCCGGCCTTTTTGTGGGAATACCTTTGACGATGGGATTTGGGCCACAACTTGTTGTTGTCTCAGGCCTTTCGGTGGGAATCCCTTTGACGATGGGATTTAGGCTTTCACGGAGCCTTTTTCACAAACTCTTCCTCTTTTCACAATAGAATTCTGGCTATCAGGAAGCCTTTCACACGATCTTTTCTTTTTCGCTATGGAACTCTGGCTATCAAGGACCCATTCACACGACCTTTTCTTTTTCGCGATGGAACTCTGGCTATCAAGGAGCCTTTCACACGATCTTTTCTTTTTCACGATAGAACTCTGGCTATCAAGGAGCCTTTCACACGATCTTTTCTTTTTTACGATGGAATTCTTGCTATCAAGGAGCCTTTCACACGATCTTTTCTTTTTTACGATGGAATTCATAAAATGCGCGATTTGGGGGAAGACTCTTTTCATACATATATCACAAAGAGTATTTACATAGGATCCGCCTCGTTAAGAACCTTGCCTCTTGATTTAGAGCCCTCTTTGCAAGGAAAAGAGTACGGTCCTTCTTATTGTAATGCTTCTACGAAAAAGAAAGCTAATGTTTTTCCCCGAAAGCACTTATAGACACGTGATTCAGCTTTTTTGATTTTCCTAAAATGTAAAATTGCGAAAGAAGGAAAAGTACTCTAAATTAAATCTAGCTACTTCTGGAACTTTCAAGGGTAGTACCTTTTCAGGCTATCAGCATTCCACGAATATGGCAACTCTTCGCCAGTCTGCTCTAGCAAACGAAAAGCCCCTGGCATGTCTGTTTCTTTTGCTATGAATGGCCCTTCCCAAGATTCATGAAGTTTTCCCGGGTTCTCCCAGTTCTTCTTTCTTTTCAACACCAGATCGCCAGTTTTGATGTCCTTGCGAACCACTTTCTTGTCTCTCCATGCTTTGTTCTCTTTTTGGTACTTCTCAATGTTCTCAGCGGCTTCGAGGATTGTCAACTCAATCATATCTTTTTCCACTTTCTGATCAATTTCTTCAATTTCTTTTGCTTTCAACACTCTCATGCTCTCATTCTTGATTTCCTCGGGTGTCATTACCTCAGTACCGAAGAGTAGGCGAAAGGGCGTGAAACCTGTTGCTCTTGAAACAGTAGTGTTATGGGACCAAATCACTTTCAGCAATTCATCTACCCATTTACCCTTCTTCTGATCAAATAAGCACTTCTTGATTCCCAAAAATATCAGGTCATTTGCCCTTTCAACTACTCCATTGGACTGCGGGTGATACACTGATGAAAATTTCGCATGAGTACCCAGTGTCTTGCAATACTCTTTGAAAGTGTAACAGTCGAATTGTTTCCCATTATCGACAGTAAGTTCTAGGAACTCCAAATCTGCAGATTATGTTCTGCCATAAGAACTTCTGAATTGTTGGTGCTCTGATGTTCGCGAGTGGTTTTGCTTCTACCCATTTCGTGAAATAGTCGACAGCAACAGCTGCGAATCGGCAGTTTCCTTGAGCCGTTGGCAATGGTCCGACCAGATCCATCCCCCACCTTTGCAGTGGCCATGATGGTGGGATCAAGTGCACTGGCATTCAAGGTAAATTTTGTTGATTCGCCATTTTCTGGCATGCTTCACATTGCCGAACTAGCGCCTTCGCATCTATGTTTATGGTAGGCCAATAGAATCCCTACTTTATTACTTTACCTGCTAGAGCCCTGGTGCCTATGTGTGAACCACAGAATCCACTATGAATTTCTTTGAGAAGTTCAAGGCCTTTTTCGGAGGTGATGCATCTTAGCCAAGGCTCAGTGACTCTCGATTTGTACAGTTCTCCGTTTACCACTGCGTAGCCCCTTGCCCTTTGTTTTAACCTTTTTTTATTCCAACTCATCTTGTGGTTCATAATGGCCTCTCAGATAAGCCATGATTTCTGCTCTCCAATCGGGAGTTTCCACAACATTCACGGTTTTCGGCCTTGGTTCCTTGATGGATGGTTCTTTGATGATTTCGAAGAACACATCAGGAGGCAATTCTTGATTTCTGGCTGCTGCTTTCGCCAGTTTGTCTGCTTCGTTGTTGTCATCTCTTGGAATATGTTGCACTGAATAACCTTTGAAATGCCTTTCCATTTCTCTGACCTTTTCAAGGTATTTCATCAAGACAGGATTCCTTGCTTCACTTTCTTTCTCGATATGTTCTTGAATAACTTCAGTAGATGTGGTATCGGGTTCTCCTGGCAGTAGAAATCTTGGCATGTCAGACTTGAGATATGGCACACCACTTCTATTTTTAAAAAATGACATCAGACACTTCTGCTGAAATTGATCAATAGCTTCCTTCAGTTGCAATTGCTGTTCTGCAGATAGCTCCTCTATGGTGACATCCATGACATCTTGAATATCAGGCATCTTGATCAACTAAATTGTCCCACTGGGCGTGCCAAAAAGTGTGTTGACGTGAAATCAGCACCTCACGCCAAGCACACAGCAAGCCGAACAAAGCTGGCTTAACACACGTGCTGAATCCGAAGCGTGCCAGTCAATTTTCCCTGAAACTGACAAAGGATGAAAACAGTTAGATAAAACCTGGAACTTGCCGGGTGGTACCAGACAGTTCCGTATTTACGTACAAAGCCAATCAAAAACGACATATAGCTACAACAAGCTATCTGTCAGCAATTTGAATATCATTCGGGAGCTCTAAAACATGTAAACAGGATATAGCAAAATGCATGACGTAAGCTTGATGAAAGATCGGTCTTTGTGTAAACAACATTGCAACGCGTGATCATGACCGATTATCAAGGATAAATCACAATAAAATAAATAAAGGTGAAGCATGATTATAAATTCACAGTAAACATGCATGCATAGGCCAAAAGCACTAGTCTACCGCATGTCTAGGTACTTTCAAACCCGTCGAGCGTGACAACAAACAAGTTAATCCACCGCATGATACGACTTATTTGAAACCATGCCACCAACCAAGAGTAGATCAATCCACCGCATGATACAATCTAAACATGGAAGGCTAAAAGCATACATTATTTAAAACAAACTTATGAACACGTTTCACTTGTGGCAGAGTTGCCGAATACAGCTGTACATCCGATTCCGGTTCCGTGGAGAAGGAACAAACTATGCTAGATCAACACGCTTGAACCCGCAACATGTGGCAATCTAGATTGATTCGAGTTCGGCTATTAAAGAGCACGTGATCCATGCACCCATTCGATTTGAAGATTTGAACACGCATCATGTGAATCACAAATAAGATAGAGCCAAATCTAGTCAATCTAAATTGGGCAATAAAAGTGTTACATGAATTAAACATGAAGCAAAATCCAAAGCAACACGTGGTAACTTAATGAATCTATTAGATCTTGCCAAATCTAATAGAGCCGTTAACTAGCTCCAAGCTAGATCTTAGCCTACCGCATGGCTCATGATCTAATAAGAAACCCTCTTGAACCAAGCTTAAATCCACCGCATGATACTAAGCATGGTAACAAGACTATTTGCATCACGGTCTAAATCCTCCGCATGATACTAGACATGATACAAGGTTGCCGGTACTTACGGAGGTCGACGGATCGATGGCTCCTCTCGAAGAACTCAACGACTCGACTAAAGGACTCGAAGGTTGGCACGGGGCCGGTTTGTTGTGAAATTGTTCGATCCATATTACAAACACTAAGGGTTCATATTTATACCCTTGTCCTAACACGACTCCTAGTCGACCACGAGTACAACATTTATTGCCTAAATTAATGCCCCGGCGCCAATGTTCGTCTTGCACCCGTCATCAATTTGTCCCTTCCTTATATTCGGGCCACGTCATCACGTATTTTCAAATGCTTCCTCTTCCAAGCCCAAAACAGCCCTTCTGCCGAATGATGGCGTGCTCCCGACTGCAGGCATCTTTACCGAATTATTTCCCGCCGAATGGTGTTTTCTTACCAAACTCGGCCCACAAGTCAATCTCTTTCCTGTACCAAGTTTTGGTGTTAACATATGCCCCTTCAATTACGGGATAAAAGTGATTTTATTCCGTAATTGGCCATAAATGCTCAACGTCTCCAAGCCGAATCCGTTCAACACCCGTTCTTTCCTCTCTCAAACCGTTGGAGTTTTCGCCCAGATCCAAACCCTAGTTCATCAATCCTTCAAGCTTAAATTTTCAAATGGCGAACCAAGACCAGGCTCTTCAGGTAAATCTCATCCTCCTAAGGCCCATTCGGTATTACTTTTTCGAATTTCATCTCAGATTTTTCCTCTTGCCCTTTCTTGTCCTTGATAGGCTCTAGCCGCCGAAATCTTGATTCCCATCGAGGACCAATCACTATCTTATTTCCTCGGGCCTGTGGGAAACTCCGACCCCTCTGAGTTCATTGCAGCCGAAGCTCAGAGGATCCTTTTCAAGGTAGCTTTGTCGAAACCCCATGAATGGCAAGATGCTTTCAAGAACTGGCCCCTGCCCCCAATTGCAGGCTGGAGAAACTGATACAAGAGAATGCTTGATGATGACAGTGTCAAGACAAGCAATTGGGACAGCCTTCGCATCGCTCATTGCTTGGAATTATCCATGGCTGAAACACCAAAAAATGAGAATCTTCTGATTGCAGCCTGCCATTTTTGGTCGAATGGTGCCAATGCCTTTCTTTTTGGCCATGGGCCAATGTCTCCCACTTTGGCTGATGTATACATGATAACCAGCCTTGATGTCACAGGATCCATATACCCACACAAGTACAAGGGCTCCTCCAGGAAAACAGGAGTGAGAACAGGGGTCAGATATAAGAGATATATCCAAAACCATATGTCTGATGGCCCTTTATCAGAGGTTGAGTACAGAGCTTTCCTAAACATGTGGCTATGCAGATTCATCTTTTGTGGCAAAGCCAATGAGCCAACCCTGAACCACATTGTTATGGCTGAGGACCTGGCTGCTGGTCACCCTATTCCTCTTGGAAAGTACCTCCTAGGAAGTGTATACCATATGCTTCATCAGACCACCTACCTGATGCACACTAGCCAAAAGATCTCCTGTGTTAATGGCCCCTGGTGGTTCATTCAGATGTGGCTGTAGCTATACATGTACCAGATTATTGGTATTGACCTCAACAACCGGCGCTTTCCTTCAGCCAACTACAAGGAAGGGGAAACCCAGAGCACCAAAGGTTGCCAAACTTATGGAGAAGCTGCCTCAACTGTGTCCATCAACAAAAACATTGGCCAACTTTTTGAGCTCTTCTTCAGAGGTTTTGCTAATCCTCTTTGGCTCCCATATCTGAATAATGATAACTTGACTCTTCCTTGTGAGTTTAGTTTTGAGGCTGGATGTAATGATGTAAAATCTATAGCAATTTTCAATATCTTCATTCATCCATGCATCCTGCCAGCAAAATTCAGTGGAGGAAGGCAAAATCAGAACACCTTTGAGTACTACCAACCAAATATGATGGCCAGACAACTAGGATGCGGCCAAGTGCCCCCAAGGCTATTCCTCCATGAATTCCTCAAGCCCAGAGAGGATATCAAGGAATCCCTGCAAGCAAAAAGGGTCTTTGAGTATCAGTGCAGCTCAACTGTTTATGCACCCAGGCCTTTTGTGCCAACAACAATAGCTCATCCCTCTTTTACTTCTTGGTGGCACGAACTTCATGATCACATCTTCAATGTGCCAGTACATCCTCTTTGCCTAGAACTAATGCCTGATTTCCATCCAATTTCAGAGGTAATATACTTATTTTCCCCTCTTTTTCAACCATGTCTCTTTTTACTGATCAGGATTTTTTGCCATTTTCTGCAGGATACAGTACCTGGTCCTCTTGCCAGGACAATCTCCTACAACATTGCAGGCCCAATCTCTGCTTTGGGATATCAATCTCCCACACTGGCTCAACTGATGTCCAGATATACCACATCAGACCCAACTCTCATCAGTTCAGCCTCTGACAAAAGGAAAGCTCCATCCCTGGTTGCTCCTTCAGCTGCCAAGAAGAAAAGAACATCCAAAAGAGTTCTTATCCAGGTTAAAATCTTTTCCTTCCTGAGTATAAAACCACTTTTCATCCTGATCATCTTTATCTTGTGTAATTTTAGACCAGAACTCAGCAACCAATAACCATTACAGAATCTGCCAATACTTCATCTACTGGTAAAATTTTCACCATCTTATTTTTTCAACCATTTTCTTCCTTGGACCTTACCCTCCACTTATTAGTTGCAGAGGAAACATTGGTGAGCCAAACTGTGGGGAGTTCTTCTCCTCAACATGTTTTAAATCCGGCTTCACCAAGGATCCAGCCAACCTCTCTTCAAGCAGAAGCTCCAGCCTCACCAAGGATCTAGCCATCCTCTTCTCAAGTAGAAGCTCCAGCTTCACCAAGGATGGATCCATCTTCTCCTCAGCCAGAAGCTTCAACCTTACCAAGGACTCTACCAGCTTCTCCTCAGCTAGAAGCTTCAGCTTTACCAAGGACTCCTCAAGCTTCTCCTCAACTGAACATCCAAGAGCCCCTCCTTGAGCCTGAAAAACTTCCTTCCCCAACTCAGGAAGCCAGGAATGATGTAAGCATGAACACCTACCTTTCCAATCTTTTATATTCAATGAATCACCACTAATTCGGCAAGAAAAACTTTTTCAGGAGGAAACTGCATCATCACCACTCTACTCCTTTGTTGTGGATGATTTGATTGCCGAAAAAGGGGATGAAGCATCTTCCAGTCAGGCTTTATCGGAGAAAAATCAGGCAAAGTTGAGGGAAATTCTTTCCCTGCTACAAAAGGATGTTCAAGATCAAGTCAAGGATGCTGATCTTTTAAGAGAAGCACTTGCACTCATTGATCAAGACCTCCCAGCTGACATCAAGGCTTCTTTAGAACCTGTTTCCAAGCTGGATGACCACTTTGTAGAACTTATCCTCTCAACCAGCTCTGGAACAAGAGCAAGCTGCAAACAAGCAATCTATGAAGGATTTGCACACCCAAATGCAGAATCATAAGGAACTGCTAACCAAATTGCAGCCTGAACTTGAGCTAAAAAAAGTTAGAAAAGCTGAATTGGAAGCTGAGCTGAGAATCCTGACAGCTGAAATTGAAGCTGGTGAAAAGAAGATGGCTGAACTTCCTGAATCCATGGAGAAGATACGACAAGAAGCCACAGCAACCATGACTGCAGGAAAGCAGCTCAAGACAAAGCTCTCGACTTTGTCCAAGACCCAAGAAGCTGACCAAAGATTATTGGAGGACATCAAAAAGATGATATCAGATGCCTCTAATGTAATCTCAAAATACTTGGGTGTATGATTGTATCAAACAATTTGTAACCGAATGCCTCATCGTCCTTGTAATTTTGCTCACCATAAGCTTTTACTTTCAAATATTTGTCTTGCCTTACTTTGACGAGCAATTTCTGGACGATCCATTCGGCAACTTTGGCCAAACAGTGTCAGACCCGAAAAGCAACCCGACCGCAACTCAGCCGAATTTCAACCAGTCAAACCGAATACGACCCAGCTTGAATCCCAAACGACCCGACGACGGTTCGGTTAAGGGAGTCTCTCCACTTCCCAAATTTCTTGGGATATGCACCACGATCTCCGGCCACGATCTCTTTGCCAGTCCCATAAATAAGAACCTCGGGTGCCCCTAGCCTTTCACCAAGTCTTCTGCTTTCAAGCCTTTGCCAATCTAAGCTTCTCCTCTCTAGTACTAGTACTCCAAAAAGCTCCATGGCAGGCAGCAGCAACAGGCGCCGGGCCAGCGACGAGGCCGAAGGGAGCCGCACTGGTGCTTGCTGGAGGTGGTGATCGTCGATTTCTTTACATCTCTTTCTAGATGTCTTTTTGTTTCTGACGATCCTCTTCGTGTTTCCAGGCTCATCCAATGGAACCCTGCTCCTGCACCAGCCACGACCCCGGCCATGGTGGGCGATTCCTCGGGATCGTCTGGCCGTTCCCACTCCTCTAGCTCGCGCTACGATGATCTTGCCGCCCGCAGGTTCAAGGCGGAGCGCGATGAAACCCGGCGCGAGTTGGAGGTCGTCTCCAAAAAGGCCAGAATCGTCGAGCTCGAGTGGAAGCACCAGCGCAAGCAGCTGCTGGAGGCCATCGACGGTGAATCTTGTGATTTGTTTAATCTCAACTCAACTTTGAACTAACCGCCATTGCTCCGTGATTGCTGCAGATCACGACGCCGAGCTCAATTGGCTGAAGACGCTGGTGAAGAAGCTGGCGGACAAGGTGAACGCACCCGGAGACACACCGGAAGCTCGCCTTGGCGTGGTGGAAGACTGCGTCGACGAGGTGGCCCTCCACGGTGTCCGCCTGGGCACCACCCTGGGCCTGGCTGCCATGGCGACGCACACCGGCGTCGACTACTCCACGCGGCCGCGCGGCTTCTACGGTGGCGCGCCGGAGGACGTCGACGACATCGAGGTCACCCTGGAGCGCCTCGACGGCCACGGCGATGCCATTGCCGATTCCATTCATCCCCAGTCTGTGTTGAATAGGCTTTTTGATTAGTTTGTACTAGGGATGTTGGAATTTCGGCAATAAATATGAAATTTTATCTTCTGCATTTGTCCCGTAATGATTTCCTTTGATTTGTGCATGCGAACCTTTACTATTTTGAATGCATTCGGGAACTTTTACTCTAGCTGAATACGCACAAACTCTTGTCCCTTGGCGTAGAATCCGCAGAAAATCCGTATTCGGGAACCATGAACACTGTTCATTGAAAAAACCTTCGCATTCGGGGAGAAACCCCGCCGTTTGGTATTCCCATTAATGCACGCCAACCAGTCATCACCCCCGATGCGTTCTCACGGCTAATAAAATAGCCCCCTTGGTGCTCTACAAATCCACTCGCATACACTTCCATCATTTCACGTCCTCTCATCCCCTTCTCCAGAGAAAAAACCCCCAAGGCCATGGCGGATAAGGGAAAACTGCCAGTCGAGGACAGTGCCCCATCAAAGAAGCGAACCATTCGAGAGCAATCTTTTCTTCTCAACCCTTTTTCTTGTTCTCGAATTCAATGTCATGATTCACCTTCCTTTGTTTTCAGCCTCGACTTGCTACCAGAGGAAATCCTTGGAACTGAAGAAGTTCCTGAGCACATCCTTTCCGATTCCTCTGCTGAAGAAGAAGACGCCACGCCGGAACAGAGAACCAACCATCAACTGCGCCGTCGCATCCGGCATCTAGAACACGACCTGCGGGACATCACCGCCCGCTGCAGTGCCGAACGCGAACGCCGCATGAGCTTGGAGGCATTGGTAGGGGGTAAGATCCTCATCCTTATTTGATTCTCATGCCTAAGTTTCAGATCCCATATTCAACGAGAATCTATTCCCCTTCTTCAGATGTTTCTGACAGGTACAACAACCTGAAAGCCTCCTGGGACAGCCTGATGGAAGCTGCAAATCACGGCAACCCCCGAAGCTTCTACGTTGCTGTTACGGTGGTCCTGGAGCAACTGAAGAGGGAAGAACTGAAGAGGAGAAACGCAGAGTCAAAGAAATGAAGCATACTTTCGCTTCTTCCTCGAGGCCTTCTTCTTCCCGCAGGCTTTCTCTTGTAATCTTAGGCGGTTGGGTTGCCAAATAAAGAAGCTGCAAGAAACGTTTGTAATGTAGAACATTTTTTATGCTAAGGGCAATACACTTTAGTATTGGCCATCTCCTTCTGTCAGAATTTTGCTATGAAGGTGGCTTCTTTCCCGAACGCCGACTGTTTTCATGCTTCTGTGGCTTGTAATCTTGATGCTTGTAATCTACGATCAACTTCAATACTAGGATAATATTTCTTCAAGTATCTCCCGTTTATAGCAGCAGTAAACTCTTCTCCTAGTAAAGTTTTCAAAATATACGCATTTCCAGGCGTACACCTGACTACCTGAAAAGGACCTTCCCAATTCGGGGACCATTTGCCGAACGTACTGTATTTAGTTCCAATCGGCAGTAATGCTTTTCAAACTAAATCTCCTTCTGCAAATTGCTTGACCTTTACTTTCTTGTTATAGTACTTAGCAACTCGCATCTTGTTTTTTCTCAATATTTTCCATGCCCTAAGACGAATCATATGCAAATCCTCTAATTTGTCCATCATTAAGTCACTGTAATCCTTGGAACTTAAATCCTTTTGCAAAACTACTCTCCTTGAGTCTGATTGCATTTCCCATGGCAAAACAGCATGATGCCCGTAAACCAACTCATAAGGAGATGTTTTTGTAGCTCCATGAGGGGCCATTTGGTAAGCCCACAAGGCTTCATTGAGTATCGAATGCTACCTTTTTGGCTTCTGATCTATCTTCTTTTGTATAATCTTGATCATGATCTTGTTAGAAGCCTCTGCCTGACCATTAGCTTTGGCATAATAAGGAGAAGAATTTAACAATTTGATCCTCATGCTTTCAGCAAATTCTCTGAACTCTGAAGATGTAAACTGAGTTCCTTGATCAGTTGTAATTGTTTGAGGAATTCCAAATCTGTAGATGATGTGCTCCTTGACAAACTCAACCATATTTTCTGATGTTACTTTCTTTAATGGAATTGCCTCAACCCATTTAGTGAAATAATCTGTTGCCAAAAGCACAAACTTATGCCCCTTGCTAGATGGAGGATTTATTTGGCCAATCAAATCTATACCCCATCCTCTAAATGGCCATGGCTTGATGATAGGATTCAAAGCTGATGCTGGAACTCTCTGGATATTCCCAAACTTTCGACAATCTTGACACCCTTTGCAATACTCAAAGCAATCTTCCAGCATTGTCGGCCAATAACATCCAGTGTGCCTGATAACCCACTTCATTCGATAAGCCGATTGATGCGCTCCACACAGCCCATCATGCACTTCACTCATCATCTTCTTTGCTTCTTCTTGACCCAGGCATTGTAGCAACACCCCATCCAATGATTTGTAATACAAACGTCCATCAAGAAGAACAAATTTTATAGCTTTATACCTGAGCTTCCTAGAGACCTTTCGGGATGGATTTTCCAAATAATCAACAATTTCTTTTCTCCAATCATCTTCTGCTAGGTCACTCCCGAAAGCACACACATCGTTGGCAAATACTTCTTGATTTTCTCTATAACCTGAAGCACTTTGAGCCAACATGTTTGCCTCTTCGTTTTGTTCCCTAGGAATATGCTGTAGAATCACCAACTGAAAACTTTTCAAGATTTCCTTGCACTCCTCGTAGTAATTCCCCAGGATATCATTTCTACATTCATATTTGCCATTCAATTGATCTATAACTAGCTCTGAATCTCCATAAATCTCAACTGAAATAGCCTTTGCTTCTTTCAAATATTGAAGCCCTCTAAGTAATGCTTCATATTCAGCTTGATTATTTGTGACAGTAGGTTGAATAGGGATAGCGAATTCAAACATCTCTCCTCTGGGTGAAATCAATAAAATTCCTACTCCACCACCTTTGCCACATGAGGATCCATCAAAGAACAAAGCCCAAGGGGTAATCTCAAGCAAATTAATTGATGGATCACGATGTTCAGTAATGAAATCGGCAATAATCTGTCCTTTAACAGCTTTTGCCAATTCGAATTTCAACTCAAACTCAGACAAAGCTAAAATCCACTTGCCAATCCTTCCATTCAAAATTGGCATAGACAACATGTGTTTAATTACATCAAATTTTGAATATACAACGCATTCGGCATTCAACAAATAGTGCCGAAACATTGTACATGAGTAATAAACACACATGCAAAGTTTCTCCATAGCCGAATGTCTTGTTTCGGGATCAAGCAGTTTTCGGCTAAGGTACGCAACTACTCTTTCCTTTCCCTCAAACTCTTGTATGAGGGCCGATCCAATGGTTTGGGTATCGGCCGCCACTTAAAAGGCTTATTCAATTGTGGAGGCACCAACACTGGTGGTTCCTTCATGTATTCCTTAATCTCATCGATAGCCTTTTGTTGTTCGTCACCCCATACAAACTTCCGATCCTTCTTGATCCTCAACAGTGGAGAGAAAGGCAACACCTTTTGTGACAAATTTGAAATAAATCTTCTCACAAAGTTGATCTTGCCGAGGAACAACTTCATCAATAGCTTTCATGCTTTTCTTGCCAACTTCTATTCCTCCTTCATGTACCAAAAATCCCAGGAACTCTCCAGCTGAAACCCCAAAGGCACACTTGTTCGGGTTCATCTTAAGCCCATGTTTTCGGGTGCACTCTAGAGTTTTCCTCACATCACCCAAGTGTGATTCATGATCCCAAAGACTTGATCACGACGTCGTCAATGTATATCTCCACAATTTTGCCGATCAACTCGTGAAAGATATAATTCATGGCTCTTTGATAAGTTGCACCGGCATTTTTCAACCCAAATGTCATGACAATCCACTCAAAAAGGCCTATATGTCCAGGACATCTGAAGGCTGTTTTTGATATATCATCTATTGCCATAAAAATTTGATTGTACCCTGCATTGCCATCCATGAAACTAATAACTTTGTGTCCAGCAGCGGCATCAACCAACAAATCAGCAACAGGCATTGGATATCCATCCATGGGTGTAGCTCTGTTTAGATCTCTAAAGTCTATGCAAACCCTCATCTTCCCGTTTTTCTTGTAAACAGGGACAATATTAGAGATCCACTCCGCATATCTGCACGGCCGAATGAAATTTGCTTCTATTAATCTTTCAACTTCCTTTTTCACATCGGCCAATACTTCATCCTTGTAGATCTTTCGGGGAGGTTGCTTGTAAGGCCTAAAACCAGGCTTGATTGGCAACTGATGCTCAACAATGGAACGATCTAAACCCGGCATCTCCGAATAATCCCAAGCGAAGCAATCTTTGTATTCTTTCAGTAGCTTGATCAACACTTTTCTGAAGCTTGAATCCAAATTAGCACTGATAAATGTCGGCCTTGGCTTGTCACCATCTCCAATGTCAACTTCTTCCATTTTGTCAGCCGACATAAATCCACGTCCTAACTTTCCATCCATTCATCAATTGGATTCTCCATTAAAAATTGCTATAAGAGCCGACTGCTTGAATCGGCTGTTGATCACTGCTGACTGGTTCAACAGGACCTTCACCCCAGTCCTTGCCTGAGAAGCAATCTATACCTTGATACTCCCAGAAGGCTGGTTCCACGTTAGCCACGTGTTGACGGTTAATAGTTATATCAAAGTTCGTTTAGACTTGCAAGCGGACAAGTCTCCTGTCGTAGTCAAGGGACCCTTCTTCCCTCGAGTGGTGAACCCAAGGTATCGAATCCGTGGAACAAATGTGTGACGCAAAAGATGATCTACTAAATCCAAGCAACTTCAATCTTCGATAAAGAGAAACCCTAATGCATCTAGATAAAGAACATGAAACTAATCTAATCTACTAAAGACCGGAGATAACAAAGAAAGATAGGGTAGATAAACTGATCTAGAGAGATCGGGTTAAGCCTTTTGTTGAAGTTCCAAGCAAGAGAAGAAGTAGCAAATCGAATCTTGTTAGAAGCCTCTTTAAATCGTGGTTTCCCGTCCGACTCCGAAAACATCCGCCTTTCGGAACCCTCGTTCTGTCACAACATATCCCTACTCATGCGGGTAGTCTAGGGTGAGTCCAAGGACAAGTCGAGTTCTTTCGGAAGATCCGGCGTGTACCTCTAGCCACCGCGGCTACAAGAACACCCTATGTGATCTATCTCGAGAATAGATCTAGAATAAGCAAAGCCGATCGAAAAACGAAATCTTCGAAGAAACACTTGATCGCTAGAAATAGATTCAACTTGATAATTCAACCATTACAATGATACATAAACAAGATCACCACCGGGATCCTACCTTGATCTTGCTTCTAGCTCCGGGAACTCCGACGTGGTCTTCCGTGCAAGGTTCCCACGTCGGCTAAGGAGACCCTAGTCAACTAGGTCGACCCTCTCCTCTCCGGGATGGTGTCCCTCTCTTCTCTGCTCCTCGGCGGCCGATGACGAATTAGATCCTCCGTGGCTCTCGACCCCGGGGCTATAAATAGCCTGAATGGCGGCTAGGTCAAAGGAGGGGGCAAATGGGCCCTGGACTGGGCTGGGCCGGCCGGCCTGGGCCGGCCGGCCTGGGCCCATCCATGCCCAGCCTGCGGCCTCCTTTGCGTGGTGTCAGTTCCCGAGTCTTCTAGATGCTTCCCCCTTCTGCATGTAGGCCCTTATCGTCAGTTTCTCTCTGAGTTGGACGTAGCTCCTTGTCTCGCAAGATTCGGCACTTTTCTGGTTAGGTCCTCGGAGTTTGTCATCTTCTCAGGTTGAGTCCCTGGCTTCTTGGAGTCAAGTTTGCTTCATTGCATGACTTGTACGGGCTTCAAGGTCTTATCATAAGGTGCTTGATGAACTTATCCCGATAGTCTTGCATTCAACGCTAAAACCCTGCATAAACACTAAACTCCAAAACCGACATGCACATGTGAACTTGTTATACCACGGGGGTTAGTACCAATGGATAAGGTATAAAACTTATGCCAACACTGAAGGTAAACTCATGGCTAGGTTGACGGATTTTCACCGTCAACATCTCCCCCATGCTTAAACCTTGCTCGTCCTCGAGTAAGCCTTCGATGGATATCATCGTTGCCCATCAATGTTTAAACCTTGCATTTGATCATACATGAGAAAACATAATGCTCTCGAAATTTTAATTCGTTAAAGTTCCATAATGTACTAGCCTTCATCTCTACGGAGGGTAGATTCTTAATTAAGCTTATCCCACGAGTATTAACATGCTCCCAAAGTTTGAATAGATCTCAGAATTTTTGAAATAAAGAATGAGATGAAGAAAAGCTAAACCAAGTTCACAAATTTAAATCATCTTGCATATTGCTCATGAACTCTCATCTCGCTTTGTCTCTCAAGCCTATATATTCCACTCCTTTCCCTCTCATCATATATATGTGGTAGGCTTTATATGGAGCTTTGGGAAAGTTTAGTCCTACCAAGATATTATAAATGAGATGTTGTCAAAACAAGACAAGCTTCTCATGGTCTTACCGAGATTCGTCAAAAAGGTCATTGGAAAATAATGTTATATCAAGGAGGGGAAAGAGAAAAATACACTCACTTGAGATGGGTGGAGATGTGCAAATGGCAAAGAGTGATCCCGAGGCACAAAGGAAGTCCTCGTTATCGGATTGCACATGGTTGGAAAACGAGTATGGATTTTTTAATCTTGAAGCCTTGAATTTCCTAATGCACTTTAGAGAACCCGGGAGTTCACTTTATTTTTATTTTTACACATACTCATATGTTTTCCTTTTTTTTCTCATATATCTCTTTCTTTCTCTCTTTCTTTCTTTCTTTCTTTCTTTTTCTCATTCATTTTTTTCTTCTTTTTCTTTCTCATAAATTTTTTTTTATTTGCTCCCCTTTGAACTCTAAAATTGCATCGTACCTACCTCCTCCCCCATGCTTAGACGTTGCTCGTCCTCGAGCAAAGAGGCGATAAATAAGGTAGGTACCAGAAATATTTTTCCTTGGAGAGATACTTGAATTCTTCAATGTTGGCACCGTCTTGCGATCTTCCTTGAATTGATGATCCATTCTAAACGATAGGTTGTGGTCAAGGAGGTAATCACAAAGGATGATATTTGGTTTTAAGGGTGGATATCCGGCGAGGTTTGTGAGATCTCCGATGTGGGGATACACAATGCACGGATAAAAGGATAGCAAAAAGATAGATACGCAAAAACGGAATGACCAGCTTCTTAGTCTCGGGCCAGAGAAATCATGGCCTGCAATAACTCACTCAAAAATAAATCTTGTACACTAAGGTTTATGCACTCAAATATATATTAGGCTCTGGATAGGTTGAGCAACACACAAGTGATATTTATGATAAGGTTAGCGATATTTTTGGGCATAAAAACCATCTTTAATCTATCTATAACTTGAGAGCACATAAAACACTATGGGTCTTTATTTTAATCATAACCTCCGCTAAAGATTAAGCTAGCATTTAGATAAATTCAGATTCGTATTTTCAGAGAGCACTAGCTTTAACATGCATAAATCAATTACAAAGATAAACAAAGCGGCAATTATAATCATATATCATCATGGCACAAATTTTGTAACTTTTCCAATGATGTAATCAAGGTGGTGTCTTTATTAATGGTGAAAACAAACTGTTGACGGTGAATTTCCGTCAACCTAGAGTACTTGTTATACATTGGTTTCGATTATGATTTGCAACTAACCCGCCACTAGGCATACTAATGATGTAACAAGTTCACACTTGCATGCCGATTTTGGAGTTTCTTGTTTACGCAGGAAATCTACGCTAAAGAGGAGACTTTCGGGATAAGTTCACCAAGCACTTTGGAAGAAGATCATGAAGCCCGACAAGAGTCAAGACACGCGATGAACATGACTCCAAATTACCCGAGGGCCGAAGCGTCAACGTGCAAGTCTTCAGGGACTCAACCAGAAAACAGCGAAGCTTGCATAGCAAGGATTCAAGCCTTAACCGTGAAGGAAACGACGTCAAAGGCCCACATGCAAGTGCACACAAATAAGGGATCACGCGAGAAGGAACCGGGGAGGAAACCGGGGCCGAACCGGGCCGAAATGGGCCTGGGCCGGCCTGCCTGGGCCGACCGGCCCAGCCCACTCCGGGGTCGGTTCGGTGCCCCCTTTGCCCTAGGTGTTCGTCTATTTATTGCCTCCGCCGCCGTCGGCCACCACATCGAACAAAACATCCTACCGACGCCATTGACCAGAACACCGCCGCCGCAAGATGAGGGAGAGAGTTAGATGAGCTCGTCGCAAGGATCAACGCCGGCGGAGAGAAGGAAGCAAGAGGAGGACTCCAAGCCGCTGGCCTAGGGGTGTTCCCAAGCTCCATCGCCGCCATCTTCATCGACGACGTTCTCCGGAGTCTCCATCACCCCTATGTGCTTCAATCCGTGTAAGATGATGGGGTAATGTCTCCGTTCATCCCTAGGGTTAGATGGATGCATGCTATGTGATCGCTACTTGATTCGTGGTTTCAATCTATTACTTTCATGTTGATTAAGGTTAGCTACCGTGTTTTTCGGGCGTATGATATCCGCTACTCCCATAGATTCCATCAACATACCGTGTCCATCATAGGTCTAGTCACGATTACCTTCGCGTAGTGATAGTACGAGAGGAGGGAAAGGGCGAAACCGTGGTCACAACCCCCGATAGATTGGTTTACCACTCTCGTGTAGTAGATGCATACCATGTTATCCTAGATCCTAGGGAGGGAACACTTATCTTTCTTAATCACTCTCTTGTGTTCACCCTTTACCATCTAGTTTAACCCTAGATTTGTTGATCAACTTAACTTAGATTAACTTAGGTTAGATTGTTTTACCTTTAGATTAATACTCTTTCAAAGGTTTTCCATTCAACTAGATTAGTACTTGGTTAAGCGCTAGTAATCCCCTTGCTCCGCGGATTGACAAGAACCTTGGGAATCCCGTGGTGAAAAAGGTGTAGGTCCGTACGCTTGCGGATCGTAGGTGGATACGAGTTTTATCCGTCAACAAGCCCCTTTTTCTGGCGCCGTTGCCGGGGAGCAAGCCAGTTTGCTACGTTTAATCTAGTATTAATTTTGTTGATTACTAACACCTAACCCTTATTTTCTAGAAAAAAAAACTTTTTTTTGTTTTCTTTCAACTTTTCTTGTGCCTAGATGGATTTGTTCACCTCACCATTGGAAGACGAAGAGATGTCGCTAAGGGAGCTAGCGATGCCGTCAATGGAAGACATTGAGATACGAAAATCAGATTTGATGCTTGCTACAACCCACTACGAAGTGAAGCCTGGAATCATCAAGTTAGTGGCGACAAAACCATTTAGAGGATTGGAGGATGACAACCCATATAGACACATTAAGGAATTCACGATGATATGCAACACGGTGCAACAAAAAGGAGTTCCGGCCGCTTGGTTCAAGTGGAATCTTTTTCCGTTCTCTCTCGAAGATGAAGCGCGAAGATGGTACACACTTGCGTCTGTTGAAGCAAAAGGAAATTGGGATGAGCTAGTGAAGAAGTTTCTTTTGAAGTTCTTTCCCATAAGCAAGGTCCAAGAATTAAGGAGGCAAGTGCTCACTTTCAAGCAAGGAGAGGATGAAGGAATTGATGAAGCATGGGACCGATTTAATGAACTACTTGAGCGAGGCCCGAACTTGGGATTTTCCGGTGACTTGATGTTGCATACCTTTTATTTTTCACTAACCCCTAACTCGTCTCGTTTTGTAAGCATGTGTGCAGGCGGTGATATAATGGATAAAACAATTAGTGAAGCCGCACAAATCTTACAAAGGATAAGCAATGGACAAAGAACGCAACGAAATTGGCAAAGATGTTGTCGAGAGGAGCAAAACAACAAAAGCAAGCCCAAGGTGCTTGCTGAAATTTCTGAAAAAGATGAACTGGAGGTCAAGAAAGATGAACCGACCGTACAAGAAATTAAGGATCCACTTCCCAAGGTAAGAGAAGTCATTTCGGATGTTAAAAATGTTGAAACTAACATGAATGTAGGCCGAAGTATGTGGAATACTAGACCATTGGCGGAGTTCATTCAATCCGGTTGGATTCAAGTCGATTTTGCCCCACTAATCAGCTACCGAAGGAAGGAGGAACGCCGACACGTTGCCATACTAGTTGAAGATATTTTTGATCAAGAGATGAGTGGAGAGTCGATCCAAAAGATATTTGAAGAAGAAAGAGAAGAAGATGATGAAGGATGGATCGATCAATTTGACAACTCAAAGATTTGCAATAAAGGAAGAGAAGAGTACAACCGTGATGAGCCTAGTGACTCAAAGGATAAATGGGAGGAGATAGGACTCAGGCTAGAAGATGAATGGGAAGGGGTTGACATAGATCAAGTACTCCAAGAAGGCCCCTCCCCACAAGGTGATAGCTTGTGTGCTATTGAAGCCTACACACTAGCAAATCAAGACATGGAAGTACTCAAGGATGAAGAAAAGATTAAATCAACAATGAGCGATCTTGACGACATGTGGTACATGGAAGATAAAGAAAGCAACATACAAGACTTTGAAGACGAAGATTGGGATGACAATGAAGACTTCAAAGAAGAGACAAATGCAAATGTAGTTGATGGATTACACGTTCCACATGATGAGATGGAGGGGATGCAAAAAGGTAACAAAGAGACACCTTCACTCGTTGAGATTGATTCGCCTTCAACACCGCTAGATGAACCAAATATCACTCTTGTTGAAAAGGTTCTAAGGCCAAGGTACGCGCTGAAATCTCAAGATATTATTGGTATTGATGTTGATAAATTCAAATACTCATGCTCAACCAATAGTATGAATGATAGTTTAATGTCTATGCCTTGTTCCAATAGTGATCATGTTGATAGGCTAGATTTTCTTGAGAATGAAAAAGAGGAAACATTTATGTTTGATCCAATTAATCTCACACCTAAAGAACCTTTGCCTAATGATGAGCTAAGTGCTATGCATGAAACATATGCTTCTTTTATTTACACCTTGACTTGTTGCTACAATTCACATGTGGTGTTAATTATGAATGCGTATGTTTACAATAAGTTTTGTAAATCTCGATCATGCTTTGCGCTGGGTCAAGCTAATGACCTTAAAGAAGAACATGTCAGGAGAAGGCCCGATTTTCACTAACCATGTAGACAAGGCTTGAATAATGAAAAGAGAAGTCATGCTTAAAGAGTTGCAAGATAAATCATCAACCTCTCTAAATCCCGCAATGGATGCTGCTGTCTTCATAAATTTGAGAGCTTGTTCAGAGGTGTACAAATGGAGAAAATGAGATATCCAGAAGCTCCATCAAGTTACCATTCCAACGCATCAAGAACCAACAAGTTTGAAGACCCGTGCGAGGAGTTATGGAGAAAACATTGAGCGTTGCGCGTTCTGAAATTTCAGGACAGATTTCATCGCTGAAGTAAAACGGACGTAACTCTCTTGTCCGGAGTCCGATATGGGCAAATGAAGACTCGTTGGAAAGGAAATTTTGTGCACTGTGCAATGGAGTAGAGCTTGAGTATACTTTCTGTTCTGGACATTAAAAAAAATTCATGGAGTGAAGGCAGCACCAAAGGATGATAAAGAAGGAGATAACGATGAAACAAAAGGATGCTTTGGGCAAGTCTTCTATAAGTGATCAAGCACAACATGGGAAGTAAATTAAAGCTGCATTGGTACCTTTTCTTCTTGCATGAAGGGCCATGGCGATGCGACGAAAAGAAGGTATGTGAGAAAGTCGAGCTTTATGACTTTAAATGAAGCGCTTTTCGGGAGGCAACCCGTTTCTTTATATTTTTACTACTTTCTTAGAGAAAATAAAGAATGGCACTATCTTATGATGATCAACTTGTGGTTATTAATCTATGTTCAGTTTTCCTTTTTAGAACCACCACCATGTTCATGATCATATTTATTTGCATGCATCGCATTTTGTTATCAATGCGATGTTTCTTTGTGTATACATGTTTTGCACATAGTTGGCTTGGTTGTTTTATATACTTAATGATGTATGCTTCTTTTTCCATGTTAATACTTCATAAGGCATTATGAGTATTTTCCTTTTGTGATCTTGTGTAAACGTGGTGTTTAAACAAGATCGTGGACCATCATCGTTAAGTTCAATAAACCTAGCTAGCTTTTCATATGTTTTCATGTTGCTTTGGTTAGTTTATAAGCTTTGCAATGCGCTTAATTTTTCTTGTGCTATAAGAGTTATTGATTTAGGGATAGACATGGTGTTTTAACCCTTGATAAATAAACCTTTATGGCTATGGAGAAATTCGGCAACCAAGTTGTAAACATGGTGTTTAGAACTAGGTGAAAACATTGTCTTTGTTTATATGCTTTCCTATCATGTGCATACACACCTTGCACCACGTACACTCATTAGGTTTTTATTCCTCATTAGACTAATTATGCCACAAGTTAAGAATCTTAGGAGACATTGTTGGATTGTTGGCAATTCTATCTACTCCCAACCGTCACCTTGGGGGTAGAATGTGCGTTTAAAACATTTTGCAGGCAAGATAAAGACTCTCACTACAAGGAAATTGAAGGATGGCTAAGATAAAAATGCTTTGTCTTCTTCTTCCATGACTAGCAAAATGCTAAGCATGGGGGAGACCCTGAATCTTCAACACGGAAGTGCAATATGACGCTCTAGAAGATAGAATGATCAAGATCATTAACGTCTCCGGATCAATGTGCAAGAAGCCACCGATCTCATCAAATTCTGCATGGTCTCGAAGGGAAAACACTGGATATTTTTGGATATTTAGAAGCCCCATGAAGTTATGATTCCAACAAATCAAGAATCAAGACAATCGGAGGTTCCTACAAGCGGTTATGCCCGAATCACCGAGTGCAACACGTCCTGAAATCAGTTTTGGACAGCACGCAGCGCTGAAGTAAAACGGACATAGCTTCCTTGTTTGAACTCCGTTTTCGATGAATGACCACATGTTGGAAAGGTAATTTCATAAACTTTTCAATAGAGCTATATTTTGATATATGTTCTGTTCTGGACAGAGGGGGAAATCCATGAAAAAGAGACAGCAAGGGGATGATGAGAACAAGAAAGAGGAGATGGTGATGACAACATTGAAGAGAAAGGCGACCAATGACTCCATTAAGCATACAAGATCAAATTCAGAAGTTTAGGAGCGTTGATAAATCAAGACAAAAGCAAAAGCCACGTCGATATATGGAGATGTCGGAAGAAGGCAACGAAGAATTACAAAGGATGGTAACATCTCCATGTACCTTCTCTTTTCCAAACACAAATGCTTGTAAGTATGCCTTCAACCTCAACTAGGTGCAACCTTTTGTTTTTCTCTTCCAACAATAACATGGCTACTAGGAGGACAACCTAGGTTTCTTTTTACTTTCAATAGATAGGCATGACCATGTGTTCACCTCGATGTTTTATATTTCCTATGCTTACGGAAAGATGATGAAAGTTGCCGCTTTGTTTTACCTACATGAAGTTATACATGTCTTGGCTAATTGCTCTCTATAATATGATCTGAAATTAATTTAAATACCGGCTCTTTTATTTGTGGAGGTGAAATGACTATGCTCTAGACCCACATACATATCTTTGCTCTTCGATTTAAGTTTATGGATAGCCGGGTAACTTGTTGTTTTTATGAAAACTTAACTTTTATGCTATCTACATGTTTGTGATGCTCTTGCAATGTTCTACCTACCAAAGCCATATACATATATGTTTTATGATAACAAAACCCGTAGATTGCAAACATATATTTTGATGAGTTGGATTAGGATTGATTTCTATGTTTCGAGACTAAGAAGCTGGTCATTCCTTTGTGTAACTTTTTCATGCTAGCCTTTTTGTCCATGCATTGTGGGTTTTCACATCGAAAATTTCACAAACTTCGCTGGGCATCCACCCTAAACCAAAAACATCTTTTTGTGATCACCTCCTTGTCCACAACCCAATTTGAGTATGGAGTAAAATTCTCGATGGAAATTCAAATATTCCACAATATTATGGAATTTATACTTACTTTAGCAGTCATTTCCCCTCTCTTTTATGCTCGAGGACGAGCATCATTCAAGCATGGGGGAGGAGTCATTCTCTGACACAAATGCTATGTAAGTATTATGTTGCAAAAAGTTTTGAGGAGCAAAAGGAAAAAAAGGAAAAAAAATGAAAAATGAAAAAAAATATGATAAGAAGAAAATAAAAGTAAGAAAAATAGGAAGAATAAAGTGAAAAAAAAAGAAAGAGAGAAAAATGAGAAGGAAATAAAATAAAGAAAAAATAAAGATGCTCCTCGGTTCTTTTTGCTTCATAAGTTCTCAAGTGCCTTGATGACACATCCATACTCAAATCTTCCAACCATGTGCAATCCGATGACGAGGACTTCACTCGTGCCTCGGGATCATCCATTTGCCACTTGCACATGTCCACTTATCTAAATGTGTGTGTTTCATCCCTCTCTCTTTCCAACATTTATTTTCCATGGCCTTTTTGACGAGTCTCGGTAATTCCAATAGATCTCTCTCTTAATTTGACAATATTTCGGATGTATGTTTTGCTAGGATTGTTTTTAACCTTCCAAGCTCCACATAAGCCTTCCACTATCACATATGAGTAGAGTAGGTTGAAAATAATCTAGTATAGGCTTGAGTGACTTGATGAGATGAGTGTTTCCATGAGCTTTTGCAAGAGATTTTCACTTATGTTGGATATGCATCTTTTTGAAAATCTTCCATGTGACAAGGTAATGGTTTGAAGTTCACTCAAGTTTGAGAGCATCGTGTTACATGTGGCTTGTTCTTTATTGTTAGTATATCTTCCATAATGAAAAAGAAGCCGGTCACAACTTGAACTTTAAAAATAAATTCTTAAGAGAGAGCAATTTGTCTCGTCATGAATGACTAAGTGCAGGGATGGCATTGGAAGCCAACGCTGATTTCCCTTTTAAGCAAGGATTACTTACTCAAGGATGAGCAAGGTTTAAGCATGGGGGAGATGTTGACGGTGAATTTCCCTCAACCTAGAGTACTTGTTATACATTGGTTTCGATTATGATTTGAAACTAACCCGCCCCTAGGCATACTAATGATGTAACAAGTTCACACTTGCATGCCGATTTTGGAGTTTGTTGTTTACGCAGAAAAACTACGCTAAAGAGGAGACTTTCGGGATAAGTTCACCAAGCACTTTGGAAGAAGATCATGAAGCCCGACAAGAGTCAAGACACGCGATGAACATGCCTCCAAATGACCCGAGGACCGAAGCGTCAACGTGCAAGTCTTCAGGGACTCAACCAAAAAACAGCGAAGCTTGCATAGCAAGGATTCAAGCCTTAACCGTGAAGGAAACGACGTCAAAGGCCCACATGCAAGTGCACACAAATAAGGGATCACGCGAGAAGCAACCGGGGAGGAAACCGGGGCCAAACCGGGCCGAAATGGGCCTGGGCCGGCCGGCCTGGGCCGACCGGCCCAGCCCACTCCGGGGTCGGTTCGGTGCCCCCTTTGCCCTAGGTGTTCGTCTATTTATTGCCTTTGCCGCCGTCAGCCGCCACATCGAACAAATCATCCTACTGACGCCATTGACCAAAACACCGCCGCCGCAAGATGAGGGAGAGAGTTAGATGAGCTCGTCGCAAGGATCAACGCCGGCGGAGAGAAGGAAGCAAGAGGAGGACTCCAAGCCGCTGGCCTAGGGGTGTTCCCAAGCTCCATTGCCGCCATCTTCATCGACGACGTTCTCCGGAGTCTCCATCACCCCTATGTGCTTCAATCCGTGTAAGATGATGGGGTAATGTCTCCGTTCATCCCTAGGGTTAGATGGATGCATGCTATGTGATCGCTACTTGATTCGTGGTTTCAATCTATTACTTTCATGTTGATGATGCTTTGATGATTAAGGTTAGCTACCGTGTTTTTCAGGCGTATGATATCCGCTACTCCCATAGATTCCATCAACATACCGTGTCCATCATAGGTCTAGTCACGATTACCTTCGCGTAGTGACAGTACGAGAGGAGGGAAAGGGCGAAACCGTGGTCACAACCCCCGATAGATTGGTTTACCACTCTCGTGTAGTAGATGCATACCATGTTATCGTAGATCCTAGGGAGGGAACACTTATCTTTCTTAATCACTCTCTTGTGTTCACCCTTTACCATCTAGTTTAACCCTAGATTTGTTGATCAACTTAACTTAGATTAACTTAGGTTAGATTGTTTTACCTTTAGATTAATACTCTTTCAAAGGTTTTCCATTCAACTAGATTAGTACTTGGTTAAGCGCTAGTAATCCCCTTGCTCCACGGATTGACAAGAACCTTGGGAATCCCGTGGTGAAAAAGGTGTAGGTCCGTACGCTTGCGGATCGTAGGTGGATACGAGTTTTATCTGTCAACACAAACTGAATACATGCTGAAAATAAACAAACACACTTGCTGAAATTGAAATGAAAACTGAAAATATTACGCAAACACAAACAAACAAAAGCTGAAAATTACAGAGAAAGGGAAAAGGAAAGAAAACTAAAGTTCCTTCTTCTTCTTAATCCTCCGCCGGTGGTTGGTGTTGATAATCTTGATAGTTGCACCCTTGCTCGTAGTAAGGTTGGACATCCCCTCCAACGAATTGATCCGGCTCCACTAGGTGAAGGCGTCCAAGCTCATAGGCAATATTTGCATTGCCCTCACCAAGTTGAGCCGCGTTGGTTTGGATGGCTGCGACGTTTTGCATATTTCTCGCAACATACCCTCCAATTATGGCTATGCTTTGTTGTGGTTGGGGATATTGTGCGTAGGGCTCCGCGAAGGTTACGTTGGGCACCACATAATTTGGTGGGGGTACCGGTGCACCACCCCCCCCCCATGCTTGCGTTTGTGGCCCTCCGTAATAATTTGGCGGAGGAGGGATCCCACCGAAAGGTGGCACAACATTGGGTTGTGCACTACCCGCTTGTGCGGAGGAGGATCCCTCCTCTACGATTCTTCCTCTTTTATTTTTCTTCGCCGGGACAAGGAGTCCCTCTTCCAACCAATCTTCCCTCCCTTGAATGAAAAGCCTAAGCCTTGCGTCCGGAAGGGGTAAGTTCACCTTGGCCACATGAAAGCCTCCTCTATCATCTCCACTAATATATTTACCTTGTCTCAAATATTCAATGCCGAGAGAGGTCCCACGTAAAAGATGTTCGGGATTTCTTGTGATCCCCGGCCGTAGGGAGATGGCCAACATAGAGAGGTAGCACCCCGAACCAATATCTCCCGCTCCTGATGTTGCCTCGCAACACCAACGGTTGATCATGAGGTATGAGGGGTCTATTGGCTGCTTGGTAATTAAAGCCGAGTAGAGCCAATTCAACTCCGTGTCGGTCACCTTCGTCTCCCTCATCCTCCCCAATATCCTCTTGCTCATCCAAGAGTGGAATAATTGGATAATGGGGTTACGGATGCAATTACGTTGTTGGTGGGCTTCTCCGGAGATCAAATTCCAAAATCCATCTAACATGCCGGGCGGCACGTCAACTTTCTCCGGAGCTCCCTTATGGAACCCAAGTAGCTCCCTAACATACTCGTAGGGAACCACTTGTTGGACTCCCTCCAAACGGAATGATAAACTTTGCACCCCATCATCAAGGATAGGCGCAATAGTCATCAAGATTTCCAAGGCAAACTCCTTGTGGGTGTCCGCCGACACCCCGTTGGAGAATTGCACCCATCCAAGGTGCCCCAACATATAATATATGTCGGTGCCGAAACCCAAGTAGTTGAGTGCTTGATCGTCGAAGTCGACGTTGGGCACGAGCCTCTTCTCAAGACGAGAGAGTTTCTTCTCCTCCTCCTCCGACAATATGATGAAGCCATATGAGGAATATTGCGGAGTGTATGGAGGTGGCGCGGTTGAACGGGTCGATCGTCGAGGTGGGACGGGCGGCTCCTCCGTACGCCCTTGAGGTTCGGTAAACCTCATGGACGTGCTCCTTGTTGCCCTCATGCTACCGAGGAGGAGAGCGTCGTTCCTCCTTGGCGGTGCCGTGTCCTCCTCCATGCTCCGAGGAGACTCGGAAACCGAGTGCCTCCTTGAAGACGTCGTTGAAGATGGCTTGGATGACGATGACCCCTTCTTCTTGGTGAAGAGACTTGTGATTTTCTTCCACATGATTGCAGCACTCTTCTCTCCACTAAAATTCCTGGTTGCAACCGGTAACTAGGCACTTAAAAACTTACTTCGGATGTGGACTTTGAGTGGATTAAGGGTGTGTATTGTTTGAGCTATCAAGCTTGGGAAGGTTGGCTATGTCTACGGTGGTTCTGGGCACGAAAACTTGAGCACACAAACTGAGGAAGGAGAGGGATGCTTGCCTGCAGAAGACGGGAGCCGGGGGGCTCCTTATGTAGGGGAGGCCGGCCGGCCTGGGCCGACCGGCCTGGGTGGCCGCGTGCTCTCCCCTGGCTCGGTTTTCTTCCAACACGATCATTTCTCCTCCATGACTTCCTTGCCCGCGTGCTCCACGGGTTGCACCGCCCAAACGCTCTCGTCCACTCCTTTTCTTGCATTATTGGTCCTTCCACTTGATGCTTCATGCTTTGAGTCATGTCCATGCTCCCTTGCTCCAATTGCTTCACATGCCACCATGAAATTCCTGCAAAGTCATGCTTGCTGCCCACCCATGCTTGTCCTTTGCATGTGGTCTTGATGAAAGTTGATGAAAGAGCATCCAATGGTGCATGCATGATTAACTTTAACTAGATTGCCTCCCTTTAGGTATGTTTAAGGTTAAGCACTCCTCTAATTTCGAAAATTAAAAATATTTTCAGAGCTATGGAAGAGCTCAAGCATAAATTTAGAGAAGTTTTTAAACCATTAAAAACAAATGTAAGTCGAAAATGTCTTCTGACTATGTTGATATCGGTCTCACCGGTGTAGTTTGCCTTCATTGGTTGAGAGCAAACTTTTCCCGGCTTGATCATGGGGGCATAGGTTTAGGTTCTAATTTTGGCTAAATGAGAGAGATTTTGAATAAAACAAAATTAAATGAGGCTTAGAAAAATTCTAATCTTAGAGAAACCAAGGATATAGATTTTTAAAACCAACCAAAAGTTTAGTTTCTAGGTTCACGCGAGTCCTACCACGTGTTGAAATTTAATTAACACCTACGTATAAGTCGTGGCTCTACTCGTGTGTTTTTAGCATGAAAAATAAGTCAACCACAACACCATAATAAGGATGAATGGTTGAGTTAGGTTCTGAATTTATTTGGTTGTGGTTTCTCGAAAAGAAACAAACAAACACATAGGAGGGTTCAAGTAAAGGGTTTATGATCAAGCAAAATATTCAACCAAGAATTATGTCTCTAATAGTGTTCAACCACTTCTAAGTCTAATGTCTTTGCGTAATAAAATTCAGAACTAAATTATTAAAAAGACTCGAAAAACCTAGAATCGGGTTGTCCTCCCGGTAGCTTATTCTTGACTCGACGAAACGGGTTGCCTCCCGCCTAGCGCTTCGTTTATAGTCCATAGCTAAACTTCTTCACTTGATTACTTCGGATCAACGCTCTTTGCGGGCATTGCAATCTTGGGTACCCACTTCCGCACCATCTTGGGCACGGGCTTATCTTCCGGCTTAGTCATTTTTTTGGTCTTCACAGGCGGCTTTTCTTCCTTTGTCTTGACGGATGCAACACCTTCCTTGATTTTCTTTACGTCCTTCTACTTTGGCTCTTTCTTCTTTTTCAGCCCTTCCTTCTTCCTTGGTTCTTCCTTAACAACGCGACGAGGAGGTGGAACATTTTTAACTTCAATCATATTGCATGCCTCGAGTCGTGGTCGGAACTTGAAGGAACTCCTTTCTCCGTTAATGTCGAACATGATCTCCCCCTTGCCAACATCAATAGTAGCTCCCACGGTCTTGAGGAAAGGCCTCCCAAGGATGAGTGGCGGCTTCTCCCTCTCTCCCATCTCGAGCACCACGAAGTCGACGGGGATGAAGTGGTGTCTGACCTTCACGGGTACATCTTCGGCAATGCCCAAGGGATAGCGAATGGAGTTATCTCCCAACTCCAAACACATACCCGTAGGCTCCAATGGTAGGCGTAGCTTCTCGAACACATCCCTTGGCATGACGCTCACACTTGCTCCAAGGTCGCATAACGCCTTCTCAAAATTGAATGAACCAACGGAACATGGAATTGTAGGGCATCCGGGGTCCTTTTGCTTCTCTAGCCCATTAGCAATAGCGGCACTACACTCCTTGGACATCTTGACATGATCTACCCCGAGTGTTGCTATCTCATATTTATTTGCAAGTATGTCTTTAAAGTAACAAGAATATGTAGGTACTTGTAGGGCATCTAATAATGGCATGTTGATGCTAAGTCTACGCACAACCTCCACAAACTTCTCAAAGTGGTTGTCAAGTTTACCTCGGAAGTAGCGTGGCTTGAGTTGTGGTATCCTCGTGTCTTCTTCCGGCATCTCAAATTCGGGCTCTTCGGTGACGATCCCCGTAACCTTCTCCTTAGCAATTCCTTCCGTCTCGGCGGATGGTTTAGGCTTCCTTGCTCCCGCGGAACGTTCCGGATCTTCGGTCTCCTTTCCCGAACGTGTTTGAATGGCCTTCGCCGATTCGGGACTTTTAGGTTGTCCCGGAAGCTTCCCTTCATCATTAGTGAGGCGCTCCGCAAGTTGTCCCACTTGCGTCTCGAGCATCTTCATCATGTTGAGCACTTGATGGTTGGAGCTCCCGACCTCCGTCACTTTGCTATCGATGTTCTCCAACACCTTGTCTATGGTCTTGAACTTGGTGACGGTGTCCTTGTTGATCTTGGCTTGCTCGTCCATGAATTCCTTCAATTGTATACGAAGCGGAACCGAATTCAGAATGGATGAGCTTGCATTAAATTGAGGTCTACCTTGCCCGTAGCGGAAGTTCGGCAATTCTCCCTTTCTCATGTAGTCGAGCGCTTTGGCTTCCTCCGGACAATCTTTGCGGACATGGCCATACTCTCCACATTCTTCGCATGTGGATCTTGCTTCGGCGGCCTTCAAGTCTTGAGCCTCTTTCTTTTCTATCTCCATCTTCTCCAACCTCCTCATGAGCGAGTCGATCTTGCCTTCAAGTATGTTCTCCTTCTCCACTTGCAAGACTCCTTTGACATTCCCCGTGGGTTGAACCGGATGTAAGCGCCCGGATGACGCCCACATGTCATTATCCGCGACCTTCTTGAATAGAGTGAAAGCTTCCGTCGGTGTCAGCTCGATGATAGATCCTCCCGCCGATGCATCGAGGATCGTCCTTGATGCCATGGTGAGTCCTTGATAGAACTTTTGCACGAGGTCTTCCTTCGGGAACTTGTGATGTGGAACCGCCCGAGTGTACTCGTTGAAGCGCTCGAATGCCTCCGAGATAGTTTCCGTAAGATATTGAACAAAGGTGGCAATCTTATTACGCAAACTTTGAGTTTTACCCGGCGAGTAGTATTCCTTCATGAAAGCCTTCATCAACGTGTTCCAATTTTGCACCGTCTCCGCCGGTTGAGAGTGGAACCATTGCAAAGCCTTCCCAAGTAGTGAGAACGGAAAAAGCCTTGCCCTCATTTGATCTTGAGTCACCCCATCCATGTTGAAAGTTTGACATAGTTGAATAAACGCTTGGAGGTGAAGGTTCGGATCCTCTTTACCGGTGAAGGGTGAATGTTGCACCATGCGGATAGTTGAGGTCTTGATCTCGAACGGTCTTCCGATCTCCTCAAGGTTCAAGATTGGTAGGTCGATGATATCCGGGGTGCATAGCTCCCCGATCTTGCGCTCTTGCGGTTGATCACCCATCGGTGGAAGTCGATTCTCCCGAGGACTTTGAGGTGGTGAATTCTTCAGAGTTTCCTTCGATGCTTTGTCTTCCGACTTCGAATCTACAAAATCCAGCTTTTTAGCTTGATGTGCTTCGCGTCTCCTTAGCCTGTAAAGTTTTTCTGGATCATCCACAAAATTATCGGGTTTGTTGGAGAGGTAGCCGTCCATCTCCTGTTAGGGTTAGCAATAAACAAAATATGCAAAAACTAGAAAGTAAAAATAAATCTATGAAAACTAGGGTTAGACAAACTAGATTAGATTTATTTTGAGGATGATCAAAGTTTAGTAGATGCAAAAAGAAAAACTAAAAGAAAACTGAAAATTACAAGAAAAGCAATAAAAGATCAAATCTTGATCACTTGTTCCCCGGCAACGGCGCCAGAAAAAGGGGCTTGTTGACGGTTAATAGTTATATCAAAGTTCGTTTAGACTTGCAAGCGGACAAGTCTCCCATCGTAGTCAAGGGACCCTTCTTCCCTCGAGTGGTGAACCCAAGGTATCGAATCCGTGGAACAAATGTGTGACGCAAAAGATGATCTAGTAAAGCCAAGCAACTTCAATCTTCGATAAAGAGAAACCCTAATGCATCTAGATAAAGAACATGAAACTAATCTAATCTACTAAAGACTGGAGATAACAAAGAAAGATAGGGTAGATAAACCGATCTAGAGAGATCGGGTTAAGCCTTTTGTTGAAGTTCCAAGCAAGAGAAGAAGTAGCAAATCGAATCTTGTTAGAAGCCTCTTTAAATCGTGGTTTCCCGTCCGACTCTGAAAACATCCGCCTTTTGGAACCCCCGTTCTGTCACAACGTATCCCTACTCATGCGGGTAGTCTAGGGCGAGTCCAAGGACAAGTCGAGTTCTTTCGGAAGATCCGGCGTGGACCTCTAGCCACTGCGGCTACAAGAACACCCTATGTGATCTATCTCGAGAATAGATCTAGAATAAGCAAAGCCGATCGAAAAACGAAATCTTCGAAGAAACACTTGATTGCTAGAAATAGATTCAACTTGATAATTCAACCATTACAATGATACATAAACAAGATCACCACCGGGATCCTACCTTGATCTTGCTTCTAGCTCCGGGAACTCCGACGTGGTCTTCCGTGCAAGGTTCCCACGTCGGCTATGGAGACCCTAGTCAACTAGCTCGACCCTCTCCTCTCCGAGATGGTGTCCCTCTCTTCTCTGCTCCTCGGCGGCCGATGACGAATTAGATCCTCCGTGGCTCTCGACCCCGGGGCTATAAATAGCCTGAATGGCGGCTAGGTCAAAGGAGGGGGCAAATGGGCCCTGGACTGGGCTGGGCCGGCCGGCCTGGGCCCATCCAGGCCCAGCCCGCGGCCTCCTTTGCGTGGTGTCGGTTCCCGAGTCTTCTAGATGCTTCCCCCTTCTGCATGTAGGCCCTTGTCGTCAGTTTCTCTCCGAGTTGGACGTAGCTCCTTGTCTCGCAAGATTCGGCACTTTTCTGGTTAGGTCCTCGGAGTTTGCCATCTTCTCGGGTTGAGTCCCTGGCTTCTTGGAGTCAAGTTTGCTTCATTGCATGACTTGTACGGGCTTCAAGGTCTTATCATAAGGTGCTTGATGAACTTATCCCGATAGTCTTGCATTCAACGCTAAAACCCTGCATAAACACTAAACTCCAAAACCGACATGCACAAGTGAACTTGTTATACCACGGGGGTTAGTACCAATGGATAAGGTATAAAACTTATGCCAACACCGAAGGTAAACTCATGGCTAGGTTGACGGATTTTCACCGTCAACACCACGCTTACTGAATCATCTGCTTGGACCACTTCTACATCATCATCCACCCATTGAACAAGCTGTTGATGCATGGTAGATGGGATGCAGCAATTTGCATGGATCCAGTCCCGTCCAAGCAGCAAGCTGTATGCCCCTTTGCCCTCAATGACAAACAAGGTCGTGAGCAAGGTCTTAGACCCGATCATCAGATCCACATGTACACAACCCTTTGTGTCTGAAGGATTCCCAGCAAAATCATTCAGAACTATGCTTGTCGACGTCAAATCCCCAGGGCCCATGCCAAGCTTCTTGAATGTAGTATACGGCATCACATTGACCGCAGCCCCACCATCAACAAACATCTTGGTCAACGGTTTCCCATTGACATATCCTCTCAAGTACAGTGGTCTCATGTGCCGATTCTTGGCTGGCTTGTCAAAGGTAGCTTGCTTGGCCAACACTAGTTGTGCCATCAGCCCAAATTGCTCAGCCTCCTCGATGTTTGGCGACGTCTCCTCCTGCACAACCTGATTAGCTGGAGCCCTGAATTCATTCGGCAAGAAGCATACCATGCACGTAGGAGCCGAACGACCAGATCCATCAGGCTTATCTTTTGGATGCCACACCTATTTCCTCTTGATTCCCGCCTGCTTCAACTCCTGATTTCTCAAGCGCTGAACTCTTCTCTTTTGGCTTCTCCTCAAACCAGGTGGGCACCACTGTCCTTTCTGCCAGACATACTCACGATCTTCCTCTTCTTCATGATCAACCCATCTGTGATCAGCATATCTTTTCCTTGGTTGATCATTAACTTCATTTATTTTTATGCGCCGACCATCACTAGGATGTATCCTTCCAATTCTTTCATGGACGGATCGGCGATTGACAGTATCCTGCCTGTATTTAGTATACTTGTCACTGCATTCGGGACAATTGTTCAGCGTGGGGAGCTTTAAACCTTCGTTCCAGCAGTGCCTGAAGAAAGCACATCCCCAATGCGCACGCTCTTGTTCTCGCGCATGTTCTTCTCATTCTTTCCTGTGCACTTCTTCCTCATATCTTCGCTTCTCCTCCTCGTACTTTTGTTTCTGGTAGCGCTCCTTTTCTTGCTGACGCTGACACTTGTTAAGGAGAATACGCGAAGTCACCCTGGGTTTAGAAGATTCCCCAACCTCATTTTGACTTTTCAGGATGCGAGGCACCTCCTTGTGGACTTGTTCAACTGTTACTTGTCGAGCAGGGTCAACTGATCCATCCTGCTTCGCCCTCGCTGAAGTCAAAACCTTCACTTTTCCTTTTTCCTCAGTAGACACCATGTTGACTGAAAACCCAATCATGTTTTGAAGAAAAGGATTGCCATCCAACTTCATCTTATTGTCAAATTTTAGATGACCTTCTTGGATAGCCTTTTGAATTCTCATCCTGAAAACCCTGCATTCATTGATGGAATGAGAATTTCTATCATGAAACCCAAAGTATCTCTTTTCTTTCACTCCATCAGGCCGAAGCATAGAATGCCCATTTGGCAACTTGATTCGGCCCTCCTTCACGAGGAACTCAAAGAGCTTATCAGCCTTGGTCACATCGAAATCATAGGTGCCCTTGGCTTGCTTTATCCATCTCTGGTTCACTGTTAACGGCTTTTTGCCCCGCACTATCTCAGCTGCAGCTATTTCCTCTTCATCATCAAATTCCTCTCCCTGATCAGCCCTTTCGAGGAATTGGTTATAGATGTCAGCTATATCATTGTGCTTAGCAAACCTGGAGTCTTTATTGAAGCCATAAGCTTGGTTGCTCATCAACGACAATCTGTGAGACAATTGGCCAAGATTATCGAACTCCATGCCGAACAGCTTTTCTCGAATAGCCGGCAACATACCCGCTACAGCCATACCAGCCAATTGATCATCTGGTAGGTTCAAAGAGAAGCACATGATTTTTGTCTCTCTGAACCTCCTGAGGAACTCCATTGGTGTTTCATTGTTCCTCTGCCTCAGGGTAGTTAGATCAATTAGCTTTTTCTCATTACTGCCAATGAAATAATGAGCATGAAACTTCTGTTCCAAATCCTTCCAGGAGCAGATTGAGTGAGCAGGCAAAGAAGTGAACCATGTAAAGGCCGGGCCTGTCAATGATAAAGGAAAATATCTGATCCTGAATGCTTCATCAGCAGAAGCTTCCCCAAGCTACATCAGGTATCGGGCTATGAGTTCCACAGTACTTGTATCATCTTGCCCAGAAAACTTCGTGAGATCCACGGGAGCTTTCACCCTGTGCGGCAAGGCCACCCTGTTATACCATTATGGGAAAGGAGGTGTATACACATGCCCTTGGTTTTTAGGCTTTAGACCGAATTGATTCTGAAGCACATCGGTCATCCTCTGCATCAAGAGATCAATATTGACATCTTGATTCCCTGTTCCTCCAACAGGCATTCCTGTAGCGCCAACATATCCAGGATTCGGGAGAGCATCAACAGCACTGTAATCCATGAACTCCGAATACCCGGTGCCGTACATATTTTTCTGCAACCTGTTATTGGCTGGAGCTATTCTGTAAGTAGAATCAGGTTGAACTCCAGGAGTGCCAAACGCCATCTCTCCATATGTACGTGGATTAGGTATTGCTTGACGAGGATTTGGCCGAACTGGTTGGCTATCCACGTGTTGAGTTGGCTGACCACTCATGCTCTGTGGAGGCGGTTGAATACTTGTATCTTGACGAACTGGTTGGCCATTGACAGCAGCACTTGATTCTCCTTCAAAATGCTTATCCACACCTGGGCCAAAGACGCCAACCATCATCTGTCGAAAGCTATGCAGAAATGCAGTATTGTGCCTAGCCATTATGTCTTCCAAAGCTTTCTATACCATGCGAAAAACCTCCTCTTTCTCTTCAGCAGATGTGGTATCAGGTTCTCCTGGCAGTAGAACTCTTGGCATGTCAGACTTGAGATATGGCACACCACTTCTATTTTTAGAAAATGACATCAGACACTTCTGCTGAAATTGATCAATAGCTTCCTTCAGTTGCAATTGCTGTTCTGCAGACAGCTCCTCTATGGTGACATCCATGACATCTTGAATATCAGGCATCTTGATCAACTAAATTGTCCCACTGGGCGTGCCAAAAAGTGTGTTGACGTGAAATCAGCACCTCACGCCAAGCACACAGCAAGCCGAACAAAGCTGGCTTAACACACATGCCGAATCCGAAGCGTGCCAGTCAATTTTCCCTGAAACTGACAAAGGATGAAAACAGTTAGATAAAACCTGGAACTTGCCGGGTGGTACCAGACAATTCCGTATTTACGGCTAGAAAGCCAATCAAAAATGACATATAGCTACAACAAGCTATCTGTCAGCAATTTGAATATCATTCGGGAGCTCTAAAACATGTAAATAGGATATAGTCGAATGCATGACGTAAGCATTATGAAAGATCGGTCTTTGTGTAAACAACATTGCAACGCGTGATCATGACCGATTATCAAGGATAAATCACAATAAAATAAATAAAGGTGAAGCATGATTATAAATTCGCAGTAAACATGCATGCATAGGCCAAAAGCACTAGTATACCGCATGTCTAGGTACTTTCAAACCCGTCGAGCGTGACAACAAACAAGTTAATCCACCGCATGATATGACTTGTTTGAAACCATGCCACCAACCAAGAGTAGATCAATCCACTGCATGATACAATCTAAATATGGAAGGCTAAAAGCATACATTATTTAAAACAAACTTATGAACACGTTTCACTTGTGGCAGAGTTGCCGAATACAGCTGTACAGCCGATTCCGGTTCCGTGGAGAAGGAACAAACTATGCTAGATTAACACGCTTGAACCCGCAACACGTGGCAATCTAGATTGATTCGAGTTCGGCTATTAAAGAGCATGTGATCCATGCACCCATTCGATTTGAAGATTTGAACACACATCATGTGAATCACAAATAAGATAGAGCCGAATCTAGTCAATCTAAATTGGGCAATAAAAGTGTTACATGAATTAAACATGAAGCAAAATCCAAAGCAACACGTGGTAACTTAATGAATCTATTAGATCTTGCCAAATCTAATAGAGCCGATAACTAGCTCCAAGCTAGATCCTAGCCTACCGCATGGCTCATGATCTAATAAGAAACCCTCTTGAACCAAGCTTAAATCCACCGCATGATACTAAGCATGGTAACAAGACTACTTGCATCACGGTCTAAATCCACCGCATGATACTAGACATGATACAAGGTTGCCGGTACTTACGGAGGTCGACGGATCGATGGCTCCTCTCGAAGAACTCGACGACTCGACTAAAGGACTCGAAGGTTGGCACGGGGCCGGTTTGTTGTGAAATTGTTCGATTCCTATTACAAACACTAAGGGTTCATATTTATACCCTTGTCCTAACACGACAACTAGTCGACCACGAGTACAACATTTATTGCCTAAATTAATGCCCCGGCGCCAATGTCCGTCTTGCACCCGTCATCAATTTGTCCCTTCCTTATATTCGGGCCACGTCATCACGTATTTCCAAATGCTTCCTCTTCCAAGCGCAAAACAACCCTTCTGCCGAATGATGGCGTGCTCCCGTCCGCAGGCATCTTTACCGAATGCTTTGAGGAAAATTTCCTGTCGAATGGTGTTTCCTTACCAAACACGGCCCACAAGTCAATCTCTTTCCTGTACCAATTTTTGGTGTTAACAGAGGTGCACAGCCTGGTTACATGGTGCGTCTAGCAGCACTCGTCCTGGGGTGGCGGAGCCGAG
Source organism: Cenchrus fungigraminus (assembly GCA_036936925.1). Taxonomy (NCBI): domain Eukaryota; kingdom Viridiplantae; phylum Streptophyta; class Magnoliopsida; order Poales; family Poaceae; genus Cenchrus; species Cenchrus fungigraminus. Next base: position 14,195,481 of record CM072768.1, on the reverse strand, counting down.
CTGCACTTCCAGCCGACGACCATGACGAGAGGCAGCGGATGTAGGCAGGATTCCACAACGGCTCACCCTCGGGAGAAGACCTGAGCTAACCCTTGGCCGTCGTCGCGGCCTTTGCCGGGGGTGACGGTGGCAGATGGAGAGGATGCTGCATCTCGGCGTTCTTGACCAAATAATTGGGCTGCTCGGTGGATTGGTTTTGGTGGGTTTCTAAACCAATTGAACTATAAACTTTCCTAGGTGAGTGGGCTGCACCCAGACACCAACAAACCTCACTCAAGCCTAAATAATTTCTTTGGTCTGGGTTGGGCTGGCGGGTTGACTGCTTCCGGTCCAACCAATGCTCAGGCCTCGTCAACTATGATGTCTGCCACTCTAGCATCACCCTCAAATTTTCTGATGCGTTGTCTCACGGCCTTGTCTTTCATACGGCTGGTTTCACTATGGTGGGTCCACTTTGTATAATCTTTCATGAACCCGGACTTGGCCAGATGATTTTTTCGTCTCACTCTTCGTATGCCGACGCGTGTTTCCGCATTTGCTGAACGGACACCAAGCGACAAACAGTAGACCTTTGACCTTTGCAAATGCTTCATCAAAGAACGCAATGGTGTTTGTAACCCATTACATTATAATCCCACCCCCACTTTGCCATTTGTTGTACACACACTCATAGTCACCCATTCTCTATCATAACAACAATTTATATGAAATGCATTGCATCATTTATACGATATCTACACATTCTAAAAGGTAAAGATATGTCCTAATCCCACACATCGATGCGGAGATGGGGTCAGTTCATATGGTCTACTCTGATCTGATACATAATTTCGTTAACACCTCCCACTGTTTTACAAATACACGTCCCAGTAGGGAGATTGTGTTTCCAGAGAACAAAGGGGAGGTGCTGCCAAAACTATGCCTCGGATCAGAGTAGAACATATGAACTAACCCCATCTACGCATCCACGTGATGTCAAAAAATGTGGACAATTCGAAACATGTACGAACGTAAATATGCAAAATTCAGCATATTTCGATCCGTATCTCTTCCGAATGGAGACGCCTAACTAGGTTATGCAGTCTATGACATCATATGCAAAGAGAATGAAATGTGCCTCACCTTGCGAAGGCGGCTGCGACTATAGACTAGTTGCGAAGGACAGCGGCGGGAACCCGTTGCTGCAGCTCGGTAGTCGATTCCTGAAAAAATAACTTAACAATGTCAGTTCTAAATTTTGCAGCACCTCCCCTACACAATGAGGTTTTCAAAATATGCAAGAAAACAACAGCTCGATGGCCGACTACCACATTCAAAATTTTTTGAACCATAAATTATCTCAGATACCAGGTATCTCATTTGACCTTGAATTTGATCATATGCAGCATCACAGATAAAAGGAAAAGGAGTTCATGGTATACATGTATAAGGCGTTCATGGTATACATGTATCTCACTCATATACAACACAAGATCAAACTTGGGTAAAAATTGATATCATCATAGGCATACGTACGGTTGAATTCAAAATGTAACTAAGTTTGATATCTAACTCACATAAGAAGTAAAATTATATTTAAAATCTAATTAATTTGAAATCTAACTAACATGAGGACTAAATATGAAATTCAAATTCAACTAAATTTGATATCAAGCTAAAATTGCTAATAACTACCTAAATCAATTATCTAACTACCTAACTAATAATGCTAGTTAGCAAGGGAGGTCACTAACACACTAACTACAAAAATACTTACCAGGGGATGGAGGTCAGGACAGCCGTGTTGTCCGGGTACACGACCGGCGCGGCTCGGCTACCGTGCCGCCAACAGTCGGTTGAGGAGGTTGCCGCGGGCACCGTTGGCACCATGCGAGGAGGTAGGCGTGACAGCCGGGGGGAGGGGAGGTGGCTGCGAGGGATGGGGAGGAGGTAGACACGGTCGTGCTGATGGCGGAGAAGATGGCGGCTGGGGAGCAGGCGGTCGTGGTCGCACTGGTGGTGGGGAAGACGACGGTCGGGGAAGATGCATGCGCAGCGATCGGGGAGGAGGCGGTAGCGGGCACCAATGTCAGTGGGGGACAGGGCCGACGGCGACGTCGGGTGTGGCGACCAGCAGCGTCACGTGCGGCAGTGTGGGTGCGCGTGTGTGAGTGTTGTCCGTGTGACCTAGGGTGCGTGGGTGACATTTTGTGGAGCGGCAGCCATGTGGGCCCGCCCACGTGTTTGCCATGAGCTTGATCTAGGCTCACGACAAACACGTGGGCGAACCAACATCGCAGCCACCGCTTACGCGAACAGCCATGGCACGTCTGATGTGCGGGCCCTGCGCCTCTTTGCCATGAGCAGTAGATCTAGTTCATGACAAACAAATATTGTGTCGTGAGCAAACCCAAAGTTTACAACAAACGGTCCTTTTGCCGTGAGCAACTCATGGCAAATGTGCTTATCTTATTTTCTTAATATAGTTCTTGTTTCTTAAATGTTTTTCCCCAAGATCATTCTAGTAGTCCATTGTGAAAATAACATGGTATAATCACTGTATATTGTCAATTTTACACTTTGATGAATTAAAAACATTGGGTTCATTGTGATTTTAGATTGAAGTCTATCATTTTATGTAGTTCGATAATGATAACAAACTATGAAACTAATCCAAAATTTTACAAAAAACTAACATAAGGCAATCTATGTTGTGTATTGCTTGTGCAAAAAGTTTTGAGGTCAAATTTGAATTCAAACTTCAGAAAGACCAGAAAACCTAGTCACCTAAGTCTAACTCTCGGAAACTTCTATCGAGATGTTTCAGTTTCTTAACAACATATGTGTTGAGTTATTCGCAACCTTCTGAAATATTTACCACAGCCTACGCACATGATTTCATGAGCTCCGGACAAATTTCATGATTTTCTAACTTTGTAAGGATTCTATATAATTAAAACACTTTTCGACGATACCTTCATCATCATGCTTAGAGAAACAAATACTTGAAATTTTCTTTTATTTCATGGTAAAGGTATTAAAAATGACTGAAAAATATGAATATCCTTTCATGCACTTCCGGTTCAAATCGGACGTATACGAAATAAATAAAATAAAAACCTAGAATGGAATATAATTGTTAAATTTAGCAAAGTGAGTTAAAGTTGTGCCAAAATCGAACATATAGTTTGAGAAGATGTCTTATAAGTTCAAAAAAAGTTTCGAGTGGAATAGATCAATTTTTTTGGCAACGTTTGCTGTGAGCTGCAAAAAAACTAATGGCACAAAGGGTTGTTTGCAGTGAGCATAAATCCAGCTCACGACACAAAGGGCTGTTTGCCGGCTCAAGGGATATTCACGATTTCCAGTAGTGTTTTGAGGTTGCCTCTTCATGAACTCTTGACGTAGAACACGCTACGTGCATCTGCCAATCGTGGTACCAGTCCTAAATAAACGCATAAGGACAGAGGTGCAGTTCTTGTACGTGAGTAGTTGTATTGTTTCTCTCAACCTGTTATGCTGAGATCACAAAGTATCTAACAACCGATCGATATATCCATCCCGTTAGCTATATGTTTGGAAAAAGAAAAGCTGCTCATTATTATTCATTGGGAAATTAATTAACCAAAAGGAAAACCTTACAAGGCAATGCGTGCAAGACTGGTAGCATCACAGTACACATTACCTCCGGCCGCACACGTCCACGGCTGCACCAGCCTTTAATTTATTATCACCACGTACGCACACTTGTCATGCCTGGATGAAATTGAAATGAAACAACGCAGAGTGGGAATCACCGCATGATGACCTGTATTAGTCCTCAGCAAACTCAGCTCGATCAGATGGAAACGCTGTTGGGAATGCCCCTGGCGGTGATTCCAGTGATGTCCTTGCCGGAGGTGTTGGGGAAGAGCAGCGTGTACGGGAATTTGGCCGGGCCCTTGCGGTTATGGAGCTGGTCGTTGCGGTTCTTGGCATCCAGGTCCTCCTCGATCTTCTTCAAACTGTCGGCGAAGGCCTCGAACGCAGCCTTGGCATCTTTATCCGACGTCCATTCTGGATTGTCCCGCTGTCCGAGGTACACCTCGTCGGAGTATTGGTTGGATAGGAGCTCCACCAGCGAAATGCCGAGGAGGGCCTGGGGCATGCGGGTGATGGATTTCAAGAACAACTCCTCCGGCCGGTTGCCTTGCAGCTCCTTCTTGTCCGGCATGGGGTTGCGGCTGATGGACGGTCGGTTCGGGTACCACGCACAGTAGGGGAACTGCCCGAAGTTGACGGCCGCGTGCAGTGCCGATGCGATCCAGATGATGGTGGAGCAGGTCCTTGTGAGCTCGGCCACCGTCTGCATCTTGGGCCACCAGGGCTCGTCCTTGAGATCGCCATGCCCGACCTCGCGCACCTCCTTCCACCATTCCTGCAGCTCTTCGTCGGACTTTACAACATCGTCGTTAGTGTAGTAGATGGCAAGGTACTTCTCCACCCACTGCTCAATGGCGTTCCAGATAGCCAGACCGTCAGAAGCGTAAGGGTAGTCCTCGATCAGAAGCCGCACCTTCTTCTTGTGCGGGCTCGACTCATCCTCAACTTCGACGGCCATGCCTCTGCATCTCTCGTTTTCAATTAATATATATATATATATATATATATATATATATATATATATATTGGTCGTTAGACAACAAGATAGAATTTCATGTATCTATATATATCTTGGCATGGCACACGATTTAATTGGACTTGCTCATGTCTTACCTCTTAATGAGATCGTTGGGGGGGGCTTGCTCTGTGAAGTTCCAGCTCCCGTACACTTTGGAGGTGATCTCGAACGAGTACTTGCCCGCGAAGACAGTCAGCTCAAAGATGCCATCGGCTTGGACGAGGGACTGGCGCGCGAGGGCATTGATTTGCATGGTGTCGCGGTAGTGCGGGTGCAGCAGCTTGTGCACAGGGTGCGTCACGCTGAGCTGCCGGTGGGTGGCGATGACGAACGGCTCCATCACGGCGTGCGTGTGGAGCCAGTGGCTGACGCCCTGGTGCCAGCAGTAGTCGTTCACGGTGACGTAGGCCTTGGCCAGCTGCCACATCCAGGCGTCGGCATCGGTCGCCGACATGGGCTTGGGCGTGTACACCGTGCTCTTGGCGGTGGTGATGCCGTCGATGAGGATGGGCTCGCTCAGCTCGATGGCCACCGGCGTGAGCGTGCCGTTGCTGCGGAGGAACAAGAGCGTCCTGGTGGCGTAGATGAAGTTGCCTTCGATCTTGTTGACGTCGATCAGGAACGGCATGTAGTGGTCGTGGTGGTCCAGGATGTAGAGCCGGTTGATCTGCAGCGCCTCCTGCACGGTGAGGCCCTCGAGGTTGCTCTGGATGTGCTCCTCCGTGATGGTGCTCGTGTGGTCGCCGTACTTGCTGGGGTCCAGGGTGCTCTTGGGAGGGAACTCCTGATGTTTTATTGTCGATCGCGCGACCGATTAAAAGTGGTCAATTAATTGTCATGACTGTAATTAAGTCGATCGCTCATCACTTTAATTTCACTCACCATGAGACGCTTGATCATCATGGGGTTCACGCCGGCGAGCATCTCCCTTGCGAACTCATCGTCACTCATCCATGCTTTCTCGTCCTCTGTAACAGTCGGTCGACATATATATATATATATATATATATATATATATATATATATATATATATATATATATATATATATATATATATATATATATATATATATATATATATATATATATATATATATATATATATATATATATATATATATATATATATATGAGTGAACTGGAAGAACTCAGTCAGAAGCGAGAGTGCGCGAGCTGAGCTAACCTTTGATGATCTGTGGCCTGGGGTACTGGTAGGTGAGACGTGTGGCGGGGGTAGAGGCACATAGGCCGTGGTGATCCCCGTCGTTGTTGAGGTGGGAGGCGGTCGAAGACATCTGCATCTCCTTCTGCCTCTGCTCCTGCATCTGCTTGAGCAGCTCCTCCAGGGCGGGGTTAACTGGTGCCTGCTGCTTGGCTGCTCGCCTTGAAGATCTGGTTTCGGTAGTGAAGATCCTGAGGATCTCCTCGAAAGAGTGGAACTCATCAGCCCTTCCGAGGCGCAACCACCTCTTGATTACCTCGCAGATTCCATGCGCCACAGACAGGATCATTTTCGTTTTAAATTCGCCCGACTTGGGGTCGCTGAAGCGCTCGTCGCGCGGCACATAGACGTCCCCCTTGACCCAGCTCTCGCAGCTGGTGTCTGCATGCTCAATGCAAGCGATCCAAAGGTAGTGGAATTAGGAACGTATATATGGCACGTACGGTGGCTTTCCGCGACATCGATCGATGGACACGTACGCACCTTTGGCCATGGGCTTCCGGCCGGTGCGACAGCGGCGCGGGTAGGGGTGGTCCTTGGAGCCGCCGAGGGTGGGGCGCTTGAGCTCTGACCCACCGTCGGGGTTGCCAAGGTCATTGTAGACGTCGTAGCGGTAGACACGGTGGTGCTCCTCGTATGGTCCGTGCTGGTCGTCGCCCCTCAGGTTCCGGAGCTCGTCGTCGCGGAAAGGCTTGAGCGGCGCCGGCATCTGGCTGGGCAGGTACGTCTATATATATAGAGAGAGGGGGAGAAAGCAAGTATATATATGCATCCATATGTATGATATACACATACAGTACTAAAATATAAATATATATGAATATAGACACACACTCACACGGTTGGCAAAGAAGACGCGGTCGTAGTTGTACTTGGAGTGCGGGTACACCCATGAGTTACAGAGGAATACGATGTCCCCCCATTTGGGGATGTGGATGGTGATGTTCTTGAGGTAGAAGCATGCCCTCCAGTAGTTGTTCTTGACGATGATGGCGCCAGGGACGCTCTGCACCGCCACATCCCATTCCATGGCGAAGTCCGCGGTCTTCTGCAGGTCCACGGTCGTCTCTTTGCCCACTATCCCGCGATTCGGATTGTCTGCAATTAACGTGAACAAAACAGCCATTGCAAGACCAAGATTAATTCTGTCAATCCAGTCCGGATTGGGCCGTGTGCAGTGGCAAGGCCGGGCGGGTACTCACTCTTATCGACCACGCTGGAGCTGATGAGCTGCAAGGTGGGGTCGCGGCCGCCAAAGAAGGAGTTGGTGTAGCCGACCTTGACCTTGTCGCCGCCGTTGTCGCTATTGATCTGGTCATCGTCCTCGAACATGAGCACCTGAAGGTTCCCCTTGAGGTGCGCATGCTTGTTGTCGTCGGTGATCTCCTGCACCCCCGACATCTTCTTCCCTCTCAGTCCCACCCGCAATGCAAGCTACGAACTTGTGCGTTAGCTGGGTGCTGTGGGGTTGCTCGCTGCGGTGTGAGAGATCGCTTGGGCGAGCGCGATATTTATAGAGCGGGATCAGAGGGAGCGAGACGATCGAGCTGTGGTTTTTGAATGTGCTTTGTGTCAATAGAGTTGACATAAGTGACCAATTGCTAGCTGTCACACTCTTGTCATGATACACTGTTGGAATTTGGTCCATGTGGCCCATTTAGTAAATTCTAAAGCATGCACAATAATAGTCTCGTATTGCCAAGACAAGGAGTGGTTGCCTTGCTTAAATATGGGAGTCTCCTACCATAGCAAAATAGATGCATGTGAGAGAAAAGGAGACTGTTGATACACGCACGCGCAGCCCGCGCATTATCGCGTGACTTGCGACGCGTACGTGTACAACTGGCTGTTACAGGTGCATTTTTATTTTTGTGCTATGTCAATGACGTTTCAGTTTCGACTGCTTAATGGTGACAGATTTACTGCAATCAAATAGGCAGTTTCAGCCTGCTTGATAAAGGTGGCAATTTCTGCTTGAATCAATCGAGCAGTTATCAGTCTGATTGATGAGAGGAATATGAAACGTTGCCTGGAGCCTATAAACACCAGAAGACGTCTTGGTGGCTGGGACACAGAGTAGACATACACTTCATCTCCCACGCGTTCGCTGTTCTGACCGCTAGCTGCTGCGCTTCGTCGACCTTCGACCTCGGCGTGCACCGGGCTTGGAGGAAGCGGGATCTCCGAAACCACTACCGCAACATTCCTGCACGGGGCGGTAATCAGGTTTTTGGGCAGCGTCACACGCGACCGCTTGGTGGATCTGCAACTACTTCTTCGACGCGTTCGTCAACTCACTGCGCAAGAACTGTGAGTAATTTCTTAATATGTGGCTTGTTCATTTGTGCTGTGTGATTGTATCGTTTTTAGTCAATATGCTTTTCCTCAAGATTAAATCTGGATTATTCATAATTGGGCTGTTTTTTCCAACAATCCAAAAACCTGATTACGCCTATTTTTACGATCTAGTAATGGCAAAAGCATGTGATGCCATGAAACCTGAGAGGTTTGGAGGTGAAAACATCCGTAGATGGCAGACAAGGGCCAAGTTTTGGCTCATGTCGTTGGGATTATGGTGGGTGATACACCCGATGTTTCCTTTTCCAGAGGAACAGGAAGCCCAGTTTGAGAATGCGAATAACACCGCATTGGGCTGCCCACTCACCATCCTGGCAGATCAACTCTATGATGTGTATATGAATTACACGTCGGCCACTGCTGTGTGGGATGCTTTGGAGCAAAAATATGCGGAAGCCGAAGCTAGTTGCTGGTTGTATGTGTGTGAAAAGTTCTTTGATTTCAGCATGGATAATTCTAAATCAATTGTGACTCAAGCACACGACCTCCAGCTTCTGGTTGGCGATATTGCACATTTGGGATGTGCTTTGCCTCCAAAGTTTGTTGCGGCTGCGATAGTTGCAAAACTTCCTGCAGAGTGGCGTGATTTTGCTACTTCTATAAAGCACAAAAGAAAGGAGATTTCTATGGAGGATCTCATTGCAGCTCTCGATGTCGAAGAGAAGGCAAGGGCAAAAGATGCGCAAACCAAGAACGTGCAGAACAGTGCCAATTTTGTTCAAAAGAACAAACAATTCAACAAGAAAAAGGGTCTCAAGCAGAACAAAACTACTAGCTTCAAAAAGAAGAAAACAGAGAAGAAGGATACGAAGAACCTTACCTGTTTCGTGTGCGGTAATCCTGGTCACTTTGCCAAGGATTCTAAAGACCGCAAGGACAGGACCACTGAACTTAGACAAAAGTTCACTCAGGTGACCATAGGCGAGGCCTCTACTTCAGAAGGGTATGGTAATCCTTTTGTTGTCTATTCTGCATTTCATTCTATTGACTGGTGGGTCGATACTGGTGCAAATGTTCACGTGTGTTCTGATATTTCTTTGTTTTCTTCGTATCAGGCAGCAGGGGCTTCCAGCGTCCTGATGGGGAACGGATCGCGTGCTTCTACTCTTGGTGTTGGTACGATGAATCTGAAGTTAACTTCAGGGAAAACCCTTCAATTGAAGAATGTCCAGTACGCGTCTGCCATAAACAAGAACCTGTTGAGCGGGTCTCTCCTATGTAGGAGTGGTTATAAGCTAGTTTTCGAGTCGAATAAATTAGTTGTGTCCAGGTTTGGGACTTTTATAGGAAAAGGCTATGATAGCGGAGGCTTGTTCCGCCTAAGTACTGTTGATTCTTGTTATGAGATGAATATTAATACTGTTCTGAACAAAAATCTTGCTGATGTATGGCATTCGAGATTCTGTCATGTTGGTTTTGATAAAATTGCTAGAATGTCCAGATCTGAGTTAATTCCTAAGTGCGACATAGTCAAAAATTCTAAGTGCCAAACTTGTGTGCAAGCAAAACAATCTCGAAAACCTTTCAAAGCATTAGAGTTTGAGAAGGTTTTGGCACCTCTAGATTTAATTCACACTGATTTATGTGAGATGAATGGTGTTTTGACTAAAGAAGGAAAAAGATATTGTCTTACTTTTATTGACGATGCAACACGTTACTGCCAAGTCTACTTGCTGAAAACTAAAGATGAAGCGCTCAACATAGGGTATTGTAAATAAAGTTTAATGTTGCATTAATGTCAACATAGGGTATTTTATTTCTGAAATATCCTTTATATTTGTTTTGTTAATTAAAATGAACCTAGCTCATAGTCTTGCTCTCTCATATATGCAAAACGTTCGTTAGACGTTCTTTTGTCAGCTCAATCTAAGTGTGATCTTTCCGGTCCTTGCTCAATCTTCCGCGACCATCTCTTTAAAGCAAACCAAGCCTTTCTTCCTCTAAGCACGGTTTGTGTGCTTTAGTGATCCATCTAATCAAGCCTATCCTTTAGTGCGTTCTTTTAAAGCTTTCTTTTGATTGGTGCTTTGTTCTTAGTATATGCTTGTTTGTTTGCTTTGTGTATGTTTGTGCCCGATGATTGATGCGCTTAGAGTGAACGCCGTTCGAGAAGTTTGGAAGAGCAAGAGGTTGAAGATATTCTGAGCAACGACATTACTTTGGTTAAAGGCAAGTGTGTCCTTGATCTTTGTCCCAATAACTATGATTAATCACTTTGCATTGCTTTGCATTAATATTGATGGGTCCTATTAAGGTTTGTCTAGTCTTTATCATCATTCCTTGTTAACCTGGGTTTACATTTATGTTGGGTAGCTATGCTTAGTTGCTATACCTGGGTTATGGTGGTTTTAATGAACAATAATGATGAATCATGCTATACCTTTATGTTATATCTTTGTTTGCTTAATACAAGACCATATGCTTAATCGGAACATGGAGAACCACCCAGGAAAACCGTACAACCACAAGGCACATGGCTCTGCCTTGGCTGAATAACTAGAGACTTTAGTGTTGTAGCAACCTTACCTGAAAGGGACAAATGGGGAGGCGTTGACGGAGTATAGACTCGCTCTAGTAGGGAGTTGGGCTTTGCTAAGACACGGTACCTACTAGGGGACTTTATGCCCCGCTTTGTCCTGAAACCTAGGGGGTTGTTGCGCATTGGAGGATCTTCGTAAAGGCCTCGTAGCGTCCCTATGCAATCACACCTTGGTATTGTGGTATGATGCTTGGCCGGCATCGCATGGTTGGGTCTAAAGTTCTTCGGGACTTTTACGCGACTTGTGGGTAAAGATGTGCAACCTCTGCAGAGTGTAAAACTAATCGATTAGCCGTGCTCACGGTCAAGAGCGGCCTGGACTCTCACATGATAACTGAACTTGAAAATGAACTTAAATCGTTCTCTCTGGTTATGCTTGCCATGTGCTTATGGCATTTCTCTTACCCTTATGCTTAATTGTGGGTTGGTATAAACTTATACTTTATTAGTAATCAGGTGCTAATAAAACTTGATCAACTAAAATGCTAAATGCTTGTAGCCCAGTCCACTATAAAGCCTTTGCATTTATGTCTTCCCCCACACTTGCTGAGTACGACAAGTGCTCACCCTTGCTATAAATAATGTTGCTCAGAAGGAGGAGGCTACTTTGGAGTCTTGTGAAGATGTTGCTGGTGCTAGGTGTACGCAACCCCCAGTCGACTGCCTGTGATGTTTGGAGCCTTCGTTTCCAAGATTAAGCGTAAATCTCTGATAATCTTTCTTTTTCTTACGTGATACTGTTTCTGTATTCACTTATATGTCACTATATGCATGAAACTTGATCCTGGCATGCATATAGGTTTGCACTTGGTTTTCTTTGGAAAATCCGGGTGTGACAGAGTGGTATCAGAGCTGTATCGACTGTAGGACGTAAGCCTAGATAGCAATGGTCGTTTCTTAAGGTTTCCCTGCTTTTGACCCAACACTTTTTCTCATCTGACTCATCTCTCCCTCTCATCTCTTCTCGGAGGTGACACGGCCTTCCGGCGCCCAGTCCCGGCGTGGCGTCCTAGGTGGGGGCGGGGCCAGGCGGCATGCACGGCCCGGAGGGCTAGGGCGGCGGTGGACGAGCTCAACGCCATGGGCGGCAGCGGCGGCCAAATTAACTGCTTATTGTTAAACAATAACTCAATAAGTATGAAGTATACAAACACAAGTAATTAATCTTCACACGTTCATCTATAGAAGTGACCACTCTGCCGGATACAGCTTGCTGTTTTGTGTATACCAATCTCAATTCTCATCTAAACATTTATAGTGATAGTTGACCAGGCAGCACGGGAGATTAATTAGTAAATTATTGCTGAAGATAAGTTACACTTGGTGTTTTTTGTTTCAAAAAATATACTAGTCCATTATTATTTCAAAAAATATCCCAATTCTCATCTCGCTGTCGTGATCTGTACGTGGACAATGGCATACAATGCGTTTGGATAAAACTTTAGGTGAAGTATATAATTGATTTATTTTGCTGAAACAAGAGATGAAGGGCTAATTGAACTCACAGCAAAAGATGAGGGGTCAACATGATTATTTGCATACCACAACTTTTTCAAGCAATTAATTCTTCATTTTCTGGTGCTTTGCTTATGTTGTTCATGACACCTATGCTGAGTATGTGTTTAATTTAGAAACAAGATGGGATGGGATGATCCTCTCCATTTTTATGTTATGTTTTGAACCTGCTGTGAAAATCATAAATTATCACCACCAACTGGTGCTGAAAATGATTATCAGCGCTTTTTCTCTCTTATTAAGAAATTTGTAAAAACATACATAATGGTGGTCAAAAAAGTTTTACCCGAGTGCCTACCACACCAATATCAATCGGATATCACAAGAGAATATCTTTCAAGAATGGGGCAGATAGATTGACAGGGAAACAAATAGATAAGTAAGAACCCAAGAGACCCAGATCAAGCGTCAGGGCCACAAGCAGCTTTCTAATTACACCAATTTGTCCCGTATTTGTAAGATATAAGATCGAACCGCATTAATTATATGAATATTATTGGCAACCATTTGTGCTTGCTAATTAATGAGCCACTTCAATATTCAACATCTTCGTCATTCATGAATGGCCTTGCCGTGTAATGATGAAATTTGTGTGCATCAACTTCATTGTTCTGTGCCTAATAAGTTGCATGATGTCTCGTGCTATCAGACTGTTTTGGACACTGGATGTGGTCAAACGCATGCTACTTGGCGTGAAACATGTATGCTGCTTTGACAAATGTGTTACACAACATGAATTCACTTCATGTTGGCATACTACTACCTCCGTTCTTAAATATATGTCATTTAGGACGAGCTAATTAGTTCAAAAATGAACTAATTTGCTTGTCCTAATCGTCATATATTAAAGAATGTAGGGAGAATTTGAGAGGGACAGCCCCTGACCCTTGCGTCGCCTTCCTTGGCGTCTCGTGGGACGACCCACCCAGTTCGTCGCCCTCTCTGAACCCTAGCACTAGTTGATGCCACTACCGACTGCTAGAGACATGCACCGGGGTCAAATCCGAGCACCGTGTGCTCCTTTTTTCCCTCCTTTCCCCTCTATCTTTGAGGTTGGCTTGGTCGTCGACATGATGGTTTTGGCTATTGTATACTACATCAAGCATCCCTTGGCCCAGATCTGGATCCTCCTGGTCACGCTGCCCCATGGGGGACCCGCTCATCGGACCTCACACCGCTGCTCCCCAAGTGGACCTGCTGTGTTCCGGTTCGGCGGAGCCGTTCCCTTCTATCAAACTGTTTTAATTTGGACAATGATTGCAGCCAAATGCAGATCACGTGGCGAGAAACACATGCGCTGCTTGGCCAAATGTGCCACACAACTTGAATAATGGATGACAACTCAAAGTATTTTTGAATAATGGTGAAGAGTTAGTTAAATAAGTAGTTAAGTGAGAACACGCGAGACTCAGGTCAAGTATTAGGACCATGAGCAGCGTTCTAATCACAACTCAACTGGCCGTGCATCTATATTTCAGATATATGTACAAGCATTAATTATGTCATTATTATTGGCAGAAACTATTTCTTGAAAGCCAAGCAACCTCACCATACAACGTTTGCATCACCCATGAATGGCCCTGACCGGCAATGATTGAAATTGCACGCATGCATGATACTAAATGTACCAATTTCACCTTCGAATTCCCTATTCACCTGTCATATTGAGTCACATCTTCCCTCATTGAATGTGGTCCAATGCACTATTCCAGTACGCAATTTGCACCCAATTTGACTTTTGAGACAACCACAAAGGTTCATTGTTTAGCGCCTAATAAGAGGGATGATATGCTATGCTATTACACTGCTTCAAACACTTATTGTGTGGTCAAATGCACGCCATTTTGTGTGAAACACGTACGCTGCTGTGCCCAACGTACCATGCAACATGATTTCACCACTACAGCATACACCATTTCAATTGGCTATTCGTAATGATCTTAGGCCATATTTTCTTCGCAGGGCTGCAAATTTTTGTTGGTCCATGGTTATGGAGGAATGACTCGGTTATGAAGTTTGCTGTTTAGAAGTTTAAATAGTAGTTTCATACATGTTTTGCTTACTATCATTTTGTACTTTTGTTTAGAACACAATAGAATCCATGGAGAATTTAGAGATTGTCATATGGGTGATGCATGTTTTCTAGCACACAAGCTTTGCTATAAAGCATTAGGTATGTGTTCGAGCCCAAAAAGTGACATGCATGGGAGAACTAATCAAACGTGTCCACCGGACTGGTCACACCAGTTTGGTGAAAGTACTGAAAAGGCAAATTGTACTTCACCATTGCATATCTCTTGTCAAGACGATCAAACTGCATATGTGGAATATCATATTTGAACTTCGGATGAGATAGATGTTGCTTTGGGAAGATCTGCACCTCGAGTAGACTGGTCTGACTAGTTGCCCAATTCGGTTAGATAAGTTTTGGCCTGTGTAATCCGACCTGGAGTTATTTGTTTGCAGGAGATTTGTTACCGTTTTGACTCCATTAGGGGCAAGACCTGCCCTGCATATAATAATAAAGGGCCACATCCGATTGAGGGTATTTTATCGGTCAAAAAGCAATCTATGTATCGTAGTTTTACTTTTTTTATCTCTTTGCCTTGATTTTCCAACAATATGGGTTCTTCTGTCTTCCTGGGTTTAGGAGACGTCCTAGCTGGCCTGCCGAGGCTAGGAAACCCAAGGTGCACCTTACCCGATGAATCCTTTTCAGGAAGACGCTCGTTGGTCTCTTAGTACCACCCGGTATTAAAAGTCATGCCTTAGTACCCGGTGGTGTTATAACCCGATACTAAAAGGTCTCCAAGGAACCCCAAAATTTAGACCTGGTACTAATGTTAGTGTTAGTACCAGGTCGAAAAACCATTTAATACATGGATGGAAGAGCGGTGCAACTTTATCGATGTAGATGAAAAGTTCTCGATTTCATAACGATATAGAACAACGTAGATTATGTATCTCAAGCACATACAGGGCAACTTTATTTAGTAGGTGTTCCTTACATGGAGAAGAATCTTGCAAGCTTGATACGGTATCTTACAAGTTCTTACAGGAGAACAACTGAGATTGCCCTTTCAATCACAACTTGACAAACCTGAGCGTCACAACCATACATACGTAGAGCGGATGAAACATGCACCAGCTCCGGTACATTATTAAGCAATTGATGTAGTTTAACCAAGAAATATCCCGCCAACAGCAGACCTGCCGCCGGAACCGAGAATAGTAGCATGGAGTGATGTTCCAGTAGCCTCGTCCTTGGCATTAGCAATTGCCCCACCATGATTTATTAAGTTCGTTTTAACTTCATCCCATTTCGTACTGGTGAATTTTTCTTTAGGGCCACACTCTCCATAAATCTGTACCATTCAAAAGCAAATGATAATATTTATTATTGAGAAAATGATGCATCATGTCTACTATAGAAGCTCTACAAACAATTTTTAATTTGGAAAATAAAAAAAATGCAATTCATCAGGACCAAAAAAATAGTTGTTGTTCTTTCCACCTAGTCCATTGTCATCTTATTATATTACCTCACACTCTGTATTATTGTATGTTTCCTTTCTATCGATTTTTCCGTTGTTCCTGTGGTCATCTCTTCAACTTTTTTGCCTCTCTATACCACAGTTTCTTTCCTGAGAAGCAGTGTTTTCTAAAAATATGATGCACCAATGATTTGGGACAGATGGTTGTCTATGGTTGCGTTGCGTTGTTACCTTCCTCCCAGTATCCTCGGTGTCTGCAAAAGCAAGGAGCCATCCACATTCAATGCCAAGTTTGTTCTCGCCGGAATACACCACAGCAGCCACAACACCTTTACCAAATAAGCCCCCCACCATAGCGAAAGGGCAGGCAAGTTTGAGAGGGTTGCGATAGTTGTTGGGGAATTCAGGAAAACCCGTCACCCTCGAAACATCGAGTTTAACGAAGTTCTTGAGATATGTTTTTCAGGGGCAAGGCATTTACGATTTTCAGGAATCTTGGACCTGCGAAGCCTCAGAGTCGCGAACATGCGATTTTCGGGAATTTCAGACCTGCGAAGCCTCAGGGTCGCGAACATGCGATTTTCAGGAATCTTGGACTTGCGAAGCCTCGGAGTCATGAACATGAGAGAGCCTGAAATCTCGAATCGGCGAAGTCACGAATTTCGGAGGACGGCTAATTCGGGAATCTGTCGGAAGTCTAGTTCGGAAGTCGCGAACGGGGAAATTCACGAACCAGTGAGAAGCAAAGTCAAAGTTGTCGTCCCAAAAAGTCCGGGTTTAGAGTGTGAACTAGTGGCAGGCTTGTAAATGTGTGAGATGAAAAAGACATTCTTGTATGTGTTCACGTTAGGAATATTCCTTGAGCTCGAGGGTGTTTTCGGAATGTAAAAGTCTCTTCGTCTCCCTATAAATGGATTCAGATTTTTGGGAATTTGAGCCACCAGAGGGAGATTTTCAGTCTCCTTCTGTTTTGCTACTGCACTTGAACGTGTTTACTGATCTTTCTCTCTTCCGTGTTCGGGGAGCCCATCCGGATTTTCGGATACCCCCCCAACAAT
Source organism: Cenchrus fungigraminus (assembly GCA_036936925.1). Lineage (NCBI taxonomy): Eukaryota > Viridiplantae > Streptophyta > Magnoliopsida > Poales > Poaceae > Cenchrus > Cenchrus fungigraminus. The sequence continues at coordinate 14,178,655 of CM072768.1, read as the reverse complement.
AGTTAATGACAGTATATCCTGCATATGTGTAGTGAGCCATGACACTAAGGTTCCCCTTTGTCTTATTGGTCAAAACACCTGCAATCATGTTCAATTTGGTTATGGGAACAGCGGCCTTGTCAACTTGTTCATTTCCGACAAGTATGTCCTGGGCTTGATTCAGAAGCTCCTGAGACTCCAATGAGCGATTAGCGTCCTTGATGCTCTCATCTAAAATGCTTTGCACAGGGGTTTCCGTTGATGCCATTCCTGCTTCACTTGCCAAACATATAAACAAAAAAAAATGAGAGGGTTTTCGATCTGACAAGTTGTTTCTGGGAATGTATGGAACAGTAATTGCTAAACATAATCTGATTAAGCTTTTAGTACTATATATTGATGATGCATACTCTTGTACATTGCCCTAGTCAGATAAGAGTAAACAAGTAATAACTATGGAAGCACCAATAAACATTTGTTTCCAACATCCCAATGGATAATACGCATCCTTTTTACTACAACCTTCATCCCTAATAGGATGTAACAAACATCACTGCAAGAAACATGACGCATATGAAGGTAGAGCAGAATCGGGACAGTAGAGCTAACCTTAGTTTGTGGGGTGCAACTGCTTGGGATCTTTGCTCTGGCTCCTTGCATTGGGGTCTTTGTTCTCTATATATAGGCGTGGGAGGACTGTACAACGTTGTTATGTGTATATGCAGTCTATATGCTATATGCAGTCCTTATGTGCCACGCCCGTCCATCTCAGTGCCTCGTGCCGCATTGTGCTTCTATGTCAAAAGATTTTTCGGCTGTAGAATTATCTTCCTGGACAAGTAACTGCTTCTATGTCAAAGGTTGCTCATGAATCTGCCATGCATTCTGCTTTGTCACTGTCGGTGGCTGTGGTTTACTGGGGCAGGTGCAATTTTTTGCCATTCCAGAGAGATCTTTGCCACGCAAGCAGCTGATCGAGATTATATTTAGTTCCCTGCTAATCGTGTAAGCAAATTGCATGATTGGGAAAAGGCTGGCTGCGCTACAATCAGATGATGAAATTTGGAGAATTAGTCTCTCTCCATGAAAATCAAAATAAGACGGTGAAGTCTTACAAGCAGCCAAGTCTACGAATGTACAGGGTCTAAATAGATGTTCAGAACTGCAGCTATGGGATGTAGTAAGTCAATCTGGGTTATGGCTTGTGTCGCCTATTGTTGCAGGCATCCACTACTAGTGAATCGGGCATTTGTCCCTGGGTCGATTCTTGATTTGTATCAGGTATTTTTGTACCCATTACAAATGAAGGCATTTGTATCAGGTCGGGAGGGAGGACCCCCGACGCGCCCACCATGAGGTGCTACACTTGTACCGGGGCGAACCCCTTCCCGGTAAAAATGTGCCATCCACACATTTATACTAGGAGGGAATTCGCCTCGGTATAAATGTAGCGACATTTGTACCAGGGCGTGAACTAAACCGGTACAAATGTAGACCTCCCGTCCCCTGCCTTCCACCCAACACTTAGAAATAACCCAACCACTTCCTTATCCTTTCATCTTCCTCTTCTATATTTTTTCTCATCTAACTCGTCTCTCTCTCTCTCTCTCTCTCTCTCTCTCTTATCTCCTCTCGCAGGCCCCGGGACGGCCAGGGCGGAGGAGGCGCGGCCTCCCAGCGCCCTGGCAGGGCAGCACGGCCTCACGAAGCCCAATAGCAGGTACAAATGAGGGTTACAGACCGATACAAATTACCGTTTTACCAGTAGTGACCGAATACCAAATTTAATTGCTCGTGAAAAAAAAGACAACCTGACAACATCAGAGTATTGGAAGTGCAACGTTTTAACGAGTGCAGGTGACCCCATCAGCTGGATCCATATGTCGTGTTAACTTTTGCATTGTCTCGTCCTTGGCCGATCCATCAGCTGGATGTCAAGAATGCTTTCCTCATGGCACCCCGGGTGAGACGGTATACTGTGTTCAGCCTGTTGGTTTTGTGGATTCTTCGAAGCCAAACCACATCTGTCGCCTGAACAAGCTGCTCTATGGGTTGAAGCAAGCTCCTCGTGCCTGGCGCAATCGCTTTGCCTCATACATCACATCTCTTAGATTTGTGGAGGCCAAGTCTAATGCATCATTATTCATATATTGCCAGGGAGCTAACATGGTGATTCTTCTGTTGTATGTTGATGATATTGTGCTCAGTGCTTCCTCACCGGCTCTTCTTCAGCGGATCATCATTGCTCTTCGTTCTGAGTTCTGCATGACTGATATGGGGCCATTGCATCATTTTCTTGGTGTCAGTGTCATGCGCCAGGGTAACAGCATGTTTCTCTCTCAAAAGCAGTATATGTTGGATATTCTGGACCGTGCTGGTATGAGTAACTGCAAGCCTTGCAGCACTACTATGGATACGCACACAAAGCTTCCTGCTGATGGTACTCCTGTCACTTATTAGTATTGTTGGAGCCCTACAGTACCTCACCTGCACTCATGCAGACATTGCATATGCCGTCCAGCAGGTGTGCTTGTTTATGCATGACCCACGAGAACCTCACAGGGTGCTACGAAGCGAATTCTCCGGTATATTCAAGGTACATTGGATCTTGGCTTCCACCTTTACCAGACCTCTCCAGCGGATCTCACTGTCTACACCGGTGCTGATTGGGCAGGATGTCTTGACACACGCAAATCCACATCGGGTTATGCTATGTTCTTGGGGGACAATCTCATCTCATAGTCGTCCAAGCGTCAGGCTACGATATCCAGATCCAGCACAGAGGCGGAATATCGAGCTGTCGCTAATGGTGTCACTAAAGCTTGCTGTCTGCGCTAGCTTCTGCAAGAACTTCGGTGCCCTCTTCGTCGTGCTACAGTGGTCGGCTGTGATAACATCAACGCTGACTACCTCTCCACCAATCCTGTCCAGCATCAGCGAACCAAGCATATTGAGATCGATCTGCACTTTGTTCGAGAACGAGTCGCCCTCGGTGAAGTTCGCGTCCTACATGTTCCGCTACATTTTAGTACGCCGACATTTTCACCAAAGGTTTGCCGATGTCCGTATTCATAGAGTTTAGGTCCAGTCTCAATGTTCGCACTGCTCCCATCTTAGACTGCAGGAGAGTGTTGGAATGTAATCAGGCACGTCGCCTATATATGTAAATGCTGGTCCCTCACAGCAATCTTTCGAGTATTCCCAAATCAAACTCTTTTAGTTGTGCGCCTGGTGTGCTGTGTGAGTTGTGAATCGTGATAGCCGGATGGAGGAGAAGACGTAGTGCTTGGTGCAGCGGGAGAGTGACGGCTGGCATGGCACGCGCACAGCGCTCTGCCGAGATGTTGATATGTTCCTCTTCGTCACTCAATCCCTGACTCCTATATCTCCTAGAATGGGGATGAAAACTAAAACAAAAATCTTCCGTTTATTTATGACAAAATGTTAATCTCCTATCGAAGTTACCACATTACCGCGAGACTTGAGAGTTCCGTGTACGTGCCTAAGATACTTTGTCAAGCAACATATACTGCATACCACCAGTCCACCACCTGGTCCACTGTAAAAAGCCTGAAACTGACGGGTGCAGATCACTTGATCAGTTTCAACGGCTTGGTGCATATGATGGTTATTGTGGCTCACAATGACTGTGAGAGATACGTATAGCTGTTGACACCCAAATTTGGCATGTCTGGGCTAACCCGGTTAGACCGCCCTGTACCCCGGTTAGACCGCCCTGGACAAAGTCATTAAAAGGTAATTTGGACTTCTCCATTGGATAGGTCTCATTGAGTAGATCAAGATCCATATATAGAACGTCCAATTCGGAGTCCGGATGAGAGAGATATGGCTTCCGGAAGATCTCCACGTCACCCGGGCGGTTAGACCGGGGGGGGGGGGGCCAGGCGGTTTAACCGTGTCCAGGCTTTGTAAACCAAGTTGGAGTTGTATTTTAGCACGAGATTTGTTAGGCTTTCAACTCCAGCAGGGGCAAGACCTCTCCACCCTATAAATATAAAGGGTCGTGGCCGATTGAGGAGCTATCACCCAATCGAACATATCAAATTTACCTTTTTATCTCCAACCCTACTTTTCCAACCCCTTTGCTCCCTTCTTCGTCTCTACGGCGATTTAGGGCGTTCTAAGTGGCCATCCGACCTTAGAACAACCCTAGGCACGTTGTCCCTGACGGGGTCCCTCCCGGGGCAGCGATCTTAGGTTTTCGGCGACGTTCCTGTCCAAGGCGATTAGACCACCCCCCCCAGGCGGTTAGACCGGCCCGTGCTGGGAACCTCGACGAGGTGATATCGACTACCGCGCGATCCAGCGCACTCGTGTGTTCGACCGGAAAAAGCGTCAACACACTTTTGGCGACTCCGCTGGGGAACAGATCTGGTTTTACAACCGATCATGGTGAACATAGAAGATCTCAGCGAAGAGGACCAGAGGAAGTACACCGAGCTTCACGAGTACATCAAGCAGCAGTTCCTCTCTGGCGCTAGAAAAGATCGCTCAGGCAAGGTGACGATGACTCAAGATTTCAAGATGCCGGTGATCAAGATCAACAACCACAAGATTGAGGTAATCACCACTGTTAGCAAGCCTGAAACTGAGCTATCTATGAAGATTACTGAAATATCTGATAAATTTAAGCGTGCTTTTAGTAATCAGCATAGTCAGGTTGCTAGAATAATTGCTCGTTTAGAAAAAAATTGAGGGTAAAAGTAGTAGTTCAAGTTTTTTAAATGATTCTATCCCTCAAATAGATTCACAAGGGGTATTGCAAACAAGCTTGTCGGTAGCGTCAGAAACCTCAATTGAGACACCTGTGCATGGCATGCCGACTAGTTTTTATCTGGGACAACCATCATTGTCGGAGCCGACCCCAGTCAGACCGCCCCCCATGGCCGGTCTGACTGCCCCGTCTGGCCAGATGATGGGTGCTCCAGGGAATCCACCTCTTGTGAATAAAGTTGATTTATCAGCTGCAAGGCAATCCCAACCAGCTGCTATGGATGAACTTAATAAATTTAAGGAACAAGTAGCTAGCCTAGTTAAAAATAAATTCAGTATTGATATGGGTAATTCTAGGTTATACCAAAAACCCTATAAAGCCGAATTTGATCTTATGGCTTATCCCCCTGGTTGGCGCGTACCTGATTTTACTAAATTTAGTGGTGAAGACAATCGTACAACTTGGAAGCACATAAGCCAATACATTGCTCAACTAGGTGAAGCAAGTGCCCATGAATCTTTTAAAGTGCGATTGTTTTCTTTATCTTTAACGGGTACCGCCTTTGCTTGGTTTTCATCTTTAGCCCCCAACTCTATTGATTCTTGGAATCAATTAGAGCAAAAATTTCATGATCACTTCTTTAGTGGGGATTATCAATTAAAATTGATAGATTTAACATCGGTTAAGCAAGGTAAAGATGAGACGGTCTCTAATTACCTTAAGCGTTTTAAAGAGGTTAAAAACCGTTGTTTCAATCTGTCAATTTCCGATTCCGACCTAGCTAATCTTGCTGCTAAAGGTTTAAAATCTGCTCTTAGAGAAAGATTAGAAGGTGTGAACTTTTATTCGCTTGACTCTGTTCTTGTGAGAGGCATGGCACAAGAACTGAAATTAAATAAAGAAATAGAAAAACTTGAGTCTCATCGGTCCGATATTAATGTAGTTGATTATGTTTCTAATAATTCGAATGATGAGACTGAAATTTATAGTGCTGAATTTGTGTGGCCTTCTGAAGATAAATCTTTTTCTTGTACATCACTTAAGCTGGCTAGTAAATGTTAGCAAGAAGTATTAAGATTTAGACCGGCCAAGGCGGTTAGACCGGCCCCCCCAGGCGGTTAGACCGGCCCGTGCTGGGAACCTCGACGAGGTCATATTGACTACCGCGCGATCCAACGCACTCGTGTGTTCGACCGGAAAAAGCGTCAACAATAGCAATTGTGAAGTTAGTTTCCGCTGAACTTAACTTTCTAACAAGTTGTATATCCAACATATCAATTCAGTCCTTGGATATGCTGGCCGCTCGGGCGCCGGAGTGAATTGAGGGCTTGGGCTGCTCGGACTGCATGACAGTTTACGCGTGAGGAGGCAAGCAGACACGGCAGCAGTGGCCGGAGAGCTCCAGTGCATGGAGGCAGCCAGAATACTTGCCGGCTTGCCGCTACTAGGACTATGGCGATCGGTACTGGTGAATGATCGTTGGATCTACACGGCGGCAGTCGTGAATTGAATTTCTCGTTTTCTACATCATGGTTTGGAACGCAAATGCAAAAAATGGAACGTATGCACTTTGTATATTATACAAGTTGAGTTTGAGAAATTGAACAGTTTATTAATTTGATTATTAAAATGGTAAAACATGGTTAGATGAGATTTATTTTCGGGGACTTAAAACCAGTCACTCCTCCTTTACCAAGTAATAGTATTTCACCTATTAAAAATTAGATTTCTCATTTTTCACAGGATGGATTCGATTGCAGACGCTTAAAATTGAATGTACCCATTGTGCATGATAGCATGCATGAAGAGAAAGCGTGTGATTTATTCGTTGATCTAGATCTAGAAGCATGGTATTTATTACTACTCACCATTACCACGAGATCCATCTGAGTTTGTCACCATTAGTCACTACTCAGCACGATCAGCTGTCACAGCAGTATATAATATGAAAGACTCAACGACTTTGTAGTTCGCTTGACTTTCTTTGTTTGCGACTTGCTAAACATCCTTGTTTATCTGTGATGTGATCGTGTTCTGATTTGATGTGAATATTTTTTTTGTTTCTGCGAATCACACAGAACCCACGCGGCCACGAAATAGGTTATTCCATTCTTCGAATATAAGGGTTTCAGACTTGCATTATTGGTTTGTCATCAACAACGAGCGAGCATTAATAGCTCCATGACGAAATATAATATTGCAGACATTACATGTGGTTCGATGCGGATATGATGGTCGTACAACGCAAAACGCGCAGTGTTGTTGATCCCAAGAGAGAAGATGACTTGGATGAGGTCAGTATATAAGTATATAATATAAAGAAGACTTGCTGAAGTCCGATTATATACTCCCTCCGTCCCTAAATATAAGCATTCTTCGATATCTGTGCATCACGTTTGACCGTTCGTTTTATTCAAAAAATTTATAAAAATATAAAAACAATTATGATATACTTAAAATATATACTATAATAAAACATGTCACAACAAAATAAATAATTTTTTCATAATTTTTTTGAATAAGACAAACGGTCAAACATGAACCAAAAAAGTCACCGAATGCTTATATTTAGGGACGGAGGGAGTACAAGAAATGAGGGCCACATGATGCCTATGCAGATCGAATCTCGGAGAACTGAAGTGGCACGTACATGCAGATCGATCCAGTCTGGTTGACATTGTTTGTGTGTGTTCATTCTTCATTGGATTCCCGGCGATGCAGAGGGGGTGGACACTTCTATTTATGACGGGACCATGGGTGGAGAAACCAAGGAATATTATATGTGGCTTCAGCGACGGAATCGACAGTTGTCGCTGAAGCAGCCTAGGGGCGCGCACGGATGGAAGCGGTTTTCTTTTTTTCTTTCTTTTATTTTTTTCCTTTTTCTATTTTTCTTGTTTCTTTTTTATTTCTTGTTTCTTTTTCTTTATTTCATTTTCTTGTTTCTTTTTTCTTTCTTGTTTCTTTATTTCTTGTTTCTTTATTTATTTCTATTTTTATTTTTTCTATTTTTCTTTTTCTTTTTATTTCTTGTTTCTTGTTTCTTTTTTCTTTCTTGTTTCTTTATTTCTTGTTTCTTTATTTATTTCTATTTTTCTTTTTCTTTTTATTTCTTGTTTCTTTTTCTTGTTCCTTTTTTTTTCTTGTTTCTTTATTTTTTTCTATTTTTATTTTCTCTATTTTTTTATTTTTATTTCTTGTTTCTTTTTCTTTATTTTTTTTCTTGTTTCTTTTTTATTTCTTGTTTCTTTATTTCTTGTTTCTTTTTTGTTTCTTTTTCCTTATTTTTTGTTTTATTTTTTCTTTCCTTCTTTTTATTCTTGTTTCTCTTTATTCTATTTTTTATTTTTCTTATTTCACTTTTATTTCTCTTTAATTTTTATTTATTTATTTTTGCTTTCTACTTTATTTTTTTCTATTTTCGTTTTTTATATTCTTTCATTTTTAATATTTTTATTATTCGAGATGAGATGTAAATTTTTCTCGCTAGAATAATAAGTTGTTCTGGCTATAAGTATCTTGTTCGGACTATAATAACAACTTGTTCCGACCTTTGTTCTGATTTGTTCTGCCAATACATCTGTTTTTGTTCGAGATGACACATAAAATTGTTCCGACTATAATAGAATTTTGTTCTAACAATTGTTCTCATTTGTTCTGACACTTTTTTTGTTCGATATGACATACAAACTTGTTTTGGCTATGGTAATATCTTGTTCTACCTATAATAATAACATGTGTCTGACCCTTGTTCTGATTTGTTCTGACACCACATTTGTTGTTCGGGATGACATATAAACTTGTTCGATAGTTGTTTTCGTTTGTTCTAGCACTTCATTCGTTTTGTTCTAGCGATAACAGAATAAATAACCGTAATTAAAAAATACAAATAAAATAAAGTTTGTCAAAATATAGTCAAGTGGGATCCTGTTTCGAAGTTTTTATTGTCAGAAATCCAATGGTGCGATCGGAATTTAATTTTAATGTTTGGTTTGTGATTTATAGATGTTTTTAGTTTTAATCAATGTTGCATGTGGCTGATGTCATCAATTTTGTTTTCTTTTGCATGCATGCACTCCAACCCCTGAGTCATCCTTCCTTCAGCAACACGGAGGGATTTTGTCGCTGAAGCGACATATAAGAGCACCCGAGAAACCCCACCCCAACTCATCTTTTGTGACAACCCCATCCGAGATCATTCCGTACTATCGCCTAAACCGTTCCCTTTGGTCATTAAGCGATAATAAAGAATCATCCCGTTGAGTGTTGCCAGGTTAACGCCCGGTAAATCACTTGACAACACAGAGAGGATCGAATGTGTGCATTAAAACTCCCACGAAGGAGAGTCCAGAGTGCCTTACAATTTAACATCAAATTCCCGTAGGGTTCATTATTACAAACATAGTCTTTGACATGAAAGTAAATGGTTCAGAGTTTATTGAAAACAGCAGAAGAAACTAAACGGTACGATCAGATCATAGGAGGCCTATCCATGATGCAATCACTCCTCGTCATCCACCCATTCCACCTCCAAGCCGGGTGGAAGTTCTCCGGGCCACACATCATATGCATTACCTGGAAACAACATTTATAAAGCAAGGTTGAGTATACTAATACTCAGCAAGACTTACCCGTCTAAAGAAAGACTTTACCTCTAATCATGCAAGGCTTTTGGCTAGTGGGTTTGTTTGCCAAAAAGCTACTAAGTAGTGAATCCTTGCTTTCATATTTTAGCTCCTGTTCTAGTAGAAGTAATCATTACTAGATAAGCAACTATTGCAATCAAAGTTGTACAAACAATTAATCAAAGTAATAATCTTCACAAAGTTCCATCATAATGGGATATCATGACCAGTCGAGTAAGTAGTCTCAGATAACGGTGAGAGGCCGACAAACGATTGATTCAAACCTTGCAAGGTGGACCTAAACACACGGGAGGTGCCCTCACTAAGAGTTCACCAACCAGGCGGTTCCCGTCATTCTTCGGTTTGGGGATAATAGCTCACAGTCTTAAGTACAAGGTTTATCTAGGCTACGCCACTAAGGTCACCCAGCCTCACGCATGCACTCGGGTGGCGAGCCCGGGGCCGCAACACTAAGAGTAGTGATAGTAAAACCCCGTACCGCCTCATTTAGGTACTAGGCTTATCGTACCCATTTCCGACAAGTGTTTCATACTTTCAAACACTTAACCAACGAAGCCATTGGACCAGAGCCCAAATCCCATGCTCTTACCACGTGAGCAAATCATTCATCAAAAGGGTGATTCCAAATGGAGATCCTATTCTCGCGAGTGACGAACATCACTCGACTTGTACCGGATCCTTAGAGCATAGCAACTAACGACCTAGCATGCTAGTAAAAGATTATGGTACTTAAGGATCATGCAACTAGGATTTCAATCAACTCCTGAACGTAAATGCACATAAGATAGCAATAAATAAATTCATAAGTTTAAAGAAACACATAGGTTAATGAATAAACCGGGGCTTGCCTTCGTCAGCACAAGTGGACAGACAACCTTCCGGACTTTGGTCCAGGTCTTGCTCTACAGTCACGTAGTGCACTTCTCCTCCCGCTCCCTCGTCCTCGTCTGCCGACACAAGCGTATAGCCACCGTCTGGGACTTCTACACGGAGAATGCAAATGCAAGACTTAATTGGCAGATTGAGTTAATTCATCACAAAACCAGTTTTGGCAACCATGGGGTGCATGGTTGACCACATTCACCTAGATAAAGATACATTCAACATACTCTTCCTATAAAGGAACATTTTGCGGTGCTTCAGTAGCTAGACTCATTAATCGTGAGCAAATTACTTAACTCAATTAACACCCAGTAGCAAACAACCACAAGAATTCTATGGTTGGCCATATTCACCTTAACAAAACCATTTAAAATTTTACTCATTTAAGGTAAACACAAAAGGCCATATAACACTCTCGTGATGGTGATTGTGTACATATATAAAAGAATATTTACTTTATATGCAAGACAGCAAGGAAAGTTACTTTTATGCCACAATTTACTTTCCTAACTCATTTATATAACTTATGCACAAAAGAATTGGGTTTTCCTATTTTTCCCTCACTAGATTAATCTAGTTTTTAACCTTCAATCAACCAATCACACTTCAAAATTTGCCCAACAGTACCCACTGGTCCTACTGTCCAGGGAACACTTATTTGGACAGCAAGAAAAAGGTTTAAGCCACTGCATAATAAATGCACACAAAAATAAAGGTAATCTAGCTAGCATTTAAAGGATTAAAGCATATTAATATAATCATAACAGAAATGGAACCAAACTTTCTCCTACCCATGCTTTGGTCCAAAACAAGCCTAAGGAACCCACAAACACACCTAGAGCTATTATAGATCTTGGTCTATACATTTATGATTAAAAACATGCATAAATGGGGAAATAATATTTCCAATAGAGATAAAATCAGGGTAAATGCACCAGAGATGCATTTTGGAATAACAAGACAATATCCAGAAGTAGGGCTCAAAAATAATTATATTTTAAGCTACAAAAATCACCTAGGCAGATTTGACAATATCACAAGATAATTCATATAAAAAGATTCCTTCAGTAACTTTGTACAAATTTTGGTACAGATCCTACACATTCTAGTCTCCACAACATATTCCAAAATCCAGCTCAAGATCATGTATGGATTTTGCAGAAACACAGATCTAGGTATTTCACATTTCAATTTTTCAAGCACAAACTAAAGCTCAAAAGTATATACATGCTTTGTAAAAGTTGTAGTTCCAGTCACACGGAACACAACAAAATAGGGTTTGCAATTTTTGGATTTTTCTACAATTTTATGTTGAATTTACAAATTTCTGCTAAAAGACCCAAGGAGTGAAGAAACTACTTGTACGCAGGCCCCTCGGCCTTCCCCAACCATACTCAACGGCGGTGGCGCGCTCGCCGGCGGTGAGGTAGGGCCCGGGGAGGCAAATAAGCGAGCAGGGAGTGCGATTGGACTCACTAGGAGTCGATTGCTGTTGGCGACATGGCCGGGGAACGGCCCGGTGATGGCCGGCGGCGAGGCACCAACGGCACCTCCGCGGCGGCGAGGTTCCCGGCGAATGTGAGGGAAGAGCTATGCCATAAGTGATCGGGGAGGCTCTGGTGGAGGTTTGGGAAGGTGACCAGGGGCTCGGTCGGGCCGGAGAGCAAGCGGAAAAGCAAGCTCACCACGGCGGCGCTAATGGCGACGGCGGCGGGCGGTGTAGTCTCGGGCGCGCGCAAGGCAGAGACCAAGGGGGTTTTTATAGGCCAGGGGCGTCACAAGCAGCTTCGCCCGAGCGTGGTGCCTACAGAAACCACGACATGGGCGGTAAGGCGGTTGGCGACGTGCGACAGGGCTCCGGCCAGTGGTGGATGGCGGTGCGCCCGCGCGTGTGTGCGGCGGCCGCGTGTCGCCGGAATAGAGGTAGGCAGCGTGTCACGCCCATAGGCACACAGTGCTCGCGGAGCTTTCCATGGACCGGCGGTCGCGGGCCTGCTCCGGCGTGCACGCCCGGCGGTACGGCGGCGAGCCAACGTGGCAAGTCGCGCACGACCTCGCGCGCCGGCACGTCCATCCCAAAAACAGTTCCACATAGCCTGTTTCAAAAATGAGTTTTCTCACGTTTTTCAAACAGAAGTGCTCTAAACTTTGAATACCAAAGTTGTCAAGCAAGTTGCCCTCTTCAATAATGCCAAAGGCTCGATAGGGTTTTACTCACTGGTTTGAGCAGGAACGGCAGTGCAAAATGGCCAAAAACTCTGCGCCTGTGAATAGTGATCCAGCACCTTGATTTGAAATTTTCACAACCCTACACTCCAAACTAGCAATGCCACTCAACAGAGAAGTTGTGTGCCTTGACAAACTGCACATTTTCCCCATTGGGTGATTTTGAAGTGTTTATTGAAAGTTTGGAGAACGTGCCAAAGTTCTAGAATGGCACAAGGGGTCAAAGGGGGAAAACTAGGGTTTAAGGTTGGGGTTTGACCAAGGGTTGACCTAGGGGTACTCAAGGGTGGTTAGAGGAGTAATTAAGAGGGTCATTAACACAAGTCACCACTGAGCAAAAACACGGGGTGTTACAGCTTTGCAGAGTGTTTGGAGCAGAGGGTGACATTTTGAGGTCAGGTCCGGCTCTTCTAGGAGCACTAGTACCCTTTTGGCAATATATACTAAAACTAACCCACATGGTTTCCAATTGTGCTAGCAAGCTAATAAGTTATTCACTCCGTGTTTGTTATGAGTGCGGTAGGGGGAGACATTATCATCAACATGGCGCCATCTTAGTATGCTATCTTTTTACACTTTACTTTTCATGCATGTTTTTTTTGTAGGTCCCATTTTATTTAGACTATGTGTTTGCGGATGGAAATTCTAGCTGCAGGTCACTTGAGGGAAAGGTGGCCGTGATCACTGGCGCCACCAGTAAAATGGGCGAGGCGATTGCCAGGAAGTTCTTCGACCAGGGCGACAAGTTCATCCTCGCTGACGTCCGGTTCTCCGAATGCCAAAACATAGCAGAGGATCTCATCAGCAAGAACAAAACCAGGCCAGGAGAGCATGCCAAGGCAGTCAAATGCGACGTCACCAACCCGTCTGAGATCAAAAACTTGATCGACGAGGTGAGACTCCTGGGCGGTCTCGACATCTGGTACAACCACGTCGAGGCCGACAAGGACGTGTCCCCCACTAACCTGGACATCTTCAGGAACACCATGAGGATCAACGTCGAGTCCATCCTGGAGATCATCAGGCAGGCGAGCAGGGAGATGATCAGCACGAACACAAAGGGGTGCATCATCTGCACGGGCAGCACCGTTGGTTTGTGTTAGCATCCACTCAATTCAGCCCAACACTCTACCATAGGTTCGGATGTTCATGCGCATCACGGCCCACTTATAAGGCAAGAGGCCCATTACCTCCCAAAAGCCCGGACCGGTGGGAGAGGGATGCTCTCCCTTACAAGGTGGTCATGGTCCCCTCCCCTAGGCAAGGTGGTACTAAACTTGAGTGGCCTACCCCCATAAGGTAGGTGCCCTGACATCTCACCCCCCATAAGGTGGTGTCCCTGCCACCACCCCCCATAAGGCGGAACCAGGCTCTGATACCAGATGTTAGCATCCACTCAATTCATCCCAACACTCTACCATAGGTTCGGACGTTCATGCGCATCACGGCCCACTTATAAGGCAAGAGGCCCATTACCTCCCAAAAGCCCGGACTGGTGAGAGAGGAATGCTCTCCCTTATAAGGTGGTCATGGCCCCCTCCCTTAGGCAAGGTGGTACTAAACTTGAGTGGCCTATGTCTTAGTTCTCGGGGATGATCTGTCGTAACACCTTGGTCCTTGCCACCTTTGGAAGTGATTTCGCCTTGCACTCAAACAAGAATGGAACTCCTCATTTGTTTCTTTGAACTTGTTGTGACTTCGTCCCTTTTGTCTATATTTTCCTGCAAAAACACAATACTTCCAAATGCACATACAAAGTTGTAGCGAACATGGCCTCATATGCCATTAGTTCGAGTATGATTTTGGTGATTCATGACAACATGATCAACGAGACTAACCATATTGTTTAGCATGTCTCTGTAGACATTCCTAGGTCCCAAGTATGCAAAAATACCACATGCCAAATTGAGAAAATAGTCTATTTTTCAAGGGTCAAAAACAAGAAAGGAAAGAAAAAGAAAGGACACCGTCGGATGAACCGACGGTACCGTCGGTGCATAGCGTCGGTGTAGTTGGGACACTGCGCAACAGGCCCAACGAAATTGACACCGTCGGATGAACCGACGGTCCAGTTTCTAGTAGCGTCGGACGAGTTGTAGAGAAGAAGCAGCGAAAACAGTAGCACCGGATGATCCGACGGTCTGAGTGTGGACACCGTCGGTCTATCTGACGCTCAGTTTGAATCAAGACAGAGACGCGCCAAGACGAAATTTTCAGCACCGGATGAACGTGAACCTATGCCTTGGTCAAGGGGAAGCGTCGGTCTATCCGACGGTTGCGTGGAAACTACCAGAGACGTTTTGGCCGCGGGGTCTTCAGCACCGGATGAACCGATGCATCGTCGGTGTAATGCGTCGGAGCAGTTGTGTCAGCGGATCTACAATGGCTAAATGACGTGGAGGGCACTGGATGATCCGACGCCTAGAAATAGCATAGCATCGGTTCATCCGATGCTACGTTTTTCAGTGACCGTTAGCCAACGGCTCTTTGGATGCCTTGGGCTATTCATACCCCCTCCACTCACCCATTTGAGGTTGTTGCTGGATTGTGTGGAAGTGTAGAGGAGTTCAAGACATCTAGAAGATCATATCCAATCCATCCAAGTGCTTAATTGCTCATTCATAGACTTGCATATGCTTAGTGTATGTGCTTAGTGCTAGGTTTAGCTTAGAGCTGAGTGAGTGCAAGGTTGTGCTAACCTTGTGAGGTGATTCTTGAGTGAATCAAGTTGTACAAGGTTCGCCAGAAGCCTTGGAGCCTAATTGGCTCACCGGCAATCGTCATCGACCCTCCGGCTTGGTGTGGAGCGGCGAGGACACTTTGTGCGGGGGACGTGGAGACCCCCTTCCTCGGTGGAGAAGCTCCTTAGTGGAGGCGGCATCAAGGTGACCAAGGGAGCTTGGCAAGTGCCTAAGTGGCTAGCCTTTGTGGCAACTCAAGTGGTGCTCTTGGGAGAGACTTGGTGACAGGGAAGCAATAATCTTGTGTGAGTGCTTCAACAACGTGGACTAGGGGTGGCTTAGTGCCTACCAATACCACGGGATAAATCACGTGTCAAGAGTTTTCTTCCTCATATCCCCTTTACGTTTCGGCATTTACTCTATTGCAATCTTTGCTTGCCTTTATTTTCCTAGAGTAGTATCTTGCTAGGATTGGCTATAGGTTGCAAACCTTGTTTTGGGATGGGAGTTTCACACTAGAACAAACCTATTTGCACATCTAGATAGTATATTCTAGTTTATCTTTATGCAAAAATAGTGAAGCCATAAGTTAAGGTTTTATTTTGCCTAATTCACCCCCTCCCCCTCTTAGGCTACGAGCATCCGATTCCTTACAAAAGTTGAACTTGTTATATCATTAGTGTGCCTAGTGGTGGGTTAGATGCATAATCAAACTCAAACCAAAATATAACAAATATGTTTGGAGCACCAAAATTCACTGTCAACACCTCCCGATCATCCATTTGTATCTAAATATCTCACCATAAAACTCTCACGCTAGTCCTTTGTCGGATCTACGGACCCTCATCCCTGCCTTGAAGGTGGTGGCGGTGATGCGCCGCCCTCCCTTAACAGTACCCTTCAAAACCGCCTTTAAGGTAGTGGCGGTGATGCGGCACGGTGCGGAGACGACGCGAAGGCCAGCAGAGCAGATGGCTGATGAACGGCGGCCGGCTTCCCTAATCCGTAGATGTGAAAGATGAATTGATGCTTTTTATAGTTAAATTTAGTTTAATATCCTTTTATTTTCTACCTACATACAAATTAAATTTAACTTTTTATGTAATTCTTTTTATATCACGGCACGTACTATTCCACTAGTCGTATAATAAGAGGAGAGATGCCAGCCGTCCGGGTGAGGAGTCACGTCATGGTTGTCGTAGAAGCTTGACGACGGCTTCAACCGGTTCGGCGATTCACACGCCGCCCATGTGTGTTGAGCATCGTCAGAATAATAAAAAGGAAATGCATCGTCGTCAACTCTGCAAAGCATCTCGAGAAAATTAAATGGTTATTTACGCATATCTCAAGTGACCAAGTGCGTGTCGTCAGGGTTTTTTTTTTCTTAATTAGGACTTGGGAGGCAGACTTGATCCAAGTGCATCATACCACATGCGAGCAAGTCTTATTTGCCAGTTTTGAACGTATCGATCCCATTTATTTATCTTTTATACATAGGGGAGGGCTTCGGCTCCTCTAAAAATAGCTTCAACTTCAGCTCTTTTGGTGGAACGACTTTTTTTTTGTGGAACTGAAGCCATTTCATAAAAGGGCGAAGTCAAGGGGGGCGCGTATGAGCCTGACCCCCTATACTGCCGCACACCACTGCGGAGAGCATCTCAAACCTATTAGTAGCGTGTATTATGAGAAAGCATATAATTGATTTAGCTTTCTTCTAACTTTCATATTTTATACATTATCATTTATCTCATTGATAGCATTATTGTGTAATTACTTTTATATCTTTAGTTTATATAACATATCCACTATTACATGACAACGCGTGGGAGAACTTGGTCTACGAACGCAATCAAATATATAGTCCACCTCCCAAGTGGAAGCTGCAAACGGCTCCGGGTGCAGCTTCTGGCCTGGAGCTACCTGCCTTCACACCATTTGGCAGGGCTCCGGTTGGAGCTTATTTTGGAGACCTGGCAAACAGACCCGTAGTACAATCATCCAGAATTCACACCATTTGTGAGTCCGTCCACCTACTTAGTCAACTAATCCACTTGTACTAATTGCAAAAGCAAATAGGAATACTCCTATCCCCATGTGGTCGACTCATGCGGTGCAGCTTTGCCGTGGCCGAGATCTATGGGGAAGCTTGTTAAAGTTTTGGGCTATTACGTTCTTGCCTCAACTTTGAATGTCAATTGTGATTTTACCCCCACTTTGTTGGTAAGTGCATTTTTACCCCTACTTTTGAAAAACGAAGGTTCAGTTTACCCCTACTACGTGAATAGCATGCAAGGGTGTTAAAAATGTTGACATAATACAGATTTACCCTTGCGAATATGCCCCTACTTTTATTAGAATATTGTAATTCTACCCCTATTTGACCACATGTGGGACCACCTTTACATGGACAAGCTTGCTCTTCTCAAAGTTGTAGCTGACGTGCGGGGCTCACATGTCAGTTTCGTCTTCCACCTCTCACCCCCTACATTCTCACCAACCATCCGACACTGAGTTCCCCATGGTGGGGCTTGGCCCTCCAGCGGCCGGAGCAGGGACGCCCGACGATGCGTGGGTGCACCCCTCCTCCCTCCTCGCACCGATGCACTGCAGTCGCCTCC
The DNA here is from genome assembly GCA_036936925.1 of Cenchrus fungigraminus. Classification (NCBI taxonomy): domain Eukaryota; kingdom Viridiplantae; phylum Streptophyta; class Magnoliopsida; order Poales; family Poaceae; genus Cenchrus; species Cenchrus fungigraminus. The sequence goes on along the minus strand of CM072768.1, from coordinate 14,160,888 downwards.
TTCCTCACCACGTCCCCACGCCGGCGCACTGCATGGAGGTCGCCATGGCCGCCCTCATGTCCCCCGCCTCTGCCATGGAAACAATGACGACCCGCGCGCGCCTGGAGAGGATGACCGCACGCGTCTGGAGAGGCCTGCCCGTGAAGCCGCGCTCCCTCCTGCCCTCGCGTGGCCCACCCGCTCACGAGATGAGCCTAGAGAGACCACCTACACACGCACACCTAGAGAGGCTGATGCGCACGCGTCTCGCGAGTCCTGCCCGTGAAGTGTTGTCTTGGTGGCCCCTGCGCGTACCGCTCCTATTGTTGCCCTCACGTGGCAGGCAGCGCTAGGGTTTGAAGTATGGCGGCCCGGTGAGAAACTGTGATGGTGGTTGATTGGATGACGATAAGGGGTGTTTGGGTTTCTTCACCCTATTATGTAGGGGTTTTGTATTTGTTTCATTTCGTTTAATCCAGATTTAACAGACGCCGTTGAGAGTAGGGGTAAATGGATGCTTCGTTCACCGAGTGGGGGTAAAAATGCACTAACGAAGAAAGTGAGGGTAAAATCACAATAAGGGTTCAAAGTTGGGGCAAGAACTCAACATCTCGTTAAAGTTTTCTTGTTCCCATTTAGTTGAGTGAATTTTTTTGCAGAATTTTTTTAGCCCACTCTCGATGCTTGTTAGGAGTATTAAATGTAGACTAAATATAAAATTAATTACATAGATGGACGGGAAATCACGGGGTGAATCCATTAAGACTAATTAATCAGTTATTATTAGAGATTGTTTACTGTAGCATGACGTTGTATAATAATGACATAATTAGGCTCCTTAGATTCGTGTAGAAAAATTTGAAAAATTGTGAAATAGATTTTGTCATTAATCCACATCTAGTACTTCTAATTAGTATTTGCGAACTAAACAGGAGTGTACCACTCACCATTGAATGAATGGTCTAGTACTAGGTGCTAAGGGTCGTCCCACTGAAAGAAACCAACACAGTTTTCTTAGCACAAGAAATGATCTATAGAAACTATCCTTCAGAGTGATAGTGTTGTTACGGGCCAGCAACACCAGGGCCCGGCGCGGCCAGGGGTGGTGGCGCCCCCCAGGCCCATCACCTATTGCCGCCGCCATTTCCGTAATCGTGGCTAGTTGGTTTCCTTTTCGTAGATGGATTACTTTCCTTATATATTTTTGTAATTGGAGATATATACTCCCGAACTGGGAAGGATTGAATAAGTTGGCAATCAATCTGATTGCTGGCCTCCAGGGCCACCCCTAACCCTTGCGCCGCCTCCCTGCCTCCTCCTCCTGCGTGCCCCCTCTCCCTCTCCCTGCGAACACGGCGCATCAGCGCCGTCGTCGTCCACCACCTCCGCCGCCTTCCCACTCGTACTTCCTGCGAGAGATCCCCGGTAGGGCTAGGAACCCTATCAACCTGGTATCAGCTATGCCAGGCGACGACGACAAGACGAAGGACACCAGTCCGGAGCCCACCTTGGCCGAGCTCGCCAGGATCATGCGGGAGACCTGCTCGGCTGTCAAGGACCTGGGCGCCCGCGTCCAGGCGCTCGAGGTGGCCGCCCAGGCCACCACCGTCGCCATGCCGGCCGGGTTTTCGTACGGGCTGCCGGGCTATGGCGGCATTCCACTAACTTCCGCGCCGTCTACGACGACCCCTCAGGCGACATCGGCGCCGAAGCCGATCACGGAGATCCCGTTTCCCCACTCGCCGTCGCAGCCACCACTCTTCACCGACCGGCCTAACCCAACGGTGACCGGCCGCAGGACAGGCGATGCTGCAGGGGGCGCCTCCAACGCCTACCGCGCCTACCAGCAGCTCCCTCTCGGCGGCGTGGGCGGCGGCGCGTTCCAGGGGCTGGGCGTTCCGCGCTTCAGCAAGCTGGAGTTCCCCTCCTACGACGGTTCCGTCGATCCGCTGAACTGGCTGCGCCGTTGCGAACAATTCTTCCGCGGACAGCAGACGGCGCCGGCTGACCGCGTCTGGCTCGCCTCTTACCACCTGACGGGAGTCGCCCAGACGTGGTACTACGCCTTGGAGATCGACGAGGGCGTACCGACGTGGGATCGCTTCGCGGAATTGTGCCACCAACGGTTCGGACCGGCGGTGCGCACCAACCGCCTCTCCGAGTTGGCGCGCCTTCCCTTCACGGGCTCGGTCCAGGAGTACCAGGAGCGCTTCAACGAACTCGTCTGCCACACCGACGACCTTCTGCCACACCAGAAAGCGGACCTGTTCATCGGCGGTCTCCCGGACCATATCCGGGTCGACGTTGAGCTGCGCCAGCCGAAAGACCTTCAGACGGCCATGTACTTGGCGCGGGCATACGAACGGCGCGCAGTGGCGTCGCAGCTGCTGTCCGCGCCCCGTCTGCCCAGGGCGCCCACGCGCTTCCCGCTGCCACCGCCGGCGCGCGCACCCCCTCTGGCGCTTCCTGCGCCGTCCACGGGCGCGCCCGCGGCACCGGTGCCACCACCAGCCCAGGTGCAGGCGCCCCCGCGCCCCTTCCGCCGTCTCACACTGGCCGAGATGGGGGAGCGTCGCCGCTTGGGCCTCTGCTACAACTGCGACGAACAATTCGTTCGCGGGCATCAATGCAAGCGGCTCTTCAACCTCCTCATCACCAACGATCCGGAGGACGGTGCGGCCGACGCCGAAGCGGAGGCTGCCTTGCACGCAGCTCTCATGGCAGGCGACCCCCAACGAGGAGACGCCGCGCGTGTCGCTCTACGCGATCGCAGGCATCCGCACCCGGGACACCATCGTGATCCCAGTCTTCGTCAACGGTCAGCGCTTGGAGGCCCTCGTCGACACCGGCTCCTCCCACACCTTCGTCGACACGGCGGTTGCGCGACGCATCAAGCTGGAGTCCGAGCCGGCCAACTTCCGTGTGACGGTCGCCAATGGCGACAAGGTGCCCTGCGCAGCGGTGGCGCGAGGCATTCTGATGCTCGTCGGGCGTGAAGAGTTCCCCATCACTTGCTTCAGCATCGGCCTCTGCGGTTTCGACTTGGTGCTCGGCGCTGACTACCTACGCACCCTCGGCACTATCCTGCTGGATCTCGACTCCCTCTGCATGGCGTTTCAGTGGCGGGGACGGCGGGTGTTCTGGCGGGGGCTTGGGGCGCCCCATTCGGAGGGGCCCGAGGCGCACGCCCACTCCGTCGACGCCGACCCCGAGCGGCCCTTCATCGACGACCTGCTGCGGGAGTACGATGACGTCTTCACCGAGCCGCACGGGCTACCACCGTCCCGCCCCTACGACCACAGGATCCACCTTCTGCCCGGGACAGCACCAGTGGCGGTTCGGCCATACCGCTACCCCCAGCTGCAGAAGGATGAGCTCGAGCGCCAGTGTTCCGCCATGCTGGCACAAGGCATCATCCGGCCGAGCACGTTGCCGTTCTATGCACCGGTGCTACTTGTCAAGAAAGCCGACGACTCGTGGCGCTTCTGCATCGACTACCGCGCCCTCAACGACAAGACGTCCAAGGACAAGTTCCCGATCCCGGTGGTCGACGAGCTCCTCGACGAGCTCCATGGCGCGTGCTTCTTCACCAAGCTGGACCTGTGCTCGGGGTATCATCAGGGGCGTATGCACCTGTCTGACGTGGAGAAGACGGCGTTCCGTACACATCACAGCCACTTCGAGTTCCTGGTGATGTCGTTCGGTCTCTCCAATGCATCGGCTACCTTCCAGGCGCTCATGAACGACGTCCTCTAGCCATTCTTACGTCGGTTTGTGCTTGTTTTCTTCGATGACATCTTGATCTACAGTTCGTCTTGGACTGAGCACTTGCAGCACATCCGCCTCGCACTCGTGGCCCTCCGACGCCATAGCCTCCACGTCAAGCGTTCCAAGTGCTCCTTCGGTGAGCGCTCGATGGCCTATCTGGGCCACGTCATCTCCGCTAACAGCGTCGCCATGGACGGCGACAAGGTGGAGGCGGTCGCCTCCTGGCCGGAGCCTCGGTCGGCGCGGGGCGTTCGTGGCTTCCTGGGCCTTGCGGGATACTACCGCAAGTTCATCCGCGACTTCGGCTCCATCGTCGCCCCGCTCACGCACCTCCTCCGCAAGGAGGCCTTCGCCTGGACGCCAGAGGCGGCGGAGGCCTTCGTGGCGCTCAAGCGGGCGCTGTCTACGGGACCAGTGCTCCAGATGCCGGACTTCAGCCGGCAATTCATCGTCGACTGTGACGCCTTGGGCACGGGCTTCGGCGCCGTGCTTCACCAGGGGGAGGGACCCCTGGCCTTCTTCAGCCGCCCATTCGCTGCTCGCCACAGCAAGCTGGCGGCTTACGAGCGGGAGCTCGTCGGCCTGGTACAGGCGGTGCGGCACTGGCGCCCCTACCTCTGGGACCGGTGTTTCCTCGTCTGCACCGACCACTACAGCTTGAAGTTCCTACTCGACCAGCGGCTGTCCACTGTTCCTCAACATCAGTTGCTCAGCAAGCTGTTTGGGTTTGACTTCGCGGTGGAGTACCGTCCAGGGCGCCTGAACTCCGTGGCCGACGCCCTGTCTCGCCGCGACGAGGACGCCTCCGACACGCCACGGGCGCTCGCGATCTCGGGGCCGACGTTCGCCTTCCTCGACGAGCTGCGGGCGGCCACCCTGCAGGACGCCGAGGCCAGCCGCCTCACACAGCGCCTCCAGGCCGGCGAGCTGGGGGCGCCCTGGCGCTTGGCCGATGGTCTTCTCCTCCACGGCAAGCGCATTTTCGTCCCCGACACCGCCGACTTGCGCACGCGCGCCCTGGACCTGGTCCATGCAGTGGGTCATGAGGGCGTACAGAAGACACTCTAGCACCTCCGTGCGGAGTTCTACATCCCACACGACAAGCGTCTCGTCCAGGACCATGTACGGACATGCGCGACGTGCCAGTGCAACAAGACCCAGACGCTCCAGCCGGCTGGCCTGCTGCAGCCCCTTGAGGTGCCTTCCCAGGTCTGGGCGGACATCTCCATGGACTTCATCGAGGGGCTGCCTAAGGTCCACAGGCGCTCGATGATCCTGACGGTGGTGGACCGATTCTCGAAGTACGCAGACTTCATCCCACTGAGCCACCCGTACACGTCCACCTCCGTCGCCCGCGCCTTCTTCGACGGGGTCGTCCGCTTGCAGGGCTACCCGAGCTCCATCGTCAGTGATCGGGTCCCGGTCTTCACCAGCCGCCTGTGGAGGGACCTCTTCAAGCTGTCCGGTGTACAGCTTCGCTTCAGCACGGCGTTCCACCCCCAGACGGATGGCCAGTCGGAGGTGGTCAACAAGGTGATCGCCATGTACCTCCGTTGTGCGACTGGCGACCTGGGTGGACTGGCTTTCTTGGGCGGAGTATTGTTACAACACTTCATATCACACGGCGCTCCGCGCGACGCCGTTTGAGGTGGTGTACGGCCGACCCCCGCCACCTCTCCTTCCCCATGCGCCAGGCACTGAGGCATCGGAGGAGGCCTCTCAGCTACTCCGGGACCGCGACTCCTTCATTGCCGACATCAGGGAACGGCTCCTTCAAGCTCGCAACTATGCCAAGCACTACTACGATCATCGTCATCGCGAGCTGGAGTTTGCCGTTGGGGATTGGGTCTGGCTGCGCCTCCTGCATCGCCCGACTCAGTCCTTGGAGCCGCGGGCAAAAGGGAAGCTCGGCCCTCGCTATACGGGGCCATTCCGCATTGTCGAGCGCATCGGGCAGGTGGCCTATCGCTTGGTATTGCCGGAAGGTGCTCGTCTCCACGACGTCTTCCACGTCGGCTTGCTGAAGCCCTTCTACGGCGCTCCATCGCCAGCGCCCCCTCCTCTACCGGCTCTCGAGGAGGGCCGCCTGGTGTCCATTCCTGCGAAGGTACTACAGGCTCGGCGCACGCTAGACTCTTGGAAGCTGCAGGTCGAATGGGAGGGCGAGCCTGACAAGGAGATCACCTGGGAACCACTCCAAGACTTCAAGGCGCGTTTTCCTGCATTCCAGCTCGAGGACGAGCTGTTTGTGGAGGAGGGGAGAGATGTTAGGGGCCAGCAACACCAGGGCCCGGCGCGGCCAGGGGTGGTGGCGCCCCCCAGGCCCATCACCTATTTCCGCCGCCGTTTCCGTAATCGTGGCTAGTTGGTTTCCTTTTCGTAGATGGATTACTTTCCTTAGATATTTTTGTAATTGGAGATATATACTCCCGAACTAGGAAGGATTGAATAGGTTGGCAATCAATCTGATTGCTGGCCTCCAGGGCCACCCCTAACCCTTGCGCCACCTCCCTGCCTCCTCCTCCTGCGCGCCCCCTCTCCCTCTCCTTGCGAACACGGCGCATCAGCGCCGTCGTCGTCCACCACCTCCGCCGCCTTCCCACTCGTACTTCCTGCGAGAGATCCCCGGTAGGGCTAGGAACCCTATCAAGTGTCTTCGAGTATTAATTGTTTTATCTTTCTCTCTCCCAATTTCATCTATGGGGAGCTTGCATTAACACCATATGAACTAGTGGTTTCTTCCCAATGGCAAATTCATGATTTCTTGTGTATTAGGTCAAGAGTAGACATGACTTCTCCATGAATAAATCATTTCTGTGATTTGTGCTCTCTTTTCTCAATAATTAAGCTATCACATCATCATTTTACTTAGTTGGCAAGCTATTTAATGAAAATAGAAACTACCATTTAATATTCAACGCCGCTGGGTGCATGAACAGATATTTGGAGCTTCACATGCTGGCGCGCGGTTCGTTACTTCACGGCGTGGTGTGTGAACACAGATTTAGATCCAAATCTCTGTTCACACGGCGATCGATCCTCTTGGTGGCAAGCACGCATGTGGAGTCTGCAGGTATCTGGCTCTCTAGCAAGGTCTTCGATGTATCTATGGGTCATGGCATTTGGAAGAAAAAGTTCCTAAATGAGATATTACCTCCGTCTCATACGTAATTTATTTTTGAACTAACTAACTTATATATATATATATATATATATATATATATATATATATATGAAAAATCCATTCTACTCCCGGGTGTAACTACTCCCACGTTAAAATATCACTTTGCGTATGTATACTGCACCCGGGAGTAAAATTGATTTATCCTCCTGCGTGCGGTAGCCATATTAGGACACTTCCAACCGAGAAACTAACCCATAGTTTCTATACCACAAGACTCTACTCATGGAAACTATCCTCCCCAACGCTCTAATTCCAGAGGCCCCAAGTAAATAATAAAACTAATCATTTGGATCTTGTCTCCTCCACTCTCGTGGATCTCGTGTGGGCGGATGACCATATGGCTCTCATGTTCAATGTACTGCTTCACTAGTGTGTGTGCGTCCTTGCACGAGCGTCACAGCGTGAGCTCCACGGCGGCGAGGCGGCACGCAACCGCCACAGCAGCCTGCGCGAGCTCCATGGCGACGAGGCCGCCCAGGATCTTGTTGAGGCTCGCGTGAGGTCCTTGCTCGGCTAGCGGAGGAGCGGAAAGATGTTGTCTGCATGCCTGACGGCCTGGGCTCCTCGGTGGCGCCAGGCTGCTGCGCGAGGATCCAACGGCCGCAGCCGGAGAGGGCAGCCATCGATGCCACGACCGGACTTCCGTGGCTTCGATGCCGCATGGTCGAGGGCACGCGCGGGAAGGGAAGATAGCCGCGATGGGGAAGAAGGCGCACGGGATCTGGGAGCTCCATGGAAACTACGGCAATTTTACCCAACGCGCGTCGACGTCGTTTCTTCAGCATCGGTGTTAGCATAGACGCCGTTTCCATCTTAGACGCCGTTTCTTGAATTTTTTCTCTCTTTCCTCAATAACGGCAGTGCCACGCCAGCAAAATCAATAAATATAGAGGTAATAAATGACCATAGAAACTATGGTGAAGTCTGGGTTGGGAGTGCCCTTAGTAATTCGCAGCGTATAGCAGCGGTGTACTCCCTCCGACTCTTTTTGTTGGTAGCAAACGAACATTGATTCCCCTCACAGGCACGCTTTCCTAGCGACAAACATTAAGAAACAGAGGGTGTATCATGACAAAGACATCACATGCACACATATTGCATTTACTAGGCCACGTGAGTGGTGTGCTGTGTGCAGTCTTTGTCCCTCATCAAGATTGTGACAGCTAGCAATTGGTCACTTATGTCAACTCTATTGGCACAAAGCATATTATTCCTCGCTGGGATGTTGGAAGAAGTTAATTAAAAACCACAGCTCGATCGTCTCGCTCCCTCTGATCCCGCTCTATAAATATCGCGCTCGCCCAAGCGATCTCTCACACCGCAGCGAGCAACCCCACAGCACCCAGCTAACGCACAAGTTCGTAGCTTGCATTGCGGGTGGGACTGAGAGGGAAGAAGATGTCGGGAGTGCAGGAGATCACCGACGACAACAAGCATGCGCACCTCAAGGGGAACCTTCAGGTGATCATGTTCGAGGACGATGACCAGATCAATAGCCACAACGGCGGCGACAAGGTCAAGGTCGGCTTCACCAACTCCTTCATCGGCAGCAGCCACCCCACCTTGCGGCTCATCAGCTCCACCGTGGTCGATAAGAGTGAGTACCCGCCCGGCCTTGCCACTGCACACGGCCCAAAATCCGGACTGGATTGACATAATTAATCTTGGTCTTGCATGGCTGTTTTGTTCACGTTGCAGACAATCCGAATCGCGGGATAGTGGGCGAAGAGACGACCCTGCCCGTGCAGCAGAAGAAGGGTAGCGAGGAGCAGCAGATTTGCTTCGTCTTGAACTGGGATGTGGATGTGCAGGGCGTCCCTGGCGCCATCATCGTCAAGAACAACTACTGGTGGGCACCCCTCTACCTCAAGAACATCACCATCAACATCCCCAAATGGGGGGACATCGTATTCCTCTGTAACTCATGGGTGTACCCGCAGTCCTACTACAACTACAACCGCGTCTTCTTTGCCAACCACGTGAGTGTGTGTCTATATTTATATATATATTTATATTTTACTACTGTATGTGTATATCATACATATGGATGCATATATATACTTGCTTTCTGCCCCTCTCTCTATATATATAGACGTACCTGCCCAGCCAGATGCCGGCGCCGCTCAAGCCTTACCGCGACGACGAGCTCCGGAACCTGAGGGGCGACGACCAGGACGGACCATACAAGGAGCACCACCGTGTCTACCGCTACGACGTCTACAATGACCTTGGCAACCCCGACGGTGGGTCAGAGCTCAAGCGCCCCACCCTCGGCTGCTCCAAGGACCACCCCTACCCGCGCCGCTGTCGCACCGGCCGGAAGCCCATGGCCAAAGGTGCGTACGTGTCCATCGATCGATCTCGCGGAAAGCCACCGTACGTGCCATATATACGTTCCTAATTCCACTACCTTTGGATCGCTTGCATTGAGCATGCAGACACCAGCTGCGAGAGCTGGGTCAAGGGGGACGTCTATGTGCCGCGCGACGAGCGCTTCAGCGACCCCAAGACGGCAGAATTTAAAACGAAAACGATCCTGTCTGTGGCGCATGGAATCTGCGAGGTAATCAAGAGGTGGTTGCACCTCGGAAGGGCTGATGAGTTCCACTCTTTCCAGGAGATCATCAGGATCTTCACTCCCGAAACCAGATCTTCAAAGCGAGCAGCCAAGCAGCAGGCACCAGTTAACCCCGCCCTGGAGGAGCTGCTCAAGCAGATGCAGGAGGAGAGGCAGAAGGAGATGCAGATGTCTTCGACCGCCTCCCACCTCAACAACGACGGGGTCCACGGCCTATGTGCCTCTACCCCCGCCACACGTCTCACCTACCGGTACCCCAGGCCACAGATCATCAAAGGTTAGCTCAGCTCGCGCACTCCCGCTTCTGACTGAGTTCTTCCAGTTCACTCATATATATATATATATGTCGACCGACTGTTACAGAGGACGAGAAAGCATGGATGAGTGACGATGAGTTCGCAAGGGAGATGCTCGCCGGCGTGAACCCCATGATGATCAAGCGTCTCACGGTGAGTGAAATTAAAGTGATGAGCGATAGACTTAATTACAGTCTTGACAATTAATGACCACTTTTAATCGGTCGATCGACAATAAAACATCAGGAGTTCCCTCCCAAGAGCACCCTGGACCCCAGCAAGTACGGCGACCACACGAGCACCATCACGGAGGAGCACATCCAGAGCAACCTCGAGGGCCTCACCGTGCAGGAGGCGCTGCAGATCAACCGGCTCTACATCCTGGACCACCACGACCACTACATGCCGTTCCTGATCGACGTCAACAAGATCAAAGGCAACTTCATCTACGCCACCAGGACGCTCTTGTTCCTCCGCAGCAACGGCACGCTCACGCCGGTGGCTATCGAGCTAAGCGAGCCCCTCCTCATCGACGGCATCACCACCGCCAAGAGCACGGTGTACACGCCCAAGCCCATGTCGGCGACCGATGCCGACGCCTGGATGTGGCAGCTGGCCAAGGCCTACGTCAACGTGAACGACTACTGCTGGCACCAGGGCGTCAGCCACTGGCTCCACACGCACGCCGTGATGGAGCCGTTCGTCATCGCCACCCACCGGCAGCTCAGCGTGACGCACCCTGTGCACAAGCTGCTGCAGCCGCACTACCGCGACACCATGCAAATCAATGCCCTCGCGCGCCAGTCCCTCGTCCAAGCCGATGGCATCTTTGAGCTGACCGTCTTCGCGGGCAAGTACTCGTTCGAGATCACCTCCAAAGTGTACGGGAGCTGGAACTTCACAGAGCAAGCCCTCCCCAACGATCTCATTAAGAGGTAAGACATGAGCAAGTCCAATTAAATCGTGTGCCATGCCAAGATATATATAGATACATGAAATTCTAGTTGTCTAACGACCAATATATATATATATATTAATTGCAAACGTGCGATGCAGAGGCATGGCCGTCGAAGTTGAGGATGAGTCGAGCCCGCACAAGAAGCAGGTGCGGCTTCTGATCGAGGACTACCCTTACGCTTCTGACGGTCTGGCTATCTGGAACGCCATTGAGCAGTGGGTGGAGAAGTACCTTGCCATCTACTACACTAACGACGATGTTGTAAAGTCCGACGAAGAGCTGCAGGAATGGTGGAAGGAGGTGCGCGAGGTCGGGCATGGCGATCTCAAGGACGAGCCCTGGTGGCCCAAGATGCAGACGGTGGCCGAGCTCACCAGGACCTGCTCCACCATCATCTGGATCGCATCGGCACTGCACGCGGCCGTCAACTTCGGGCAGTTCCCCTACTGTGCGTGGTACCCGAACCGACCGTCCATCAGCCGCAACCCCATGCCGGACAAGAAGGAGCTGCAAGGCAGCAACCGGCCGGAGGAGTTGTTCTTGAAATCCATCACCCGCATGCCCCAGGCCCTCCTCGGCATTTCGCTGGTGGAGCTCCTATCCAACCAATACTCCGACGAGGTGTACCTCGGACAGCGGGACAATCCAGAATGGACGTCGGATAAAGATGCCAAGGCTGCGTTCGAGGCCTTCACCGACAGTTTGAAGAAGATCGAGGAGGACCTGGATGCCAAGAACCGCAACGACCAGCTCCATAACCGCAAGGGCCCGGCCAAATTCCCGTACACGCTGCTCTTCCCCAACACCTCCGGCAAGGAGATCATCGGCATCACCGCCAGGGGCATTCCCAACAGCGTTTCCATCTGATCGAGTTTGCTGACGACTACAGGTCATCATGCGGTGATTCCCACTCTGTGTTGTTTCATTTCAATTTCATCCAGGAATAAATTAAAGGCTGGTGCAGCCGTGGACGTGTGCGACCGGAGGTGATGTGTTGTGATGCTACCAGTCTTGCACGCATTGCCTTGTAAGGTTTTCCATTTGGTTAATTAATTTCCCAATGAATAATAATGAGCAGCTTTTCTTTTTTCCAAACATATAGCTAATGGGATGAATATATCGATCGGTTGTTAGATACTTTTTAATTTCCCAATGAATAATAATGAGCAGCTTTTCTTTTTTCCAAACATATACCCCGGGAGTAGGCTCTTGGCAAAAAGGTAACACACAGCATGCGCTTGATTTTACAGACGTGTCTGCACTGCCGTCAGGCTTGCCGGTCCCGTCTGTCGTGAGCTGGACGTAGGCTCACGGCAAACAGCCCTTTGTGTCGTGAGCTGGATTTATGCTCACTGCAAACAACCCTTTGTGCCATTAGTTTTTTTTGCAGCTCACAGCAAACGTTGCCAAAAAATTGATCTATTCCACTCGAAACTTTTATTTTTTGAGCTTATAAGACATCTTCTCAAAGTATATGTTTGATTTTGGCACAACTTTAACTCACTTTGCTAAATATAACAATTATATTCCATTCTAGGTTTTTATTTTATTTATTTCGTATACTTCCGATTTGAACCGGAAGTGCATGAAAGGATACTCATATTTTTCAGTCATTTTTAATACCATTACCATGAAATAAAAGAAAATTTCAAGTATTTGTTTCTCTAAGCATGATGATGAAGGTATCGTCGAAAAGTGTTTTAATTATATAAAATCCTTACAAAGTTAGAAAATCATGAAATTTGTCCGGAGCTCATGAAATCATGTGCGTAGGCTGTGGTAAATATTTCAGAGGGTTGCGAATAACTCAACACATATGTTGTTAAGAAACTGAAACATCTCGATAGAAGTTTTCGAGAGTTAGACTTAGGTGACTAGGTTTTCTGGTCTTTCTGAAGTTTGAATTCAAATTTGACCTCAAAACTTTTTGCACAAGCAATACACAACATAGATTACCTTATGTTAGTTTTTTGTAAAATTTTGGATTAGTTTCATAGTTTGTTATCATTATCGAACTACATAAAATGATAGACTTCAATCTAAAATCACAATGAACCCAATGTTTTTAATTCATCAAAGTGTAAAATTGACAATATACAGTGATTATACCATGTTATTTTCACAATGGACTACTAGAATAATCTTGGGAAAAACATTTAAGAAACAAGAACTATATTAAGAAAATAAGAAAAGCACATTTACCATGAGTTGCTCACGGCAAAAGGACCGTTTGTTGTAAACTTTGGGTTTGCTCACGACACAATATTTGTTTGTCATGAACTAGATCTACTGCTCATGGCAAAGAGGCGCAGGGCCCGCACATCAGACGTGCCATGGCTGTTCGCGTAAGCGGTGGCTGCGATGTTGGTTCGCCCACGTGTTTGTCGTGAGCCTAGATCAAGCTCATGGCAAACACGTGGGCGGGCCCACATGGCAGCCGCTCCACAAAATGTCACCCATGCACCCTAGGTCACACGGACAACACTCACACACGCGCACCCACACTGCCGCACGTGACGCTGCTGGTCGCCACACCCGACGTCGCCGTCGGCCCTGTCCCCCACTGACATTGGTGCCCGCTACCGCCTCCTCCCCGATCGCTGCGCATGCATCTTCCCCGACCGTCGTCTTCCCCACCACCAGTGCGACCACGACCGCCTGCTCCCCAGCCGCCATCTTCTCCGCCATCAGCACGACCGTGTCTACCTCCTCCCCATCCCTCGCACCCACCTCCCCTCCCCCCGGCTGCCACGCCTACCTCCTCGCATGGTGCCAACGGTGCCCGCGGCAACCTCCTCAACCGACTGTTGGCGGCACGGTAGCCGAGCCGCGCCGGTCGTGTACCCAGACACCACGGCTGTCCTGACCTCCATCCCCTGGTAAGTATTTTTGTAGTTAGTGTGTTAGTGACCTCCCTTGCTAATTAGAATTATTAGTTAGGTAGTTAGATAATTGATTTAGGTTGTTATTAGTCCTCATGTTAGTTAGATTTCAAATTAATTAGATTTTAAATATAATTTTACTTCTTATGTGAGTTAGATATCAAACTTAGTTACATTTTGAATTCAACCGTACGTATGCCTATGATGATATCAATTTTTACCCAAGTTCGATCTTGTGTTGTATATGAGTGAGATACATGTATACCATGAACTCCTTTTCCTTGTATCTGTGATGCTGCATATGATCAAATTCAAGGTCAAATGAGATACCTGATATCTGAGACAATTTATGGTTCAAAAAATTTTGAATGTGGTAGTCGGCCATCGAGCTGTTGTTTTCTTGCATATTTTGAAAACCTCATTGTGTAGGGGAGGTGCTGCCAAAATTTAGAACTGACATTGTTAAGTTATTTTTTCAGGAATCGACTACCGAGCTCCAGCAACGGGTTCCCGCCGCTGTCCTTCGCAACTAGTCTATTGTCGCAGCCGCCTTCGCAAGGTGAGGCACATTTCATTCTCTTTGCATATGATGTCATAGACTGCATAACCTAGTTAGGCGTCTCCGTTCGGAAGAGATACGGATCGAAATATGCTGAATTTTGCATATTTACGGTCGTACCTGTTTCGAATTGTCCACATTTTTTGACATCACATGGATGCGTAGATGGGGTTAGTTCATATGTTCTACTCTGATCCGAGGCATACTTTCGGCAGCACCTCCCCTTTGTTCTCTGGAAACACAATCTCCCTACTGGGACGTGTATTTGTAAAACAGTGGGAGGTGTTAACGAAATTATGTATTAGATCAGAGTAGACCATATGAACTGACCGATCTTTCATCATGCTTACGTCATGCATTCGGCTATATCCTGTTTACATGTTTTAGAGCTCCCGAATGATATTCAAATTGCTGACAGATAGCTTGTTGTAGCTATATGCCAATTTTGATTGGCTTTGTAGCCGTAAATACGGAACTGTCTGGTACCACCCGGCAAGTTCCAGGTTTTATCTAACTGTTTTCATCCTTTGTCAGTTTCAGGGAAAATTGACTAGCACGCTTCGGATTCGGCACGTGTGTTAAGCCAGCTTTGTTCGGCTTGCTGTGTGCTTGGCGTGAGGTGCTGATTTCACGTCAACACACTTTTTGGCACGCCCAGTGGGACAATGTAGTTGATCAAGATGCCTGATATTCAAGATGTCATGGATGTCACCATAGAGGAGCTGTCTGCAGAACAACAATTGCAACTAAAGGAAGCTATTGATCAATTTCAGCAGAAGTGTCTGATGTCATTTTCTAAAAATAGAAGTGGTGTGCCATATCTCAAGTCTGACATGCCAAGAGTTCTACTGCCAAGAGAACCTGATACCACATCCGCTGAAGAGAAACAGGAGGTTTTTCGCATGGTACAGAAAGCTTTGGAAGACATAATGGCTAGGCACAATACTGCATTTCTGCATAGCTTTCGACAGATGATGGTTGGCGTCTTTGGCCCAGGTGTGGATAAGCATTTTGAAGGAGAATCAAGTGCTGCTGTCAATGGCCAACCAGTTCGTCAAGATACAAGTATTCAACCACCTCCATAGAGCATGAGTGGTCAGCCAACTCAACACGTGGATAGCCAACCAGTTCGGCCAAATCCTCGTCAAGCAATACCTAATCCATGTACATATGGAGAGATGGCGTTTGGCACTCCTGGAGTTCAACCTGATTCTACTTACAGAATAGCTCCAACCAATAACAGGTTGCAGAAAAATATGTACAGCACCGGGTATTCGGAGTTCATGGATTACAGTGCTGTTGATGCTCTCTCGAATCCTGGATATGGTGGCGCTACAGGAATGCCTTTTGGAGAACAGGGAATCAAGACGTCAATATTGATCTCCTGATGCAGAGGATGACCGATGTGCTTCAGAATCAATTCGGTCTAAAGCCTAAAAACCAAGGGCATGTGTATACACCTCCTTTCCCAGAATGGTATAACAGGGTGGCCTTGCCGCACAGGGTGAAAGCTCCCGCGGATCTCACGAAGTTTTCTGGGCAAGATGATACATGTACTGTGGAACTCATAGCCCGATACCTGATGCAGCTTGGGGAAGCTTCTGTTGATGAAGCATTCAGGATCAGATATTTTCCTTTATCATTGACAGGCCCGGCCTTTACATGGTTCACTTCTTTGCCTGCTCACTCAATCTGCTCCTGGAAGGATTTGGAACAGAAGTTTCATGCTCATTATTTCATTGGCAGTAATGAGAAAAAGCTAATTGATCTAACTACCCTGAGGCAGAGGAACAATGAAACACCAATGGAGTTCCTTAGGAGGTTCAGAGAGACAAAAAGCATGTGCTTCTCTTTGAACCTACCAGATGATCAATTGGCTGGTATGGCTGTAGCGGGTATGTTGCCGGCTATTCGGGAAAAGCTGTTCGGCATAGAGTTCGATAATCTTGGCCAATTGTCTCACAGATTGTCGTTGATGAGCAACCAAGCTTATGGCTTCAAGAAAGACTCCAGGTTTGCTAAGCACAGTGATATAGCTGACATCTATAACCAATTCCTCGAAAGGGCTGATCAGGGAGAGGAATTTGATGATGAAGAGGAAATAGCTGCAGCTGAGATAGTGTGGGGCAAAGAGCCGTTAACAGTGAACCAGAGATGGATCAAGCAAGCCAAGGGCACCTATGATTTCGATGTGACCAAGGATGATAAGCTCTTTGAGTTCCTCGTGAAGGAGGGCCGAATCAAGTTGCCAGATGGGCATTCTATGCTTCGGCCTGATGGAGTGAAAGAAAAGAGATACTATGGGTTTCATGATAGAAATTCTCATTCCACCAATGAATGCACGGTTTTCAGGATGAGAATTCAAAAGGCTATCCAAGAAGGTCATCTAAAATTTGACAATAAGATGAAGTTGGATGGCAATCCTTTTCCTCAAAACATGATTGGGTTTTCAGTCAACATGGTGGCTGCTGAGGAAAAAAGAAAAGTGAAGGTTTTGACTTCAGCGAGGGCGAAGCAGGATGGATCAGTTGACCCTGCTCGACAAGTAACAGTTGAACAAGTCCACAAGGAGGTGCCTCGCATCCTGAAAAGTCAAATTGAGGTTGGGGAATCTTCTAAACCCAGGGTGACTTCGCGTATTCTCCTTAACAAGTGGCAGCGTCAGCAAGAAAAGGAGCGCTACCAGAAACAAAAGTACGAGGAGGAGAAGCGAAGATATGAGGAAGAAGTGCATAGGAAAGAATGAGAAGAACATGCGCGAGAACAAGAGCGTGCGCATTGGGGATGTGCTTTCTTCAGGCACTGCTGGAACGAAGGTTTAAAGCTCCCCACGCTGAACAATTGTCCCGAATGCAGTGACAAGTATACTAAATACAGGCAGGATATTGTCAATCGTAGATCCGTCCATGAAAGAATTGGAAGGATACATCCTAGTGACTGTCGGCGCATAAAAATAAATGAAGTTAATGATCAACCAAGGAAAAGATATGCTCATCACAGATGGGTTGATCATGAAGAAGAGGAAGATCGTGAGTATGTCTGGCAGAAAGGACAGTGGTGCCCACCTGGTTTGAGGAGAAGCCAAAAGAGAAGAGTTCAGCGCTTGAGAAATCAAGAGATGAAGCAGGCAGGAATCAAGAGGAAACAGGTGTGGCGTCCAAAAGATAAGCCTGATGGATTTGGTCGTTCGGCTCCTACGTGCATGGTATGCTTCTTGCCGAATGAATTCAGGGCTCCAGCTAATCAGGTTGTGCAGGAGGAGACGTCACCAGACATCGATGAGGCTGAGCAATTTGGGCTGATGGCACAACTAGTGTTGGCCAAGCAAGCTACCTTTGACAAGCCAGCCAAGAATCGGCATATGAGACCGCTGTACTTGAGAGGATATGTCAATGGGAAACCGTTGACCAAGATGTTTGTTGATGGTGGGGCTGTGGTCAATGTGATGCCGTATACTACATTCAGGAAGCTTGGCATGGGCCCTGGGGATTTGACACCGACAAGCATAGTTCTGAATGATTTTGCTAGGAATCCTTCAGACACCAAGGGTTGTGTACATGTGGATCTGATGATCGGGTCTAAAACCTTGCTCACGACCTTGTTTGTCATTGAGGGCAAAGGGGCATACAGCTTGCTGCTTGGACGGGACTGGATCCATGCAAATTGCTGCATCCCATCTACCATGCATCAACAGCTTGTTCAATGGGTGGATGATGATGTAGAAGTGGTCCAAGCAGATGATTCAGTAAGCGTGGCTAACATGGAACCAGCCTTCTGGGAGTATCAAGGTATAGATTGCTTCTCAGGCAAGGACTGGGGTGAAGGTCCTGTTGAACCAGTCAGCAGTGATCAACAGCCGATTCAAGCAGTCGGCTCTTATAGCAATTTTTAATGGAGAATCCAATTGATGGAACGGATGGAAAGTTAGGACGTGGATTTATGTCGGCTGAAAAATTGGAAGAAGTTGACATTGGAGATGGTGACAAGCCAAGGCCGACATTTATCAGTGCTAATTTGGATTCAAGCTTCAGAAAAGAGTTGATCAAGCTACTGAAAGAATACAAAGATTGCTTCGCTTGGGATTATTCGGAGATGCCGGGTTTAGATCGTTCCATTGTTGAGCATCAGTTGCCAATCAAGCCTGGTTTTAGGCCTTACAAGCAACCTCCCCGAAAGATCTACAAGGATGAAGTATTGGCCAATGTGAAAAAGGAAGTTGAAAGATTAATAGAAGCAAATTTCATTCGGCCGTGCAGATATGCGGAGTGGATCTCTAATATTGTCCCTGTTTACAAGAAAAACGGGAAGATGAGGGTTTGCATAGACTTTAGAGATCTAAACAGAGCTACACCCATGGATGGATATCCAATGCCTGTTGCTGATTTGTTGGTGGATGCCGCTGCTGGACATAAAGTTATTAGTTTCATGGATGGCAATGCAGGGTACAATCAAATTTTTATGGCAATAGAAGATATATCAAAAACAGCCTTCAGATGTCCTGGACATATAGGCCTTTTTGAGTGGATTGTTATGACATTTGGGTTGAAAAATGCCGGTGCAACTTATCAAAGAGCCATGAATTATATCTTTCACGAGTTGATCGGCAAAATTGTGGAGATATACATTGATGACGTCGTGATCAAGTCTTTGGATCATGAATCACACTTGGATGATGTGAGGAAAACTCTAGAGTGCACCCGAAAACATGGGCTTAAGATGAACCCGAACAAGTGTGCCTTTGGGGTTTCAGCTGGAGAGTTCCTGGGATTTTTGGTACATGAAGGAGGAATAGAAGTTGGCAAGAAAAGCATGAAAGCTATTGATGAAGTTGTTCCTCCAACCAATCTCAAGGAATTACAATCACTGCTCGGCAAGATCAACTTTGTGAGAAGATTTATTTCAAATTTGTCACAAAAGGTGTTGCCTTTCTCTCCAGTGTTGAGGATCAAGAAGGATCAGAAGTTTGTATGGGGTGACGAACAACAAAAGGCTTTCAATGAGATTAAGGAATACATGAAGGAACCACCAGTGTTGGTGCATCCACAATTGAATAAGCCTTTTAAGTTGTACGTGGCGGCCGATACCCAAACCATTGGATCGGCCCTCATACAAGAGTTTGAGGGAAAGGAAAGAGTAGTTGCGTACCTTAGCCGAAAACTGCTTGATCCCGAAACAAGATATTTGGCTGCGGAGAAACTTTGCCTGTGTGTTTATTACTCATGTACAAAGTTTCGGCACTATTTGTTGAATGCCGAATGCGTTGTATATTCAAAATTTGATGTAATTAAACACATGTTGTCTATGCCAATTTTGAATGGAAGGATTGGCAAGTGGATTTTAGCTTTGTCTGAGTTTGAGTTGAAATTCGAATCGGCAAAAGCTGTTAAAGGACAGATTATTGACGATTTCATTACTGAACATCGTGATCCATCAATTAATTTGCTTGAGATTACCCCTTGGGCTTTGTTCTTTGATGGATCCTCATGTGGCAAAGGTGGCGGAGTAGGAATTTTATTGATTTCACCCAGAGGAGAGATGTTTGAATTCGCTATCCCTATTCAACCTACCGTCACAAATAATCAAGCTGAATATGAAGCATTACTTAGAGGGCTTCAATATTTGAAAGAAGCAAAGGCTATTTCAGTTGAGATTTATGGAGATTCAGAGCTAGTTATAAAACAATTGAATGGCAAATATGAATGTAGAAATGATATCCTGAGGAATTACTACGAGGAGTGCAAGGAAATCTTGAAAAGTTTTCAGTTGGTGATTCTACAGCATATTCCTAGGGAACACAACGAAGAGGCAAACAGGTTGGCTCAAAGTGCTTCAGGTTATAGAGAAAATCAAGAAGTATTTGCCAATGATGTGTGTGCTTTCGGGAGTGACCTAGCAGAAGATGATTGGAGAAAATAAATTGTTGATTATTTGGAAAATCCATCTCGAAAGGTCTCTAGGAAGCTCAGGTATAAAGCTATAAAATTTGTTCTTCTTGATGGACGTTTGTATTACAAATCATTGGATGGGGTGTTGCTACAATACCTGGGTCAAGAAGAAGCAAAGAAGATGATGAGTGAAGTGCATGATGGGCTGTGTGGAGCGCATCAATCGGCTTATCGAATGAAGTGGGTTATCAGGCACACTGGATGTTATGGGCCGACGATGCTGGAAGATTGCTTTGAGTATTGCAAAGGGTGTCAAAATTGTCAGAAGTTTGGGAATATCCAGAGAGTTCTAGCATCAGCTTTGAATCCTATCATCAAGCCATGGCCATTTAGAGGATGGGGTATAGATTTGATTGGCCAAATAAATCCTCCATCTAGCAAGGGGCATAAGTTTGTGCTTTTGGCAACATATTATTTCACTAAATGGGTTGAGGCAATTCCATTAAAGAAAGTAACATCAGAAAATATGATTGAGTTTGTCAAGGAGCACATCATCTACAGATTTGGAATCCTCAAACAATTACAACTGATCAAGGAACTCAGTTTACATCTTCAGAGTTCAGAGAATTTGCTGAAAGCATGGGGATCAAATTGTTAAATTTTTATCCTTATTATGCCCAAGCTAATGGTCAGGTAGAGGTTTCTAACAAGATCATGATCAAGATTATACAAAAGAAGATTGATCAGAAGCCAAAAAGGTGGCATTCGGTACTCAATGAAGCCTTGTGGGCTTACCGAATGGCCCCTCATGGAGCTACAAAAACATCTCCTTATGAGTTGGTTTACGGGCATCATGCTGTTTTGCCATGGGAAATGCAATCAGACTCAAGGAGAGTAGTTTTGCAAAAGGATTTAAGTTCCAAGGATTACAGTGACTTAATGATGGACGAATTAGAGGATTTGCATATGATTCGTCTTAGTGACTTGGAAAATATTGAGAAAAACAAGATGCGAGTTGCTAAGTACTATAACAAGAAAGTAAAGGTCAAGCAATTTGCAGAAGGAGATTTAGTTTGGAAAGCATTACTGCCGATTGGAACTAAATACAGTACGTTCAGCAAATGGTCCCCGAATTGGGAAGGTCCTTTTCGGGTAGTCAGGTGTACGCCTGGAAATGCGTATATTTTGAAAACTTTACTAGGAGAAGAGTTTATTGCTGCTATAAACGGGAGATACTTGAAGAAATATTATCCTAGTATTGAAGTTGATCGTTGATTACAAGCATCAAGATTACAAGCCACAGAAGCATGAAAACAGTCGGCGTTCGGGAAAGAAGCCGCCTTCATAGCAAAATTCTGACAGATGGAGATGGCCAATACTAAAGTGTATTGCCCTTAGCATAAAAAATGTTCTACATTACAAACGTTTCTTGCAGGTTCTTTATTTGGCAACCCAACCGCCTAAGATTACAAGAGAAAGCCTGCGGGAAGCAGAAGGCCTGGAGGAAGAAGCGAAAGTATGCTTCATTTCTTTGACTCCGCGTTTGTCCTCTTCAGTTCTTCCCTCTTCAGTTGCTCCAGGACCACCGTAACGGCAACGTAGAAGCTTCGGGGGTTGCCGTGATTTGCAGCTTCCATCAGGCTGTCCCAGGAGCCTTTCAGGTTGTTGTACCTGTCAGAAACATCTGAAGAAGGGGAACAGATTCTCGTTGAATATGGGATCTGAAACTTAGGCATGAGAATCAAATAAGGATGAGGATCTTACCCCCTACCAACGCCTCCAAGCTCATGCGGCGTTCGCATTCGGCACTTCAGTGGGCGGTGATGTCCCGCAGGTCGTGTTCTAGATGCCGGATGCGACGGCGCAGTTGATGGTTGGTTCTCTGTTCCGGCGTGGCGTCTTCTTCTTCAGCAGAGGAATCAAAAAGGATGTGCTCAGGAACTTCTTCAGTTCCAAGGATTTCCTCTGGTAGCAAGTCGAGGCTGAAAACAAAGGAAGGTGAATCATGAGATTGAATTCGAGAACAAGAAAAAGGGTTGAGAAGAAAAGATTACTCTCGAATGGTTCGCTTCTTTGATGGGGTGCTGTCCTCGACTGGCTGTTTTCCCTTGTCCGCCATGGCCTTGGGGGTTTTTTCCTTGGAGAAGGGGATGAGAGGACGTGAAATGATGGAAGTGTATGCGAGTGGATTTGCAGAGCACCAAGGGGGCTATTTTATTAGCCGTGAGAACGCATCGGGGGTGATGACTGGTTGGCGTGCATTAATGGGAATACTAAACGGCGGGGTTTCTCCCCGAATGCGAAGGGTTTTTCATCGAACAATGTTCATGGTTCCCGAATACGGATTTTCTGCGGATTCTACGCCAAGGGACAAGAGTTTGTGCGTATTCGGCTAGAGTAAAAGTTCCTGAATGCGTTCAAAACAGTAAAGGTTCGCATGCACAAATCAAAGGAAATCATCACGGGACAAATGCAGAAGATAAAATTTCATATTTATTGCCGAAATTCCAACATCCCTAGTACAAACTAATCAAAAAGCCTATTCAGCACAAATTGGGGATGAATGGAATCGGCAATGGCATTGCCGTGGCCGTCGAGGCGCTCCAGGGTGACCTCGATGTCGTCGACGTCCTCCGGCGTGCCACCGTAGAAGCCGCGCGGCCGCGTGGAGTAGTCGACGCCGGTGTGCGTCGCCATGGCAGCCAGGCCCAGGGTGGTGCCCAGGCGGACACCGTGGAGGGCCACCTCGTCGACGCGGTCTTCCACCGCGCCAAGGCGAGCTTCCGGTGTGTCTCCGGGAGCGTTCACCTTGTCCGCCAGCTTCTTCACCAGCGTCTTCAGCCAATTGAGCTCGGCGTCGCGATCTGCAGCAATCACGGAGCAATGGCGGTTAGTTCAAAGTTGAGTTGAGATTAAACAAATCACAAGATTCACCGTCGATGGCCTCCAGCAGCTGCTTGCACTGGTGCTTCCACTCGAGCTCGGCGATTCCGGCCTTTTTGGAGACGACCTCCAACTCGCGCCGGGTTTCATCGCGCTCCGCCTTGAACCTGCGGGCGGCAAGATCATCGTAGCGCGAGCTGGAGGAGTGGGAACGGCCAGATGATCCCGAGGAATCGCCCACCATGGCCGGGGTCGTGGCTGGTGCAGGAGCAGGGTTCCATTGGATGAGCCTGGAAACACGAAGAGGATCGTCAGAAACAAAAAGACATCTAGAAAGAGCTGTAAAGAAACCGACGATCACCACCTCCGGCGAGCGCCAGTGCGGTTCCCTTCGGCCTCGTCGCTGGCCCGGCGCCTGTTGCTGCTGCCTGCCATGGAGCTTTTTGGAGTACTAGTACTAGAGAGGAGAAGCTTAGATTGGCAAAGGCTTGAAAGCAGAGGACTTGGTGAAAGGCTAGGGGCACCCGAGGTTCTTATTTATGGGACTGGCAAAGAGATCGTGGCCGGAGATCGTGGTGCATATCCCAAGAAATTTGGGAAGTGGAGAGACTCCCTTAACCGAACCGTCGTCGGGTCGTTTGGGATTCAAGCTGGGTCGTATTCGGTTTGACTGGATGAAATTCGGCTGAGTTGCGGTCGGGTTGCTTTTCGGGTCTGACACTGTTTGGCCAAAGTTGCCGAATGGATCGTCCAGAAATTGCTCGTCAAAGTAAGGCAAGACAAATATTTGAAAGTAAAAGCTTATGGTGAGCAAAATTACAGGGACGATGAGGCATTCGGTTACAAATTGTTTGATACAATCATACACCCAAGTATTTTGCGATTACATTAGAGGCATCTGATATCATCTTTTTGATGTCTTCCAATAATCTTTGGTCAGCTTCTTGGGTCTTGGACAAAGTCGAGAGCTTTATCTTGAGCTGCTTTCCTGCAGTCATGGTTGCTGTGGCTTCTTGTCGTATCTTCTCCATGGATTCAGGAAGTTCAGCCATCTTCTTTTCACCAGCTTCAATTTCAGTTGTCAGGATTCTCAGCTCAGCTTCCAATTCAGCTTTTCTAACTTTCTTCAGCTCAAGTTCAGGCTGCAATTTGGTTAGCAGTTCCTTATGATTCTTCATTTGGGTGTGCAAATCCTTCATAGATTGCTTGTTTGCAGCTTGCTCTTGTTCCAGAGCTGGTTGAGAGGATAAGTTCTTCAAGGCTCACTTTACTGCTACAAAGTGGTCATCCAGCTTGGAAACAGGTTCTAAAGAAGCCTTGATGTCAGCTGGGAGGTCTTGATCAATGAGTGCAAGTGCTTCTCTTAAAAGATCAGTATCCTTGACTTGATCTTGAACATCCTTTTGTAGCAGGGAAAGAATTTCCCTCAACTTTGCCTGATTTTTCTCCGATAAAGCCTGACTGGAAGATGCTTCATCCCCTTTTTCGGCAATCAAATCATCCACAACAAAGGAGTAGAGTGGTGATGATGCAGTTTCCTCCTGAAAAAGTTTTTCTTGTCGAATTAGTGGTGATTCATTGAATATAAAAGATTGGAAAGGTAGGTGTTCATGCTTACATCATTCCTGGCTTCCTGAGTTGGGGAAGGAAGTTTTTCAGGCTCAAGGAGGGGCTCTTGGATGTTCAGTTGAGGAGAAGCTTGAGGAGTCCTTGGTAAAGCTGAAGCTTCTAGCTGAGGAGAAGCTGGTGGAGTCCTTGGTAAGGTTGAAGCTTCTGGCTGAGGAGAAGATGGATCCATCCTTGGTGAAGCTGGAGCTTCTACTTGAGAAGAGGATGGCTGGATCCTTGGTGAGGCTGGAGCTTCTGCTTGAAGAGAGGATGGCTGGATCCTTGGTGAAGCCGGATTTGAAACATGTTGAGGAGAAGAACTCCCCACAGTTTGGCTCACCAATGTTTCCTCTGCAACTAATAAGTGGAGGGTAAGTGCCAATGAAGAAAATGGTTGAAAAAATAAGATGGTGAAAATTTTACCAGTAGATGAAGCATTGGTAGATTCTGTAATGGTTATTGGTTGCTGAGTTCTGGTCTGAAATTACACAAGATAAAGATGATCAGGATGAAGAGTGGTTTTATACTCAGGAAGGAAAAGATTTTAACCTGAATAAGAACTCTTTTGGATGTTCTTTTCTTCTTGGCAGCTGAAGGAGCAACCAGGGATGGAGCTTTCCTTTAGTTAGAGGCTGAACTGATGAGAGTTGGGTCTGATGTGGCATATCTGGACATCAGTTGAGACAGGGTGGGAGATTGATATCCCAAAGCAGAGATTGGGCCTGCAATGTTGTAGGAGATTGTCCTGGCAAGAGGAGCAGGTACTGTATCCTGCAGAAAATGGCAAAAAATCCTGATCAGTAAAGAGAGACATGGTTGAAAAAGAGGGGAAAATAAGTATATTACCTCTGAAATTGGATGGAAATCAGGCATTAGTTCTAGGCAAAGAGGATGTACTGGCACATTGAAGATGTGATCATGAAGTTCTTGCCACCAAGAAGTAAAAGAGGGATGAGCTATTGTTGTTGGCACAAAAGGCCTGGGTGCATAAACAGTTGAGCTGCACTGATACTCAGAGACCCTTTTTGCTTGCAGGCATTCCTTGATATCCTCTCTGGGCTTGAGGAATTCATGGAGGAATAGCCTTGGGGGCACTTGGCCGCATCCTAGTTGTCTGGCCATCATATTTGGTTGGTAGTACTCAAAGGTGCTCTGATTTTGCCTTCCTCCACTGAATTCTGCTGGCAGGATGCATGGATGAATGAAGATATTGAAAATTGCTATAGATTTTACATCATTACATCCAGCCTCAAAACTAAACTCACAAGGAAGAGTCAAGTTATCATTATTCAGATATGGGAGCCAAAGAGGATTAGCAAAACCTCTGAAGAAGAGCTCAAAAAGTTGGCCAATGTTTTTGTTGATGGACACAGTTGAGGCAGCTTCTCCATAAGTTTGGCAACCTTTGGTGCTCTGGGTTTCCCCTTCCTTGTAGTTGGCTGAAGGAAAGCGCCGGTTGTTGAGGTCAATACCAATAATCTGGTGCATGTATAGCTACAGCCACATCTGAATGAACCACCAGGGGCCATTAACACAGGAGATCTTTGGGCTAGTGTGCATCAGGTAGGTGGTCTGATGAAGCATATGGTATACACTTCCTAGGAGGTACTTTCCAAGAGGAATAGGGTGACCAGCAGCCAGGTCCTCAGCTATAACAATGTGGTTCAGGGTTGGCTCATTGGCTTTGCCACAAAAGATGAATCTGCATAGCCACATGTTCAGGAAAGCTCTGTACTCAACCTCTGATAAAGGGCCATCAGACATATCGTTTTCGATATATCTCTTATATCTGACCCCTGTTCTCACTCCTGTTTGCCTGGAGGAGCCCTTGTACTTGTGTGGGTATACGGATCCTGTGACATCAAGGCCGGTTATCATGTATACATCGGCCAAACTGGGAGACATTGGCCCATGGCCAAAAAGAAAGGCATTGGCACCATTCGACCAAAAATGGCAGGCTGCAATCAGAAGATTCTCATTTTTTGGTGTTTCAGCCAAGGATAATTCCAAGCAAAGAGCGATGCGAAGGCTGTCCCAATTGCTTGTCTTGACGCTGTCATCATCAAGCAATCTCTTGTACCAGTTTCTCCAGCCTGCAATTGGGGGCAGGGGCCAGTTCTTGAAAGCATCTTGCCATTCATGGGGTTTCGACAAAGCTGCCTTGAAAAGGATCCTCTGAGCTTCGGCTGCAATGAACTCAGAGGGGTCGGAGATTCCCACAGGCCCGAGGAAATAAGATAGTGATTGGTCCTCGATGGGAATCAAGATTTCGGCGGCTAGAGCCTATCAAGAACAAGAAAGGGCAAGAGGAAAAATCTGAGATGAAATTCGAAAAAGTAATACCGAATGGGCCTTAGGAGGATGAGATTTACCTGAAGAGCCTAGTCTTGGTTCGCCATTTGAAGATTTAAGCTTGAAGGATTGATGAACTAGGGTTTGGATCTGGGCGAAAACTCCAACGGTTTGAGAGAGGAAAGAACAGGTGTTGAACGGATTCGGCTTGGAGACGTTGAGCATTTATGGCCAATTACAGAATAAAATCACTTTTATCCCGTAATTGAAGGGGCATATGTTAACACCAAAAATTGGTACAGGAAAGAGATTGACTTGTGGGCCGAGTTTGGTAAGGAAACACCATTCGGCAGGAAATTTTCCTCAAAGAATTCGGTAAAGATGCCTGCGGTCGGGAGCACGCCATCATTCGGCAGAAGGGCTGTTTTGCGCTTGGAAGAGGAAGCATTTGGAAATACGTGATGACGTGGCCCGAATATAAGGAAGGGACAAATTGATGACGGGTGCAAGACGGACATTGGCGCCGGGCATTATTTTAGGCAATAAATGTTGTACTCGTGGTTGACTAGGAGTCGTGTTAGGACAAGGGTATAAATATGAACCCTTAGTGTTTGTAATAGGGATCGAACAATTTCACAACAAACCGGCCCCGTGCCAACCTTCGAGTCCTTTAGTCGAGTCGTTGAGTTCTTCGAGAGGAGCCATCGATCCGTCGACCTCCGTAAGTACCAGCAACCTTGTATCATGTCTAGTATCATGCGGTGGATTTAGACCGTGATGCAAGTAGTCTTGTTACCATGCTTAGTATCATGCGGTGGATTTAAGCTTGGTTCAAGAGGGTTTCTTGTTAGATCATAAGCCATGCGGTAGGCTAAGATCTAGCTTGGAGCTAGTTATCGGCTCTATTAGATTTGGCAAGATCTAATAGATTCATTAAGTTACCATGTGTTACTTTGAATTTTGCTTTATGTTTAATTCATGTAATACTCTCATTGCCCAATTTAGATTGACTAGATTCGGCTCTATCTTATTTGTGATTCACATGATGCGTGTTCAAATCTTCAAATCGAATGGGTGCATGGATCACGTGCTCTTTAATAGCCAAACTCGAATCAATCTAGATTGCCACATGTTGCGGGTTCAAGCGTGTTGATCTAGCATAGTTTGTTCCTTCTCCACGGAACCGGAATCGGCTGTACAGCTGTATTCGGCAACTCTGCCACAAGTGAAACGTGTTCATAAGTTTGTTTTAAATAATGTATGCTTTTAGCCTTCCATGTTTAGATTGTATCATGCGCTGGATTGATCTACTCTTGGTTGGTGGCATGGTTTCAAACAAGTCGTATCATGCGGTGGATTAACTTGTTTGTTGTCACGCTCGACGGGTTTGAAAGTACCTAGACATGCGGTAGACTAGTGCTTTTGGCCTATGCATGCATGTTTACTGCGAATTTATAATCATGCTTCACCTTTATTTATTTTATTGTGATTTATCCTTGATAATCGGTCATGATCACGCGTTGCAATGTTGTTTACACAAAGACCGATCTTTCATCATGCTTACGTCATGCATTCAGCTATATCCTGTTTACATGTTTTAGAGCTCCCGAATGATATTCAAATTGCTGACAGATAGCTTGTTGTAGCTATATGTCGTTTTTGATTGGCTTTGTAGCCGTAAATACGGAACTGTCTGGTACCACCCGGCATGTTCCAGGTTTTATCTAACTGTTTTCATCCTTTGTCAGTTTCAGGGAAAATTGACTGGCACGCTTCGGATTCGGCACGTGTGTTAAGCCAGCTTTGTTCGGCTTGCTGTGTGCTTGGCGTGAGGTGCTGATTTCACGTCAACACACTTTTTGGCACGCCCAGTGGGACAATTTAGTTGATCAAGATGCCTGATATTCAAGATGTCATGGATGTCACCATAGAGGAGCTGTCTGCAGAACAGCAATTGCAACTGAAGGAAGCTATTGATCAATTTCAGCAGAAGTGTCTGATGTCATTTTCTAAAAATAGAAGTGGTGTGCCATATCTCAAGTCTGACATGCCAAGAGTTCTACTGCCAGGAGAACCTGATACAACATCTGCTGAAGTTATTCAAGAACATATCGAGAAAGAAAGTGAAGCAAGGAATCCTGTCTTGATGAAATACCTTGAAAAGGTCAGAGAAATGGAAAGGCATTTCAAAGGTTATTCAGTGCAACATATTCCATGAGATGACAACAACGAAGCAGACAAACTGGCGAAAGCAGCAGCCAGAAATCAAGAATTGCCTCCTGATGTGTTCTTCGAAATCATCAGAGAACCATCCATCAAGGAACCAAGGCCGAAAACCGTGAATGTTGTGGAAACTCCCGATTGGAGAGCAGAAATCATGGCTTATCTGAGAGGCCATTACGAACCACAAGATGAGTTGGAAGAAAAAAAGGTTAAAACAAAGGGCAAGGGGCTACGCAGTGGTAAACGAAGAACTGTACAAATCGAGAGTCACTGAGCCTTGGCTAAGGTGCATCACCTCCGAAAAGCAATAAAGTAGGGATTCTATTGGCCTACCATAAACATAGATGCGAAGGCGCTAGTTCGGCAATGTGAAGCATGCCAGAAAACGGCGAATCAACAAAATTTACCTTCAATGCCAGTGCACTTGATCCCACCATCATGGCCACTGCAAAAGTGGGGGATGGATCTGGTCGGACCATTGCCAACGGCTCAAGGAAACTGCCGATTCGCAGCTGTTGCTGTCGACTATTTCACGAAATGGGTAGAAGCAAAACCACTCGCGAACATCAAAGCACCAACAATTCAGAAGTTCTTCTAGCAGAACATAATCTGCAGATTTGGAGTTCCTAGAACTGACTGTCGATAATGGGAAACAATTCGACTGTTACACTTTCAAAGAGTATTGCAAGACACTGGGTACTCATGCGAAATTTTCATTAGTGTATCACCCGCAGTCCAACGGAGCAGTTGAAAGGGCAAATGACCTGATATTTTTGGGAATCAAGAAGTGCTTATTTGATCAGAAGAAGGGTAAATGGGTAGATGAATTGCTGAAAGTGATTTGGTCCCATAACACTACTGTTTCAAGAGCAACAGGTTTCACGCCCTTTCGCCTACTCTTCGGCACTGAGGCAATGACACCTGAGGAAATCAAGAATGAGAGCATGAGAGTGTTGAAAGCAAAAGAAATTGAAGAAATTGATCAGAAATTGGAAAAAGATATGATTGAGTTGACAATCCTCGAAGCCGCTGAGAACATTGAGAAGTACCAAAAAGAGACCAAAGCATGGAGAGACAAGAATGTGGTCCGCAAGGACATCAAAACTGGCGATCTGGTGTTGAAAAGAAAGAAGAACTGGGAGAACCCGGGAAAACTTCATGAATCTTGGAAAGGGCCATTCATAGCAAAAGAAACAGACATTCCAGGGGCTTTTTCGTTTGCTAGAGCAGACTGGCGAAGAGTTGCCATATTCGTGGAATGCTGATAGCCTGAAAAGGTACTACCCTTGAAAGTTCCAAAAGTAGCTAGATTTAATTTAGAGTACTTTTCCTTCTTTCGCAATTTTACATTTTAGGAAAATCAAAAAATCCGAATCACGTGTCTATAAGTGATTTCGGGGAAAAACATTAGCTTTCTTTTTCGTAGAAGCATTACAATAAGAAGGACCGTACTCTTTTCCTTGCAAAGGGGGCTCTAAATCAAGAGGCAAGGTTTTTAACGAGGCAGATCCTATGTAAATACTCTTTGTGATATATGTATGAAAAGAGTCTTCCCCCAAATCGCGCATTATATGAATTCCATCGTAAAAAAGAAAAGATCGTGTGAAAGGCTCCTTGATAGCCAGAATTCCATCGTAAAAAAGAAAAGATCGTGTGAAAGGCTCCTTGATAGCCAGAGTTCTATCGTGAAAAAGAAAAGGTCGTGTGAAAGGCTCCTTGATAGCCAGAGTTCCATCGCGAAAAAGAAAAGGTCGTGTGAAAGGGTCCTTGATAGCCAGAGTTCCATCGCGAAAAAGAAAAGATCGTGTGAAAGGCTTCCTGATAGCCAGAATTCTATTGTGAAAAGAGGAAGAGTTTGTGAAAAAGGCTCCGTGAAAGCCTAAATCCCATCGTCAAAGGGATTCCCACCGAAAGGCCTGAGACAACAACAAGTTGTGGCCCAAATCCCATTGTCAAAGGGATTCCCACAAAAAGGCCGGAGACAACAACAAGTTGTGGCCTAAATCGCACCGTCAAAGGGATTCCCACCGAAAAGGCTCGAGACAACAATGAGTTGTAGCCTGAGTTAAAATCATGATAGTTGATAGCGACTTTAGACAGTCGAGTGTATGTGTCGATTCATTAAAAATTCCTTGATACAGGTTCATGAAAACTTTCCGTGGCAAATATATTTCGTAAAAAGGGCAAGGGCCTCATGTGAAGGTTCGTAGAAGATCGTGGTTGAAGCAACTGAGGGTTGTAGTATCAACCGAGGCAATTATGCCAAGCAGGTCAAGTCCACAAAATTCGCAAACAAATTTTGTCAACTTGCATCTTAGTATTTGTAATTTCAAAACTCACAAAAATTTCTCAAAAGTGTATATAATCATGGTGACCGAAGAACAGTAAAGTTTCTTTAACTTGCCTCAAAATTTTCATGCAAAACGGCAAGGTGGGGGAGGGTGACGTTTTTTCCAAACAAAACGCCCTTATTGCCTTAGTTGCATAAAAATTTCGACATAGTTTCGTAACAATTACATTGAGAAATACAATTCCTAGAACGAAAGTTCAACGATGTGCCCTGGTTCGCGGCTACTATCTTCTACAATATCGCTCGCATAGGCGAAGTCGAGCCCACTGGTAATGGGGCTAAGGGGCTCCGTCTTCGGGATTTGCGAAGGGCCCGAACTCGCAGTAGTCGGGTTCTTGTCTTTTCGAAGAAGAAAAAAAAGAAGAAAGATCAAAGCAGCCGATCGAAAATTTGAGTGAAGCTTCAAGACAGAAATCCGAGAAGTCTTGCTCTGGATGATCTTCCTTGAACAAACGCCAAGCTTCGCCACTAACAAATACATTTCCACGATGAATTCGTAGTGGCACCACATCCTGCGCAGGCCCAACTTGCAGGACCTGCGCAGGTTAAAGTTACAAGACAATTTGTTCAGGCAAAATGTTACATCTTAACGAAGTTACAAATATACACAAGGGCCACGAAGGGCAAATGTTCATCAGAGTTTAGCCCATGATGTCGAGCTTCGGGGAATCTTCCTCATGTTCGGAGGTATGACCATCATCACTGCCGTCGTCGCTGCTATCGCTAGAGTCTTCCTCGCCTGAGTCTGATGATTCTTCGTCTTCGTTATCTTTGGAAGAGGACTCTGAATGCGCAGTGCCCCTTCCTTGCTTCTCTTCCTCAAGCAACTGAGGGAAGCAAAGAAAGAAATATAAGAAAAACAGGAAAAATTTAGCGAACTCGCAAAGATTACGAGAATTTCTAAGAAAACCAACCTGAGCAAGCTTAGCCCGGACAATGTTCTTAACAGCTTCCTTCCCGCTAGCGAGCCAGAATTCTCTCGCGAATTTAGACCTGATAGCTTGAACATATTCATTGGGACGGAGTCTTGAGGTGCTCATGGCGTCGGGAAATTGTGGAAGTTTCTTACGAAACTTCACGAGATCCGCGCAGTCAAAGTCATGAAGAAGCTTCAAGATGCTTTCTACAGAGAAGGCCGCTGCGAAATCGTTAGCACCAGAGATAACCTCCGGGAGTGCTTTGAATTCAGCGTCGATCCATTCCAAGAACTCTGGAAGACTTAAGTCAGCAGGAAGCGGCGCAGGACGAACACCAAATTCGTTTAGAGATCTCTTGTATTCTTCAAACAAAATCTTCAACTTGCTGATAATGTCAGAAACATTCCTCCCCGAAGCCTCCCTCTGCTCAGTCAGTGCTCTCTCGAGATCTTGTATCCTTCGTTCCTTACTGCTCAAAGACTTAGCCAGATCTGCATTGTTTGTGCGAAGATCTTCGGCAGTTTTCAAGGACTTGTCATGATCCTTGCGAAGATTCTCGATCAACCGCAAATCATCGTCATTTGTCTTCTCAAGTTTCTCAAGATCCTTCTTAGACCCATCAAGTGCCTCTTCAGCAGCCTTCTTCTCGTCCTGGCAACGCTTAAGGGCTTCCTCCGATTCGGCTACTTTCTTCTCGAGGTCGAGATTCGCAGCTTGAGCAAGAGTAAAGTTGTGTTTAAGCTCTTTAGATTCATGAGATAGTTGCTTGTTCACCTTCTCTTGATCGATGAGCCGTTCAGCAGCAACTTTCCCAAGCATGAAAGATTTAAGAGAATAATCTTCTTGAAACTTCGCAAGTTTCGACGGAGGGTACGGACGAAGAAGGTCCTTAAACTCTGAAAAGTTCCATGGTAAAAATCATGAGCAGAAAAAATCGTAAAGCTGAGAAGCACAAGAGCTAACGGAAAGAGTTGAACCTTGTCTGCTTAGATTTTGTAAAGTAACCTTCTTCCCCGAACCCGATGAAGATTTGCCTAAGGAGGCGGAAGATTTCTTCAAAGAGGAGTGAGGTTCCTTCCCGGAATCGCGAATAGCTCCTCCAAGTGAGTGAAGCGATTGTTCCGAACCCCCCTCCCCTGTTTATTCAATTAGTGCAGACGATTTTGAAAGCGTTAAAATCTTGGGTGCGCCACCTTGGTTTCTAGCCACCTCGCAGCCAACACTTAGCAATTCACCACGATGCAACGTACCGAAACTTTTGTCGAAGGCAGCTACAGAAGGAGAAGGATCTCGACCTTCAGGAAGAGCTTCGCGAACTTCGACCAAAGGAGCGTCTGGGACGAGATTTTCACCCCTATGAATAGTAATCTCAAGTTCTTTGGTGAATTCGGGAGATGCCTCTTCTTGAGGATGAGCAGAATGGGGAACAGCAGTGTCATTAGTAGCCGTAGGGGGACTCAGCAGCAGCACTAGGAATGATTTCCATCTGAACTTCGGGAGCAGCATCTGAAAAGGAGTCAATATCCACGAACTCATTTTCGGAACCCGATGGGCAGTGTTCACGAAAATTGAATCTCAACAAGGGCCAAAAGAAAGAACCTTTCTGGCTGGGCTCCATGAAGAGGTCGTCGTCGAAAGTGGATGGAACCCGCCGAACTTCAGAAGAGACAACCTTTTTAACAGCCTTCTTGGCTTTCTTCCGGCTCATCTGAGCAAGGCTGGAGGCCGCCTGGAGTTCGGCGTCCGAAACTTGTTCGGAAGATATGCGCTTGCGTTTTGACGACTCGAGAGACTTTGTCTTCGAAGGTACGACACCAGAGGATGTAGTCTCGTCGGCAATTGAAGGGCCGCTTTTGGAAGATATTCTTCTCGGGGCTTTGGGAGGAGCAGCTGAGTAGCTGGCAACAGCAACTGCGGGAATTTTTAGCTTGCGACCTGGGCGTCGGGAGGGAAAAGATTTATCCCCGTAAACTTCAGAGAATACACGATTTACCCTCCTCTTATGCTTCACCAGAGCCTTATATGCTTTGTACTCATTCATAGTATATTCACCAATCATGAGAGTTACTCTTCTCTCGATTTCAAGCATAAAATCTTCGGCACTCTGGCCCTCCCTCAGTTTGATGCCGAACTTCGGGAAAGGAACTTGTTGTGCTGCCCAGTTAACGTTGAAGTGCGCGATCTCAGTCGGGGCCCAACCATAAGAAATTGGCCAGATACGGGCAGCAACGAATTCTTCGACGATGTCGCGGCCTCCAATAATAGTACTCGCAAGGTGAAAGGCATTCTCGTAGCTCCTGATCCCAACTGCCCGATGATTAAAATCCGAGGCCTCAATAGGTGAGGAGAGAGGATGAGCCGGTCCTTCGTATCCAGGAATCGTGGACATGTCAACCTTGACATAGAACCAATACGAGCTCCAGTCTTCGGCGAAATTCATCTTGCAGCATGGTGCAATCTGGATTCGTGTAATCCCTCTTTGCGTGTTTTGTCGCCGGGTGTTGAAAGTACAGCACGTGTAGTGTGCTTCGTAGAACTGACCGTCATCGACCTTAATGATGTCGAGCATGATGACCAACTCGAAGAATCGTGCGAAAGCATCAGCACCAAGGTTGCAGCCGAAGGTTTTCATGATCCAAATGAACTTGGAAATTTCCAAGAAAGAGGTCGGTGAAAGCTGATGGATCTTCACGGAAAAAGCATCCAAAATCGCGGGGAGAACAGGATCACAGGGAAATCTAAGCCCGCATGTGAAGAAATCGCGGAACACAACGACTTCTCCATCTTCGGGGGTGGGAGTTTGTTCATCAAGTGGAGCACGCCCGGTGCCTGCAGGGAAGAATCCAGCTGTTTCGTAATCTCTGATCATATTTGTAGTAACCTTGGATTCCCCAAAGACGAAAGATGGAGGAAGAGGTCCCGTCGGCCTTGCTCTGATCAAATATCTAACGTCGGCGTCTACGTCCCCGACGTCTTCATCGTCTGATCTGACCTCCCCATCTTTTAATTCGAGCCACCTATTCGACAGTAATATAAGTAAGAAGACATTCGTGAGAAAAGTTCGCAAAACGAAAAATACGAATATAATGAAAAGCAAAAACAATAACTCGGTAACAAAGAAATCAATACCGTAGAAAGTTTATGGAAGTCTCGAAGTTATGAGCACTCGGTCGCGAAACGCATGTCGGCAAAAATGCAAGCCAGAGTTCGGAGGAAAACGAGGAAACAGTGAAAATTTTTTACAGCGACAACTCTCTATTTATAGGGGCGAGGGGGGCAGTTCCGCGAACACGCCTCGATTCGACCGCTGCGAGGTCTCCGGAGGACGCGTGTCCACTCCGACGTTCCGAGGGTGACGTTTTTTACTGAAATTCTAAGATTTTCGTGGAATCGGATCGTCGGAGTCAACCCGCTTCATCGAGGGGCTAGTGTTGGGGAATTCAGGAAAACCTATCACCCTCAAAACGTCAAGGTTTATGAAATTCGTGGAATGAGTTTTCAGGAACATCGAATTCATGAAGATCTGGAATCTCGAACCTGCGAAGCTCTGAAGTCACGAACGTGCGAAGCTCTGAAGTCGCGAACGTGCGAAGATCTGGAATCTCGAACCTGCGAAGCTCTGAAGTCACGAACGTGCGAAGATCTGGAATCTCGAACCTGCGAAGCTCTGAAGTCGCGAATTCGCGAAGACCCAAAGTCATGAACCTGCAAAATCACGAAATCGGAAGTCTAGGAAATTCGGGAAACTGCTGGAGGTCAAATTCGGAAGTCATGGCACGCGAACGGGGAGATTCACGAATCAGTAAGAAGCAAAGTCAAAGACGTCGTCTCAAAAAGTCCGAGTTCGGTGTGTGAACTAGTGGCAGGCTTGTAAATATATGAGGTGTAAAAGACATTCATGTACATGTTCACACTAGGAATATTCCTTGGGTCCGAGGGGTATTATCGGAATGTAAAAGTACCTTCGTCTCCCTATAAAAGGGGGCGCGAGGGCACGAGTAAAGGGATTCACAACTTTTGGGGTTTGAGCAGCCTTTGGGGAGATTCTTTGTCTCCTATTGCGTCATTGCAGTACTTGAACGTGCCTACTGTTCTTTTTCTTGTGTTCGGGGACTCCATTCGAATTTTCGGATACCCCCCAACAATGAATATGATAGCAAAAGATTCAAAACATAGGTTCGGTGATTATAACTCAAGATCCCCCTTCAACCCCTAGGACAAACAAGGACTTTACCCCATAATGTTACTCATTGTAGCACTGATCATGGTGTAGAATCCCACGAAGTAGATGAAGCCCACGAGTGCTCCCTTCGTGATCCAATCTTCTTCTTGTTCTCAGTCTTGTGGCGCCGGATGACGAATGAATTTTCGTGTGGCTCTCGGCCAGGGGGCTATAAATAGCACGAGAAACAACTAGGTCAAAGGGGGTGTCGAACCGGGCCCGGAATGGGCTGGGCCGGTCGGCTCAGGCTGGCCGGCCCAGGCCCGTTTCGGCCCCGGTTTCCTCCAGGGTTGCTTCTCGCGCGATTCCATACTTGTGTGCACTTGCATGTGGGCCTTTGACGTCGTTTCCTTCATGGTTAAGGCTTGAATCTTGCTATCCAATCTTCGTCGTTTTCTGGTTGAGTCCCTTAAGATTTGCATGTTGACGCTTCGGTCCTCGGGTCATTTGGAGTCATGTTCATCGCATGTCTTGACTCTTGTCGGGCTTCATGATCTTCTTCTGAAGTGCTTGACGAACTTATCCCGAAAGTCTCCTCTTTAGCATAGATTTCAAGCGTAAACAATAAACTCCAAAATCGACATGCAAGAGTGAACTTGTTATATACGGGGGGTTAGTTCCAGTGGTTAGAATAATAAATCAATGCCAACATTAAAGGTAAACTCGTGGCTAGGTTGATGAAAATTCACCGTCAACATCTCCCCCATGCTTAAACCTTGCTCGTCCTCGAGTAAGCCTTTAATGAATATCAGTGTTGCCTTTCATTGCTTTATACCCTGCACTTGATCACACACGAGAAAACATAATGCTCTCAAGGATTTAATCATTAAAGTTCCATAATGTATTAGCCTTCATCCCTATGGAGGGTAGATATTAATTTACGCACTTCCCACAAGAGTGATCCCGAGGCACAAAGGAAGTCCTCGTTATCGGATTGCACATGGTTGGAAAAATAAGTTTGGATCTTAAATATTGAAACTTTTGAGATTCCTAATGCACTTTAGAGAACTGGGGAGTTCACTTTAATTTTTTTTCTCATACATATTTTTCTTTATCTCTCTTTTTTTCTTTATACTCATTTTTTCTTTTTTCTTTTTTTATTTTTTCATTATTATTTTTTATTTGCTCCCCTTGAACTCTAAATTGCATTGTACCTACCTCCTCCCCCATGCTTAGACGTTTGCTCGTCCTCGAGCAAAGAGGTGATAGAGGTAAGGTAGGTACTAGAAATATTTTTCCTTTGGAGAGATACTTGAAATCTTGAACCTTGGCACCATCTTGCAATCTTCCTTGAATTGACGATCCATACTCAATGATAGGTTGTGGTCAAGGGGGTAAACACAAAAGATGATATTTTTGGTTTTAAGGGTGGATATCCGGCGAGGTTTGTGAAATCTCCGATGTGGGGATACACAATGCACGGATAGAAAGGCTAGCAAAAAGAGAGATACGAAAAACGGAATGACCGGCTTCTTAGTCTCGGGCCAGAGAAATCAAGGCCTGAAATAACTCACCCAAAAATAATTCTTGTACACTAAGGTTTATGCACTCACATATATATGTGGCTTTGGATAGGTAGAGCAAAATTCAAGTAGCATTAATTGACAAGGTTAGCATATATATTTTTAAGAACAACTCATCTTTAACTCATCCGAAATTGAGAGCATGAAAATAACACTATGGGTCATAATTTATATCATAACCTCCACAAAGATTAAGCTAGCATTTAATTAATTTCAGATTCATATTAAAGAGAGCATTAGCTTAATCATGCATGAAACAAATACAGAAGTTGAGCAAAGTGGCAACTTTTCATCATTTATTATCATGGCATCAACTTAATATTTTTACCAAAGGTTGATCAAGGTGGGAAACTTTATTCATGGTGATCTTTAACACTAACACACATGCTGAAAATTAAATAAAGTAGAAGGCTATTTACAACTTACCTTGTTTTTCACTACAAGAAACTATTTAATCTGTGACGTAACCATTCTGTCGCGGATTAAATAAAATTCGTCGCAAATCAGCATCTGCGACGATTTACATTTTCGTGGTGGAATGAGCGTCATTGATTAAATCTCTCGACGTTCCCTTAATAAACGTCGCGATCCGTGACGTATCTGAATCGTCACGGAGCAGCCCGAGGCCCATGCAGCCCAACCCATGGCTCACTATCCGTGACAAAATAAAATCATCACGGATTGCTACTGACTGATGTGACATGGCTGCGGACTTGGATGCCACCTGGATGCCGACGCGGATGCCACCTGGATGCCGACGTGGCGTGCCACATGGCTGCCGACGTGGCGTGCCACATGGCTGCCGACGTGGCGTGCCACCTGGCAGCTGACGTGGCGTGCCACATGGCTACTGACTCGGATGGTTTTGATGACATGGACAATGGCGCAGTTTGCCACATGGCTGCTGACGTGGCAGCTGACCTGGACGACAGCAATGACGTGGACAATGACGTGGCGTGATGACGTGGAATTTTTAGGACCCCTGTGTGATGGGCCCTATTCTAGCAGTGGGCCACATTTCGGCCCAGAATTTCAGCCTGTTGAAATCAATTCAGCCCACGAAAAATACCCATCACATTTAACCAACAGAATAATAAACACAAAAAATTTTCATACAGAATTTAGCCCAGATACAATCAAATTCAGCCCATAAGACAATCACATAATTTTCTGTAATTTAACATTTGTATCTTTTCCAGTCTCATTTTGCATCACAACACAAATCTGTTGCAAATTTTGCATCAGCAGCATCTATACAACAGGTCCTCATCAGCATCTATTCAGCGGCAAAAATGAAGCTCCACAAACAGAAGTATGAACCAACAAAAAACTCTATATAGCAGCCACATTTTGCATCAGAAGCAAGGCAAGGCCAACAAAAAAGACATGCAGGTCGCCAGGAGCATCAGTTGTACATCACACCATGAGCCAACAACTTCTCACCATGAGCCACCAGCAGGTCACCAGGATGTGAACCTCGAAACCAAAAGAATAAGACAGTTAACTTGCAGTGCTAACAAGACAAAAACAATATTATGTAGCTAGTAGCATGCCAGATTGTTTAGAAAAAAACATATAGAACCATTCCTACAATATAGAACCACTGAACCACAAATACACAAATATTAGAAAAACTAGGTGGAACAGATGTGCCCAAATATCTAAATAACAAATCCACATCAAGTATCATGTTAGTATTAACAAGCTAACAAGTAACATAAACTTCTAGAGAGCTAACACGCTCGCATGCTGTGTGCATCCATCAAGGGTAAACAAGGATCCAGATCCATGCAAGGACAAGCAAAGGGCAACATATGGCAATCCAACTAGCAAAACAACATATTCTTGGTTCCAGGAAA
Source organism: Cenchrus fungigraminus (assembly GCA_036936925.1). Taxonomy (NCBI): domain Eukaryota; kingdom Viridiplantae; phylum Streptophyta; class Magnoliopsida; order Poales; family Poaceae; genus Cenchrus; species Cenchrus fungigraminus. The sequence goes on along the minus strand of CM072768.1, from coordinate 14,120,922 downwards.
ATATAACATACCCTCATGCCTAACCAAGCAAACGTTCAAGTTTTGCTTCCAAAGCAGCTTGCTTCTTCTCCATATCCTCCTTGTCCCTTAACCTTGCCTGTTCCATTTCCTGCAGTTGCCTTGACAAAACTTCAATTTCGACACGCTGACTACTCACAACAGATCGAAGGTCACCATTGGCCCTTATCTCTACTTCTAGTCATGCTTGAACACTCTTTGCACTAGATCTTGGTTTCCCAGACACGATCCCCGCATTCTGAAGGAATGTATTGTTTTTGCACTTTTCATGGAGGACATCAGCTACAACCTGAGTTGCAGGCCTTGGTTCTTCACCTTCAATTGGTGCTGCCGCCAACCGATTCTCCATTTCAATCTTGCAAGACATCAACAAATAACATTTGTAACTTAGAACAATTTAAAATAAGCAACTGAAAACAGCATGCATAGGAGAACAAACTTACAATGGCAGATTGTACATTAGGCATGTAGCCCTTCTTCCTCTTGCTGAAGTGAGTCAACTTGAACAAACCAAACGCATCCAATTCATTACCCTCATTCTCGCCCGCCTGAAAAGAATGTGCAGCAAGAAACTTCATATTTGTGCAGCAAGAAACTTAAGGTTTGTGCATCAAGGAAATTCATTTGTGCAGCAACGAACTTCGTATTTGTGCAGCAAGAAATTAAACATAATTTATTTGCTAAAACCTAACAGAACAGCATGTTAACTTGAACAAAACTGATTTTCAATTGTTGCAAATAACCATGGCTAACTTACCAGTTTCTCTACAAAAACTGGATAGCTACATGATCCAGTTGTACCAGGGAATTTGACCAAATCCCGGTTGTCTTTGTTCTTTTGACAGCTCGCCTACATCATATAAAGAACAAAAGTTAGACAAGTGCCAAAGTAGGAAGTACAAGGCAATAGTTGGTTTTTTGTACCATTTTTCCAGGTTTCTTCCATGCTTCCACAAGGCGAAGCCACTCATCATCACTTGTCGGCGGGTTCATTGGAGAAGTCCTCGTGACCAAATGAAGTGGGAAAGGATCAAAAAATTTTTCCTTCAGCCTATGTCGTTGTTGGCGAACTGTAGTTTTCATCATCTCAACACAACCCTTTCTAATTGTAGCATCATCAGTGTTGATGTCAAACTTGGCCTATCCAGATGGAACACGTATTTGAAAAAAGAAATAGCTTGCAAGACATTTAACTTCAGCTTATCAATTGTTTTCAGATAAGATAAATATCAAACAGTACATAGTTGTCATCAGCTTATCAGTTATCATGTCTAAAAACAGTCATGTCATGAACAGAAACAACTCAAAAGCTGTGTATAAGTAGCAGCCACAAAATGAGTACCATTTCACTAATTTAACATAGTTGTAAGCTAAAAGTCATGTCATGATTCCTACCATATTTGCTAGTAGATTCAGAAAGTTTAGAGAATAACTTACACGAAGGCATCCCAGAAAAGCTTCAATCAATGCAGGTCTTTTCTTGTACTCCTTCCAATGCAACAACACAGGCACATGGTTTCTAACTGCAATATTGCATTCAGTGGCAAACTTGGCAGCAATAATAGGTGTGAGGGGCCTGATGCTTCCTTCAGGTATAATGATGGGTAGCTTGCCACAGCTAGATCTGTTTATCCTCTAGAGGCCATGCCCCATGTTAGCTCCTCGATTCCAAGGCACCTCTACTCCTTGTAATAAATGATCAATGAAATTGCTATTAGCGTGCAGCAACATAACCAGCAATGTGATATGTAATATGACAATAATGAACAACCACCTTCAATGTTATCCTCGTCACCATCAAACTGGGGAATGCCATCAGCTCCATCATCTAGTAAGAAGATGTAAGTTAGCATTCATCACAAATTAAAGGTTAGCATGAGTGGTACACACATGGAACTAGAAAGAACCACCTTCGCTGGCCATATGAGTGAGATTGTGAGACTGAGAAATGGCATCAGTTGCATCATCTAAAGAGATGTAGCAAGTTAGATTGCATTAATCATGTAAACAAATGTTACAGAATGATAGAAGAACCATGGTACTCACCATGAGCAGCAACTGGCACATGAAGCTCACTTAGTTCAGCAGCAAATGGCACATGGTCACTTGGTTGAGCAGCTGCCACACGGTCACTTGGTTCAGCAGCTGCCACGTGGTCACTTGGTTCAGCAGCTGCCACGTGATCACTTGGTTCAGCAGCTGCCACGTGGTCACTTGGTTCAGCCGCTGGCACATGGTCACTTGGTTCAGCCGCTGGCATGTGGAGGTGGAGGTCACTTGGTTCAGCAGGCTGAGCATTGCTTTCCTTTGACTTTTTACGTCTAGTGGGTGGTTCATGTGCAAAAACCCTCTTACGAGACCCAAATCTAACGCCACACGAAGGAGCAACTGAAGTTTGATTCTTAGTGCTGTAGCATCTCTTCGTCTTACTGGCCTGGTAGAAATAGAAGCATGGATTAGTGAATAGAGTTTTCATAGAAGGAAAAATGTATTAGTAAGCACACAACAATTGAAAGGATTGGGAAGTTGGAAGAATTGGCACCTTTGCGGTGCCATTTGATGAGATGGCATCTCCTTCAGCATCATCATCTTGTAAAGGATCATATGCAGATTCTAAGTTTTCACTATGCTGTTTGGTATTGTTATTTCCTTGAGAAATGGCAGATGTTCGAAAGTATGGATAGTTGTCAACGATTCCTAGCTGCTTTAGCCGTGCACTGTTTTGCATACAATTTCGGAGACGCAGCTCTTCGTACTCCTCCAACGGTGTTTCTAAGAGACAAGAGAAAACAAGAACATATTAGGGCCTCCACAGCATGGTTGCGATGCCCGTAAATAATAGCTATCTACTTCTGTGTGAATAGTTTATAGTACTACCTATACCCATCTCACCTCCTCTCTCCTGCACTCCTGGCTATTTCTTTCAGGTGAAGACCAGTTGAGGGAATGAGCAGACAGACCACTCCTGGCTGTTGCTTGCTACTAGTTATATATGCCCATGGCAGCCCAATGATTTCATATACCGGTGCTGCTGGGTCAATTTATGGCCTGCAAATAATACAGCAAGCCAGTCCATTATATTGCGTTGGCTGCCACCACCACAACCACAATGCACACAAACAAAAAAAAGAAACCGATCGACAAGTAGAGTGCAAGTAAGGCAAGTCATCTATTATCAGTACCTCACACTTTACCATAGTTTTAGAACACAGTACTACACTTTACCATAGCTTGCAAATGGTTCAACAAGAATTAAATATTCATGCTACCAAAGACAGTGCTACCATCATAGCTGTAATATAACACCAAAAGGTACAGATGCATCACCAGTTTCAGGTTTTCAGAGTCCTATAAGGCTTTAGACTGTCAATTAAATGTTATATATTTCATCATGGATTTGACCATAGTAATATATGCTAACATTCTTCCATGACTAATTGAGAAAGTCACTGACAAAGGTTTGCAAATCACTGCGCGAAATAAACATAAGCTAACACTGACAGAGGTAAATCATAGCTATGCAAGTATGCAATGGCAAGTCATCCCATCATAAAAGTAGGAGATTAACACTAACAGAGGTAAATCATAGCTATGCACCCTAAGCACTCATCCCATCATAAAAGTAGGAGATTAAACCATACAGAGGAGGTACGTGAAAGGAACAAAAACTTGTGATCTTACGTGGTGCTTGTGGCTTCTTTTGCGCACCACCCTTCGCCGACATGGTGGAGGTCTTGGGCTTCGTGCTGGTGGTCTTTTGGTTCGCGCTGGAGATCTTGGGGTGGTGCAGTACGTCTTGGGGTAAGAGCTTGAGCTTGCCGGTGGTAGGTGTACACCGGCCGCGCCGCCATCTTCTGATACTTGTACGCTCGCCGCACCACCCGCTTCTGGTAATCCAATTAGTGTAACTTAGTCAAATACTAGGGCAATCAGAAATGTTCTGGATTGACAAGGAAGAATAATTGAGTCAAGAAAAAATGAACACAACAAATAAACTTAAGGCAATAATCATAGAAGTATAGCAGAAGCATATTGAATGCTGAATAAGGAAATAGGAGTACTCATAATCAGATGTGAGCAAACCAAACAATCAGGTTAACAAATATCAGCCCTGAATTTATTTACATCCAGATTAACATGTACACAGATTAACATGTACACTAACTAACTTTATACTAGTCTGGAAAAGGCAATCTTGACGCGCCAATGACCTAATATCAGCACTGAATTTATGAATAACAGCACTAAATTGAGGAGCAAGAGTTTACAAATAATGAGTAACAGTTTGCAAATTACAACTGCATAATTACAAGTGCAAATAATTAGCCCCAGACTAATTACATTTCATGACATTGACATCATATCATTTACATCATTGCCTCAGGTTAACAAATTGGCCTCAGATGATTTGATATTAAAAGCAGTAACAAATGGTTCATGGAAACCATGGAAGCGTGAGACACATCCAGCCCAGTATTTGAAAAACATGGGCATGGATGTGTCACACGTTTTGATGAGTGCCATGAGAGGTAATATACATCTGATCATCATCATAGGCAAAAGAGGAGCAAAGGAAGAACACAGAATATTGGCCTCAGATAAGTTTGCATTTCATTTGAACTTGAGCTTGGAGCTTAAGGATACAAAGCAGTAACAAAGAGGATGTCATGGCAGGCATGGAACCAAGGGACACATCCATCCCAGTCATGACAGATTGCCTGGGAATGGATGTGTCCCACGGTTTGATGACAGACATGAATAATAGAATAGAAAAAATAAACATCTTCATAGGCAAAACAGAACAGATGACCAACAGCTCCAGTTCCTCACAAGTTCAAGTTCATCAATTCAATGAGCAAACATGATTATCATCATAGGCAGTTAGGTAGATAGTAAACATTGGCCTCAGCTTTTATTCCAGATAAGGGCTCACACAAATAACCAACAGAAGCTACACAAATAGTATAAAGTAATAGATCAAAAACAATATGGCAGAACAGAATTCTACATCGATGGAGCAGGGGGGGAGGAGCACAAACTTGTTATCTGACGTGGTGCTGTTGGCGTGGTGGAGGTCTTGGGGTAGGAGCCATCTTCTGGTAGGTGGAGACCCGCCGCGACGGCCGTCGGTGCTGCGCCGCCGCGTCGGCCGTCGGTGCCGCGCTGGCCCTCGATGCCGCACCACCCGCTTCTGGTAATCCAATAGTGTAACTTAGTCAAATAAACTCAACAAATAAACTTAAGGCAATAATCATAGCAGTATAGCACAAGCATATTGCCACGCTGCTTCAGGAACTGGAAGATCAATGATCAGGGACAATAGGAAATCTTTTAGCTCCCGGTGGTATAAAGTTTGCTTTTGCACAGGGTGGTCTTCTGAACTTGGCTGTTCTTTTGTGTATCCTTGGGTGCTGATGAAAACTTGGCTGCCTGTTATGGCTCTCTGTGGTGGTTGTGCCCCACAGCATATTGATTTCTACTCTTCCTTTTGTCTATAATGATTAACCGTGCTTGGAATGTCTTGTGCTGGAATATTCGAGGTTTAAATGACAAGGATAAGTGGGATTCTATTAGAAATAAAATTGAGGAAAGTTGTGCTAACATTTTCTGTCTACAAGAAACTAAAAGAGAGGCTATTGATTTACAGTTCATTCGTAATTTTGCCCCTAAAAGATTTGATAATTTTGAGTTCAGCCCCTCTGTTGGGGCTTCTGGGGGCATCCTTGTCTGCTGGGCCTCCAATCACTTCTCAGGTAGTACTGTTGAAAAGCATCCTTTTTCTATCAACCTCAAAATGCTTTCCATCCACTCTCAAATCTCCTGGAATCTTGTTGTGGTTTATGGTCCTTGTAGACAGCCTGCTAGAGATCAGTTTGTTCAATGGCTCCTTAACCTGCAAATTGAGGATGATGAGCTCTGGATGCTTATGGGGGATTTTAATTTTTATAGATTTGCTGAAAACCGAAATAAAGCTGGGGGAAATTTTCAGGACTCTTTAGTCTTCAACAATATTATTAGTCACTTGGGCCTTATTGAGTTGCCTCTAAAGGGCAGAAGCTATACCTGGAGTAATATGCAAGCTGCCCCCCTTCTTGAGCAAATTGATTGGTTTTTCACCTCTGTTGCTTGGACTGATGTCTTTCCCTTTTCGGTGGTCCTTCCTCTTGCTAGGATTACGTCTAATCACTTGCCATGTAGAGTTCAGATTGGCACCAACATCCCCAAGGCTAATATATTTAGATTTGAAAATTATTGGCTCCATCATCCTGAGTGCTTGGAACAAATCAAGACTGTTTGGCTCACCCCAGTCAATGTCTGCAATAGTGCACATGCTATCAGTGCCAAATTCAAACTTCTTCGCAGAACCCTCAAACTCTGGTCCAAGAACCTCTCCAATTTATCCAAGCTAATTGCAAATTGTAATATGACGGTTGCTTTCTTTGATAGATTGGAAGAAATCAGAACTCTGTACTCCAGTGAATTAAAATTTAGAGATATCATCAAGGAGCACATCAGATCTCTTCTGAGAATGCAAAATCAATACTGGAAGCAGAGATTCACTCAGAGAATTATGCAGTTTGGGGATGAGAACACGAAATTCTTCCACTCCATGGCCACTGAGAGATATAAGAGAAATGTCATTTCCCAGATTATGGATGGCTCTGGAAGAATGGTTCAGGACCATGGGGAATTAAGTTCGATCTTCTGGCAGGAATTCAAAAGGAGGTTGGGCTCCTCTGTGGGGGTGACCATGCAATTTGATCTTCAGGACTTAGTCCAGAGAGTTTCCAATCTTGAATTTCTGTGTCTCCCTTTCTCCTCCAAGGAAATTGATGAGGTCATTCTTGAACTACCTACTGATAAGGCCCCTAGGCCGGATGGGTTTAACAATCTTTTCTATAAGAAATCCTGGCATATCATTAGGGGAGATATGTACAAACTCTGCCAGGACTTCTTTCATCATCAAGCTGATCTCAAGAGTATCAATCATTCTTTTATTACTTTGGTCCCCAAGAAAGAAGACCCTGAATTTGTGAATGATTTTAGGCCAATTTCACTTCTAAACTCATCCATTAAAATGCTCTCAAAACTGCTAGCCAACAGACTACAGTCTATTGCTCTAAAAGTTGTCCATAACAATCAATATGGATTCATTAGAGGCAGAACGATTCAAGATTGTCTCGGATGGGCTTTTGAATTTATACATCAATGTCACCACTCTAGGAGGGAGATTATTATTCTAAAGCTGGACTTTGAAACAGCCTTTGATCTTGTTGAGCACTCCACTGTTTTGGCTATGCTGCATGCTAAAGGTTTCCCCCCGAAATGGTTGATATGGATTGAGGAGCTGTTGTCCACTGCCACTTCCTCTGTACTTCTTAATGGCACTGCTGGAAAGGACTTTAAATGTACCAGAGGTGTTAGGTAGGGGGATCCTCTCTCCCCACTTCTCTTTGCAATCGCAGCTGATCTCCTTCAATGTGCCATCAACAGGGAGTACAATCTTGGCAATCTTTTGCCCCCTTTTCCTCAAAGTGCTGACTCCCCCTTCCCAATTATTCAGTATGCTGATGACACCATCCTCATTATGCAAGCTGAAGAGGATCAATTGGCCCTTCTGAAAAGAATTTTGCACAATATTACTCTCTCTAGTGGTCTTATAGTTAACTTTCACAAATCCTGTCTTGTTCCAATTAATGTTTCTTCTGAGAAGGCTTGCTCCTTGGCTCAAGCTTTTGGATGTGTGGTGGGCTCTTTCCCCTTCACCTATCTTGGTCTCCCTCTGGACCTGACTAAGCCTCAAGTGAAAGATTATGCCCCTCTTATCTGTAGAATTGAAAGAAGGTTGTCGGCTACTTCCCAGTTTCTCTCCTATGCTGGAAGGCTGCAGTTAGTCAACTCGGTCATCTCTTCCCTACCCACTTATTACATGTGCTCTCTGAAACTTCCCCTCACTGTCATTGAGATCATAGATAAATACAGGAAAAATTGTCTCTGGAGAGGTAAGGACTTCAATAGAAAAAGGTACAACCTTGCTGCTTGGGATCTGGTCAGGAAACCTAAAGATAAAGGTGGGCTTGGAGTTATAAATTTAAGTATATTGAATGATGCTCTTCTTCTCAAACAACTGGATAAGTTTTATAGTAAGGCAGATATTCAATGGGTTGCTCTCATCTGGCAGAAGTACTACAGCAACACTGTTCCTCATCTGACAAGAGAAAAGGGCTCCTTCTGGTGGAAGGACATCTTTCGGCTTCATACTCAGTACAGAGGTATTGCAGTTTGCAACCCAAACCAAGGTGATACCATCAGTTTCTGGGAAGATATCATTAATGGGGTCCTTCATTCTGAGAAGTATCCACACCTACTGCATTTTGCTCGAGATCCTACCATTTCACTGTTCACCTTGAGAACTACTGAAAATCTGTTGAACTGCTTCAGAATTCCCATGACCAGAGCTGCATACAATGAGCTTCTTGATTTGCAGGACTTTCTGAATAACCTTCCCCCCATGAGCCCTAACTCCAAGGACTCCTGGCACTTCATTTGGGGGCAGCGTAGGTTCCTGTGTAGTCATTTTTATCATTATCAATTCAGAGAGCTCAGACCTAGTAGGTCAATTCTTGACATATGGAAAACCAAGTGTATCCCGAAGATCAAGTTTTTTGCCTGGTTACTTCTCAATGATAGGTCGAATACAAGGAATATTTTGAAAAGGAGAAGGAAAGTGCTGGATGAAGGATACAACTGCGTGATGTGTCACAACAGTGAGGAAGAAACCGCAGTCCATCTATTCTTCAACTGTCCTGCTGCTGCCAGCAGATGGTTTGCTTTGGGAATTGTTTGGGAAGAAGATTTAAGTGTTCATCAGAAGATCTTGCAAGCCAGAATTGATTTTGGGCAGCCTTTCTTCATGGAAATATTTATGATAGGTGCCTGGTGTCTTTGGAAACAGAGAAATGAAGTTTTTTTTAAGGCAAGCCTCCACACCTTGCTGCTTGGAAGACTATTTTCAAAGCACTTGTCATGGATCATCTCTGCAGAATCAAGCCAAATCTCCACTCCTCGATCAAACTCTGGCTTCGTGCTCTGTAATTTTCTCTGTTGTGCTGCTTTTCTGTAGTGCTGCTCCCCCTCCTCTCTGCTCCATCCTTGTAATTTATTGCTTCTTGTCTGTCCTCTTTGCTGCCTAACCGCTGGTTGGGCCGGCTGTAAGTCCTTCCTGTAACTCTTTTTGCTCTAATTTATTTTGTTGCCGGGGGGCGTTGCCCCACGGTATTTGCTCAAAAAAAATGCTGAATACGGAAATAGGAGTACTCATAATCAGATGTGAGCAAACCAGACAATCAGGTTAACAAATATCAGCCCTGAATTTATTTACATCCAGATTAACATGTCTTACACAGATTAAATATACTATCCAACAACAAGATTTGCATCCTACATTCTATCCAATACTCAGAACAATTAAACCTACTTCTATGCCATGTGTCTTATATGGATGCACAGATTCAAATTCAAGCTGTGTTTCTACAACCAACAAACCCAGCTAATGCAAAATACTTAGCAAGCAAACCTTCCCAAGAGAAAATACATAAACATCATGAATTTCCTGTTACCACCTGCTGACTAAATAAAAGCACAAGGTTTTATCTGGATCATAGCAGCACACAAACAAACAGCTAACAAACATTCTACTACATATGACAACAAACAAACAGCAGCTCTTGCAACATAGGACATGGCAAGTGTTTTCAAATCCAATTCACACATGATCCATACATAAAAGTTCCGTGTCGAAATCCCAAGTGCACAACAGAATTCCACATCGATGGAGCAGGGGGAAGGAGCACAAACTTGTTATCTGTCGTGGTGCTGTTGACGTGGTGGAGGTCTTGGGGTAGGAGCCATCTTCTGGTAGGTGGAGACCCGCCGCGACGGCCGTCGGTGCTGCGCCGACCGCTGGTTGTGGATGCTGCGCCGCCGCGTCGGCCGTCGGTGCCGCGCTGGCCCTCGATGCCGCACCACCCGCCGGCCATCGGCCCCGCGCCGTCGCGCCTGCCATCGGTGCTGCGCCGCACGCCAGTGGTAGATGGACGGCCGACGAGTCCTTGAAGCGTCGGTCCTTGAAGCGAGACATCGATCTAGGGTTGCGACACCGCGGCTGCGGGATGGGGAAATGCGGCTGCCGGATGGGGAAATGGGGCTAGGGTTGCGGACCCGGCCGGGGCGTCATGCGCCGTCGAGAGGCGGACCCGGCCGGGGCGTCGTCGAAAAGGCACCCGCGGCTGAGGCGGCTAGGGTTTCAGAGGCGGCTGAGGAGAGGAGAGGCCGAGAGGAGAGGGGGAGAATGAGTGGGTGGGTGGGATTTGGGGGATTTCACATCCCGCACCCGCGCTGTGCGCCCGCGGTGGGTGGGCGAATGACGTTCACGAACTTGCCACTGGGTCAATGACGTGTGGGTCCCAACTTGCTTGGGCCCACACGTCAGCCACTGAAGTGTGGGTTTTCATGTCGCACTGACAGGTGGGCGGGCTGAGCGGGGGTGGGTGGGCTGCCGAGAGGGACAGACAGGTGGGCCCAGTTTTGAGATGAGATTGGAATGGTATGGTGTTTGACTTTGAACAAATCCATATTTAAAATGTACTTGAATAAAGAACAGACTAAAACGAAACTTGTAGAAATTGAATTTAGAAAAATTTAGAAAAAAGAATCAACCGATTTGGAGTTCGGACGAGGAAGAAAAACAGAAATTTACACTTGCTATGAACTGGGATGAACAATTGTGGTTTCTCTTTTTAATCTTTGACTAAAACTTGTAACTAGTTTTTATGCCTCATAAAAACTCCAAATTGGTTGATTCTTTTTTCTAAAATTTTCTAAAATCGAAATCTATCTATACAATGTGTTTGTTTTTGTCATTTGTGCTGTGATGAAGTTTTAACAATTCAAGATTTGAAATGTTTTTCAAAGTGGTGATTTCAGACCACGTTTTGAAACCCTGAATGATTTAAGGTGAAGAAGTGATGAATACCAAAGTTTTAAGACTCATCCATATCTAGAAACTTATGGCTAATCCAAATGTAAATAATTAGTTTGGCAACAGTTTGATAGGGATAATTCAAACTTACATTTCGAATATACAGTGTAGTAATTCAAATTATATCGTAAAATGCTCCGATGGTGCTACGAATTGATGTGGTAACATAATTTGGGTCCATAAACTTGTCATAAAAATTTCAAATGATTTCAATAATGGCGGAACACACGTTGTTTGTAAACAGATACATGTCTTACACACTTTCTTGAAATGTTACTTGAACATTCAAGTGCATCATACCTTTCTGAAATTTCGAATTCACATACACTTGAAACTTGACCGTAAGGTTGTGCTTAGTTCATTATTGCAAAATACAAAGTTACATTACTAATATTTGTCGAAAACAAACTCTTTTTCTAATCGGTATTTTTGAGGAACTAGATAAATGGACATTAATAGGATCTGCAAAATTGAATCTGTACAAAAAAACTTCATTAAAGAAAAGAGTGTGATTTTAGAAAAAATCAGGAAAAAAACGTCGAAATCGGATTATGTATGACGAAGAAATACTAGTTGCAAGATTTAATTCCAGATCAAAAGAATAAATACCAACTATCCATGTGTTCTTCACTGCCAAGATAGCCGAGCCAATAGGGTGCTGACACCTGGTAGCCCTTACAATGTATTGAATGAGTAAGTTAATTTCAACACTTATAAATGAACTTACATATGGCGCAGTGGTGTGACTACCTCACGTTGTAGATGTCGGTCTTGAGTTCGAGTCGCGGCTCGTCCCAATTTTTGGACAAATTTTTTGGTTTAAATTGTCATGGGCTTTTGGACAATTTAAAAAAATTGTGCTATGGGGGCTGAAGAGTCATAGCCAGCCCACCCAAGCTCGACCGGCGAGCGTGAAGCCCAGCGACAGGAGCTCGAGTGGGCCGAGCCAGCCCACTAAGCCCCACATAGCAGGATAAGCAAGCACTGATGGATATTATGTCGGAGTTCGAGATTGCCAGTACCGCCTGCACTTTTAAGGTGGGTTGTGCTCTTCTACGGCGCCGAGGTGGGACTAAAGATCTACACTGAGATGCGCCAAGGGGGAAATAGTTAGATGCACCTGAGATGCGCCAAGGGGGAAACAGTTAGATGGGCCGGCCCATTTCGTCACCATCCATTTTGTTTTATGTATCCCCTTCCCGATCAGCCTAGGCGTCTCCGTCCCCTCCATTCCCCATCTTCCCCATCTTCCCGATGGCGGGCGTGGAGGGATCCGCAGCGAGGGCCGGCGGCAGATCGAGGGGCCGCACCGGAGCAACCCAGGTGAGCGGCGGTCGCGGAGGGAGGACACGCAGCGAGAGATCCTCGGCGCGCGGCCGCGGCGGAGGGAGGGCCCGCACCGACGGATCCGCTGCGCGCGGCCGCGGCGGAGGTAGCCTCCACAGCGCCGCCACGCAGAAGCGTGATGCGCGCGGGCGTTTCACGGCTAGTACACCGCCGACGTCGTCCTCCTCCGGTGGGTGCTGCGGGACCTCCTCCTCTTTGTCCTCCGGTACGCGCGGCGCCGGAACCTCGTCCTCGTCTTCATCTGGGATGCACGGCGCCGCCATCTCCTCCACGTCGTCCGAAGGCCAGCATCCATCGGGTCAGAGGAGGCAGCCAGTAGTGGGACGCAAGCGAGGCCATGGTGAACAGAGGTAAAGTTTGTCATGGCAATTGAGTATCTCTACTCCTTGCTCCTCAATGTGCCTTGTTTGATTTTACTGAAGTTGCTTGTGTTCTTCGATGTGTTATCAGGTGGTAGAAGATGTGTTATCAAAATTCAATGGCTCTTTGCTGACAGATTTATTAATAATCTTGTCCTTCGATGTGTTACTGATTTTGCATCAAGATCGCTAACTTGCAAGTTCTTACTAAATGGGCTAGATTTATTAATAATCAGTTCATAGGCTAAATTCTTTGCTGTCATATGCTAATTGTCACTTCCTGTTCATTGATGAATTCATGAATATTTTGTAATTCAGTGGTACATTCAGTCCCTTCTCACAAGTTTATTTTTGCAATTTCCTTCCATGTAGTGGTGAGATAGGTTGTTCCAAGCATGTGAGAATCATCATTCCGGACTCAGATGGTGAACAAGACAACAACAACAACCCGTTGCCATTGGAAGCAGCTGGACCGTCGAAAAGACACGTGAGCTAGGACTGCATTGTATGGCTGCGTTGTCTACTACTGATGCTTGTAAAGTCAAACAACTTATGTGTGTTGTCTTGCTGCAGAAAATTCCCGTACGCCATCAGGTTAGGCAGCTGAAGGATCGCTATGATGATTTGCGTGAGCAGATTGAGGACCTGAGGCTGGACGTTGATGGAACACATGAAATCATGGAAGAGCACCTGAAGGAATTCATGGACAAAGTTGCTGACAAGTTAGATGAGATGGGGAAGAAGATCCGCAAGCTTGAGCTGAAAGTCAAGGGCAACAAGTAGTAAAGTCGTAGTACTTAGCATAAATAATTAAGTCAAGGGCAATCTGGGAGTTGTGAAGCTTCTTTTGCTTTTGGCGGCAACAAGTAGTGAAGCTTTTTTTGCTTAGAACCAAGGATCAGTGTTCTGTGATGTGTCATGATGTGTCATGTATATATGCTATTAGAAACATGTTGCTGCTAAGTGTAGTAAACTTAATGAAAATTAGTCCTATTATCTATCCTTCTATGTGTTGATCTGATGGCTGAAATCTATTCCTTATATATGCTATCTATTCCCAGATTATTATGTGATGGCTGCTGGACAACTGAACATGTGCCTGTTTCATCAGTAAGGAAAGAAAAATTGCTAATATGATCCTGGACATTGCAATGGTTTCATACAGCCATGGCGTGTGCTGGTTGCACAACAATTTAGAACATGTCTTACACACAGCATGTCTTGCATAATTTCTCATTCAAATATTTTAGAACTGCATGTCTTACAACCCAAGCATTACAACTCCCAGGTTATTAACTAGGTAAATAAGTTACAACTCTCATGGACATGTGCCATGGACGCCCAGCAACAGCTGATGCTCCTCCCTGGATGCTAACAACTGTTTCACCTCACTTCACGGATGCTCCTCACTGAAAATAAAACACACAACTAAAGACTTTCAGCTAAATTGGTTCAGTCACATCAAAAGTGGTAAGAAGTAAATCAAAAGTGGTAAGAAGGTGGACATTTGCCACATTAATAGCATGGACTTACATTTATTCAAATTGATTCAGTCACATAACAGCAAAATGCTAGAGAAGATGGACTTACATTTATTCATCATCACTGTCAACCTCCATTGCAGCACCACCTTCTTCATCGCTGCAGTACTCCAAAAGTGTGTCATCTTCTTCTTCCTCACCACCACTGACTTGTGCTTCTTCGTCTCTATCTTTCATCAACCGAGCAATATCAGCAGCTTCAAACATAAGGCCTTGTTCATCATCTCTATTCAAGGGCTTATCAGTTGTAGTGCTTGAAACTGGTTCTCGTGTACCATCCTCTTCATAGCACTCATCCTCTTGATATGCAAGAGCATTATAGTGTGCAGATTCAATTTCCCTCACATTGAAAAGATGCCTATGGTCAAATGTTTGGACAATTTGCCAATTTTTTCCCAACTTGGTGTCTGGTAAATAAAAGATTTTCCTAGCCTGAGTGGCCAAAATGAAACAATCATTCTTGTACCATAGACTTTGAATATTGATGCTTTTAAAAAAAACCATCATATTGAAGTTCAGTTTTCTTCCCATCCAGTTTATACCAGTCACATTTAAAACAGCACCACTGACCTATCATCCTCTGGATATTCTAACTGCACTATCTCTTTCAGGGTTCCAAAGAAATCAATGAGCTCATTATTATGTGAGGCCTGTGCCATTACACCACTGTTTTGTGTTTTCTTGTTGCTGTCTCGATCAACAGTATTGAAGCGAACACCATTCACTATGCATGAGGTGTATTTCTTGACTCTGAAATCAGGACCACATGCCAAGGTAAATAGATCATCATCTATCTCTTCTTGACCATCATTCCTCAACTTCATGATCTGTCATGCAACACACAGCCCATCAAAATCTATACTACAAAATATGGTTATCTAAAATATTATGGGAGTAAACTCACATGGTTCCTGAACCAAGTCTGGAATCCTAGCCGGGCTGTTTTTTCAATGTTAGCCACCCCTTGTCTCTCTAATTCTTCTTTGAACATTCTGCATATATAAAAAAATTAACTAAGCATATGTAGAAGACACAAAGCTGTCATACAGAAGTATAATGGTCAGAACTTACGTGACATATTTTTCAGCTTGACTAGAGTTGTTCAACACATACCACACCATTTGATCAAAGCTATCTTCATCATATACAAGCTCAGGCGCCGACATAAAATGAACTCCATGCCCAAAAACGTCAACACCATAGGCCTCTTCATTAGAAAAACCTATGTTCCTTGGTTCCCGATTAAATCTTGTTTCAACACCATCCAAGTATCTAGAGCAAAATGTCAAACATTCATCGGCAATATATGCCTCGGCTATAGACCCTTCTGGTCGAGCCCTGTTCCTCACATAGCGCTTCAAAGTATACAACCGCCTCTCAATTGGGTACATCCACCCATACTGCACAGGGCCTCTGAGCAAAGCCTCATCAGGTAAATGTATAGCAAGGTGTATCATCACATCAAAGAAAGCCGGGGGGAATATTTTCTCAAGTTTCACCAGAATTATAGGGATCTCTTTCTTCATTTCAGCCAACACGTCCTTGTTAAGGGTTTTGCTGCAGAGTTCCCTAAAAACTTCCCTAATTCTGCTAATGCTTCATATATATCCTTGTCCAAAAAACCTCTCATAGCAGCAGGTAATATTCTTTGCAACAAGATATGACAATCATGCGTTTTGAGGCCTTGTACCTTGGTTCCATCAGCATTTATACATCTTGAGATATTGGAAACAAAGCCATCTGGAAACTTTACCTCTCTTAGAAAATCACAAAAGGCCTTCTTCTTTTTTTTGGACAAAGTATATCGAGCATTTGGCATCTCACATGAATCTCCATTCTCTTTAAATTGCAACTCCTTTCTAATTCCAAGATCTTTCAAATCAAGCCTAGCTTTAACTGTGTCCTTTGTCTTTCCAAGTATATTGAGAATTGTCGCAATCAGGCTCTCACATATGTTTTTCTCGATGTGCATGACATCGAGATTGTGCCTTAACTTCAATTTATGCCAGTATGGCAACTTCCATAAGCACATCATGCGGCTCCATATTTTCACATGAGCACCTTCAGAGTTAGAACGTTTCCTTTCCCACATACTTGTGGATTCATTGCTTTCTCCAATTCAGCTAACAACTCTTCCATAGTGAATTGACCTGGTGGATCATCGGTTTCATGAAGGCCAGCAAACAGATTGTTTCTCCGCAATGGATGTCCCTCTGGAAGGAAACGGTAGTGTCCAAAATAACCAATTTTGGACCTTAGGCCGTAGGAAAGAGGGTGCTTGTCACAGTGAGTACATGCAAAATAACCTTTTGTGGTTCGACCTGAAAGAGTGCTCAAAGCAGGGTAATCATGGATGCACCACAAAACTGCAGCATGAAGGTCAAACATTTTGCGAGTATTGGCATCATAAGCACACACACCTTTCCAAAGCTCAATCAAATCTTCCACCAGAGGCTCCAAAAATACATCAAAATCCTTCCCGGGGGATTTAGGACCTGGTATAAGCAAAGCCATAATAAAGTTGGACTCCTCCATGCATGCCCAAGGTGGAAGGTTGTATGGCACCACAAACACAGGCCACATGTTGTATCTTGTGTTCTGTTCTGAAAATGGGTTGAACCCGTCAGTAGCAAGGCCAAGCCTGATGTTTCTTGCATCTCTAGCAAATTCCGGATATTCTTTGTCGAAATCTTGCCATGCATCACCATCAGCTGGGTGACTCATTTCCTTCTCACTGGGTTGCCGCTGTCGGTCGTGCCATTGTGCTAGTAGTGATGCTTCTTTGGTTGCAAAGAGCCTCTTCAGCCCAGGTGCTAGCGGAAAATGCCTCAACACCTTCTGTGGAATCTTCTTTCTTTCTTCATCCTTTCATCTCGAAAGACCACAAACTGGACACTTGTCAAGGTGGGCATATCTCTTTCTGAACAAAACACAATTATTGCCGCACGCATGTATCGATTCGTATCCAAGACCTAATTCCTTCAAAAGATTCTTTGCTTCATTGTATGATTTGGGGAGTGCATTGCCCTCTGGGAATGCTTCAGCCAACAACTTCAATATTGCAGAAAATGCAGAATTGCTTATCCTGTACAAGGACTTCATATGAAGAAGGTTAACCACAAATGAGAACCTTGAAAACTTGCTACAACCAGGATAAAGCTGACGCTTTGCCTCTCTCATGACTATTTTGAAAAATGACTCTGAGTCATGAGGGTCTGTAGCAGCATCCTCATTTTCTGCATCCTCATTTTCTGTATCCTTTCTTCCTTCTACTGCTGCAGCATGTAGGTCTCCTATAAGGTTCCCCAAACGATCAGCACTGCCATCTTCTCCCACATTTTCCCCACAACCAACACCGCAATCCTCTCCCACATTTCCCCTATCACCACTGTCATGCACATCAATAGGGTGCTCAACAACATCTACATTGACATCCTCTCCATGATGAAACCAACGAGTATAACTACTATCCATACCATTCATCAAAATGTGCTTCTTCACAACAGGCTGACAGTGATACTTGCGATTCAGGCATCTTGAACATGGGCACAAAATCTCAACATTGTCACTGAACTTCTCTGCAACGAAGCTCATAAATTGTCTGACTCCATCAATGTGTTCAGAGGAAAACAACCTTCCTTGAACCCATCTTCTATCCATCTAATCAAGCATTACACAAAAGACACAAATCAACACCTCTGCACCATTTCAAATCTATAAGTCCAACAAAGTCAAGAAACAAATGTACCTTTCCTCGGCTGCAATTACACTGGGCGCCTTGGATGCGTCAATGGACTAGCAATGCTGCACGCATTGTCTCACCATCCACCACCACGGACACGGGCACCACCACTGGAACAAGCACGCGCATGGTGGTGATGGTCGGGAGGATGAAGGGGATGCAGTGGTAGCCACCCCTTGTTCAGGCGGAAGCTCGTGGTACCGACGGGAGTTCAGGCGGAAGTGGCAGCGGGAGGAAAGGCGACGGCGGCGCTGCGGGATGGCGTGGTGGGTGGTGGCGTCATGGATGGCGGCATTGGCAGGGGCAGCGGCGAGATGCGGATGGTGGCGGCGGCGCGGACAACGGAAAGCAGCGGGATGGTGCGGGGTGTCGGTTCTGGTAGGCAGCGGCGGTGCGGACAGCGGCGGCGGCGGTGCGGGGCGGCGCCACTGGTGGTAGGCAGCGGGGCGCCGGAAGGGAAGTCTCCATCTGGATTGATGTGGAACTTCAATCCTTTTACTCTTCTGGGTAGATAGGTTCAAAGGAATTTAAATGTTAGACACAATCACAAACAACGTTGTAGCCCAGTGGTAGAAGCGCGCTTGGGTTCAGGCGTGAGGTTGGGGGTTCGATTCCCCCGGGGCTGCAGGTTTTCCTTTTTTTACGAGGAACTCATGCCTTGGGTGAGGTGGCGCTTGCGTGGCAGTGTGTTGGGCCCTGGGCGCTCACGTGGTGGTGACGTGGCGCCTGGGTGAGGTGGCGCCTGCGTGGTAGTGAGGTGGGCCCCGGGCCCTCACGTGGTGGTGACGTGGCGCCTGGGTGAGGTGGTGCCTGCGTGGCAGTGAGGTGGGCCCCTGGCGCTCGCGTGGTAGTGACAAGGCGCCTGGGTGAGGTGGCGCCTGCGTGGCAATGTGGTGGGCCCTTGGCGCTCACGTGGTGGTGATGTGGCACCTGGGTGAGGTGGCACCTGCGTGGCAGTGAGGTGGGACCTGGGCGCTCACGTGGTGGTGACGTGGCGCTTGGGTGAGGTGGCGCCTGCGTGGCAGTGTGGGTGGGTCCTAGGTGCTGGTGAGGTGGCTGTTTTTTTAGGGATCGCGATGAATCTGCTAAAACGTCACGGTGTTGTGGGCCGTATTGCGACGAATTTAACAAATCGTCGTGATGGTTTGGGCTTCAATATCCATCGATGCACGTCCGTGACGAAAAATATGAATACGTCGTAGAATCGCAACAAACTAAACAAATCGTCACAGTGTTTGTGACGAAAAAAAGGAATATGTCGTAGAATCGCGACGAATTTAACAAATCGTCGCAGTGTTTTGGGCTTCAATGCACATCCGTGACGAAAAAAAGGAATATGTCATAGAATCGCAACGAATTAAAGAAATCGTCGCAGTGTTTTGGGCTGCAATGCACATTCGTGACGTTTTCTGAAAACGTCGCGGAGAATGCGTCACAGATTAAATAGTTTCTTGTAGTGTTTGTCGCTTAGTCTTGATGGTCTGGGTCACCATCCAAGGTGTTGACATCAATGTATTTAATAGGCACAACGTCAGGCTCCAGGAATACCTTGAGTCGTTGTCCATTCACAACATATTGATCTCCTTTGGCGTCCATGATTGTTACCGCTCCCGATGGTGACACTGAAGGTACGACGTACGGTCCAACCCATTTGCTTTGTAGTTTTCCTTTGCTGAAGACCTTGTATCGAGAATTGTATAGTAGGACCTTGTCTCCTTCCTTGAATTCCTTCTTATACAATCTTTTGTCATACCATCTCTTCATCCTTTCTTTATAGATGCTAGCGTTGTGATATGCCTTCAATCTTAGCTCTTCAAGTTCACTTATTTGAATCCTCCGCTTTATTCGTGCCGCATCAATATCAAAATTCATCTCCTTCATTGCCCAATAAGCCTTGTGCTCTAGTTTTACCGGTAAATGACATGGTTTTCCATAAAGAAATTGATAAGGGGTCATACCTATCGGTGTTTTATGTGCGGTCCAGTATGCCCACAATGCTCCATCTAGCTTTTTTGACCAATCTTTTCCTCCTTTAGTCACCGTCTTCATGAGGATTCCCTTGAGTTGCTTGTTCGATGTTTCCACTTGGCCACTTGTTTGTGGATGATAGGGCGTAGACACCCTATGCTCGATTCCCAACTTTGCCAAACATCTTTTAAAATCCTTGCCAATAAAGTGTGATCCACCATCACTTATGAAAATTCTAGGAACGCTGTATCGAGGGAATATCACCGTCTCGAATAGCCTCTTCCGTAGATGCTTTCCGACATGGAATTGCTTCAACCCATTTTGATACATAATCAACTATGACCAAGATGTGTTCATATCCATTCGAGTTCACGAATGGTCCCATAAAGTCGATGCCCCAAACATCAAATAGATCAACTTGCACATTATAATTCAGCGACACTACATTCCTTTGTGATATATTTCCACTCCTTTGGCACTCCGGGCAAGTTGCAACAAAACTTTTAGCATCCTCGTGCATCTCAAGCCAATAGAATCCGCTTGCCCATACCTTTGCTTGTGTTCTAAAATGTCCATAGTGTCCTCCAAATTCCGACGAGTGGCATTTTCTTAGAATTTCTTCTCTTTCTTCCCACGACACACATCTTCTTCGCACTCCATCATTTCCACATCTATATAGGTATGGTGCATCCCAATAAAATTTTCTACTCTCGGCAATTACCCTTCTTTTAGCAGTTTTGTCCAAGTGATCTAATGACATCTTCCGTAGGCATCTTATGATATCATGCATCCATCCTCCTCTATCAAGTACTCGATATAGATGGTTGTTGACGATGAATTTCCGTCAACATAGCTATGAGTTTACCTTTAATGTTGGTGTTGATTTATTATTCTAACCACTGGAACTAACCCCCCATATATAACAAGTTCACTCTTGCATGTCGATTTTGGAGTTTATTGTTTACGCAGGAAATCTACGCTAAAGAGGAGACTTTCGGGATAAGTTCACCAAGCACTTTGGAAGAAGATCATGAAGCCCGACAAGAGTCAAGACACGTGATGAACATGACTCCAAATGACCCGAGGACCGAAGCGTCAACGTGCAAGTCTTCAGGGACTCAACCAGAAAACAGCGAATCTTGTATAGCAAGGATTCAAGCCTTAACCGTGAAGGAAACGACGTCAAAGGCCCACATGCAAGTGCACACAAATAAGGAATCGTGCAAGAAGTAACCGGGGAGGAACACGGGCCCGAACCGGCCCAGAAAAGGCCTGTGCCGGTCGGCCCAGTCGGATCGGCCCAGGGGCTTTTTGGCCCGGTTCGCGACGCCCTTTGCCCTAGGTGTTCGTCTATTTATTGCCTCCGCCGCCGTCGGCCGCCACATCGAACAAATCATTCTACCGACGCCATTCACTAGAAAACCGCCGCCGCAAGATGAGGGAGAGAGTTAGATGAGCTCGTCGCAAGGATCAACGCCGGCAGAGAGAACGAAGCAAGAGGAGGACTCCAAGCCGCTAGCCTAGGGGTGTTCCCAAGCTTCATCGCCGCCATCTTCATCGACGACGTTCTCCGAAGTTTCCATCACCCCTATGTGCTTCAATCCGTGTAAGATGATGGGGT